>CM053770.1:444752031-444836942 GCA_028658325.1 Potorous gilbertii
AGATTGGTGATATGGGTAATTAGAATGTCCAGTGTATTGGGGAGGGGGGAGGGAAAAAATGGGGAGAAAATTTTGGAACCCAAAATCTTGTGAAAATGAATGTAAAAAGTTAAATAAATTTATTTAAAAAAAAATAAAATAAAAAAAAATATTTATTTCTATGATCACTGTGTAATTCTCTCCAGCCTATTTTCTTATGTTTATCTTTCTCTCTCTTTTCATTTGCTTTATTTTACTTTTTACTTACCCTTCACAAAATTTTGTTTTGACTCTGACCGCTGCTTCCATTAATCTGTCCTCCTTTTGATCACTCCCTCTCTCTCTTATTCCCTTCCTCTCATACTTCCTTATTGGGTATGCTAGATTTCTATATCTAACTGAGTGTGCATGTATGTGTATGTATGTATGTATGCATAACTTTAACTTTATTGAGTGTCTTATGATTTGCTATGCTTGTTTACAGTGAGTTTAGAATATGATATTCTGGAGGGCAAAGGAGCTAGGATTACAAACAAGAATAACCAAACAAGAGAAAATAAGCATAACTCTTCGGGGGTAAAATGGAGACAATAAAATAGAGAACTTTTAGGAATTTCTGATGAAAAGACCAGAACTGAATAGACTCAAGAAAAGCATAAAAATGTAAATAAGCATAGCAAATCATAAGATACTTTCAATTTCTATTTTAATACATTCTAAAATATTATGATTGTTTACATGTACAATTTCTTGAAATATGATGTCTAGGTTATTTTTTTTTTGATCATGGCTTCTGTATAGTCCAGTAATTCTTAAATTATATTTTCTTGATCTATTTTCCATATCAGTTGTTCTTCCAATGAAATATCTTACATTTTCTTCTATTTTTCATTCTTTTGAGTTTGAATTATTGTTTTTTAATGTTTCATGGCATCATTAACTTCAACTTGCCCAATTCTAATTTTTAAGAAATTGATTTCTTCATTGAGCTTTAGTACTTTTTCCCCATTTCACAAATTCTGCTTTTAATGAAGTTCTTTTCTACAGTGAGGTTTTGTATATCTTTTATCACTTGGCTAATCTTGTTTTTAAGGTGCTATTTTCTTCCATATTTCTTTTTGCCTCTTTTACCAATCTGCTATTTTTCTTTTCATAATTTCTTATTTTGCTGCCATTTCTTTTGATAATTTTCCTTACCTCTCATGATTTATTTTTTAAGTCTTTTTTTTCTTTTCTTTTCCTTTACCTCTTCCAGGAAATCATGTTGGTTTTATGTATCTAATCTGCATTTTTCTTTCAGGGTCTGCTTTCATATTGTTGCCTTCTTCTGAGTTAGTATTTTTATCTTTCTTCTCTGTCATCATATTAGCTTTTTATGATCAGGTTCTCTTTTTGTTGTTTGCTTATTTTCCCACTCTATTTTTTACTTTGAACTTTATGTTAAATATTGGACTCAGATCCAAGGGAAGGGGTGGGAGTGGTACTGTAACCCCTTCAGGTTTTTTGGCCCTGCTATTTCTGTGAGTATCTACATTTTCAGTGCTTTCAAGGTGATGTGATCTGGGAAGAGGGGTAGTCACTACTCTTTCAGGTTGGTACTCTGGTCATTATCAAGTAAAGCACCTGCTTTTTCTTTTTTTATATCCATGTACTGGTACTCCTCTCTGCCATGAAACTGTGATTTGTGATCCTGCTTCCTTATGACCATAAGGTCATTTCTCTGCCCTAGAACCATTATCTGGGCCTGGGTATGGGCAATGGAATTGCCAAACAGCACCTGGTTCTAGGTTCAGTGCTAGTACAGAGTCCCTTGTAATTTCTTTCTGATCCATTGTCCAGTCCCTTTACTGTTTCTGAGCTGAGAGTTCCTGAAGCTGCTGTTGCTTTTGTAGTTGCCTGCAAGGCCCACAGTTGGTGTTGCCACAGTGTGTGCTCTTGGTTAGTCTATACCCCAGTGTTACAGATATCTCTTTCTGACAATTTAAGCTGTCTTGGGCTGGAAAAATTTCACAGTTCAACCTTTTGTTGGCTCTGTCATTCCAGAATTCAATTTGTTATGTTACTTTAAAATTGTTAGGAGGGGAATGTTGGGATTGGTCAAATGCTGTCTCTACTCCACCATCTTAACTCTATTTCAAAATAAGCTCTTTATATGTCTTTTAAAGGAGAACCTTTGAGTCATTCTCACATTTAGCGTTAATTTCTTTATGTCTTCTAATTTCACTCAAAATGGGAATGTCACTTTGGTTGTGACTCCTCTAGTAAGACATTAATTAACTTATAGGTAATTGAACAGGTCACATTTATAATAATAGTGCATTTAATATTCCTGGTTGGTCTAAGAACTCTGCCCATTTTCTGCCAGTCTATACCACAATGTGGAAGCACAGGGGGCCACAGTAATGAGAATTGTTTTGTATCTCTTCTGTCGGGCTTTATCAAAAATTGGTTACTTTTTGGACAATCTGCCATTGATTAAGCTGATAATCAGAATGTAAATACATTCTCCTAGGAATATATTCAAGAGTTTCCTTATTGGTAAAAACAACTAGAGCTTGTGCTGTGCTTAAATAGCCTTTGAGTGTCTAGGGTCATTTCTATACTTCACTGAAGCACTGGAATACAACAGTTAGTAGAGAATATTGACAAAATGGAAGTTGAGTTGTTTTGTCTTTTCTTAGTGGTCTATCATCAAGTTCCTATTCTCATAAAGTAATAGCATTATTCCTACTTAGATTTTCCATTTTATATCTATTGTTCTTCCTCTGAAGGTATCTGGATCATAATTCTAATAACTGTTTTAAAGATTATTTGGGATGTTTTTTCCTATCATTATCTGTTATTTTATACAATTATACTTTTTCTGTTATTTTTGCAAGACTATGCCATATAAAGGCAATGTTATATATAATGTAAAATTGTTATAGATGTAATCGTTATACAGAATTTTATTCAAATATTTGATTGTTAACAATGCAGTTAATGTTTATTCACCTGTTTTACATGATACTGAAAAAAGTGATCCTACTTATTTGTCTTCTAACCAATCTAGAAATAGAAAAGAAATCAAAGTGTCAAATGATAAAAGACCAGCTGCCAAAAAATAAAGAACCAGCTGTTAGTCCCTATTTTTCATTTAGACTGATGGCTATATTGAATTTCTCATTTTGAAGTGATTTTCTATCGTGTCAGTTCATACAATTTGCACTGAAAGAACTCAGAATTCATGCCAAGAAATATCTAAGGCATGCAGTGTTATAATCAATTATACAAAATTAAATGGCTTGAAATTATATTTGGTTTGCTCCTAGATGATTCTACCTACCAAATTTCATTTTATAAGTCTTGAGGATTAACTCTTTTCTTAAAATTTTATCTAGTAAATTGGTTTCCCCTCTTATCCATTTCAAGTCTCTCAGGTTTAATTTTACCTACATCTTCTTCAATCAATCAATCAACCAACAAGTATGAATCAAGGGCCTACTATGTGCCAGGAACATTGCTAGTTCTGGGAATACAAAAGCCAAATTGAAGGTGTTTGCCCCTGTATAGCTGATAGTCTTACTAGAAAAGATAATTTATATACATATAGTTATATATGCACATGTATGAATGTATATGGGTATATACATGTGTCTGTGTACACATACACAAGTTTGGGATAAGGAGAAAGGCATTAGCAACTAGAAATATCAGGAAGGAAGAAAGTCTGCATTTATTAAGTGCCTACTATATGCCAGGCTAAGTGCTTTGCAAATATTATTTCATTTGATTCTCACAGCAATCCTGGGAGGGAAATTCTACTAATATTATAATCATTATCCTTCTTTTGTAGTTGAGGAAACAGAAGGAAATAGATCTTAAGTGACTTGTCCAGGGTTACACAGTTAGAGTCTGAGGCTGAATTTGAAGTTAGGTCTCCCTGACTTCAGGTCTAGAACTCTATCTGCCATGCAATCTTTGCTATACAAAGGTTTCACATAGGGAAATTTTCACGTAGAAGTTGGCATTCAAGATGGGCATTGAAAGAAATTGTGAGACACAGCCATGGAATAATGAATAGAATCTGGCCTTGTATCTAGGAAGACCTGGGTTCAAATCCTGCCTCTCATGCGTACTGGATATGTCAACACAGACAAGTCATTTAACTTAAGTGATCTCAATCATTTTCTGAGTTACAGAGAAAGTGGTTACCTGCCCTGCTAGAGGGAGTTTTTTAATCTATAGATTCCCTAAGCCAATGCAAAAACAGGTGCAGTCCCTACCCCTTTTCTTGAAGGAAACTAGGGATTCTGATAAATGGAGGAGGTCTTCAAAAAAAGAAAGAATTCACTTCAGACTTGAAGAACAACTAGTAGAAAGGCACAGAAATGGGAGGTGAGACATCACTGATGACAAATAGTTAGGAGGCTACTTTTGGTTGACCACAGCATGGTTAGAGAGGAATAATGCAAATTAAGGCTGGAAAATAAGGTTAGGAACATGAGTGTATATGATAATGCCCCCCTAGTATAAAGAAAAGAAGGAGCTGGGGTAGAGAGGATGACTGTGAGCTAGGCAATAGACTCCTTGAGATATGAGTGAATGAAATGTTTAAAAAGGGTTCACTAGGTACAAAACACCATGCTAAGCTCTAGGAATACACAGAAAATTTGGATGGTCCCTGCTTTCAAGGAGCTTACATTCTAATGAGGGAGAAGACACATATGGAAGATTCACCAAGTCAGATGGAAAAGTCTCATAGTCCTTAGAGTAAAGCAACAAAACAAATAATAATGTCTCTTCTTTGATGTCATTTCTGCTGATAGAAATCATATCAGTTTTCTGATGCTGAATCATTTGATAGTCACTTTGGTGACAACAACTTTTTTTTCCCAGACTTTAGTAGTTGTGGCTGTAATACCTGTAGAGATAGTTGCTAAGCTGCATCTCTACAGGGGTTGCTTCCCAGGATGTTTGCTGAAGGACACTGCATATTGCAATTTCCATAGCTGTTGGATTCAGGGTCCTGGACTGTTTCTGTCATCATTTGAGGAAATGTTATATTCAAGGTTTGACCTGCCTGGCACATGATTCAGAACAACAACAACAACAAAAACACACACACACAAAAAAAAACCTCAACTATTTTCTCTCTTAGTACTATTTCTTAAAAGGAGAGGGAACCCCAAGCTTATACCCACTGATTTAGCCTCTTTACATCAAATTCTGATTTACATAAAAGGCCATCAACCATAGTGACTAGTGAGTAAAACCATTTATCCAAGTCTGTCAACTAAAATCAATTGCCTACTATATGCCAGGCACTGTGCTAAGCACTGAGAATAAGACAGGCAAAAGATACACCCTGTCATAAAGAAATTCACAATTTAATGGGAGAAACAATAACCAAATAGCTACAAACAAATTATATGCCACATAAACAGGAAATAAAGAAACTATGGAAGGTGCTAGAGTTAAGAGAGAATTGGAAAGGTGAAAGGACCTATATGTACAAAAATATTTATAGCAGCTCTTTTTGTAGTATGTAGCATTAAGCACTTCTGCATACATAGGAGGGGCCTGCTGCACAGGTTCTTAGATCTGCTTTTCTAAAAGGAAAGCAACTTTTGAGGAATCAACAATCTTCTTTAATCACATATACCAAAAGAGACATATACAAACAGAGAAAAAAAGACCAACAGTCAGGACTTCTTACTGTCTGACCATAAGCAATATAAGCATCAGAGATCAACTGACTGATCCAACTGTCTGACCGTTACCTACATACATAGTTATCAGAGAGAGAAACCCCAACATCTGGGTTTTCAAAGCAGATGGGGGGCTCCTTAACAGCCATCTGGAGTCTCATCTGGCACAAAACCTTCTTCCAAAAGTAAACCCCTGAAGCAAAACCTCACCCCAGAGTATATATACACTTTTCAGAGTCAAAGGACAGAACCCTTGTGACCCAGTGCCTCATTAATTAACAAAATGTGTGGACCTTCCTACAAAACAAATTTCCCCTAATCAAACTTCCCTTAATTGGCTCCACCTGAGGCTTATTAAGGCGGAAGATCTTTATCTCAATTACAAGTGGCTAAGATTTGGAAATCAAAAGGATGACCATCAATTGGGGAATGGCTAAACAAGCTGTATATGATTCTAATGAAATATTATTGTGCAATAAGAAATGACAAGCAGGGTGATTTCAGAAAAACCTGGAAAGATTTACATGAACTGATGCACAATGAAGTGAACAGAACCAGGACAATGTTGTACACATTAACAGCAATATTTTTTGATGAAAAACTATAAACGGCTTAGCTATTCCCAGCAATACAATGATCCAAGACAATTTCAAAAGGCTAATGATCAAATATACTTTCATTTCTTTTATTTTTAAAGATTTGCCTTCTTGTATAAAATGAATAACATTGAAATGTTTTACATAATTGCACATGTGTAACCTATATCTGATTGCTTACCATCTCAGGGAAAAAGGAGGGCAGTGAAGGAGGGAGGAAGAGAATTTGGAACTCAAAACTTTAAATAAAATGTTTTTAAAATTGGAAAAAAAAAATAAAAGCACATTTTTCTTAAAAAAAAAAAGCAGAGAGAATTGGGAAAGACTTCCTATAGAAGACAGGATTTTAATTGGAGCTAAGAGGAAGCCAGTAGGCAGAGATGAAGAGGGAGAACATTCTATGTATAGAGGACATTTAGAAAAAAATGCCTGGAACAAAAGAGAGGGAAGGTCTTGTTGATGAGACATCAAGGAGGACAGTGTCACTAGGTCAAAGAATATTTGACAATGAGTAAGATACAAAAAAAGTGGAAAAAAATAAGAAGGAACTAGGTTATTAAGGACTTTTAATGCCGGAGGAATTTGTATTTGGTTCTGGAGGTGATAAATAAGCTAGTTTATTCAGTAAAGGGGTGGTGGTGGTGGTATGTGACACGATCAGACTTTGATTTTAGGAAAATCACTTTTGGGTGTGGATGGATGCTAGACTAGAGTGGGAAGAGACTTGAGGAAGGTAGACCCATCTACAGATTATTGCAATAGCCTAGAGTGAATTGATGAAGACCTGTATCAGAGTGGTGACAGTGAAAAAGAAGAGGGCATAATTGAGAGATGTTCCAACTAAAGAGGAAATCAAAACTGGAGAAGGTAAATAGAATATAACAGAAAATGCATGGAGTGAAGAGCTCTTCAAGTGGGAAGCTTTCATTCAACCAAAAGAGAAGCCCTAATCTCACCCAAGAGAAAATTTCTTCAAAGGAAGGCAAGCTGAAAATCAGGGACATGTTGAGGAACTGGCTTCCCCCATGTTTGCAAGATAGTCTTTTCTTATCTTGAGGTTTTTGGTCTTCAGAGAAAGTTGGGAATCCTATGTGTTGCTCTCAAAGTAAAAATGAAGACTGTTGACCCTTTTCCACATCTCACACTCCAACAATTCCACAAGGTCATATCAGTATTCCCTTCACCAATTGGGAGAGTTTCATGAAAAATAATTCAAAGTTGGCTAGAAACCTGGATTATACTCTGAATCCTTATATTCGTTATTTTTATTATACAAATAAAATCATTGCATCCATAGACACATTTTTTCAGTTCTTTCCTAATCAATGGGAATATATTATTTCCTTTTTTCCTCCAAAAGGTAATCTTTTCATTCACTTTTAATATAGTTGAGAATATGGAAATTTTTTTATTTTCATTCATGGTTCTTCATGACTAAAATTTTTTTAGAAGTTATGAATTCAGCCTTTATGTTCTAGGAACAAGGAGATAAGGGCTGTATGCATGGGTGAGGAGGGTGGAGGAATTTGAGACATTGTACTTTGATGATTCATGTTCAGTCTATTGCAGAGCTTTGCAAGTGGACTATGTCTAAAAGATACCTTAGGTAGCGTTAATCTTCTTCTATTGCTGCTTTACAATTTGCAGTTTCAGCTAGTTATATTGATTTCTTGATCTTGAGGACACCTCACACAGAGCAGATCTATCTAATGAAGTTTTCATTTCAATAGTTAGTTCTTTGGGAAATTCAATGTAAAATGAGGATAAGGAAGGATGCGTACACAAGTTCTCTGTTAGTCATTGGTTGCTACCAAAGTATATGTACTAAAAGACTATCTGAATAGGTTCATGATCTGAAACAAAACTGATCATCACATATTTCTATTTCAAATAAAACACTAGTGGCAAACAAAAAAGATTTACTCCAAATGAGAGAGAAACAACAGTAAGATCCTTGATGCTATCCTCAAGGATGCTTAGTTTTTAATTTTTACATTCACAGAACATAATGTACTGCTTTGTATGGAGCAGGTGCTTAATATAGGTTTGCTAAGTTCATCAGAAACCATTAAGAAGGGATATAATATTTAGGAAAACAAAGTTTTTGTCACAAAAATTTACTAGAATATCTCATTTTATAAAACAAAAAAAATCACTCCTGCTACTTTCTAAGTATATCAAAATCTTTCACAACTTTTAATTACTTTGATGAAATTTTATGCCTATAGTTTTGTAGAAAAGTGTTAAGGAACAAAGACACAAGTAATTTGTAAAGTTTTAAAGTCAGTTACTATAAGAGGACAGACTTTTAGCCCATCATCATCAACAACAACATTGTAAGTTTTACAAAGCACATTACAATTAGTATCTTATTTTATTATTTCATGACCACACAACCAATGAATAAAAAGCAATAAGAATAAAATTGTTCAGTTTTTGGAAAGTAAAGGAGCATATCTATAAAAATTTACCCTCATAGGATAGTAATGATAATAGAATAATATTTATAATAGAGTAACATTCATATGACACTTTAAAAGTTAGCAAAACCCTTTGAAATATCTGATTTGATACTCTCAACAAGCCTATGAGGCAGATAATATTAGTATCTCTATTTTACAGATGAAGGTGTGAGGTTCAAAGTCCTGCAAAGTAACTCACATACACACAAACATTTAACTATATCTCTTATCCGTCCAGTCTGGTCCCAACCTATCTTTTCAGTCTCATTAGATATTTTAGTCTGTGATCCTGCCAAACTGGACTCCTTTCTGTTCCTTACATTTGACCTTCCATGCCAACACCATGCCTTTGCTCTGGCTGTTGCTCGTGTTTCTAATGTACTCCTTTCTTGTCTCTGCCTTATACAATCTATCTCTCCCTTTAATACATAGTTCAACCATGACATTCTACATAAAGCTTTCCATGATGCCGCAAAGTCCTCGTAGCTTCCTTCAGACTACTTTGCATTGAACTTTTTTGCACATATTTGTATTTACTAACCTTATTTTTATGCTGTACATATTTCTATAATGTACTTGTCTCCTTCATTGGAATATAGACTTCTTGGGAGTAAAGATTGTTTTATTCTTTTTACTTGTATCCCCAGTGTTAAGCACAGTTCTTGACACTTAATAGGCACCTAACAGATACTTATTGATTAATTATGATAGGATTCAGATCCACTTTTTCCTGACTCTTTACCTAGTACTGTTATTGTCTACACTATGCTACCTATAAATGAGAAAGCCATTCCCCATTTATGCCTGTGTTCTTGGGTTCTCTGTCTCTTTGTACTCCCACAATATTTAAAGGTAGCCCTGAGCATAAAGCAGATTCAGTCAAGACAAAATTGCAAAGAGAGTTAGGTTTATCTTTGCTCTTTGACTAGTCATGAAGGTCATACATTGAGCTTTGAATATTCACATTGCATAATAATAGTATCATCAATAGCATATTCAGGTATAAAGTACTCTCACATATAGGTCAAAGGAATTACATTTTTTCATAAAGTCAGACACAAATTGGCTGCATTTGGCATTATTTTTAAGAAGCATTTATCATAAGGTAGTAATACCCATTAGCTTTTCTGACACAAGTAATGCTAATATATAAAGTCACTTTCCCAACACAAATTCAATAATGAAGAGACTCTTAGCTTGGATTGCCTCCATATATTTATTACTGCAAATGGGTGAGTGCAAGACTTCTACTGGAAAGCTCCCATAATCTATCAAGTTTTGGCTTGCTAAAAGAATGGTAATTACCTTTCTTACATTGTTGATTCAATATGTGAAAGGATGAAGTCACTGGGGACAAGACAAATAATTGACCTCCTCTTACCCTGAGTTAGTAAACCTTAGGGGCACTTTGCTGAGTGTACTTTTTAACTGATGGTGTGTATAGAATATGTAAATAGTCTACCAGAATTTCTATATTCTTGTCTTTCCTTTTTATTTTATATCTGTGGAAGTCCTACAATAGATGATATTTTTCCTAGGAAAGAAGAATTTTCTATAAACCTAATGATTCTTATATTCTCTGCTTCTCACTGCTCTGTCCCACCCAAAGGAGAGAAATTCTTTATCATTTGAAGGAACTGGATATGTTTAGCCTAGAGAAGAGTAGACCTAGGGGGATAGCTGTCTTCAACTATTTAAAGAACTGCCACCTGAAAAGTGAAATATATTTGTTTGGTTTGATCCCAGAGGATAGAATCAGAAGCAATTGATGGAAGATATAAAGAGGCCAAGTTTGGCTCAAGATTGGAAAATAGAATGTGTTACTGTTGAGGTTAGGGGTGCTCAGGACCCCAAAATACTGACACACTGGGTCCTGCCTGAATGAATTTGACTCAAGCCTCTTTCAGCAAAAGAGAAAAACAAAGTTTATAAAAGATCAGACATGTAGGGTAGACTCTTAGGGAATCTCACCATTGGCTAGACTCTTAAGGAATTTGAGCACCTTCATGGGAATGGGATGGGCCTTACATACCGAAAGATTGCGGGAGGGATCTAAAGGTGATCTAGTAGTCTGGCCCTGTTTCACTCCATTGGTGACTGGGAAGGCATGAGAGTTTTGTCCATTATCTAGAACCTGGGCAAACCTGCCATCACGAAATTGATGTACAATATTGATGAACTTCTCCAGGCAACCAAATTTTGACGCAGTTTTCCATAAACCCTCATGCCTAACAGTGTCAAAGGCCTTGACCAGATCTACAAATGTTGTGTACAGACCTCTGTTCTGCTCCTGACATTTCTCCTGGAGTTGTTGGCCAACAAACACCATATCGACTGTTCTTTGACCCTTTCTGAAGCTACATTGGCTCTCAGGTATATGTCCATCTTCCAAGTGAAAGATCAGCCTCTTAATGAGGACTCTAGCAAGAATTTTGCCAGCAAGGACTAAGAGAGAGATATCTCTGTGATTGTCACAGGACAATCTATTCCCTTTACCCTGATAGAGATAGACAACAGAGGCATCATTAAACTCCTGGGGAATAACCTCCTCCATATAACCTGGAAAATTTCAGTCAGCTTTTGTATCAGCAATGGTCCCCCTACCTTGTAAATCTCAACTGGAATAGCATCAGCACCAGGTGCTTTGCCACATGAAAGGAGCCTAATGGCCCTCAAAACTCTTCTTCAGTTGGAACTTCAGCCAAGGAAGGATTGACTTCAACCTGAGGTAAATGGTCAATGGTCATCAATCAGCATTGATTGATGATGGTCTGTTGAGAATACTGTGGAAGTATTCAGAGTCTCTCTCTCTAGGATCATGTCCTCATCACTAATCAATGTGGCTCCATCAGCACTGAGTAGTTGTGATTCACCATAGGTTTTTGGTCCATAAATAGCTTTCAGAGAATCATAAAAGTGCTTTGGATTGTTACTATCAGTATAAAACTGAATTTCATCTGTCTTTTTATTGAACCAGGAATCCTGCATCTCACTAAGCTTTGCTTGGACTTTGCTTTTGATGGAATTAAATGCTGCCTTCTTAAAGGTGGATTAACTATCATGCTGGTAAAACCTGTGGAGTTCTCATTTTTCATTTAGCAGCTTCTGAATTTCCTCATCATTTTCATCAAACCAGTCTTGGTGTTTGTGAGTGTTCTGACTCAGATGAGCAAATGCAGTGCTGTACACCAAATCTCTGAAAGCTTCCCACTCCTTTTCTGTTCCACTGTTGTCAACTGTGTGTTGGCTCAACTTTCTTTCCCTCCAAGTCAGCAGCAAATGCTTCACACTCAGAGAAGAGCCCTAATTTGCTGATAGTAATTCTTCTGGTAGTCATTTTGCCATGGGGGCAGCACTTTTGATGAATGCGAATATTTACCTTGGAAAAGAGTGAAATAGGGCTGTGTGCTTGCTCCCATGCTTTTTAGCACGATGTTTTCAGTCTTGTTGATAAATGCTTTCAATGAGGATGAACATGACATCAAGGTCAACTACAATTCTGATGGTAAGTTCTTCAATTTGAAATGGTTACAAGCAAAGACCAAAGTGGAGGGAGTGTTGGTGCATGATTTTCTATTTGTATATGATTGTGCACCGAATGCATCCTCTGAAACTGAGATGCAACAAAATATGGATCAATTCTCTGTTGCCTGTGCTAATTTTGGCCTAATAATTAACACCAAAAAACACAGGTGCTCCGTCAGCCATTACCACACCATCCATATATGGAACTATTGGTTACAACAAATGGAGTTCTGAATGCTGTGAATAAGTTCACTTACCTTGGTAGTGTACTTTCCAGGGATGTTCACATTGACAATGAAGTTGATGCATTCATTGCCAGAGGTAGTTCAGTGTTTGGGAGGCTCCGAAGAAACATTTGGGAGAGAAGAGATATTAGACTGACTACTGAATTGTAGGTCCACAGAGTCATTGTGCTGATCTCATTGTTATATGGTTGTGCAACATGGACAGTCTATCAGTACCATGCCAGGAAGCCGAATTGCTTCCATTTGAACTGTCTTAGGAAGATTCTGAGGATTATCTGCCAGAATAAGGTACCAGATACTGAAGTGCTTGCTCTAGCTGAACTGCCAAGTATTCAAACTATGCTTCAGAGAATACAACTCCAATGGACTAGCCATGTTGTTTGAATGCAAAATGTATGCTTGCCAAAAAGACTATTTTATGGAGAACTTGCATGGGGCAGGCAATCACATGGTGGTGTGAAGAAACAATACAAGGACACTCTCAAGGTCTCTCTGTTAAGAACTGTGGATATGACTAGGCAACATGGGAGATACTGGCATAGGACCACTCAGCATGGCATGCCCACATAAGAAAAAGTTCTATGCTCTTTGAGCAAAGCAGAATTGAGACAGCACAAAGGATGCACAAATTTGGAATATCCACCCCAAATGTTCATAGGACTATCTGTGTCCAACCTATGGTAGAGCATTCCAAGCTTGAATTGATGTGATCAGCCACAGTAGGACACACTGAAATTTCACTTTACAATGGTGATGCCATTTGGTCCTCTTGGAAGAGAAAGGACAACAACCTTCTTGGAGAAGGGATCCAGGGAGGGTCTTGATGGGACTGGGTGACTAGAGGTCAGACTCCAGGAACCAAAAGAATGGGATTAAGGGTGGGAAGTAGTTGAAGGCTATCTGCAAATAATAGACAATGGAGGGTAAGGGTAACAGATTTGGGTATAGCTGTTTTGATAGGATCAAGGGTGGGAAGTAGCAGGCAGCAATCTGGAGGTGTGTTCATCCTTCTTTGCAGAAAGAAAATCATGCCATCAGAGAAATAATGACATGACTTGCACTTGACTTTGCTTTGAGTGAGGGAGGGAGGGCTGTGCAGGTCACCAGCCTCACTTCTCCTCCAGAGCCATCTGAATTCAGACCAGATATTCATTAGGACGACTGGAGATGAGCCAGGATGAGGCAATTGGCATTAAGTGACTTGGCCAAGGTCACACAGTTAGTGAGTCAAGTGTCTGAGGTGAGATTTGAGCTCAGGTCCTCCTGACTCCTGCACTGGTGCTCTATCCAGTGCACTACCTTGCTGCCCCAATCTGGAGGTAACAGGCAATAGAGGGCTAAGCTAGGTATTTTGATAGGATCTGAGATGGGAAGTAGCCAGAGGCAATTGGACAAAGAGATAATGAAAGGTTTATGACCTGAGGGGAACTCCAGATCAAATAGCAAGGTTCAAGGGAGTTCCCAGAACCTTACCCCATCATTGCCATGCACTTAGCATAGTACCTGGTATGTAGTAATTAATGAATGAAAGACTGTTGACTTGACTAGAGACATGATTCCACCCCATACCCTTTCAGAGGCTGAATAGCCACTTATCATATATATCATAAGGTATACACAATTTTGTGTTTGAGTTAGACTAATTGGTCGATAAGGTTTTTGTCTTTCAAATTCTATAAGCCTATATATAAATGTATATGTAAGTTTGTACATATGTGTGAGTATGTATACATACACACATACATACATATATACATGTACACACAATCCTTTTCTCCTTTGCTCTTTCATCTCCCTCACAATTAAATATCTTGTACCTACCCTTTCTGAAATTCTGGCTTCCCAAGCTTGTCCTTATTACAAATCTCCTACTTTTACAACCACAGATTTTTATTCTTACTCTGTCTCTAAATATTTTACTGTCACCTTAACTACAAATTCAAGCCGAGTTTTCCTAATGCGAACAATCAGCAAGCAGCTACCATAAATCCAACACTGTTTTAGGTACTATGGATTATACAAAAATAATATAGAACATGACCTCAGGTCCCAAGCTGATTAAGGAGGCAAGCTTTACACTTGTGAAGCAATTAGAGAAGGAGTGTGTATGATTAAGTGACTTCCCCTGAAGGTCTCTGTTCTTCATCTTGGCATGGAGATGACTTCAAGTTCTTGAAGTTACAGTCCTGCCAAGATAGAAAGACTTCAGGTGTAGGCCAACTGACAAAATATTTGTCTTCTTGTATAATCACCAACCTTGGTCCTAAGAGATTTGTTACTTGGGTGATTAATGTTTTAGCCACGGCAACTCATGAAGAGTATTTTAATGGTCTTTGAATTGGTCATTCTGCCCCAAGTCTCTCTCCATTATAATCCACTCTCCACACATCCACCAAAGTGATTGTCTAAACTCTCTTTTCTATATTACCTCACTTAGTGATCTCATAAGTTCTCTTGGCTTCAAGTATTATCCCTGTGCAGATTATTTCTTGAGCACCCATCTTGGACATTTTAAGCTGGATATTTTAAAGGCATCTTAGCATGCCCCAAACAGAACTTATTATTTTTTCCCCCAAAATTCATTTTCCAAACTTCTTTCTTATTGTAAAAGGCACTACCATACTCTCAGTTACCCAGGTTCTCAACTTTGATGCTATCTATGTCTATTAATACTCACTCATCCATGTATCTAATAGATATTTTTTCAAATCACATCATCTCTAACTTCAAGACAACTTTTATATATGTCCTCTTCCCTCCATTTACCACTCTGGTATAGCTCTCCTCATCAAAATCATGGCTAGACTATTGTTCTAGCCTTCTGGTTGGTCTCCCTGCCATACAACTTCCTCCACTCTCTCCACTCAGCTGCCTTACTAAGCACAGTTATAATCATGTCAATTTCTACCCCTTTCCCAAGTAGATAACCTCTAGTAGCACCCTATTACCTCCAGAATCAAATATGAAGTCCCTTGTTGGGCATTTAAAGCTATTCACAACCTGGCCTTTCCCTAATTTTCTAATCTTCTTATCCTTTAGTTCTCTTTATCTACTCTGTGATTCAGTCTTCTTGAACTACTTGCTGTCCTCACCTAGCACTCTGCCTCCTGTTTTTGTGACTTTGCACTAGCTGTGCCTCATGCCTAGAATGATCTGCCTCTTCCCTTTGATCTCTTAGAATTCTGGCCTTCCCTCAAGAATCCCCTCAACTACCCTCTTCTGTAGGAGATTTTTTTTACCAGTTTTTGCTGTTGCTACAATCTACCTCTCTGAGATTACTTTCCATGTCCTCTGTTATATATCTTATATCTAATTACTTATCTACATGTTCTCTCCTCCAATAAAATGCAAATTTCTTGAGAACATGAGCTCCTTTTGCTTTTCATTGTATCCCTGCCACTTATCAGTGTATATGAGCATACAGTAAGGTCTTAATAAATTTAATTGATTGGTTTTATAACTTGGTATTTATAGTTTCAAATTGTTTCAATGGAAGTAGTACCCACATTGAAGAAATCATGGTTCTTTGACATATTCAGTGAAGATTAAATAGTGAAATGTTTCAGCAATGACCTTCCATAGTTGGTGTGTGTGGGGAAGATGAGAGAGTTTGGGGTTGGGCAAATGTGAGTAAGTGAAGCAGACTGAGTCTTAACTTCATTAAAATCAGAGTACCTTTATGAATGAGTCTTTAAGAAGTGTATGCAATTGTCTTCATTGTAATGGTGAAGAGATAATGGAGCCATTTCATAGGAAGAACAATGAAAGTAACTGGAAATGTCTGTTATAAAGAAGAAAAGATGTGAGTGGAAGTGAGAATAAGAGGACCTGATAACAACTTTCCAGAATATAAAGGAGCCATGCAAAAGAATGATTAGAGCCTGACTATGTTATTCAAAGAGTTATTAAGATGAATAGGTAGAAGTTACAGAGAAGCAGATTTTTAAAAACATGATCAGACCTGTAAGTGTCACTCAGTACTATAGTTCATAATGCTCATCTAACCTCCTGGTCCATTACAACTCCTTAATAAATGATGAGTAATTGATTGACTACAAATTATGTGGTATGCACTAGCTTCACAACAATTCTGGAAGGTAGTGAGGGAAGTGTTACTCTCCTCATATTATAACCAGGATCTAAGAGGTTGAGTGACTAACCAAACATCAAATAGTTTTAAAATGGTAGACAAACTTTTATGCCATTTTTTAAATGTAAGAAATAGGGAAAAGATGGTGGAAATAGCTTCTAGTAACTGTCAATTCTACTTCTGGTCAATTAATATTTTAAGTACTGGAAAGCCTTGTGATTCATCATATTATTCTTGCGTCATTAGAGCATTTTAAGCTCCAAATATCAAATGTTTACTGTTTGTAGGATTACAGATGTGGTTTGAAGTTTTGCCTAGATTGGCATTCTCAAATATGGCTAGATGGTTGTGATCCTATTTGTATATTTTTAGCTACCATTCACAAATTATTATGAATGAGTTTTGAATCCCTTTCTGAGAGCAGATTTTGATTTTTTTAAAAATTCAGTGGATGAAGGATTTGGATTTTTGAGATGGTGCCATCTTCCTGTATCAGTAAGCATCCCAACATACATAGGGGGGCCTGCTATCACAAGTGCTTTTCTAAAAGGATAAACAATCCTTTGAGGGGTTAGCAATCTCCTTTAGTCAAGTACGTATATCATTCACTTAGTTTAGGAAATCAACAGGCACCACTTCTAAACTGTCTGACGCAAGCAATACATATATCACAAATCAACAGACAGGTCTAGCTGCCAGAGTGGAAAGTACCAACATCTGGATTTTCAAAGCTGGGGGGACTGCTTAGTGACTTCCCAGAGTCTCTCATCTGGCACACAGATCTTCTTCCAAAAACTAAACCCCAAAGTAAAACCTCACCCTCGAGTATTTATACCTTTTTTAGAGCCAGAGGGCATCACAACCCTTGAGAACCAGTGCCTCATTAACAAAAGGTGTTGTTAATCAGACTCCCTTTAATAGGCAGGCCCATTAATGAGTGGGGAAGATCTTTAGTTACATTAACAATACAAATACATATAATGCTTCTAGTTAAAGAAACTCTTATTTCTATACTTTACTCCTATTAAAGACTCTTGGTTGATAGAGGCAAGATTCAATCAGAGTCACTTGATTATACTAAAACACAAACAGCAAAAGATCCTACTTTGCTTGCCCTTCCACTTCCTCATTCTTTCCTTACTATTTCCCTCATTATTTTTCCTAGGGCTTTCCATGGGTGGATAAAGATTTCCCATTGAACTATTCCCTAGCGTCACAGAATGATAGATTCTTGGTGTTGGAATGACTTCAAAGATCATTTGGACTAGCTCCCACCTTAATCCCTTTTACATCATTAACATATATTCATCCAGCCTCTATTTAATGGCTTGTGGGAAGGCAAATTCAATATCTACATTCTACTTTAAGACGGATTCAATTATTAGAAATTTTGTAGTTGTATCAAGCCCCTTACCTCCACTCTTTGTTTCTAGTTGTACTCTTTAGGAGCCAGCAGAACAAGACTATTTCAATTTTAACATGTGATTACTGCAAATACTTTCAAATACCCGAAGAAAGTTGTCACCTTCCGCCCTCCTCCCCTACCCCTTGCACATATACATGCTTAATTTTTTGTCTCCATATCATAGATTCTTTCAACCAGTCTTAGGTGAATTTCCTTTAATTTCTTAGTTATTCTCCTAAGTATGCACTTCATCTGACCAGTGTCCTTTGTATTATGTACTGTCTAAAATTGAATATGGTACTCCAGATGTAGTTTGACCAAGATATACTTAAACAGGGTTATATCCCCTCTCATTTTTGACAGTATACCTCTACCAGGATAGCCGAAGATAACATTAACTTATTTTTTGCTGCTTTGTCACATTTGATTCACATAGAGCTAAAAACTCTAAAATCTCCCATTTAATTCACCTGGAACTAAAAAGTAAAAAATCAGCCTTCTCATAAGAATAGTGGCCTTGTTACGACTCTTGGTAAAGGGTTGGGCCTGGCTCAGATTGATATTCTGACAATTTGTGGGAGTAAAATGGAGTCTGATAATGGAATAAAATGAGACACCCATAGTATATTTAGCAGTTAATAAAAGGATGTTTACTTAGCCATGACATTTAAAGAGTACTCAAAGACCCAGAACTTAATACAGGTAGAAGTGACTCCCTTCAGTTCTGTACTAACATTAATCTGGTCAGCAGGATAAAGTATGGTGACTCCTGGTGGACTTGGGACATCTGTTAAATATGAAGATTCCCCATTTCCACATGGACTGGCACTTAATACTCCAAGGTGACCAGGGAGCAAACAACACCAACATGGCCTGAAATTACTGTAAAACTGATTAAAGGTGATGGTTTTGAACCAATGTCTCCTTGACCAATCCAGTCTTGACGATAACTTCCTTGCCTTTTGGGAAAAGAAATATTGTAACCTTAAATGTAGATGGGATGTGAAAACTTGACAGATACCAATTCTGTCACACCTTCCCATCCTGTCTTTGTGACATCTGGAGGCAGAGGGACTTCAGTATAAGATTTTGTGTTAGCCTTATTAAATTTCCTTTTATTCTATTCAGGTCATGATTCTTGTTCAGCCCGTGACAATGCCTACTTTATTAACACTGGAGCAAGGTTCTTATTGTGACCAAGTATCGAAGTCTATGCAAGGAACATAGTTTGGCCAAACAAAAGGCAAATTTATTAAAAAGTTATGTAAACTATTCTGATGGTAAAAATAAGATTGGATTATTTGGAGTAAAGGCGTAGGTCAGTCCCTGTTTGATCCAAATCTCTTTGCTCAAGTTTTGTTTTAGGATTACTGAGAAACTAATTATCAGACCCCAGTGATATCTACAGGGCTGTTGTTGCAGGTCTAACACATCACTGCACTTATTCTTTATTTATTGAGTTATAGCTTGTTTTACCCTGAACTGTTTCACCAATATTAAAAGATAACATTGACATATTTTTACCTGACTAGATTTAATTTGCTTGATTATTGCTCCCTCAGGAAATATTGTAATGACTATAATTATTATTTCCCAAAATCATCTGATAAAAACATCTAAGAATTGCTTAGTTGTGGGCCTGGAACAGAAAATGATTATTTGGAGAAAATCTACTTATAATACAGTTTGCAACTACATTGTGCCACTTGCTTTAGGAGAACATGGATAAACTGATTTGCAAGTAAAATATCTTGTAATACTAATATTAGTGCCATTTTTTTGTGACTTGTAACTTTCTAATATTATTTTAGGGACCGCTTGACTTGTAAAATTACTCAGGTATCTAGTAAAGTAATCTTGAAAAAAATTGTGTAAGCTGGGGGAAAAGCATAAGCAAAGATGTTAATACTGGTATGTTACTATTATATTTTTAATTTATATAACCACTGCTACTTAGTATAACTTATGGCAATGGTGTACTTGTAAATGCAAATATTAAAATATTTTATAATTTTATACTTTATATATCTGCATATTCATATACTGTGTATATATATTTCATCTCTTCTTGTTTCTCATGTTGACATTTGGGAATAAATTGATCTGAGCTATGAAAGTGAATTTTTAATCCATGTATGTCTTAAATGAATCATGCTCACAGTAACCCTGATCCATTGTAATTAGAACTATAAGATTGATACATTCTCTGTAAGTGGTTCTCATGCATGATATTCATCTTTGACTCTGCCTATTTTGCTTCTAATGAAGTATTTTTTATTTTGAGAATTCAATCTTATTTCCATCTTGTCTTTCTTTTAATAAGTATTACTACTACCTCCCTACCACTACATGATGTATAGGAAGCCCAAGGCGAGGACTTGAATAGAAACTTTTAGCCAGGTTTAACATAGAAGACTTTGGTTCAAATCAAAATTATCAACACTCAAGTCTGCTAAAGAATGGCACTGTAGTTGTGAGATGGAAACATTCACTTTAAGTGGGTATAGGGCCACTATATGCCTAATATGTTAAATATTCTAAGGAATAAATTTAACTTAATTTGATAGCAATTTAGAAATTTATAGGTATTTTTTCTAGAATGGGCTTATATATTTGTATGAGCCTATGTACTCAAACATATGCTTAATAAATACTCCATCTCCTTCTGTAGACTATGTTATATATAATATCTATGAGAATAAGTTACAAGGAAGGTGTTATCCTGCATTGGTAGATGGAATATTATGTAATAGGAGCTTGGAGTTAGTTTGTGAAGGAAACCTTCAAATGCCAAATAGAGGAGTTTTTGTTTGTTCCTAGTGGTAATTGAAAGTTACTGATGTTAATTCAGTACGTTACTGCTAATAGGAGACCAGAACTTTGGTACCATCCCATTGATAGCTGTGTGGGGGATTGCAGTGTGACACTTGATAGTGATGATAGTCTGAAGAAAAGTATAGTGTATTTGGGTGGAAAGAAGGGAACAGAAATATCAAATGTTGTAGAAGTAGAAACAAGAACATTTTACAAACCAATTGGATTAGTGTGATAAGTGACATTAAGATTGTTGCTCAGTGTGATTAGATGTATGGTGGTGTCTTTGACAGTTCAGAAGATTTCTGTCTGGTGAGGGAGTAGGTGTGGGGAGAATGATGAAGAATTTGCTGAAAAATATGCTTTATGATAAGGAAATTAAAAAGGATGAAAGTTCATCCTAAGAACACTTAGAATTAAGATTGCAAAAAAAAAGAAAACAAAAAGCAAATAGGCATAAAATTGAATAGATCTGTTGGATTTTCTATAGTATTTTATAATTATTACTTCTAGACTTCAGTACCTCACTAATTAATATATGGAAGTAAAAATGGTTTCTTCTAGCTAACGTACTGAAATTCAACGGGAGTCAATATAATTTTAAAGGTACTTGGGGATCAATTTTGAATTTATCTCAGAGTGGAGAATTTCAGAAAATTGGAAGATGAGAGCAAAACAGGCTTTTTTTTGCCATTAAATTTCTATATATTCACAGATACATAATTTCCCATTTTTAATTGTTTCTTGATTATAAAAATATTGACACAACAGAAGAAAATATAGCCTTGTGAGATTTCCTCCAACAATGTAGAACTCTAGTGTAAAATTATTGTCACATAGGAATACATGAATAATATCCAAGTGTGGAATCAGAACCATCCACTCCATTTAGCTTTAATATATTTATCAGGTGAAAATATATCTCAGTTGCTCATTAGGTATGAACACAGTCTAGATACTTCTCTAGGTGCAATGAAAGTCTGTTCAGGATTAGATGAAGGATTTTTTGGTGCTATATAAATGATTGAAATAGAACCAAAGATTTAAGTGAATAGTAAACCATGAGAGAGAGTGTTAGTCACATTCCTAAGAAGAAATCACTTGGAGGGGAGAATAGTTTATCTGACTTTTCCAGGCATCCCCTTGACCTTGTTAACTTCAGATGTCCGGAAGATTTTGGACTTTCTATTTTCTCATTGCTTGTGTCTTCAGGGGACTTTAAGCACAGAATGGAAGGAAACCAGATTCTGGACTCTACACCCAGCAGGAAAAAAACAAAAACAAACAAATGAATGAAACTATGCTATACCTAATGGGAACATCTTGAGTACTTCAATAAAAGAATTTCCAGAAGCTGTTACCCCCTTTGCCACATGAGCTCTCTAAGCCTGAATCCGTTCTCCTGGACTCTCTGTATATACTTGTGAAATTGTGTCATAGACTATGGGGAGGGGTGGGGGCAATGCGTGCGTGCGTGTGTGTGTATGTGTTTTATGCCAATTGTTTTGAGTAGTAAAATTGTTGTTTTGATATACTTCTTTCTAAAATCTAACTCTGGCTGACATGAATATCAACTGATATTCATGGTGGGAAAAAAACAAATCAGTTGAAGCTTATGAATGATAGCATTAGAAAAACACCCTGATCCCCAGTCTCTCAGAGTTAACCTTGTAATATTGAGGAGATTTATTTAGTTTTGCTCTGGGGACCAAGCCTGCCTCTGTGAGTTAGAGGTTTTGAGCTTACATGGGCTACAGAGACAATCACAAAAAAACCCTAAAACAAAACAAAACAAAAACCTTTGTTCAATGATCCTCAGAGTATCTATATCAACAAAGGCATTAGAGGAAAAATATACTTTCCAAAACTGTTGGCCTCTTCTTTGGAGGATATCTTCCTTGGGTAATACCCAACTGGCAGGTGGATTCTCTTCTGATAGTAGAGTTCTCTAGATGGCAGATGATATAGTACTTATTTCATCAAGAACCAGAATTCTATGGAGATCTACCAACAATATCCAAGATCTCTTTAAGAAACTGATAATCTGGAATGAGTAAAACAAGTTGCTAAAGCACATATTGAGCAGATTGTGACAGGCTTTAGTATTTACATTCTATTGACTTAATCCAACAGTACACATAGCTTGGAAAAGTCAGCCATGGGGAATAATCATAACTAAAATATACAGAAGGGGTAGTGATAAGCATTTATTAAACACTTAATATGTGTTTTTACATTTGCAGCATTTCACATACATTTTCTCATTTGATTCACACAACAACCCTATGAAGTAGCTATTGTTATCACTATCTTACAGAGTAGGAAACTGAGGTTCAACGAAGTTTACCCAAGTAGGTATTAGAATCAGAATTTCAATGTAGGTCTTTTTATGCATTATACCACTCTTATCTCTGATGAGTAATGAGATAGGCACAGGATTGAATACATAAGGGAAGTCAGACCTAATTCCATTTGGGAAATTGGGTAGCATTGCTTACTACTATAAAAGCCCATCTTGGTTATAGTATGTTTGGAAATCATGAAATACCATGATATCAAAATAAGTCTTGTTATCAGATGCAAGATCAGGGCATGGATCCAAGTGAATGAGAGGGGTTGTCTAAATGGCCACAATAAAGAGTGACAAAAGGACATTCTGGTTGCTACTATGTTACTCAGAAATGTTAAATGAAATAGAGGAACACCTCCAACACATTGGATAGGACATCTGAGGAAGATTAATGAGGAAATACTACTGGCAGGGAATCCTACACGATAAGAAGTGGGTGGGTTACCCTCTGTATCAGAGAACAGAGAATGCA
Organism: Potorous gilbertii; assembly: GCA_028658325.1. Taxonomy (NCBI): domain Eukaryota; kingdom Metazoa; phylum Chordata; class Mammalia; order Diprotodontia; family Potoroidae; genus Potorous; species Potorous gilbertii. The sequence continues at coordinate 444,775,660 of CM053770.1, forward strand.
TGCCATGAAAATATTGATCCCTGAATTATGTCAAAGTGTGAATTCTTAGCCCCTTAGTCATATCTGTGATTTAAGCTATTCATCATTTACTAGATCTTAAAGTGGTTGTATTCAGTTTAATATTTTGTTACCTTAGTGTTATGAGAGTATTATTGCCCTCAACAGTAATCAATTAATGATATTTTATACAGCTGATATACTTTTCTTCTCTCTTTTTAATGACTCCATTTCTTTAAAACCTATACTCTCAGGCAATGATTCTATTCAAAATTATCCCTGAGGGAAAAAAAAGATAAATTCCTCTTATATTTATGTTTCGTATTCATGTATTCAACTATATCATGCCATATAAAAAATCCACATACTGTCAATTTAAGCTTTTTTGAGAGCAACATTGAAAATCCTCTTAAGTACTTAATGGTACTCTTTCATATTTTAAAAAGATGCAATACTAGAGATAACACATTCTCTCAAATGGGAATATGTTCTAGGTGACAAGAGAAACATTGTCTTTTTTATGGATGATTTGAAGAACTTTTAATTTGTAATAAGCAGAATAAGACAGAGATTCAGAGAATACACAATCTACTAGTCCAACTTTAATGGAGAAAGCTATCCCCTTGACTCTGGCTGGAAAGGTTGGCTAGGGCTGCGGCATAATTTGGTTGATTTGACAAGGAATAGAATTTATGGCAAAATTATATCCCTCTTTTCTTAGTTGGTTTGTAACCTGGAAGAAACAAAAAATTTGTTAAGTATCACATTGTTATCCTGAAAAATATCTCCATCAAAGCATCAGTCCACCTGCGTGTATGGTTTTATAGTAAGCATTTTTGTTGCACAAGGCAACATGTCAGTGCAGTCCCTGCTTTCTAGTGATACTTAGTCTAAGACACAAAAACTAATGTATACCATACAGGCCACCCTATGCAAAGGATTGGCAGGATCTGTCCTGGCTTTTGCAATATTTCAGATATGACTGCTGCAGTCAAAGGTAAAATTGTATCCCATTGAACGTTTCTTATTCACATCTCCTTCTTTTCTTTTTCTTCTTTTCCTTTTCCTTGCTGTCCTTCTTACCATCTCCATTAACTTCTTTTCCACCTCCTCATTCTCCTTTTATCCTTTCATTTTCTTCTTCTATCTCCTTTTCCTTCTTATCCTTTCCTTTGCCTTTTTTCTGCTCTTCCTTTCCATCTTTTCTTCTCTACCTTTTCCTTCTCCTTCTTCTAACTTATTCTTATCCTCTCCTCTCCTCCTTTCCCTTATTATCTCCATCTACTCTTGTCTTTATCCCCTTCAATTCTTTCTCTTCCTCCTCATATTCAAAAAGACACATTAAACAGATGTAGTATTTTCCATATATGTCTACAGATATTAAATAGATGTATTTGGACCTATGTATAGACATATAATATATATTTATATATGTATATGCATATATAAAATAAACATATAGACAAAAAATAAGCAATACAGACAGACAAACAAATGTTGTGGCATGTATAAGGTATCACAAAGCAAACCAAGATGATTAAAGTTAGATTTTAAAAAATATACAGGAACAAAGTGTGATGTTTAGGATTGAATTTCAAGATGATAATGATGATAGTTAAGGCATATAACCCTTTAAGGTTTATGAAATACTTTATACATCAATTAATCCATCAGTCAATAAGCATTTATTAAGTGACTATGCTGTGCCCAGAACTGTTCTAGTACTAGAATACAAAGGAGACAATCTCTACTCTGATGAAGCTTACTGTTTTAAAAAAAGTATTTATTTTATTTTTTCATTTATGGAATAAAACAATCATTTCTGTAACATAGTATAATGATAAAGGTAATTGTACATGAAATTTCAAATCTATTACGTACAACTTGCTATTCCTGTGAAATATACAATAAAGTTGTTGGATAAATTTCTGTTTTTAAATTTTCACCACCCCATCTCACCTCACCCTGGAGAGGGCTACCATTAGACATAAATATGTATGTATGTGTAATATATATATATATATATATATATATATATATATATATATATATGTAAAATCATTCTATTTATACTTATAGTTATCTGTTCTTTCTCTGGATGCAGGTAATCTCTTCCTTTATATATCCTTTGTAGTTAATTTGAGTATTTATAGTAGTCAAAATGACTTATTCATTCAAAGTTGTTCTTAAAACAATTTTGCAGTTACTATATACTGTTTTCCTGGTTCTGCTCATTTCTCATTTCACTATTTAGTGCATGTCTGTTTCTCTAAGATTATTCAGCTTACCATTTCTTATATCATTGAATCTTATTTTTATAGAGAAGAGTATATAAAACTATATAATGTGTATTTATACATGCATGCACATATAATACACACATGTATATATGTATTATATGTATATACATATATGGGTATATATAACATGCACATACACATATGAAGAGAAGGCCTCAGTTAATGAAGAATAGAAAGAAAGAATGCATTACAGTTCTCCCTGATGGTCAATGTAAAAGTGTGGAGGTAGGAAAGGGTGTATCATGTGTGAAAGAGAGACTTGAATCCAAGTCTTCTAATTCCACAACAAGTACTTTTTCTACCAACTTACCATAAAGAGAGTCTGGGTAAACCACACTGCCAGGTACACATGAACAACACTACTGGGCTCAAAGTGAGAGTTTAATGCTTTTTGACCCAATTTGAGCGTTTCTGATACAAATAAGACGTTTCAACTTAACAGCTTTGAACCCAAAGAGATCCACTCTGGGACCATATAGCACATCTTGCATTCAATTATAGGTCTACATTGACCAATATTGTTGTGTATTTTGGTTGTGTATTGCATTGGTTTGGTTTGTGTTATTTTAAAAGTTATAGAGTCGAGTAATTTAGAAAAGGGTACATTCAGTTATATAGCCTTAAATGTCATTAAAGCAACATATCCTCCTAGGAAGAAATTTCCCTCCATGGCATAGTATTGCCCAATTAGGTGTAGTATTACCATCATTCATGGCTTTAAACTCCTCAGGGCAGTGATTTTGTTATTGGCTTGGCACAACTTTATTTATCATACTGCACTGGGTACATTTATGGTGCCAAATAAATGTTAAATAATAATTACAGGAATTTTATGCCTTCCTCTGAAGCATCCTTCATAGACTACTATGGGGGATAGCGTACTAGACTAGTGGCCATCCCATTTTGTTACTGTTGCTCTCTATTCAAAAGCGTAGATATTATCTGATTTGATAATAATCTAAATGTGTCTTAGTTATAGTAACATACATTTTCGAAATTGGTGGAATGTCATTTATAAGACCCTGTAGGATCCAAGCAATTTTCTTATAGAGGCTGCTCACTATCATACTCTTTTGTCCTTCTCTTTGGAGTACAACAAGTTGCTATACTTATCAATCATTTAATAAACTCAGAGAATATGTTTCATGTTCTTTAAGTCTTCTATGAAATTGGTTGAGGTTTTCTTTTGGTCTTTTCTCTTTCTCTCTCATTTCTTCTTTTTTTTTCTACCTTTTCATACTAGGTATTCACTATGAAAGTCTGAATTATATGATGATGTAATCTTGAATGGCTGAGAAATAACCTTTTGAATAGAGGTTAAACAGAAAAATGACATCATTTTCTCACTTCCTTTCCCTAAAAATTATAGCAGCCATAAAACAACCTCGATTCATTTCACTTGAATAGACATTCATTGGAGGTACTGTGCTGGGGGATAGGGATAAAAAGACAGTGAAAATCAGTCCCTGCCCTGAAGGAGTTTACAATCTAGGAGAGGATGAGCAGATGAGAAAATATAAGATAACTTGAGGAACAGGAAAAGACTAAAAACTAGGATGATTCAGGAAAGACTTCCTGTAATATATGGTCACATATATGGGCATAGGAAGGAAATAAACATATGTAAGTGAGGTTAGAATGCATTGTAGGTCTGGGTAAAGACATAGAGTCCTCAGATTGAATTCCATGTCATAGAAGGATTTGAGGGAGTTAAAGACAGGGTAAAAGGAAGGGTTTAGCTTGACTGAAATTTAAACTGATTGAATAAGAGTAATGTGAAATAAGCCATAGAAGGCTGAAGTCAGATTATTCAGGACATTAACTATCTAACTGAAGATTTTATATTTTATCCCAGAAACAAAAAGAAAACACTGAACGCTTTTGAGAGGGGATGGGTGGAATGTGGAGGTTGACATGGTCAGACTGGCTATTTGGGAGATGGATCAGAGAGGGGAGCAGTCAGCCAAAAGGAGGCCAATTAAGAGACTATTAAGATGATCCAGGAGGGAAGGGATGAGGGCTGAAACTAAGGTGGTGGCATTTGAGTGGAGAGAAAGGGATGGATGTAAGATTGGGTGATAAAGAAACTGACAAGACTTAGTAGCTAATTGGATAAGGAGGTAAGGGAGAACAAAGGGTCAAGAATACAGAAAGGTCTGAAAGTTGTGTTTTACAGAAAAAAGAGAAATTGGAGGGTGGTAGATTTAAGAAAAAATATATTAAGGTCTGGTTTAGGTATAATGAGTTTGAAATGCCAATGGGACTTTCTGATGATGATGCCCACAAATGGTGATAAAGAATTTGAGTTTAAAGATTTGAGATCAATTGTGTGATGAGGAATTTGAGCTTAAAGATTTGAGATCAAAAAAAGTGAGGGTAAGATCAAGCAGGCAAACTCCAACAGTTTATTTAGCAAATATTGGGCAGGAAGAGAAAGTATGGAGGGCTGACTTTGCCAAAGATATCTTCATCAGAGACCAGAGCAAAGGAAGAAAGAATGGGGGAGAGGGTGATGGGGTAGAAGAACTGGGTAGAGGGAACTTGTGTAGGGCAGATTTTATTTTCCTAGGGAACAAAAGGCTAGGTTTTCTGCTGAGATGAGGAAAGGAAGGTATAAAAGGAATGAGAGGAAAAAGGAAAATTTGGAGCAATAGTTGTGGGCAGCATAACAGAGAGTTAGAGACACAAAATGACTGCTACACAGAAGAGTGGACCTGACTGAAATTTGATAACATCCATTTGTACTCAACAATGCAGTTGAAGTTGTCCTACTTCTTCCATCATATTCATAGGAAAGACGAATGGTAAACCAGGGTTGGGATTTTGGAAGAATTGATTAACAATAGAACAAGGGCATAAAGGCTTCAATACTAAAGGATTATGTATCCAAGTTGTATCCAGTAATTTGGCTACAAGTAGAATATATTAAATATATGTTCATTTCATGTACTGTTCTTTTTTTTCAGACATGTTGGTCCAAATAAACATAAGCAGGTTTTTGAGTTCTTCTGGTTCTGCTTACCTTACTCCTGTCAGTTCACCCCAGTCTTCCCAGGTGTCTCTGAAAACATTCATTTCATTTCTTATAGTACAACAGTAGTCTATCACAATCATATGCCATAATTTGTGTAGCCATTCCTTGCCTTATGGTACCTCTCACATTTCAGTTATTTAACTCTATAAAAAGAAATGTTATAAAAAAATATTTGTACATATGGGCCCTTTTCCTTTTTGATGATTTCTTTGGGGTTATAGACTTAGTAATGATATCACTAGTTCAAAGGGTATAGGCATTTTAATAACTTTTGGACATAGTTTCAAATTGCTTTGTAGAATTCTTGTACCAGTTTACAATTTCACCAGTAGCTGTAGAGAAATTCTTAACTTCACATAGGAATAACAGAGGGAAAAAAAGGCACTTAGTAATGAAAAGTAAACTCATGCTTCCTTTAGTTCCTTAAGACAACATTTTCTTGGGTTGTCTCAATTGACGGCCCATTAATGGCAGGCTTCTAGAAATTTCTCCACTTTGACAGTATTTATTGATTCACTTTCTAATTTTCTGAAAAAGCAGAGTTGAGTTGTTTTAAAAAGACAGTACTCATGAGAGGGAGAAAAATTAGTGAACTGGAGAGAGGGGGAAAAGGAAAGAGGGAAAGAGGGAAAAGGAGGGAGTAGAAGGAGAGGGAAAGGGAGAGAAAGAGGGAGAGAGAGAGAGGGAGAGAGAGAGAGAGAAAGAGAGAGAGATGGAAAAGAAGAGAAGAGGAGAGGAGAGGAGAGAGAGAAAAGAGGAGAGGAGAGAGGAAGGAGACTTTTGTTTGGATGATGGAAAAACCTTGAACACATTCACAGATGGTCTATCTATCAGGGGAGCCCCATCAGCTAGTTACAGCAATTCATGCACTAATGTGAACAGAGCTTTTGATTTCATGGTTTAAAATAAAATGACCCAAATATAATTACTAAGGCTTATTAATTTATTTGTTCTGGGTCAGTAACCCTTCATTGGCTGTAGGTACTTTTTATAGAAGGGCAATGAGGATGAGAGTTTTCCATTTATTATAGCTTGAATCCTCTATGAAAATTGGATGAAACAACCCCTAAACTAACTCAGTGTCTTAGTGATTATGCCTTATTAAGGAATATTTACTATCCAATTTCAAAGCATTAGTTTAATTTTGCAGAAAAAACATCAAAGCCATATTACACAATTCATTGCCATTATAATTCATTAGTTGGTATGTGAGAAATAGATCAGTGATCTTAATCTAGTTGGTAATAGACAGATATGCACAACACATGAAAGAACCCCATAAGCCTTTGCACTTTTGGCTGTAGTACATGAGACAGAAGTGAATGAATTAAGGGAGAAAGGTCTTTAAGATCTGGACCATGGTAAACAGAGAAAAGTTTTGAGAAGACACCATGAGCTTCCATCTTAAGACAAATCTAGAAAGGTACTTTGGGCTAGAATTAAAATTTTACTTTCAAGTTATAGCTAAGAATTATTGGTAGGAAAAATATTGCTGCAAAGTATGTGCCTAAGTAGATTTTCTTTAAATCTAAAGCTGGTGAATTGCAGTAAGAGGGGTATACCAGCTAATGGGCTTTATATTCTCCTAATTGTTGCCTTTTTATCATTAAAATAGACAATCCCATTAAATTATAAAAGTTGAGGGAGAACTAATCTAAGACGGACACTACCTAACTTGCATTTGGGCACTTTAAGCCTGTGATACTGATGAAGTTTCTAATTATAAAACCATTTTCCTTCCCTACACCCTTTATCCCTAAGGAATTAATATTATTACAATTTTCAACTCAACCTTTGGATGATTTTTTTTTTGCCCCAAGAGGCATAATTTAAACATGCTTCAGAAGTATTTGTGATAAAACGAAATGGTTAGCAATATTTAAGTATGGGAGAACATCACTGATTAAAACCTTCAGTAAGATATGTGCATAGAGCAGTTTTGACCAGAAAAAAGAGAAAGCACATTAAGTTTTAGAGAAAAATATGAATATATTTGATTCTTTGATAACTCTATAATTTCATTTCCTTCATTCACATTATAAGCCCTGAATACTTTTTCATCCACTGCAAATCTTGTCTGTCTAACCAAAAATCTTCAGTTAAGTTCTCCACCAAGCATACCGGATTCCTTCATCTCATTATTTAATGTCCCAGGAGTGTCACTGCACCACTTAGGTTGTCCAATTGTTTAATTCTTGCCATAGAAGCAATCTACTCCTTTTCCCACTCATACGTTCAACTTCCTTCTATTCGACAAATATTCATCGAATTCCTATTATATTAAGGTCCCATACTAGTCGTGCAGGTAGTTGAGCTGGGTTTGTACCTACCCACATTCCCTAAGTTCACATCTAACCATCTTATTTACCATACTATGCTAGTATTTCATGAGTTTATAGTGAGATACCATCTTGAGGAAATTATTTAGAATAGTTAGTCCAGCTTTTATGGTATCATTGAAAGTCCTTCAAAATTTCCCCCAAATAGATTCAGGCTGACCTTGCCCTTGTATTCTATTCTGATTTCGCTCTAAAATATGAGGTTTTTTCTTTCTTTTGGTCAGAATCTCTATAATCAATGATGTTCTTCCATACTACTTAACTGCAGTGCTTATCGAGTCAGATTAATCTTCTCTCTCAAACCTGCATTGCAGTTGCCCTGGTCTCTCTTGTCTATATAGGTATAATCTGTCCATTGGTGATAAAGCCTAATTTTCCGTTTGCACTGCCAATCCCCTCCTTCCGTAGGAGTATTATCATCATAGCCTTCAACTCTACTTTAGAATCATATTTTTACCCCTAGGAGAATAATTTAAGTATGCCTGAGAAATATATGTGCCTCTTGGCAGTCAGGAAAGGATGGTCAAGAGGTGTAGAGTGGGACGTATATCTTCAGTAAAAGCCAATGTGTGAATTTACTTAGTTTAGTTATTTATTGGTCACAAAAAAGAGGGAGGAGGGATAAAGAGTTGTATGGGAAGAATGGATAGGTCTTAATAGTAATGAAAAAGAAAGAAAAGAGCATGAATAAAACATTAAAGTGGACAAAAATGTATAGAAGTAGAAAGAGGACACAGAAAAGCAGAATGGCATGGGAAATATTGTTTTAAATTTAATACATGCTTAAAAAAACAAATTCCGTAGACTTGTTTATGTGTGTGTTGGATCTGGAGTCAGTAAGATCTGGAGTTCAAGCTGGATCTCAGACAGTAGTTGACTGACACTACCTACCTTAACCTCGCTCTACCTCTGTTCTTCCTATGAAAAGAGGATAATAGCCCCTACCTCTCAGGGTTGTTGTAAGGGTTAAACGAGATAAGATATACAAAGTGCCTTTGTAAATCTTAAAGAGCTTTATAAACACTATTATTACCATTTATTTTTGCGGCAAAGAGAAATGACTAGCAACATATAGGTGTGAAAGAACATGAATGATTAGAAATATTTAAGTTAAAAAATGCACACAGCAGAAAAGATGTCTAGAGTTATAGAGATGTAGCGATTTTTGTATCTACATCTGTCTATATATTCATATATAACTTATATGCATTTTTCTATCATCAATTTATTGATCTACCTATATTTTTACACAAAAAATCTGACTTGAATAGGAATTTCAAGTTATATATGTATGTATATGCATGTGTATATATGCCAAAATACATATAAGCACACACATATATGTATCATATACACACATATCTAATACTTGAATTTGAATATATATAATATTTGAAATCAATGGTTTACAGAATTTGAGAAGAATAGACCTTAGTTCCTAGGTAGTCCAATCTATACATTCAAGGAATCCCCATTATAACATACTAGACAAAAGGTGCTATAAGTAGGCATTTACTCTTTTAAGATATATGTCGTAGACTGGGCTATATGCACACTTTGTTTTGCCAGTGTGGATAACCAACCAATCTCTTTTACTTTTCTATGGATTCCATTAAGGAGGCTTTGTTTTTATGTTCAAGGACCCTCTGTTAATCAGTACAGTGTCATTTATGGACAGGAACATTTGGAGAGTCCTGTTATCAATAGAGAATTATTTTTTGGAGTTGTAATTCCATCTAGGATACCTTCTATTATAACTTCTCTTATGAGGGTAGTTAAGTGATGCAACAGATAGCATGCAGAATGTTGAAGACATCAGGAAGATTCGAGTTCAAATACTGTCTCATATGCTTCTTAGATTTGTGATCTTGGGCAAGTCTCTATGTCTGTTTCCTCACCTATAGAATGGGAATGATAATAGCTCCTATGTCATAGACTTGCAAGAATCCAATGAGACAACATATACAAAGTGTTTTGTAAACTTTACAGAGTCTATTTTTGTTTTTATTACTACCCTGATAAACACTTTATCTCAAGGGTTCTTAATCTTTTTTTTTCTTTTGTGCCATGGACACATTTTGTAATCGAATGATCATATTCCCTTTCTCAAAATAATGTTTTTAAAGGCACAAAATAAATTATGTAGGATTATAAAGAAAATCAGTTGTATTGAAAGTCAAGAAAATCATATATTTTAAATTTCATTAACCCCTGCCTTAGTATATATCTTATTTGCAAAAATATCTTGTTCTATTGCTTGCTTCCTCATAGAGTGGTGTTAATTTCTTATCTTCATGCAGGTTTCTAACAGGATTTGCAAAGCTGCCAAGACCTTCTACATGGACATAGCAACAGACTATGTGTTAGGCATATTGGACTATGCTAACTAAGCATGAAGAGGTTAATCACCAGAAGTTTGAGAACCAGGTGGCAAATGTTGTTTTTGGCAATGATGCTTCTTGAAACAAACAAACAAAAAAAAAAAACTTGAGTACCTTATTTAAGGTATAAATACTTTGGAGACTCTTTTCTGCTGTGGTACATTAATTGACCTCTTTCTGATATAGCACTATCTCCAATACTGGGCTGTCTCTCCAAGCCTCAGTTTCCAGATCTGTAAAATGAGAATAAAAAAACAAGTGCTGCGAGCTTCACAGGGTTGTTGTGAGAAAAGTCCTTTCGTAAATTATCAAGTGCAACATAGATGTGTCTGCTTATTGTTATCAATTGCTTGGATTTTTATAAGAGTTTCTCCATGCTGTATGTTTCAATAAATTCAATCAAAGCTCCCCCAGAGTGAACATTCTAGAAGTTAAATTTCTGAAGACAATTTTCTTCTAAACCAACCCCTAGGGTATAAATGTCAGAAAAAATGATTGATAACTTTCAATCATGTGCAAGATTATTTATTGAAACTTTTTCACTCTATACCATATTAACAAAAAAAAATGGTGAGGTACATAGGTTTGAGAAAGGAAGAAAGTCTTTCTATTAATTTAAATAACTATTTCACTCTTTTTATAGGATTTGGAACATTACACACAGCAGTAACACCTTCTTTATATTGGAATAAAGATGACATGTAGTAAAAATGAGGCTTGTGGATTATTCTTATATTTCAATCCATAGGGACATAGCATCCTGGACACTCTAAAAGGTTAGGTAACCAATTCTATGAAAAGAACAAGGGAAGCTTAGGAAGTGTTAGGCTTAGAGCAATCTGGCTCGTGTTCTTAACCCTTTTCTTTATATTGACTTTATATTAGTTGGTATAAAGAGCATGTTTCAAATCTGCTTCCCACCTTTAAAACTTGGATATATCAGCTTGTCTCTTGGTTAGCGTAATATGCTATCTTCTTAAAACTTCATTTAAGCTCCAGCAATTTGCAGTTTTATTGGCAGCATATTCTTCTATCTTCAAAAGTTGATTGGATTATTCAGCTATCATTGATGTAGACCTTACAATATATGGACTAAATTTCTCATTCTGGGATATTAAGCACAGGTTGTCTTGACTGACCATTTGCAGGTCAATGGCAAAATGATGAATTCATTGGGAAAAATGAATTGACCAATTTTTGGCTGGATTCTGTGTACTTTATTTTTACTCATATCATCCTTATGAAAAAAGAAGAAAAATAAAAGACTTTTTCCCCCTTGCTTCCCTGATGCCCTTCCAGAATGGCAAAAAACAAACCTTTCCATGATTTTAGGAGAAATTCCATTAGGTTATAGGTATTCACAATTGTGTTACATAAACAAACAATAAAGCAGATACTGCAGTGTTTTAGAGATTTATTAGTCAGATACTCTTAGAATTCTTAAGATTTTCTTAGAACCAAATGGTGGGGAGAATGGCAAACAAGGAATCAAACCAAAGAAAGTAGTTGATTTCAAAGAACATGTTCACAATACATTCTGGATAAAGATGGTTCAAGTCTGCTGAGACTTCTGGAATTCCAAAAGTAATTGGTCACTCTTGGTATCTTTGGTGCAGTGGTATGACTGACAGCAAAGCAGAGATACCCAAGTGGTGCTGGGATCAGGATGGCTATGTTAATTCAGTGCTGTACAGAACTAGAGGTTAATTGGGAACCTGTGATCAAGGACAGATGAAGAGTCAGGAGTTCAAGAAGTCATAGAGACTAAGACTCAGAAGCAAACTATTCTCATTCGTGGAGTAGGATTCTGGAACCTTAGTTAAGTTATGTTTTAAAGAGTCTGCTAGGTTTCAAGCACTCAACTAAACATAGAGGATAGGCAAAAGCCTATCCTTGACCTCAAGTAACTAGTCATCTAATGGGGGATGATGCAAACAACTATGTGCAAAGAAGATATATACAGGGCATATTGGAGGTAATCTCAGAAAGAAGAGATCAGCGTTAACGGGGACTAAGAAAGGTTTCTTGTAGAAAGTTGAATTTTAACTGAGATTTGAAGAAAGCAATAGGTGATTACATTTTTGATCATAGTAATATGTGTAATAACTTCCTCTGTGGGTAGGGAAGAAAACGCTCCTCTGGTGGATAAAGTACCGTGAGCGGTAAAATCATGAAACCTTGAAATTTAAATTGTTGTTAATGATTGTGATCTCCTTAAAGATGGCTTAGGAAAGTATTATAGGTCATTTCAACCCTGTCATTTTACAGGTGAGGAAATGGAGGCTCAGTGAGATCGAGAGATCTACCTGTTTCTCAAAGGTAGCAACAATGTTATGAAATAGAAGGGGTACAATGGAACCATATGTTAGAATTCATCTCTAGGGTTATTTTATCCTCTACCTTCTAATGTGGAGGCACAGGACTGTATAACTCTCCTTGAATCTGAAAGGCAGAGACCTTTTCTTTTTTTTTTTTGTTTTTTAATTGCATAGACCTTATCCTGAAAATTCTGGCTAGGTTAGTGTACCAACAAAATGAAACCTGTATGGGAGTTTGGGTCATATCTGTGTGAGTTATGAGGAGAGAAGGGAGGATGTTATATACTAAAGGCATCAGTCACTGCCTTGGGACCAAACTACTCCCTCTTTAAAAGCTTTTTTCTAAGATTTTTTTTCCCCTCATTTGTAAAATGGTGATGACAGCATCTGCCTGCATACCTTATATAGTCACTGTGAAATCCCAAAGAGAGTGTCTTTAGAAATGTATGAAAGATATAAATTCTTGTTGACTGGTTAACCTTCACTGGTTCCCTCCATTCCTCACTCTCTCCCTCTGCCACCACAGCCAAACCCCCTTTGAGAACAATTTAGGTAGGTTGTATGTAGATGAAGTGCATTTTCGGCTGTTGGAAATTGTGGGAGGAAAGAAGAGGCTAATTTCTCCTTATTAAATTTACAGGATGTCCCTCCCTGTAGATTTTAGACAACCCACATCCCTTGCTTAGGGAAAGGGGAGCATATCTTGTTTAGTATAGCCATATTGTTTAGAGTTATACCCAAAAGGAAGTTACATAATACAGTTAGATCTGCTTTCACTCTATAAGATTTTTGACTCATTTATATCAAACTCCATCTCTTTTTTAGCTTTTCATTACTGACTTTCCTATTTTGATTCTGACCATACTTGGATAACTGATGAATCCTGAGTACCCTGTGACCAAACATTTCAGACTCAGTCATTAAGTTGACTTGATTGTACTGCATTTAGGTCTAGTTAATAGGTTAACCCAGAGGGTGGGTGCATCTGGTTGTATACATTTACTGTATACTGGTTGTACACATTTGCTAATTTGTTGAGCCCTCCAAGTGCCAATGAGCTCTGTGGATAACCTAAAAAAGGAACAAGTATTAGAAGATATGCCTTAATGATGGTCTCCAAAGATTTTGAGAGAAGATATTCCCATACAAATGGTTGTGAGTGACAGAAGCCAAAATAACTCTTCTAAGGCAACATTTTCTCTAGGACAGTTAATTCTTACAGGCTGAGATGTTCTTTGTCACATAAAAAGCAGTCAATGTTAACAAGTACTTTTTAAGCACCTACTACATACTCACTACAAAAGTAGTCACAGTGGAGCGTACAAGGAAAATTCCAAGACCCTTTCTATTCCCCTCAAAAGAGAAAGATGCAGGCAGCCAGTTGTTGCAGCAATCCTGTGTGAAGTGAGGGAGAACTTGAAAAATTAGGATAGTAATAGGAAATGTAGAGGAAGGAATAAATAGGAGAGAGAGAGACCATACTATTTGGTGAAGTGATTTCTTCAGAAAGGCAAATAATTTGCTTTCTAAGTTTGAAGTGTTTTAAGTGAGTTCTTTTTTATAAAATAGAATTCATCCATAAAGTTAAATAAAATAATCACAGCAAAAATAACATCCATTTGAAATATTTTACAATTTGCTGATTGTTTTTCTTCCAGCAATTTTGTAGAGTAGGTTTGACTGCAAGTGCTTAGGCAAAGTGAGTGACAGAATGGTGGTACCATTAACAGGGAGTTTTAGAGGAGGGAGCTGCTTGGGGGGTGGGGCAGGATGAGCTTAGTTTGGGACATGTTGATTCCCAAATAATGGTGTAGATACTCTGTACTTATCTGAAGATGTGGGGCTTAAGCAACACAATAGGACTGGAGTTGACTTAAAATGTACCAATAAGGTGGAAAACCAGAGCCCAGGGAATTGTAAAGCAAAAGTAACTCTTCTCCACCCTCTGCCCCACATATAAATAAGTACTGGTTTTTGTTTGTTTTTAGATGAAAACTCAAATCCCCAGACGCTTTGTGGGAAACAGATGCTAAACAAAGCACATATGTCTGTCCTCATACTGACAAGATCAATTTTAGTCTTTAGTTTTAGCTAATTTTCCAGTATTGGTTTCCCAGCAAATTTCAAGCCCCATTGTAGAGAGAAGTAAGGCTGCAGTTACACAACAGTTTCTCAGACTTAGGTCAGACACTTCTGCAAAGACAGTTATGTTCTTAGAGGGATTAAGGTTAAATGTGGCTCTTACTATCTTTTCTCCTTTTCCTATATTTTTTGCTGTTTGCTACTACAGAGTCCTCCACCTCCTTCTTGAGGGAATCAACTTTTTTTTTTAAACCTTCATGGCATGAAAAGACCCCTGCCTAGAATGGTATGTTTTGGGGGATGAGGATAGCATTGCTGACAGGTATAGATAGGAAGCTGCTAACTCTGAGCCCTTTGCCACCACAATCATCTGGGTCCCTTTGAAGATTGAAATGTCCTTTAATCCCAGAATGCCAGATTTGGAAATAACTTCATAAGTTACTCAGTTCAATATCAACCTAAAACATAAAACAGTGATCTGAATCACAGAAACTGAATTTTTTTTAAATAAAATGTGATAGAAATAAACATAAAGTCCTGCACATGGATAGAAAAAAAATCAATTGAAGTCTCGAACAAGGGAGACATAATTAGAATTTATTAGACTCTGATCATCAGGTCAGGGTATCTTACATTATTTAATTATTTTCTTCATCCCACCCCAGCCTCTCCAGCATGGCTGCACTGCATAGTGTGACAATTGGATTTGGAGTCAAGAAGAGTAGGGTTTAAATACTATTCTAAAAGTATTAGCTATGTTACCCTGGACAAGTCACTGAAACTCTGCCTCAGTTTCCTCAAGCATGTAGTGATGATGATTCACCTGCCTCACAGGGTTGATGTAAAGATGTTTAGCATGATGACTGGTGTGTAGTATGTGCTTTAAAAAAAAAACATACTCCCTTAATCCTTTCCATTTAAACTATTTGAGTCTATTTCTTCAAGGACAAACTAAGGGTTCTGGACTCAGGCAAAAGTTCTCAATCTTCAGTGGGTCCATGTATTTGAATGGAAAAGAGGTATTTTTTTTTTGTTTTTACTGATATTTTGTTGAAATTTGTTATTTCCATCAGTTATTTTAAACATTTTATTCTGAAGAAAAGGTCTATTGGGATTGAGTAGTTGAAAGATTCAGTGACTGAAAATTATTGGTACCAGAAAGGCAGATCAGTTAGGTAAATTTTGTCCTCTAAACACTATCACAAATTGTCTGCAATTGTAATGTTTTGTACCCCCACTCTCATTTCTGTCTTCTGAGTGTTTTTGTTCCCTCTTTCAATGACATATCAACCAGTCAACATTTATTAAGTGCCTACTATGTGTTTGACACTGTGCTAAACACTAAAGATGCAAATAGAGTAAAAAGAATGACTTAACTCAAGTTGCTCACAATCTAATGGAGGAGACAACATGTAAACAGATATACACAAAGTAAGTTGTATGTAGCATATATAGGAAACAGAAGGAAAGCACTGGAATTGAAGAGCTGGATAAGACTCTGTTGAAGACAAGACTTTAGTTGAGACTTAAAAGAAACAAGAAAGGTCAGGAATGGAGGAGGGAGAGCATTCCAGGCAAAGAGGGCAGCCAGAGAAAATGCTCAGATATATCCATCCCCTAGCAAAGCCTCTGCATAGAACAAAGCAGATTCTCAGAAAATGTGCGCTGCCTTGAAATCATGAGAGAATAAAAAAACCCAAAGAGGTGAAGATATGCCCCAATCATATATCAAACTATATACATTAAATATGGCTAGAGCTTTAGAGGAGCAGACCAGGGACGAAGTCAGGCACATATATTTCCAAATAGCAAGGCTCAAAAGTCTCCCCAATTAAACTTATATGGAGGAGAAGGATATTCAATTTTACCAGGAGAAACTTATAAAGGAGCATTTATTGCCTACATTCTACAAAATGAACTTAAAACATTTCAAAGAAATAATTCATTTATTTTGGTACAGAGAATTTTCTGGGAGCTTAGAGTGAATAAAATAAAGGAGTCAACATGTGTATTTATCATTGATTATAGAGTGTCTGCCTGACAAATTTCATATCTTAACCTTTATTACCACATGTGCTTGACAAAAGGGAACCTGAGGACATGGGCCTTTCCAGAAGTATGTCAACTTGTTTAACACTGGTTCTGTCCCAGGACAGAAGTCTTTTTCTTTCTTCCTTGTTTTCTTCTTTTTTAAAATTTTGTTCATTTTATTTTAAAAGCCACATAAAGCTTTGAAAGAGTCCTACAAACTTGGTAATTGGGTACATTTTCAAAAGCAAAGCTATGTTGCTGGTGAAGCCTTAGTCAAAAATGTTATTCTTCTGCTCCTGGAAACTATGAGAAGGGCAACTCCTTTCAGGACTTTCCAGTGTGAAGGATTACAAATTTGTTTCTCAAAAGCCACACCTCTCCTCCTTCCCCCTCCCCCATCCTTTTTCTCAGGCTGTTCTTTCCCAACCACTATGAGGAGGGACCAAAGTGAACCACCTCCCCCCACCCCCACCCCCAACTCACACATATACATTCTTTCAATCTAGCTCTATTTTTTCCATTGCCTCTTGTTTTTGATGAAAAAGGCACATTTTTTTATTGTTGTTGTTTTATTTTGTAGTAACATTGCCATGGTGGTGATTTGATAGAGGTCCTGATGGGGGTTCTAGCATCCAACATGATGATCATGATGAATGATGATGATTGATATTAGACTTAGAAAAGCAGATGGATAGAGAGAAGGAAAAGAAGGAAGGAGATAAAAAGAGAAAGTGAGAAAGCCAGAGAGAAGAAGGAAAAAAAGTGAGAAAGAGGGAGAAGGGAAGAGAGACAAAGAGAAAAAATGATAGAAGGGAGGGAAGAGAATGGAGAAAGAGACAGAGAGAGAAAAGAGACACAGAGAAAGAGACAAGGGCACAGAAAAACAGAGGACTGGGCAACAGCCCAAGAGGGAGAGAGATCTGGGAGAAGGACAAAAACACTGGAAATATATTCATGCTGACATCATCACCCTTTCCCACAGTGGTCATTCACTTGGGAGGCAGCAGTGTCCATTCACTGCCTTAAAGCTAGCTTTCTGGAGCCTGGGGAGGCCATCTTTCCCTGCCTGAATGCCTTTTTTGTTGTGAAACAGTGGCCTGTTTCTGAAGGCCTGCATAAAGGGCTGAGTAATTCACTGCAGTTGCCAGGAAGTCTGAACCACTTGTGAGCTAACAATAGTTAACTTTATCTCCCACCCCATGCTGAAAGTTCCAGCTGCAGGTCCCGAATTCTAATAAGGGCTTTACTCCGGCTTCTGAGGTTATGGTAATATTTTATCCATCTTTTTTCATTAAGACACAGTCCTAGCTACTATTGAGACACCGGAGGCGAGCACTGCAGATTGAAGGGACTGGGGGTGGGGTAGGGTAGTGCTGAATGGAAAACAGAGAAAGGAATGAAAGAAAATGGCTTTTATATTAGCTGGACTGATTTGCTGTTGAATATGAGAATCTAAAGTGGTTTGGAAGAGGAAAGAAAAAAAATTTAGCTCTGACAAGAAAACCCCTGAACCTAAAAGATTGCTTTATGCGCCTACAAATTTTTCCAAGTTTCCCAGGCTGCGTGATTTCCTGCTTTTCAGTAGAATGATCAACCACTGAGGCTGATGAGGTCTTAGGAATTAATATCAGGCTGATGGCTATCTTTTGAGGTCCATATTTGGAGACAAATGGCACTATTCCTTGTCCAGTATGAATGATGACACTGGAGATGATGTGCTATGTATGATGATGACCAGCGTCTGGGATGCATGGGTTAGTTTGGCAGAACTGGTAAATGCGGCCTGGAAACGTAAAAGGTGAAGGAGCCGGTCAATTTCACTATTTAGTTCTTAAGTTACCTTCCCCTTTTCTACTTGTGAATTCAAGGAAAACAAAAGAAAGGGTTGTTAATCTACTATATAAACTATCTTTTCCCTTTCCCAGGAAAGTGAAATAACTTTTCCTACTTTGAGTAGACCTTTCCCAAATTCAAAGTCACTTGGTTTATTGATATGTCAGGCTTCCTTCCCATGCCCCTTTTCTAGGGCACAAACTAAGAGGCTTTTCTGTTGTGTGTCTAGCCATATTTGCATACACTGAAGGAATACCATGGCTAAATAGGATCAGTTTATGATAATTTGCCCTAATTTTGGAAATACTCCAGGAAAAGTGTATTTTCATTCTTTTGCTTATACTTAGCCACCATGCCATAAATAATAGAAGTGAAAAGTTTTAAAAATTTAATTTTTGATTATGTATATATTCAAGACATATAACAGGCGATTTGATTCATACAGCATGACAATCTCAGAATTTTTTTTAGATGTGGTGTTCATCTTTTAAATCGGTGATATACTAAAGGCAAGTTTGATGTAATTATTCACTTTGTGACACACAATCCATGATGAGAAGCATACAAAGAATATAAGCTTAAGGGTAGGGATCAGCAACCAGCTGGGTGGTCTTGGAGGAACAATTTCTGCTGGCTGGTTTAAATTCAGTTCACTATGTGCATGAATATACGTTTATGTTCTGATAACTTTTGGGGCATATCTTCATCACTCTTGTAGCTAAACTCTGAGTTGAGGCTTCCAGTGGTCTCAGTTAATTGATAAAAGGAAGATAAAGAAAAGTGAGTGATAAAAAAAGAAGATAGTAGCTATGTTGGCAACAGTAATGCAAGTGGAGTTGTAACTAGTTTGGCATCTTTGGATGGGAAATTTAAAGGATGTAATAAGTATTGATGGGGAAGATCAGATTCCAGGTGAAAGCTGACTACCATCTATTTTCACTCTTTGTCTTTCTCTCCACCTGACAAAAAGAAACCCTGCCCCTCCCCAAACACACACACATACACACAGACACACAGACACACACACACACACACACACACATGCCCTTGACATCTAGGGGGAAACAGTGCTAGCTGAGGCAAACAACAGGAAAGGTACCCCACAAATTAGATTTGTTAACTAATGAAGTAAAAATAATACAAGAAACAGGAGAGATTTTATAGATTGGTAGGAACAATTTATAAACTGACAGTGGTTTAGGGTATAGAATATGAGATCTGGAAAGGACCTCAGAGGTGATCTAACCCAACTCAGGGGATTCACAAGATCTGGAGCCCAGGGCCCTTTTAACTCCACCAAAGAGGCTTCTTCTCTCATCTCTTTTCTATAGTGTGGAGAAAAGCTAGCACTGGATTACTACCCTTGTAATAACATGTTACTGATGGAAGAGGGAGAGCAAGAGAGGTCTGCCAGATAGAACAAAGGGAAAGGGAAGCCCTAGGGAGAAGATAGCACACAAGTTGGTTGGTTTTATTTTCTATTTATTTCCTTAAAGAAGGGTCAGATTTGTACTGACTTTGCAATGACTGTATTTCTGCTCTGGCCATGGGACCTTCATAAGAAGTATTCCAGAAGAGGTGAATGACTGGCCCAAGATCTTACAAATAAGTAGAATCTAAACTTTGCACTACACAGTGTTTTTCCACCATGATCAATCTAACTAAACCAGATTCAGGGCCTAGCCACCTACAGTGTGTTTTCCTAATTAGAAACAAAACAAAAAAAAAACATGTTACTATTCCTTCCTGACCTCTACCTCTTGAAATCCTTCATCATGTTCAAGGCTCATCTCCAGTATCAAATCCTGTATTAGGCCTTTCTTGATTTTATCCATTCTTATTTCTCTTTGTGCTGACTTTGTATATATTTCAGATTTACCTATCCATGTGCTTACCATATGTCTCCTCAGGAAAATATAAACTCTTTAAGGATAAGAATTTCTCTTTTTTGGCTTAGAATCCTTAGCTCCTAACACATGACTAGTACATTGAGTGATGCTTTAGAAACTAGGTTTCTCATCACTAAATTCTAGTCCTGTTTGAATATTCTATTCCAGTTTAGTTTACCATTAAGCTATTAGAATATTGAGACTGGACACCCTCATTTAGATTCATGGAAGGGAAGCCATTCACACATGTGCATGTGACATTGTCTGTCCTCTATATTGCTTAGAAAATTAGAAGCTGAACGGATACATATTCTCCAAACTTCCATCCACTCATTTTTAAAGTGGGGATAAAATGTTTGCACTGCTGACTCCTCACAATTGCACTGTGTAAATATAAATTAATATTAAGAGGAGCTGAGCAAACCTACAGGTGGCCTCTCTATTCTCAGTTTTTCTTCTAGTTGTACAACTGGTTATAGCATAGCAAAGATCTCTAAGCTCTTTCTCCAACACATTTCTTAAATTGGACTTTCTATTAAATCATACTTTCCTCCTACTTAGCTAACTACATCAGATGCAGAGTATAGCCTCCTATATAGTTTGTTCCCTAATCCTTAAAACAAGCAAAACAGTCCCACTTTCAAAGCTAATTAACTGTCTAACATTCCCCTACGGTAACAGAAAAGATAACGTGGAACATGAAAGTAAATGGAAATCCTATTCTCCATCCTTAGAATGCCTGGGCACTCCTATTTT
The DNA here is from genome assembly GCA_028658325.1 of Potorous gilbertii. Taxonomy (NCBI): domain Eukaryota; kingdom Metazoa; phylum Chordata; class Mammalia; order Diprotodontia; family Potoroidae; genus Potorous; species Potorous gilbertii. The sequence goes on from CM053770.1 coordinate 444,796,620, forward strand.
GTATGTCATGAATATTACTTGAATATTTTACTTAACTGGAGCATGAAAATATTAATACTATGTGAGAGAGGATCATTTTAATGGCCCATCTTTAGGTTAAAGAGTTGATAGATCTCTCTTCCTTCCCTTTCCTTGCCCTCCCTGACTAACTCCTCCCCTTCCCTCCTTGGCTACTTTCTACATACTATGTATCCTATCCATTCTTAAATATTTATCTGCTAGCTTTCCTATTAGAGTATAAGCTCCTTGAGGTCAGTAACTATTTTTACCTTTCTTTGCATCCCCATTGTTTAGTATAGTACTCAGAATGTTAGGAAGTGGTTAATAAATGCTTTTTGATTGATTGATCTAGAATAGGATAGTAATTCTTCCTTTTGAAATTTAAAACCCTCTGCAATCTACATCTACCTTCTCAGTCTTTATTTTACTCCCCTTCTTACATCCTTAATTCCATCTCCCTGGCCTAGTGACTGTTCCCCTTATGTGACATTCCATCTCCCATCTCCACCTGGCACAAGTGGTAACCCATGTCTGAAATGCACTCCCTCTGTACTTCTGCCTTGTGTGAAATCCCTAGCTCCCTTCAAAGCACAATTCAGCTGTGACCTCTTGCATGCGGTCTTTCTCCGTTTCCCCAGTACCTCAGGTACACTAGTGTTAGCACTCTTTCCTTTTGGAAATTACTTTCTTACTTTGTATATACTATTAGCTTTTTAAAAATATGTTGTACTTTTTTGTACACTATGTACATTTTATATATTTATTATTTTGTATTTTGATTCACCGCCCCCCTCCCACCAAAGGAAAAAGACCATGTAAACTTCTTTGGAAATGGTGAGGGTAAAAATGTTTTTTGTCTTCATTTTTGTATCCCTAGTGCCCAGCACATGATAAGTGCTTAATAAATATCTACTAAGTTGTTGACTATTGTTTATCATAGAGTCCTAAAAATTAATCTTCTGACATTCCCAGTAGTAGGACTAGATGACATCTAAAATCTCTTCCAGTTTTAAAGCTATATGAACATATCAACATTCATATATACACATATGCATATGTATATATACATGTATGTTTCACTACATTTCACATATAACTTCTATTTTTTTAGACTATATAACTTACATCATACCCTGTTCTGTTTCTTGGAAATTTTAACTGCATATTCTTACACGTGTATACAAATACCCTCTTTATATCAGTCTCTGAAATTGTCTCTATTTCTGTGTCTGTCTCTCTTTTTCTGCATATCTTTGTGTGTTCCCTGATGCTCCATCTCTCTTTGGTTCTCTCTCTTGGTCTCTCTTTCTCTATCTTGGTTTCTTTCTCTCTGCCTCTGCCTCTCCCCTTTCTCTCAGTTATTAGCAATGGCTTACAAGCCTTCTCTTTCTGTGTATATTTATTTTTTTCAATTTTCTTAATCACATGTAAAAACAATGTTTATTCTCTCCCCCCGTTCCTCTTCTCTCCTTGAGAATGCAAGAAGTTTGATATAGGTGATACTTATATAGTCATGTAAAACGTTTTCATATTAGTCATGTTGCAAAACAAAACAGACAAAAAACCAAGGAGAATAAAGCTAAAAAAGGTATACTTTGATCTATATACAGACTCCATCAGTTCTCCCTCTGGAAGTGAATAGTGTTTTTTATCCTAAGTCCTTCAGGATTGTATTGGAGCTCAATAATTTTAGAAAAAATAGACTTGCATGAAATCATGAAGAGCAAAATGAGCAGGAACACCAAGAAAATATCATATACAGCAACAGCAATATTATTTTAAGAACAGCTTTGAGTGAATAAGTCATTGTGTCTGTTATAAATACCCAAATTAGCTATAAAGGACATATGAAGAAAGACACTCTCTGTATCAAGAGGAAGAACTGATAAATAGAAATGTGTATAGAATAATTTGATATATATATGTATATATGTGTATACATATATACTTGTGTATTTAATTTTGTATATGTGTGTATATATATGCATAAACACACATATATACATATATGTATATATATTATATGTATAATATATATATTATATATATATATATATACTCATTCATATATATATTCGTGTCTAATGGTAGCCATCTCTAGGATTGGGGATCTTTGCTCTTATCAAATATTAGATTACTGTTGTCATTTACTATTGCGTATTTCATATGCCAATATACTTCCATGTATTTTATGTTCTCTGCAGTTATTTTAAATGGAATTTCTCTTCCTATTTCTTCCTGCTGAGTTTTGTCGGTAGTCTGCAGAAATGCCGATTATTTATGTAGGTTTATTTTATATCCTATAACTTTGCTAAAATTGTTAATTATTTCAACTAGATTTTAGTTGATTCTCTAATTATATCATCATATTGTCAGCAAATAATAAGTTTTTTTCCTTATTGCCTATTTTCATTTATAATATTTTATTATAATGATAGTATTTCATTTAAAATTTTTGTGTCAGTATTCATTAAGGAAATTGGTAATATAGTTTTCTTTGTTTTTTGCTTTGTCCTGGTTCTTGTTTCTTCTAGCTAAGGTTATCAGTAACATACTTGTATCATAAAAAGAAATTGGTAGGATTCCTTTTTTGCTTATTTCCCCAAGAGTTTATATAGGATTAAACTTATTTGTTCTTTAAATGTTTGGTAAAATTTATGTGTAAATCCTTCTGGTCCTGGGAATTTTTTCTTAGGAAGTATATTGATGGCTGGTTCAATATCTTTTTCTAACATAGAGTTATTTACATATTCTATTTCTTCGTCTTCATCTGGACAATATATATTTTGTAAATATTCATCCAGTTCTCTCAGATTGTAATATTTATTGGCTGTGATTGGGCAAAATAGCTCCTAATAATGGCTTTAATATCTTCTTCATTTTTGTTACTGGTAATTTGGTTTTCTTCTTTCTTTTTTTTAAAAATCAAATTAACCAATGATTTATTGTATTTTTTTTCATAAAACTGTCTCCTACTTTTATTCATTAGTTCATTGGTTTTTCTTACTTTCGGTTTTATTTATCTTTCCTTTGATTGTTAAGGTTTCCAATTTGGTGTTTAGTTGGGAAGTTTTAATTTGTTTCCCAGTCTTTTTTTAGTCACATGCTCTGCTGATAATGCATTTTTGCATATTGTTAATATAATTTTGCTTTTTAATGGGAAGATCTTTCTCATCCATTAATAGGATCATGTGACCTGCTTGAGTCACATGAATCTGAGTGACATGGAATAGGAAAGGGTGGAGCAGGAAGGGTAGAATAGGAAGAAGCAGATCTAGAGCTGAACTCAGAGGAAATTGGTCAGAGCAAGCAGAGCAAGCAATGATTTCATTGATCTGCTCTTTCTCTATTTTATTGATATGAGTTTAGAGAAATACATTTTCTCCTAAGTTCTACTTTGATTGCTTCCCAAATTTTGGTATGTTGTCTCATTGCTGTCATTATCTTTAATGAAATTATTGTTTCTATGATTTGTTTTATGACCTACTCATTCTTTAGGACTAGTTTACTTATTTTCCAGTTAATTTTTAATGTCTCTTTCAATTGTCCTTTATTGAAAGCAATTTTTATTGCATTATGACCTAAAAAGATGAATTAATTATTTCTGTTTTCCTGCATTTGGTTTTGAGGTTTTTATGATCCAATACATGGTCAATTTTGGTGGAAGTGCCATTTACAGCTGAGAAAAAAGTATATTCCTTTCTATTCCCATTCAATTTTCTCTAGTCTTTCTGTATATTTAACAACTCATTTTGATGCTGTGAATATTTCCCTTTTAAAGTAGAAAAACAATTCCAATATTTTGCTTAAACATCCTCTAATAAACTAAAGTGTATTTTTCAATTTCTATTTCTTGGCTTAACAAAACTAGGAATTTTCTACTTCCTTATTAAGAATATTGTTGTTTGTTCCTTTAGATGCCTTGTTTTCTTGCCTGTTTCTGCAGGCCCCTTTTTGCTTCTTTATTTCCCTGAACTCATTCTCATGTCACCAGTGTTCATTGCTTTTTCCTTCCTGTCTCAGTCTTCTTTCAAGGCTTTGTATCTTTCTATTTCCCTTTCTTCAACAGTTTTTTAATACATTGTTGATTTTCTTTTGTGCTGTTTACTAGTCTCCATTTGCATCTTTTTATAGCAGATGATCTCTTAATTTCCTGTGCTAATGGGGAACAGAGGTAGCATGGATAAAAGAAATACACAGACAAATCCCAAAAGTTCATTTTAATCATTAACTTCAACCTCCTTCTCAAGAGAATCTGTTCTCAGAGTCTGTAACAAGTAATAAAATTGGCAGGCAGCCTTGGGATTTAATTCCTTTCATTCTTTTTCCCACCTTTAGATGGGAGTATGAATTAGTAGTTAAAGGGCCAATATATCTGGTGGGAGCTAGGAAGAGCAGGACTGGGCAAATTTAACAAACATCCCATTAAATTCTGGAATGACATCATTGCTGGGTTCATTGTGAACAAGTACATAGTAAATATTTGGCTCATATACTCATCCTCTGTGTCTTCTATCAACAGAATACACGGAAATCATAAATTATTAAGCAAATTAATTAAAATGGCATAAGATTTTTAAAAAATAGAAAAAATTTAAAAATGGATTCAATCTCAGCATTTTATATAATTATGGTTATTATTTCTCATAGCATAATGAACTGATGGGGGAATTAAACAGATTCTCAAAAACTCTCACTTCAGGTTGGGAATATGCCTCACATCTTGACTGAATATTCCTCCTGTTCTTTGGTGTGGTGTGCTCTAGGGATTCTGTCACTTCTTTCCTCTACCTCACATCTCCTGCTCCTGAGCTTAGACTGCTGCCATAGCTGTCATTGGCTTAAACTCTGTCTTCTGCTACCATTCTCTGTCTTCTGCTGCTGATTTTCTACCATTCTCTGCTGCTCTGCTACTGATGTTTAGTGTGAGATCTCCCAGGCCTTTTGCCTTGCAATAGTAAATATGATTATTCTGTCCTTACATGGCTTCATAATCTCTTCTACAATGTTATATAAAAGAGGTCAGTTAGGCAATTTAGGGATTTCTATGACTCATCTCTCCCTTCAGAAGGTCTCCAGCATGTATTACTAAATGCTTTGGGTGATCAAATTCCATCTAATTTTTCCCTGTCACCATATATTGCTTACATCTCCCTCTGAATCTCTCTGAGGCCTTGGACAAACATGAACAACTGGGTCCATTTGTTCTTTGAACTCCTGTCAACTTGGGAATCCACCTTTAGAAACATTGGAAGCAGAGAAATAGCTAGTGGCCTCTGCTGGCATTCCAGCCACTATAATCAGGGTCCTTTCCCACTTTTATAAGTAGCCTTGAGTAATTAAGAATAGATATTATCAAGGGTCTTTGAAATTATATTTCCTTCCAGACCTATGGGAGACCTTTAGAATGGGAAAGGGAAGTAAGATTAAATTATATTCTGTTGAGTACCGGGCCACTTTGGAACAGAGAAATATCACATCTCCCTTCCTCCCAAATCAAGGCAGCATTGGAGTTCTGGAACAGTTTAGAAATACAAACCTTTTTGGTCAAAGAAGGAGTTGGTCTAATCGACAAGATCAGGGATAAGGCAAAGTGGGACTTAAGCTGCGTCAACAAGGTCACAGGAAGTTTTAGATTCAGCGTGATCTCGTGACCCAGGAAGCTAGAGTTCTTCATTTTATCTTGGATTGGATTTTGTATTTGATCTTGGATTATATGGGGATATTTTCATTTTGGATAGGTCCATATTTGTTTGTATTAGTAGCCTAAGATAGATCCCAGGGAACAATTTCCCCTCTGGACGGAGAAAAATTACAATCTGGTATTCATCTGAATGACCTTTTTTGACCAAATTCCCCTATGGCTCTTTGGTGGTCAATGTTGTCTCATAGCACTGGTTCCCTTCAAACAGGATTTTCTTTCCTTTTTTTCCCCCACTTATTCAGAACTTCACATTCTTTACATGGTCTCTATGACTTGTACATGCTGTCCCATCACTCTCTTTTTCCAGTTACCAATTGAACTTAGCTTTCAACCATGCTGCCAAAAAAAAAAAAAATTCACATCTGTTCCTTAGTTCATGATGCTTTCATTAAAAACAATTTTATTTTGACATGGGGTTTAGAACTTCAGGGACCATCAGTGAATGCTTTCAACCCATTACAAGCTCTTCTTAAATAATGTCACAGAAAAGAGTGCTAAGTTGAGGTGTCTGGATTTCAGTTATTTGACAGAGCTACTTATTATCTGTGTGACCCTGGACAAAGTCATATGATCATAGATTTGTGTTAGAATGGATATTAGAGGTCATCTCTTTCCATCTCCTCATTTTTTTGATGGAGAAATAGAAACTAAGAATAGTGAAGTGACTCGCCCAAGGTTACTTATAGAAACAAAGCAACATTCAAGATTCAAACTTTTTAGTCCAAATCCAGTGCTCTTTTTTCCCAGCAGCTAGGTGGTTCAGTGGATAGAATGCTGGTCCTGGAGTCAGGAAGACCTGTGTTTCAGTTTGGCCTCAGACATTTATTAACTGGGTCATCCTGGGAAAATCATTTAACTTCAGTCAATGTGAGTTTCCTCAATTTTAAAATAAGATAATAGTAACAGATACAAAGAATAGAATTGTTGCTGTGAGAATCCAATGAAATCATCTTTGTGAAGTGTCTAGCACAGTATCTGGCTCACAATAAGTTCATAATAAATGCTTCTGCCATACTACCACTTTATTCTACAACTTTGCTCTTCTGGGTCTCAGTTTCCTTAGCTGTAAAATGTTGGGAATGAACTCACTGGTTTCTAAGTTGCTTTCAACTTTCAATCAATGATGCTTTTGTGAGAGAACATTTTATGTTGAGAAGGTATGGAATGTTTCTGATGCATTTATGAGCACTGACTTCTCTGTGATTCAGTCATTTATACACTGAATGAAGAGTTTCCGCCGATATGATCACAGAAGAGGAAAACTCAGAGGTTCAGACATCCATTTTTGATGAGATTCTGTGCCTCAGCACTTGGGTTACATGCTGGGTGCTATAATGCTACTCATACAGTTCTGGAAATCTAATGCTGGCAGACTTCCTCATGAAACATCCACTCCTTCCTGCTTCCCTGGACAGGAAACACTGCAAAGCAGCTGTTTGGAGGTTGTTTCAGAACTTCTACTTCCCTTCTGAATAAGGCAACACTATACATATCAGCTAGAAAGTGGACAAAGGGAAAGCCAACCCAGCCCAAACAGCAAGTAAAAAAATAAATTAAACAAAAAACAATAAAACGAAACACTCAAATCTACATAGATCCATTTTTGAGAAAAAAAACAAACCAAAATCAAAATAAAATATTGTGCTACAAAAACAAAAGAACAACTAGGACAGTCTGGGTGAAGATAAATAAATCCTACCCTTTGATTTTTCTACAAAATGCCCTAATTCTTATAGTAGCAAAGCATGAAGAAAGAATGCAATATTCCAAGTATATTAAAAACAGGTATAAGTAAGGAAGGATGGGAGAGATAGAATTTGGAACTCAAAATTTAAAAAAAATGCTTAAAACTTGTTTTAACATGTAATGGAAGAAATTATATATATATATGCACATGCATACATATGTACACCCACAAACATACATACATACATATACATATGTGTTTATATGTATATTTTTATCTCTATCTACACATATGAAAAAGAAAAGAAATGAGGCACCTAATAATTTTTAAAAAGCAGAAATAGGTTGAGGACTAAAATGAGATAATCTACTGTATTAGTGATGGTCACTTGAGCATATACTTCATTATTTTTTTCCAGTGAGTCACGCTGTGTTGCCCTTGCTCTACTACCCTGGATTGGAATGGAAGTTCATGAGAATCCAGGATCGCTTCCCTTATGACTGTGGCATAACATAATATAAAGAATATTGGCTTTGGCACTAGTTAACTCTTTATCTTTTGGAAAGTGACAATCTTTCTGACCCTCAGTTTCATATTTCTGCTAATTAGAAACAATAATACATAGACTACTCATAGGGCTAATGCAAGGGAAAGAAAAAAGTGTTTTGTAAATACTAAAAGGTTACAAAACTACAAGTAACCCTTTCCAGCAATGCCTAATATACTATGGGTAGTGGGAAAACTCAAATAACAGAAAATAAGGCAAACATAAACCTGGCCCAGGGTTCTAAGATGTCCTCATGCAAAGAGAAATCACTTGTGGGCATGAGTGTTCCTAAGATGAGAATATTTTGATTTTTGAATTTTTAACATTCCCATTTTTACATGCATGTTTGGGATTGTAGTCACAGGGCCTTTATGCCATCCTGAACCCTCTTAATGTGGGAGAGAAGCTATAGTGCCCTGAAGAGCTGTTGTGGGTGGGGGTAGAGGTGCAAAGAAATATATACTGACAACAGTAACCGTAGTGACAATAGTATGTCCGAGGGAATGTGATCCAACTAATTTTAGAGCTAGACAGCTCCCAAACAAACAGCATTAGCCATACAAGTAGCTACAAGAGTCAGGGGACATTCTGTAAGAGAGCTTAGTGTCAGGCAGTCACACTCTGTTATCTTCAGCTGCATGCATCCACTCAAGAACTATCATCATCATATCAGTTGATATGAAAGAATGGCAAAAGAACACCCATGTCATTTTTCAAGTATGAAGGAGAGCCTTGTTTATATATAGGGTGTTCCAAATGTATTAGTACAGTTTTGAGCTTTGATATTTTAAAACGAGACTAAGACTTTTGGAATATCCTCTTCATCCCCCACTTATCTGAGTGTGTATATTTACCTATGGAAATAATAGAGAAAATCGAGCTTTATCCAAACGTCTAAAAAAAGACTTAGGTGATATTCAGTGTTAAAGAATGATGAAAATGATGATCAGAATAGAAACGGTGGCATTCCCACACTGTTTCTCTATATCTTCTTCTGTCTTCCCCCCAACTTTTGAAACCTGGGAGCAACTATTAGGCAAAGAAACAGCAGACCTGAGTTTTGCCAGGGCAATCTGGCTGGAGTCACCATCCAAGGAATGATGTGAATACACAAGTAAACTTTCTAAAGTGAGTCTTTTCGAGACTGGAAAATGCTCCATTCAGATGGACACAGTATAAAAAAAGAAAGCTGCCCATGGGTAAAAGAAACACAAAACAGAATAAGAGAGTAAGTAATATCTCTCAGAATTACATTGGGAACCCTGCAGGAAGTCTATGGAGCACAGAGCAGATAAAAGAGCAGGAAAAGATTTTGTCCAGAGTGGGTGCAGAACAATTAAGAGTGAAACTACTAAGAACAGGCTTTCCTTTGAATAGTTTAGGGGCAGATTTGGCTGGAGGGCAGCAGGCAAGTTTGGTTCCCCAAAATGCTTGACAGTCGCCTTGACCTACTCAGAGACCTTCAGCCCTGCATTAGGGGATGTCGTTTGAAATCAGTCATCGTGCCTTCATTCAGACATGATATTTTGTGCTTTTCTTTCCAGATATCCTCTTGGGTCTTCTTTGGCAACAGAGTCTAATTTCAAATCCATGTGTGTCCTTGTCTGTTTTGAAGGAGGAACTATTAATCACTACATCTGATTGGTTTCAGTGATGCTTGATCCCAGGGTTACAATTTTTTAACTTAGGAGAAATATTGTCAAATACAGTAACGTGGTCCTTGCGTGGCTTTGGAAAGAAAAAAATAACTCCCTTCCCCTCTTCCTTTTTACTTTAACTAGATAATAAGGGACATGGTATAACAGAAAGAGCAGCAAATTTGAAGTCAGAAGTTCTGGATGCAAATGTTGACTTTTCGACATACCACCTATGAGATCTTGGGCAGGTCATTTATCCCTGGGTCTTAGTTTCTTCCTCTCTTCACCAATAAAATTAAGGGAATTGGACTGATCTCTTAAGTCTTCCAGATCTGCTTTTCATGGGATTTTCTGATTCATTTCATTCTTACCTCCAGAATAATAACTAATATTTACATAGCACTTCACAGTTTCAAAGCAGTTTACATCCACGATCTAACTTGATGCTCACAACAATCCTGTAAGGTAAGTAGTGACAATAACATTTTGCTCATGCAGAAGCAGAACCTAAGGCTTAGAGAAATTAAATAATATGCAACTCTGGCCAAATAAATCACAGAGCCAAGACTTAACTCAACTCCCATCTTCCGACTCCAGAACTGGTGTTCTTTTTCCTATTCCAGAATACGTTTCTTCATATATTGATTATGTTCATATGAAGTATACATCCATATATTATGCAGTCATTTAGATATATGTATCCAGATCTATAAAGACGGCATTAAAATATATGCCAAATCTGTAAGCCCAGTTGTCCATAAAGTCATTGATAGGCTAAACGTATTTGTCCTATTTTTCCTTTTACAAAATCAGTTTAATTGGGGGTGGTAAAAATGGCAAATATATTTGGATTTAATATCCCTTTTAGTATCCTGCTTCTTTTAATTTGGATCCAAGTATTTTCTTCTTGTGATTCAATGTTGCTTTATAGATTGGTTCAAATGAATTGTGTGCTCTGCTTTATACTACAGAGTTTGTGTTGGTTGAATGAAAGTGAGGTTAAAAGAAGTGGGTCAGGGCAGGGGAAATGTACATCAGTTCCTGTGAAAATGAACCATTTGCTAAGCAGACACCATGTAGGACAGAGCTGTGTCAGAAAGGAGAAGGATTCTGAGACATGGGAAAATACAACCTGTTCCAATACCCTTCACTGTTTCTTTCTCTCTTATATACCTTCTGAAGAAAGTGTTTGAACAAACACTGGACTAAAAGTGAATAAAGTGAGAATGAAAACTAAACTGTAGTGTAGGTTATACTATTAACTTCTATTTATGGACTGCCTAGCTGACTTTCTCTGGATCTTACTTTCTATGTGATCTTTTAAATTATGTGGCAGGCATTTGCTGGCTTACCATCAAAAGAAAGTACCACTGAAAACTCTACCGGAGGAAAAATGATCATACTTCCCATGATCATCCTGACCTCTGGTACCTGATTTACTCCTACATTGATTTGACCTAGGTCTCTTGGATTTTTTTTTCTCCTGTAGATCCCTTTCTTGGCTGCATGCTTATTCACACCTACTTGGTGAGGACATTCTAAAAGCTCCACTTTTGCTTAATTTTGGTGCTACAGCTTTCATTTCCTCTCTGCTCCCAGATCTTTTCTATACACTCCCTGCCCCTCCCTCTACCTCTACAGACAGCTGTTAACACTTCAGCATGGGCCAGTCAGGTCAAACTTGACACCTCATGGTTGGATCTCACAGGCTGCATAAAGAGAGATTTTTTTATATGGAGCAAATATAGTTTGCTCCTGGGATGTAAGAAGAATCACAGAGTGTTAGAGTTGTGATTGGTGGGACCTTTGAAATAACCTGGTTTCAATCTCTTATTTTTACATATGAGGAAACTTCCTAATAATTAGAGCTTTCCGAAAGTAAAAATTACCTGCTGTGGGAGAAAGTGAGTTTTCCATATTTGAAATTCATTGGTCAGATGTTTGATGTTCAGTTGTGGGGGATGCTGGCAGGGTCTCCTGATCAGCTACAGGTTGAACTGGGTTTCAGATTTAGAATGGAACAGAACCTTCAAGGCCCTCTAGTTCATGCCCCCCATTAAACAGATGAGGAAACTGAGACCCAGAAAGGGTAAATGATTTGTCCAAGGTCACAAGACTGGCATGGTGAGGGATTCTAGCTTTGGCTTCAAAGAAAACATACTTCCCACTCTATCAAAATGCTGAGATAGAGAGAAACTGAGTCTCTGAGAGGTGAAATTGTTTGTTCTAAGCAGTCCGCTATAAGTGGAAGAGCCTAGACTCTAACCCAGGTCCATTGACTACAAGCTGATGGGCTTTCCTCTATATTGTGTTCCACTATGACACCATTCAAGTTAGAGAAAAACTGTAAACATGACAGCTTTTACTCAAGTACCTACAGGCTCTAGCTTCCTTCAGCAGCTCTGACTACAAAGCCAATGAAAAACTCAAATTGGAGGGAAATTGCAGATTGGAATACAGGCCTTTGAAAGGCTTCATTAAATAGCAGGCCCATTTCACCGGGAACGTTTTTTTTTTTTTTGAAGAACACTACAAAAACAGCGTTTTACTCCCAAGACCCTCTGGAACGTCAGGAGCAGCATTTCTGTGAAACTCAGATGCTTTAAATGCCCTTGAAAAGTCCATGCTGCTCACTGGACCAGAAGACACTGAACAACCAAAATGTGGTCCTCCCTAGAAGAACCTATACCCAGATACACTTTGGGAATTTGAAGTTAATTCTGAGCCAGCTTCCTATGCTGTTGATTCTAGTGAATAAATCTACTGTTTCCCCTTAAGACCAAGAGTCTTAGGATATTTTAGCTTTCCCCCAACCCCACAACATTTGAATATTTAGCTGTAGTTTGACTCAGTACTTGTCCCAAACTCTGTCTTGCCATCAGAAGCGACAGAAGGTTTTGGGGCAGAAGGAAGCCAACATTTCTGCCCTTCACATTCACATTTAGCACAGAGCTTGGCACATGGCTAAGTAATAAATGCTTATAGGCTTCGGTTTCTTTGTCACCAGAGAGAAGTGCCCATTTCCAGTATTAGAATGTCCAAGTTTCTCTTAGCATAAAGTCATTTTCTTGTCCTTCTCCCTCTTCACCCTTTCCCCTCAGCTCCCCAGCCACACACATTTCATTTCTCCTTTTTCAAATCACTGCAAAAGGCAAGTGGCATATCGAGGACATGATAAACTCTCACCAAGTTGCAAATAAGCACATAATTTGACAGGGAACACACCAAGGGAAATGAAAACAGATTATTCTCTCTAAAGCCATAAACACTTCTGCTGTTTTTTTTCTTGTTCTTCATATTGTACTCCCCTCTCTCTGCCCTGCACCTTTTATTTAAACACAGGGTCACCTCGTGACAATGTAGTCCAGACTGTACAGAGTATTGGCTGGCTTTTGTCAATACTTATGCTACCGGTAATTTTACCCTGTGTAAGTAAAAAGCAAAGAACACAGGTTGCCTCAGGACAAATACATTCACAGGAATGAGAGGGTTAAATTCATTTTTAATTTACCCACAGATGGATGCACCCAGTTTTTCCTTTATCTGAGAAGCCCGCATCCATAGGACTGAAATAACAAATATTCAGGAAGCAGCATTGACTGTGAAATTTAACAAAGGGAATTAGCTACAGTAGGTGAACAAGTAACTTTAAATAGCGGAAGCCACAAAGAGAATTAAGGCTGATAAAAGAAAACCAGTAATTACAATATTAGTGCCCTTTGCACATGAGATTCCTAAACTATTTTCAAAACTTACCCACATTTCCTTCCTCTTCCATCTCAAAAAATGGCCAAATAAAACAAAATATTGTATAACTAATGTACTTTGTAGGTTGTTTCTATTATAGCTCGGAGTTCCTATTTGTATGTGCCTATGAAACTCTTTTCAAATGTTAGCCATTATTTTCTGTCAAAAATTAACCCCAAACCAGTTTTTTACAAAGTTTTTCTTTCTTCCAAAGAGAGATGAATAACATACCTAATTTTCTTCAGCATTTATCCAGGAAGAAAAGGACTCCAGTCTTGTTCTTTAATATTTAATAAAAACTTAATTAATTTTTTAAATAAAAGATTTCATTTCTAATTTATACTCACCTTCAGGAGCCCACTAAAGCTTATGCCATGATATTAGGCCCACATAAAAGGTTATATCTACTTGAGGTTTTTTTTTTTATTGTTATTTTAACTCACCTATAATTTTTTTAAGCTTTAAAAAGCATTGATCTGAAACAACTAATCTCACTGAAACTGTCTCATACAGCAAGAGGATGATAGCATCAGAGCACTGAAAGTTGAAGGAATGGTGAGGTTTTTATTGCCCCTGAACTTGAAACAAGAAGCCCACATCACTACCCTTGTATAGGCAACTATCCAGCTGAAAAAAGTAAGAGAGTTACTACATAGGGAGTTTCTCTAAACCAGAAACATTTTAAATTAACCTTTCCATTTCAGAGTCCTCACATCTACTCTGCCTAGATTACATTGGGATTATTGTCCTGAATTCTACATTTTTGAAAGGCCACATGAATTGAAAAGTGATAGAAGGATCCATAAGCAGAAGAGGAATTCTGAGCTACAAAGGGCAGAAGCAAGAGAAATGAATGGATATTTTCAGGGCAATAACTTTCAGCTCCAGGTAGAACCTTCCAATGTTATAGCTGTCCAAAAATAAAGCAGGCTATCTTGTGAAGTAGTGAGTTCTTTGTCACTGAAAGTTTTCATGCAGAAATGAGATGATCCTCAAGGATGTTACAGAAAGGAGTCTTATATTAAGCAGAGGACTATATGCGATGACTTCCAAATTGTCTTTCTAACTTCAAGATTCCATGATTCTAAATGGAAAAATGGCGGGGTGGTGGTGATGCTAAGTCTAGGTTTGATAGATGAGTGAGGAGCTCCACCTCAGAGTTTCTGTCTTCATGCTTCCCATGCTACCCCCAGAAGGTTTCCAGTCAAATTGTCTTAGAGAGGTAAAATGAGTAATAATATTGAGCAAGTGGGTTTTCCTTTGACTTGCTGAATTGAACCCCCATTGCCCTTCCTATATCTTTGTCAAGAAAACCTAATGGACATTATTGATGTGATATGGCCCAAGGCTTCACAAAAAATTTGGACATGACTGAATGACCAAACTACAACAACAAAACTTGAGAAGGCAGTAGGTTCAATCCATTGACTGTGGAATCCTATCAAATGAGTAGAGACCTAAGTTTAGAAGTAAAAAATGTTTGTTCTTTCATAGTATACTCTCTAGACATATGCTGTGCTAGTACTAAATTACACCAGGCTTTTTTTAAAAAATGAAGTGTGAATGGTAGGGAGCTAAGAGGTGGGTGGATATATTAACAGTGCATATTTCCATTGAATGGTCAGTCCATGGTATTTATACATGTGTATATGTGTATATTATATAATGAACACATATAAATATACATACATGTATTCATACATGCATTTATATGTACATATATGACTCTGAATTGTTTACTATCTCCATGATCTTATCAACATCATTATGCATAATCCAACATGATTCTACCCAAGTTTCCTTCATATTTTTCCCCACAATGTAAATTGAGACCTAGATAGCCCTCTCAACCTGGGTGACTCTTCTTGTCTGTGATCTCCAGTTAACTTTCCATAGAGAAACTGCTGAAGACTTTCCTCTAGGTCTCTTGGCATTTCAAGGATATTTATGCTTCATGCAAACTATCTCTCTGTTATGTGGTAGCTTGCCTCCTTTTCTCAGCATACATCTTTTTTAGTATAAGTTTTATATTGCTGCTTCTGACTAATTTATCAGCTGCTTGCTGGCCACTATATAATTCTACTTTGCCCGTTAGGTGATGGTGATGGGGGCTAAAAATCTTTTCTGCCCACTGATAGGCCTTGAGTGGGACTACTGAGGGAGGATTGATTAGGGGATCCTTGTTTCCTATGAAGGCCTGTACCTTTTGCTGATTGCTAATGAAGCACGAAGTCATGAGGGGTCATACCCTCAGCTCTGAAAAGAGTATATATATATGCTCTGAGATGAGGTTTTGCTTTGGGTCTTAGTTTTTGGAAGAAGGTTTGTGTGCCAGATGAGACTCTGGGCAGCTGTTTTAAGAAGCCCCTGGGCTTTGAAAGTTCAGGTGTTGGTGCTTCTCTCTCTGGTAATGATATATGTATTGACTGTGGTCAGACAATTGGAAGCCCTGTTTGTTGGTCCTGCTTGTATTTTCTCTGTTAGTATATGTGTTTGATTAAAGTGATTATCTACCCCTCAAAAGTTGCTTTTCTTTCAGAAAAGCCCCTAAGAACTTGTGTAACAGGCCCTCCTGTGTGTGCAAGGGTGCTTACTGCTGTGGTGGCTTACAATTTTAATTTTTCAGAGATCCAGAGAATTTCAGAATATTCAGCACTAGCAATATAGCTACTACATGAACAATATACACACACACTAAACACACTGTACATGCACATACCTGGCTTATTGAGTATACACCTATATATTAACTCATATTTCAGGACTCCTCAGGCACAGGATTACAGTTTTAGGAGGTTTCCTAGATATCATGTAGTTCAACCACCTCATTTTATAAATTAGGAAAATAGTTTCAGATAGATGAAATATTTGTTATATCCTCTTATATATGTAAATACAAAGTGCACATCCATATTTGTGATTGTGAGCTCTGTTTCTCTTCTATCTGTTCAATCTGCCTGAAATATATCTTCTTGCTCTGAAAATTGACATTGTAAATAAGGAAATAGAAACACTGAGCTGGTAAGTAACTGTCCCAGTGTCTGAACAGGTAATATCAGCACAGTGCCTGAAACATAGTAGATACTTAGTAAATGTTTACTGAATGAATAAATGGTCTTGACTCTGAGTTCCACACTGTAATCAATGTGCCACTTAGAACTGAATCAGTTCAAATTAATTTAGGATGAGTATATTGTGGCATCATATTGTCATATTGTCCAACTCTTTTTTTACAGATGAGGAAACTGAGGCCAAGTGACCTACCCAAGCTCATCCGTGTACTCAGAGAGTAAGTATGTGAACACCAAGCCTGACACAGATTTCACTGCACCACATTTATCCTTGTATCTGCTGCTGTTGAGTTTGTGCCCTCAAAAGCTAGGAAATTCAGAGTTCATAGTAGCAACCGTGCCTTAAACAGTTTAGTTGTGAGTAAATTATCCAGTCAAAAGACGCTAGAAGCTCTGTGGGAATTGTTTTGGACTCTTACCTAAATGCATACTTAGGGCTTCTTTTAGAAACTCAGCTATTGACCTGGCAGCCTGTCACATTTCCCATGGAGCTCTGGCTCCAAGTATAGTGCTGGGGGCTGCTTTTCATTCACACCAAGACTGCCAAGGGAAAATGTACTGGGCCATCAATTCAAGAGAGAGCCCAGATCCGGAGGGTCTCTCTTGTCTTTTCTTCTAAATTTAATAAGCTCCATAGGCAGGGTGTCTGGGTGTTTGTGTGAACATTTGAGTCCCATTGAACCTTAGGTGTCCTAGTGGTCAAACTGATACTAATGTAACTGGCTCCCTCTACTGGCCTGTAGCTTTGGTGACCATGTCTTAGATTTTCCAAGACAGTCCTGAAGTCCTGATTTTAAGAAAAGAAATTGGACAATGAGAGAGGTTTTAGAAAAGGAATATCCTATATCAGACTACACTTAGTTCAGAAATCATGTTTATCATATCCTTTTAGATACCAATTACACAACTTTTTTTTTTTTTTTGGTCCCAAACTCAGAGGAGAAATTTGTGGAAAGATCCCTCACAGAGTCCCAGATTCAGGGCTAGATTAGCCATCTCTCCCTCCCCTTCCTTTCCCACACAAGCAATATCCAGAACTCAGATTAGCATGAAGACCACCTCAGTTCACTCTTCTTTCTTTGCCCATCCATATTTCTATGGCGTTATAGTTTATAAGAGGTAAAAAGCAAGATTTATGAGATTATAAATCACAGATGTCATAAGTAGAAATAGCCTTAGATATCCCTTTCTTTAAACCAGTGTCTTCACTGGACTGGAGAGTAAATGAGTTGCCTAAGGTAATGTAGGTACTAAGTGGTTGAGAATATTCAAACTCAATTCTTCTGACTTCAAATCCAGTGAATTCCCTCTGGTTTGACTCATAGTGGTTGAGCGGACAGGAGGGCACAGATTCTAGAACTGGAAAGGGCTTTAGATGTTATCTCAGCCCAAACTATTTTATTGCTGAATGGATGAATTAAAAAAAAAAAGCATTTAAGTAGGTCCTTATATGCCAAGCATTGTGCTAAGTGCTACGGATATACAGAGAAAAACGAGTCATTTCTCAAGAAGTTCACATTCTAATTAAGCAGAGAAAATGTGTGTAGAAGGGACCACCAGTTGCAGGGCTGAGTCAGAGGAGAACAAGACTTTGTGGTTACACAATTAGTGTTTCTCAGACATCACACTTGAACCCAGGTTTTTCTGATGTCAAGTTCAGGATTTTTTCTAGTTCACCATACTGCTGAAAGGAGATGCCATGACTCTGAGAAGAGTGGGCAGTGTTGGGATCCCTCCTTACTTTATTCTCTTGAAATAATTGTTTGGTGATAAGGCCAGAGTACTGATGCCAGTCAGTTAATCTTAAGCCCTGCATTTCCCAACTAACCAGAAATATGTAGTTTAGGAGTATTAGGAACCTTGAAGTATATAACCAACACTTCCAGTTGAGGGCCAGAGTATATTGTTTTCACATTTGGTCTTTATTTGCATGTCAGACACATGAAAATTTACTTTTCTTTCACAAGGGAGCTGGATATGTGTTTACAATTTGTAAAATGTTAGATTAAAAAAAGACCAGCAAATAACTATTAAAATTAGCAGAATATTAAAAGAAACCAATTAATCATATAGGCATTCCTTTTGGACATTTATAACTCAGGACATTTCCAAAATCATCCTTTTGGTTTAGGACATTTAGAAAAAAAAATACACAAAAAAGAAACAACACACTTCCAGGGTGAAAACTTAAGACATCATGTCCTTGTACACAGTATATTTTTGTGGCTGATGCAACTGATCGAAATAGGAGGCTGTGGAGTACTAAATGCCTTCACAACTGGGTAATGGGATGTGTTTTATTCATAGGTGGCTGGTCAGATTCTTGGATGGGCAGCCAGTGTGACATGCATTTCAGGCTCCAGTCCGGTTGGTAGGACAGGTGTCCACTTGAGAACTTGGCACTCAAATTGAAAAGGCTAGGAGAGACAACAAAGTCAGAATAAGTCAGAGAATCTGAAGGAGCTCCTTCTGGCAGGGAACACTCCCATTAGGAGCAGATCTTGGGGCTAACTATAGTAACACAAAGGGAAAAGAGTGGGCTCTTCACTGCTAGCTGCATCAGTCAGCAAACATTTATTAAGTGCTTACTACTATCCAGGCACTGTGTTAGGCACTGGGGATGCAAAAAGATAAAAAAAAAATACTATGTGACACTGTGAATAAATTTAGCACTGCCTTTCTTGCTTGGATAATCAGTGCTTTGAAAATGTTTGGTCCTGTGTGGATAAAGAGAGCTTTTAAAATATTTGGCCCTGGTCAGTGACTTCATTGCTACCGGGAATTTTTATTGAGAGGGAAAGGGTGAGGGAAACTCCAAATACTCATGCAGGTCAATAACTGCTCAGCAATTTGGAGTTTTAGAGACTAGCCTGGGGGTACTCATGCTAAGAGAATAAATGACTTGCCCAGGGTCACCCCATCTATGTGAATCAGAGGAAGAACTGTTATTTCTGAGTTTCTTTCTCTTTGAGGTATACAAAACCATCTCTCCCTGCTGCCCTTCGTGAGCATTAAATGCTCTTGGGGGTTGAGTGGGACAGTGGTTTTATAATAGAAATTATGACACAGAATCCTATGCTTATAATGACACGCTGAATATTCATAAACCTAAAAACAAGCCTTTTGAAACTCACTCCCACTCACCAGGGTAGAAGTATTTCAGCAGGAGATGCTCAGCAACCTTCCATGTGTCATTCACTTCAGGGGCTGAAAATACAATGTCTTTAGTTCCTCTGGCTGATCTGGATCCCCCCTTTTCTTTTTCTTTTTGGGTACTATTTATTTTATAGTTTGTGTGCTAAGAGATTATATATATATATATATATATGTATATATATATACATATATATATATATTTTTTTTTTCCCATGGCATAAACAAAATGACTTGCATTTCATGAGGGGAATAGTTGTAATGAGAAGTCACGCTTGGAGGAGAGTGTTGCTCAATATATGGGAAGGAGAAATAAATCTTGTCTGCTTGACATAGGGTGGATTACTACTGCATTTTCCTAAAAGGATCATCACTCCTATCATCTTTTTCTCTTGGGTGAAGGGAAAGGCAAAAGAGTAAATTTATAGGGATCTCTCCCCTTCTCTTCCTTCTGCCCCTCCCCCTTTCTCCTTTCCAGAAATGAAAGACTTTGATGATTCCAATGAGAAATCTGTCCCACCCAATGCCTGGCATAGTTAAAAATGATCTAAAAAAAGGGTGACATCATTTCTACAAAAAAGAAAAATTACCTCTGTCCATGCTGAAAAGAGCAGATCAGGACTAGGTCAGAGCTATCCATTTTCCCTGAAAAGTCAAGAGACTACTACAGCTGCCTTTTTTACAGGACTGTGTCTTAATGTTTTTGTGGATAGTGTCAGAGGAAAATCTTTGCTCTTGTTTATGAGTATGTAGAGTCTTTTTTTGGTGGAGAGGGGAGGTGCCCTAAAACGTAGTACTTCTCAGGCACCTTTGCTACCCAAATATGGAACTGGGGCAGCTGAAACACATTATGAAAATAGCATTAAAAACCTGTAATGCACCATAAATAAACAGAAGGAGACAGCCAGGAAGTTGTGCTAATCACTGCTTTGATGTAGCATGAATTACTGTATCTTTTTTTTTAAAGGGCTTCAAATTTCTGACTGCTTGTTATGACTCAGCTTTCATTGCTCTAGGGAGAGGCTGGATCCAGTTTTCCACACTCCCCCCCTTTCCCCCCACATTCATGGTGACAGCTGGTGTCCTTTGACTCACAGGGAAATGATTTCTCCACCCCTTCCTCCTACCCCCATCCCCACCTTCACCCCACTTTTCTGGCAAGTTTCCTTTGCAAGCATGTCCCTTCAATTGCTCTAACTGGAGTAGCAAAGGTGAAGATGAGACCTTGGCTCATTTCTAGCTATAGATCAGCGACCCTCTTTCTGTACTTTCCCTGCTGCCCCTGTGCTGCTGCAACACCCTATTTTTAATCTCTTGTAATCTGGTTTCCTATCAGTTTGTCTGAGTCAGTGAGGAATTTTGCAACCAGTAACATGGTGATGGTGGGGGTGGGGGAGATTACTGAGGATCAATGATCCCCTGAAAGAACTGTGGGTATAGCTCAGGCACCATACTAAAACAGATTTTACTGCCTGTTGTCATTCGTTGCATTATTAGTTTACCTTGATTTGGATGATTTTCTTTAAAAAAAAAATTCCCAAGCATGAATTTTAGACCAGGGAGTCTAAAAGTGCTTAAGTGTGATAACAATTTCAATGAATTCCTTGATCTTACGTTAATATAAATGTTGCAGGGCACCAATAAATGCCAGAGGCTGTCTCCGTTCTGTAACTAGCTAGACAGCCACTGTCAAATGTGACTTCAGTCTGGCTCCTGGTGCTGTTCATGATCTCTAGCAAGCATTACCTTGGACCCGGATCCTAGAGTGCCCTCTTGTGTATGGAAGTGCTTTGACAGGCAGTTGAAATTAGGTTTAAAATGTTTCATCACCATTTACAATTGAGCTTTAATTTGATGCAGGGTAAATTCTTTTCGGTAAACATTGTAGTTACAAATGTCACCACTGGATTTGGGAACATTTCTGGGGTAGGATGAAGGATGTCATAACCTAGACTAAAGAAAAGTAATATTTTTTCCATTCTTTTATTGTGTCCTTCTGTGTGTTGTAGTGGAAAAGACCTAAGATGGCACAGTGGTTTTGTACTGACTTCATGTATAATTCTGGGCAAAGTCAAGATCCTGGAAGACTTCTAGGGAACAATGGTCAGTGCAGTAATTAAATCTGAGGAGTAATTTGTTCTTTCAATTTGTCTTCGTACATGGTATAGGGGGTAGAGGGAAGGAAGCACCAGATTTGGAGTGCAAAGAACTGAGTATGAAACTTGATTTTGTTGTTGCCTATATGATTCTAAGTTAGAAAGTAAATAATTTGCAAAAGAAGGAAAAATATGATTTGTCTATGTGAAGAGACCAATGTGGATGCACAAGGAACTCACCAATCTTTTTAGTTCAATCTAGGAAATGTTCAGAAGATAAAGGTGAATCCAGGTAACAAAGGTTGAATATAGGAATATGGCAGAGTCCTACCAAAGAGTATTAGTAATGCTAAGGCTCCAAGAGAGAAGAGACTAGTGAAGGATTCGAAGGCTAAAGGAATTTTGTTTTGTTTTGTTTGTTTTTAATACATTGAGAGAAAAGAGAAGACAGGAGAGATTAGACTTTTGTTTTATCTGGGGTTAATACAAAACTTCAGTTTTTATTTTGCTTCTCTTTTCTCTCCCAAGGTCAATGACCTTTCTACTGAAAATGATAGATTTAGATAGACAGTAGATGATGAACTCCTTGAGGGCAGGGACTATCTTTTGCCTCTTTTGGCATCCCCAGTGCTTAGCATGGTGCCTGATACATAGTAGGTGCTTAATAAATGCTTATTGGCTAAGTAGATGGAAGAAAAACTACTAATATGACGTTTGTATTAAAGATAAATAAGGAGATAGTTAGAGAACGCTCAAATGTCTCTGATGAATTCAGGTCACCAGGTCCAGATGAGTTACGTTTTAGAAGACTATATAACTGGAAGATGTAATTGTGAATTTGTCAGTAATCTTTGGAAGAGCATGGAAAACAGGAGAGAGGCTACAAGACTGAAGAAAGGTAAATGCTTCAATTGTTTAAAAAAAAGGCAAGAGGCCAATGAATGTGATTTTAATTTCTGGGGAAATTCTAGAATGAGTCATTAAAATAATGGCGAATAAATATCTAGAAAAATATTGCTGCTGTTGAGTCGTTTCAATTGTGTCCAACCCATCTGGGGTTTTCTTGGCAAAGATACCAGAGTGGTTTGCCATTTTTTCTCCAGCTCATTTTGCAGATGAGGAAACTGTGGCAAGAGGTTAAGTGGATTTTCTGGGATCACACAGTTAAGTCTCTAAGGCCAGATTTGAATTCATGAAGAAGAATCTTCCTGACTATAATCCCAGTGCTCTATTCACTGCACCACCTTGCTACCCAGAAAGGGATGTGTAAATCACAAAAAGTCATCATGAGTTCATCACAAACAGATAATTCCAGACTAACCTCATTTTCTTTGTGACAAGATGACTAAGCTAATAGATAAAGAAAATGATGTGGGTGTACTTTAATAGATTTTAGCAAAGTTTTTGACAAAGTATGCTATATTATTCTTGTGGAAGAGAGAGAGAGAGAGAGAGAGAGAGAGAGAGAGAGAGAGAGAGAGAGAGAGAGAGAGAGAGAGAGGACAAGATGAGTCTTACAATCAAAAAACAGAGTACGTGGCACAGTGGATAGAGGGCTAGGCCAGGAATCAGAAAGACTCATCTTCTTGAGTTCAAATCCTGCCTCAGACCCTTACTAGCTGTGTGACCCTGGGCAAGTCACTTAAGTCTCTTTGCCTCAGTTTCTTCATCTGTAAAATGAACTAGAGAAGGAAATGGCAAGCCACCACAGTAATTTTGCCTAGAAAACCCCAAATGATCATGAAAAGTTGGACAGGACTGAAATGAATGAACAGCAATCACATCAGTAAATTAGTGTTCCTTCCATTTTACTATACATTTGTTTACTCATAAGACTGGCAGCTCTGTGAGGAAGATGAGTATGTTATAATTTTCTCATTTGTGAGCTCTGACAACAGTAAACTTAATCAATCCTCTGGGCTTAGGGCAAATTTCATCTTGTAACGTGTTTCCTCTCACTGCCAATATGTGCTTCTGTTAAGAGTCAGGATTGTAATCTCATTCTTATTTTTTTGAAGTCTATTAAATTGAAAATGTATTCAGTGGGATTGGCAATTGTTGTCTTCTCATCAATCAAAGTGCAAAAAATATAAACCAGTCAATTTTAATTTCAGATAAAAGCTTTTATCTAGGCTTCAGAATGGCATCCATCATTTGCTAAATCTATAGATTATATCTCATTAATGTGTACAATGAAAAGCTCACCATGTGGTCTCTAATGTGCTTGCCATGGTTTATTTGTAGCAGTAGCCCAAGTGATTTAAAAAAAAATACTGCAGGTCGAATTATGGATGATTCCCTGAGGTGCTTTAATTGAAATTCATCAAATGATGTTGCTTTACACTCCCCCTATTATTATTGTGCTAGATCCTGATTAAAAAGTGATATATTCATTATTTGAAGCTGAAAAAAAGTTTCTGGAAAATATGGTATATTTTCTTTTTTACTGACTTATCCACATTTACCTCCATCTCTTCATTACAGAGATGGAGAATTATGGGTATAGAATATTGCATGTGATGTTACACATGATTGATATACTGGTTTTACTGAACTATTCCCCCCAACTCATTTCTTTTTTGTATATTTTGACAAGATAATCAGGGTTAAGTGACTTGCCCAGGGTCACACAACTAACAAGTGTCAAGTGTCAAGTCTCAGAGGCCAGATTTCAACTCAGATTCTCCTGACTTCAGGGCTGATGCTCTATTCACTGTGCCACACAGTTACTCCACCCCACCCACCACCCCCAGCCCCCAACAACCAAAACAAAGCAACCTTTTTTGGGTTCTGGTCATTCACAACCAATTTTAAATTCTATATCAGATATAACCTCTTATTCAAGCTAGAAACTTGTCATCCTTTGTAATCACATGCAATGAGCCTTAGAACTCAAAATATGTATATGGTACAACCCCTCCACACACTCAGTCTTTAAACATTTATTAAGCACCTTTTTGCATTCCAGGCACTGTGCTAAGTACTGGGGATACAAAATCCCTGCTCTTAAGAAGCTCATGGTCTATGGAGGTGATAATATTCAAGCAAATATGAACAAACTTCTCACAGGATAAGTTGGAGATAATCAACAGAGGGAAGGCATTATAGTTAAGAGGAACTGGGAAAAACTTCCTGTAAAAGGTGGAATTTTAGATGGAATTGAAGGAAGTCAGAGTAGCCAGAAGGCAGAGATGAAGAGGGAAAACATTCCAATGCATGGGAGATAGCCAGTGAAAATGCCAGAAAGCTGGGGATGGCATATCCTTTTATACCACATCCTCTAGCAAATTCAAACATTTGTTAATGACTCCAATTTGATGTGCAACTCAAGACCCCAGAGACAAAATCACCGAATCACAAAACTCTGAGTTGGAAACAACCTCAGAAGCCTTCATAGCCAACTCTTACCTAAATAAGAATCCTCTCTAGAACACATCAGAAAAAAAAAGTTAGGCAGCCTTTCTTTGAAGATTTCCAGAGTGGGGGAATCCATTGCTTCACAGAGAAGTCCATTCTATTTTTGAACAATTAAATATCATTTTTACATCAAGTCCTTGCTCTTACTTCTGCGTTTTGGGTCTCAGCTTCTTCTAAGGGAAAGGCCTTTAAATACTCATATATGGTCATCATATCTTCTCAGTGTGTTCTTTCATCTTAAATGTATGTAGTTCCTTTAATCGATTCTCATACACTTTGATTTTAAGGTCTTTCGTCAGTCAGCTTGCCGTCCTCCAGAGCAAGGGTTCGTAATCTGGGATTAGTGATTTTTTTTGGTAACTGTTTTCCAATATAATTGAATTCCTTTGTAGTTCTGTGTATTTTGTGCATTTAAAATATTCTTCTGATAAGGAATCCATAGACTTTATCAGGCTGTTACGGGGTTTATGATACAAAAAGACCCTCCAAACCCAAAAACAATCCTTTGAAGCTTCTCAATCTCTTTCTAAGTCAGAACTGAACATAACATTTCAGGTAAGATTTGATGAAGAAATAACATCCTGGACTATAACACTGGACACTCTCTATTAGGATAGCCTAAAACCTCATTAGCTATTTTGGTAGTGATGGCACATTGTTAATTCCTACTAAGTTTGGAGTTCATTAATGATATATGTTACAACTAATGGCTAACCAAACCTTCCCTGCATTGCATTTGTGAAATTGATTTTTTTTAAATTCACACATAATCTAATACATGCATTTAGCACAATGTCTAGCAAAAGTGAGCATCTAATAATTTTTCATTCATTCATTCACTCACTCTCTCCATTTAATCCTATTAAACTTCATCTTGTTCAATGAAGTTTTAAGCTTCATAATTTGGGGGAGTCCTGATTCTATCATCTGGCATGTTTGCCATCCCTCTCAACTTTGTGATATCTACACATGTGATAAGTATTCTTTCTCTAAGCTGTTAATAAAAATGTTAATGGGAATACCAAAGGTTAACAGCAAAGATCTATGGGCAATTCCCTAAGAACCTTCCTTCCATGTCGATATTAAATTATTATGACTGCTTTTGTTGTCTGCTTATTCAACCAGTTCCAAGACATAAACCTAAGAATAGTGTAAGAGTCAAATCTTTAATTAAAATCTATGTAAAATCTATTTCCAACATTCCCCCAACCTATAATCATAACTCTCCCCCAACTCATATATAGTTTTCACCAGTAATAGGACTACTGAAAAAAAATGAGTTGTCTTGACAAATTAAATGTGAAATCTTAAAAGTTCTTCAATAGAGATATTGCATTTTACTCATGCATTTTAAAATACATTTCACCTATACAAAGTTCAATATAAGTTTCAATATAATATTCTTTCTGTGAAAGTACAAAAGAACTGTCAGACTACAAGACCAAACATACCTATTTATAAACCAGTGAAGCAAACTGACAATTTCTGATCAGTAGTATTAAATTATGAATGTTCATGAAAGACAGTTTAATAAATAAAGGTCCATAAAGGACATTTTAAATTCAGTTTTAGGAATTATAAATTTAGAATTAGAAACTTTTGGGGGATATTTTCTATAGGAACTACTTAAATTACAATATGAGTTTTATAATAATAATAATTTATTTTGTTAAAACCATACTTATTTGTGTCAGTATGGACCCTTATCACCTTAGTAGATTGATTCATGGATTGCTGTGCCCTGTCTCCATCCAAAAGACCTCCATCTAATTATCTGATAATGAACATTCAAAAACTGAGTCTTGGTGCATTTAAAAGTTAGGCTAGGACTTGGATAATAGACACAATCTGTCATGGGAACCATATTCAAATCATTTCCTATTTGGTAGAACCTGTCAGAGCAGGTGCTTTCCTGGCAAAAGCTACCAGAATTCAATGGTGTCTCTATACCTTGGTAGGGGATAGGAGGATCTAGTGAAGATTTCTAAATTCAAAACTGTAATTGATCACAATTCATGACGGATTTGTTATTTCTATAAATACTTTTATTTATAATATATTATTAAATATTACAGTTTTTTGTTGATATACAGACACTATCAAGAAAGAAAAAGAGAGGATATTAGTGTTATAAGTGTTGCTTTTGTTCTTATCTTGCAAATAGCAATATTCTTAACTTTAGCAGTATTTGTCTAACTGAATTTTGTTGTCAATTCAATTACCAAATATTATTATAATGCAAGGCAAATAGATTAATAACCATTATTCACATAAGAAACATAATGCTACTTACCAACTATCAGCAGGGCTTGCAAACAAATTAAAGGGATGTATGAAAAAAAATTTAATTAAACTAGAAATACTGTGAAATCATTCACTCTCATTTTCTTCAATTGAATTATTATAATAGACATGAGGATGAGGGGCTAATATTTGCCTTAGGCATTATATCTAACAGTTATTTTTAACTAGTTTACAATTTACTTGATTTCTATTATTTGTAGCTCTAATGGGCATTACGAGGAAGCAAAATAATTAGAAATCATTGCTATTGTTAAAGAATTTATCCTCTATTGTAATAGGAGATGGTAGGGAGTGGAGAATTGAGGAGACATGAAACATATATAGGAAATAAATTGGAGAATATCCATATACAACACATCAGCTAGTATAAAACTGAAAATAAAAATGCTAAGAGAATATAGAATAAGATCAATAGGAAGGATTTTGTTTAAAAAGGTTGAAGGGAGGATAGGAACTAGACCTGTGAATTCTCTGATATAGGGAGCTCCTACTACCAATATAGGTAGACACTCTTTTTTTTTTTTTCTTGCAAGACCTGAATTATTTTATTTTATGAGGTATGAATTTCCAGAACATCAGAAATGACCAGAATTACATTTTTTAAAAAATATTTTAATTTATTTTTAGTTTTCAAAATTCATTTCCACAAGATTTTGAGTTTCAAATTTTCTCCCTATCTCTCCTCTCCCCTATCCCAAGACCCTGTGCATTCTGATTACCCCTTCCCCCAATCTGCCCTCCTTTCTATCACACCCCATCCCTTCCATTATCCCCATCTTTTCTCTTGTCTTGTAGGGCAAGATATATTTCTATACCGCATTGCCTGCATTTTTTATTTTCCAGTTGCATGCAGAAATAATTCTAAACATTACCTGAAACTTTGAATTCCAACTTCTCTCCCTTCCTCCCTCCCCATTCATCACCACTGAGAAGACAAGAAATTCAATATAGGCTATACATGCGTAGCTATGCAAAAAATTTCCATAATAATCATGTTGTAAAAGACTAACTACATTTCCCTCCATCCATTTATTCTATTCTCTCTTTTGACCTTGTCCCTCCCCAAAAGTGTACTCCCTCCTCCCAGATGCCCTTCCTTCTATCATCCCCCCTCCACCCTACTTATCCTCTTCTCCTCTGTTTTCCTATACTGTAAGAAAGATTTTTAAACAAAATTGAATGTGCATGTTATTCCCTCCTTAAGCCATATATGATGAGAGTAAGCTTCACTTTTTTCCCTCTCACCTTCCCCCTTTTCCCCTCCATTGAAAAAGCTTTTCTTGCCTCTTTTATGAGAGATAATTTACCCTATTCCATTTCTCCCTTTCTCCTCCTAATATATTCCTCTCTCAGCCCTTAATTTTATTTTTTTAGATATCATTCCTTCCTATTCAACTCACCCTGAGCCCTCTGTCTACATATATGTATATAATCCTTCCAACTACCCAAATACTGAGAAAAGTTTCAAGAGTTACAAATATTGTCTTTCCATGTAGGAATATAAACAGTTAAGCTTTAATAAGTGCCTTATGATTTTTCTTTCCTGTTTATCTTTTCATGTTTCTCTTGATTCTTGTTTGAAAGTCAAATTTTCTATTCGGCTCTGGTTGTTCCTCTATTTCAGTGAATCAATAGAATGAAATTCTATTTTTCCTCCTGAAGTATTATACTCAATTTTGCTGGGTGAGTGATTCTTGATTTTAATCCTAGTTCCTTTGACTTCTGGAATTCATATTCCAAGTCCTTCAATCTCTTAGTGTAGAATGTGCTAGATCTTGTGTTATCCTGATTGTATTTCCACAATATTTGAATTATTTCTTTATGACTGCTTGCAATATTTCCTCCTTGACCTGGGAGCTCTGGGATTTGGCTACAAAATTCCTGGGAGCTTTTCTTTTCGGATCTTTTTCAGGAAATGATCAGTTAATTCTTTCAATATTTATTTTATTCTCTAGTTCTAGAATATCAGGGCAGTTTTCCTTGATAATATCATGAAAGATGATGTCTAGGCTCTTTTTTTTTTTTATCATGGCTTTCAAGTAGTCCCATAATTTTTAAAATGTCTCTCCTGGATCTATTTTCTAGGTCAGTTGTTTTTCCAATGAGATATTTCACTTTGTCTTCTATTTTTTCATTGCTTTGGTTTTGTTTTTTAACTTCTTGATTTCTCATAAAGTCATTAGCTTCCAGCTGCACCAGTCTAAGTTTTAAAGAACTATTTTCTTGAGTGAGTTTTTTAACCACTTTTTCCATTTGGCTAATTCTGCTTTTTAAAGCCTTCTTCTCCTCATTGGCTTTTTGGACCTCTTTTGCCATCTGGGTTAGTCTATTTTTAAAGGTACTATTTTCTTCAGCATTTTTTGAGGTCTCCTTTAGCTGTTGAATTGCTTTTCATAATTTTCTTGCATTACTCTCATCTTTCTTCCCAATTTTTCCTCCACCTCTCTTACTTGATTTTCAAAATCCTTTTTGAGCTCTTCCATGGCCTGGGATCATTGCAAATTTTGTTTGGAGGTTTTGGATGTAGAAGCCTTGACTTTTATGTCTTCCTCTAATGATATGCATTGTTATTCCTCATCTGAAAAAACTGAAGAAAATACCTGTTCACCAAGAAACTAGCCTTCTATAGTCTTATTGTTTTCCCCCCCTATCTTGGGCATTTTTCCAGTCTATTACTTGACTTTTGAGTCCTTTGTCAAGTGTAGGGTGTACTTTAGGGACCTGTAAGTTCTCAGTTCCTCCGAGGTGGCATAATCAAGGGAGAAGAATTTACTCCTCTCCTGACCTTGTGCTCTGGTCTGGAAGCAACAACAAGCTTTTCTGCCCAGGATCTGCAAGTTGAATTCCCTCTCCAGAACCTCTTCCAGCTCCACCACACCAGTACTCCTCCCCACCTCAGAATTTCTCCCCACTCCACCACTCAGAACTGAGACCCAGATATGCTGCTCCATTCCCCCAGGGTCTTTAGGCCTAGGGCTCCAAAAGTGGATGCTGTGTCACGGTGGCTGCCTCCCCCCTGGAGGTAGGACTTGGGCTGGACAACTTCCTTCTCACCCAGGTGAAAGAGCTTTCTCACTGACCTTTGAAGTGTCTTTGGCATTTGTGGGTTGAGAAATCTGAGAACTGCAGCTGTTGCCCATGATTCCACACCCAGAAGCCTACTTTAGTCCTGGTGAAGCAGTGCTCTGAGCCTGGTGCTATAGACCTTTCCTGTTGGCCTTTCAGGCTGCCTTGGGCTGGAAATTTCTTTTGCTCTGTCATTTTGTAGCTTCTGTTGCTCTACAATTTATTTAGAGTCATTTTTTACAGGTATTTCATGGGCTATGGGAGGAGAGCTACAGCAGATCCATCCTCTACTCCACCATCTTGGCTCTGCCCATAGGTAGACACTTTCTCTGCAACCAATGATTGCCTAGAAAGCAGTAATAGGTCAAGTGGCTTGCACAGAGTCAATAGCCAGCATGCTTCAGAGGTAGGATTTGTGACTACATTGTCTGGTCTTTGAAGCCCACTCTCTATTCTACTTTTTAAAAAAGTTATTTAAAAAAAGTAACCAAAAAAACCTTGATATCTTTTAAAAACATTTGCCAACATAGACTTGCCCTTGTATATATTTAAACAAAATTGATAAGCAAAGCAACCATAATCTGACAAGAACGAAACTTTCCACAGCTGTAGATTTCCCAGCCACTCTTTACCAAGAGGATAGATATTGTTTATCTGAACTAAGATTGCTGATTTCAATCAGTTGATTGATTACTGTTGTTTTCATTGAATTTGTATATTGTTTCTCCGGATTCTGCTTTCTTTTCTTTTAATACATTCCTCTATGTTTCTCTGAATTCTTCATGATTTTCATGTCATATAGTGAAAAAAGAGGCCTTAGAAGAAAATTTCTTAACTTTGAGTTCCCCAAACTAATTAAATCATAGCTATAATCCCTTATTTATATCCCCTTAATAAAATGATATTCTATCATATTCATATTTATTCAGCCATTGCCTAATTGATGTGCGGCAACTTCATTTCTGTATTTCTGCTACCAAAAGAGTGATGATACACACATGTACATATATAAGCATGTATTTATATATACATGTATGCATACAACATATAGACTTTCCTTCTGTCTATATTTCTTAAAAGGTAAGTCCGGTAGTGATGTGTATCAAAACAAACAACAATTCAATCACTCTTTTATTGTATCTCCAAATTGCTTTCTGAATTGATTAAACCAATTCGTAACTTCACTGAGAGTGTGGTATCATTACCATTTCCCATTATAACTCCAACACTGACCATTTCTTTCTTTTATTATTTTCTCCAATTTGTCGTTCTTTAGCCATCTTCCTGTCAATGAACTCTGCCTCTAACTTCATACTCCAATATGTGTCCTGGGACACTGGACTTGTGACTGCTAAGCCTTGATCACATATACCTTTGACCAGGAACCAGAATTTTACTCTTTATTCCCTGTCATCATTTGTATATCCTTGTCACTATCCCCTCCCTGACCCCTTTACTACATATTTAACTAAAATTGATAAGCAAAGCAACCACTTCTGACAAATTTGAAGCATTACATAGCTATAACTTCCCCCAATTTTGAGGATGGCTATAAAATCAATGCTTCCATTCCTAGAAATGATGTCAGTTATTGTCTATGATCTTAATTGCCATTCTTGAAACTTCCTTGACCAGAGATAGCTCAGTAGCACCATGGAGAGAATGCTGAACCTAGAGTCAGGAAAACCTGGGTTCAAATCCAGCCTTAGATACTTACTAACTGTATGACCCTAGGCAAATCACTTAATCTCTGTCTGCCTCAGTTTCCTTGACTATAACATGTGGATCATACTAGTACCTATCTTTTAGGGTTGTTGGGAACATCAAATGAGAGAGTAACTATTAGGCACTTAGCACAATACCTGGCATGTAGTTGGTGTTATATAAATGTTAAATAAATACTATTATTGAGATAATATTGTCAAAACACCTAACAGTACCTGGAACATAGAAGGTATCTTATAAATGCTCAGGGTCTTTACAAACAGTTAGACATGACTGAAATCACTGAATGGCAACAATAAATGATTATTTCCTTCCACTTCTCTCCCTTCTTTCCTTCCTTCCTTCCTTCCTTCCTGCATCACTCCCCCACTTCACTCTCATATTAGTTGTCTTTTCTCATAAGAATGTAAGCCTTTTATGTGAAGGGATTTTCTTACTTGTTTTTCTTTTTATCCCCAACACTTAGCACAGCACCTGGAACACAGTGAGCATTTAATAAATTATTTTTAATTTTTTTTCACTGATACATGAAGTAATGACATTGAATTGTTTTAATATACATTTTTAAAAGGTATTAGCAATTTGGGATATTTTTTCCATAAAATTTTAGATAGTCTTCATTTATTCTTTTGAAATATCCTTTGATCACTTATAGATTGGGAAATGACTCTTTTGTCTTATACGTTTATATCAATTCACCATGCTGCTTGAATATGATATACTTATCAGAAACAACTGATGTAATCATTTCCCCTAATCAACCAACAATTACTTTTCCTGTTCTAATTACATTATTTCTTTCATGAATTTTTTAAAAAATTGCATATGCAATCTCTTTAAATGTCTTCTGTGATATGCCCTTGTTTGGTGATGATTTTGTCTTTTAAAAATAATTCTGAAAGTTCTTTTTTCTTTCCACTCTGGTTTTACGTATGTATATACATGTGTAGCACCACTTTTTGCTGTAGTGCAACTCTAAAAATTAAATAGTCTCATCAGTTGGGGAATGACGGTATAATTATTATTTTCCTTAAGGGAACAAGTTTATTTTGCATCCTGCTCCTTTACTGAAGTTATTGCTTCCATTTGTTTTGTTAATTTAAAGCAATTCTTTAAGTAGATTATTATATAATCTGCAAACAGAAATAATTTTGCTACTTGTTACCTATGCACAATCTTCCAATTTGTTTTCCTTGTCTTATTATTATGCCTGACACTTATTGTGCTATCTCAAATCAAAGAACTGAAGATAAATATCTTTGTTTTACCTGTGATAGTTTTGAGAAAATGTAACCTTTCTCTATTAGATGTTTTATATACTTCTGTTAATGGAAAAGAAACGTTCTTTTTCAGTGTTATTAACATTAAAGGAAATTAGTGCTGTATTTTGTCATAATTTTTTTCTGCATCTCTTGAAGCAATCATGTAATTTTTATATAAATTTTGGTATTAATGTGTTTTACTATGTTTGTAGTTTTCCTGATGCTGAACCTGTTTTTCTTCCTATAAAACCTTTTAATAGTGCATAATTTTGAATGTACCCCACTGTGGTCTCTTTGCTAGTATGTTATCTTCCATTTTTTCCTTCAATAGTGACATTGTTCCTAAAATTTTTTGTCTACTTCATCTCTTCCATCTTTGTGTATCAAGACCATACTTATCTCATAG
This sequence comes from Potorous gilbertii, assembly GCA_028658325.1. NCBI lineage: Eukaryota > Metazoa > Chordata > Mammalia > Diprotodontia > Potoroidae > Potorous > Potorous gilbertii. The sequence continues at coordinate 444,830,442 of CM053770.1, forward strand.
AATAAATTGGAAAAGGTGTTTTCTTTACCTAACTTGGGAACAATGTATGGTGTAAAACTCATAGGCTGATTAATTTTATATGTTTAATAGAATTCACTCATAAATTCACTTGAAATTGAAGTAATTTTTCTTTGTGAATTCACTTATGGCTTGCTCATGGTTTTTTTTTTATGAGACTGAGTTCTTTAGATATTTTTATTGCAAGATTTAAAAAATCATAAAAATTTCAAATTTGTTAGCATATAGTTATATATGATAACTAAAAAACAACTTACTCCCTATTAATTGCGAATTTCTTCTTTCCTTTTTTATTCAGTAATTTATCTCTCTCTTTCTCTTCCTCCTTTTTACTCTCTATCTTTTGCTTCAAATAAGATAATCATTTGATTACTTTTTAATCTAAAAAACCCTACCTCTTTACCTTGTCAATAGTTTTTCGATTTTGTGCATTAGTTTCTTGAATTTTTCAGATTTAGATTTTCGTACTGTTTGTGGTTAATTTGTAGATTTTCTAGTTCTTAAAAAAACAATTATGTGCTCAATGGATTATTGTTTTCTCTCTTTTATTGATACGAGTGAGCAGCAGTCTCCTCTATGGCCCACTTTTGGTGTATCCCAGAAATTTCAAAATGTTGTCTTGTTATTTTCTTTAATGTCATATATTATTTCTATGACTTATTATTTGAGTCATTTTATTATTTAGGATTAAATATTTTAGTCTAAATATAAGTATCAGTCCTTAGTCATATTTCCATCATTGACTATGGTGTTTATTATATTATTATCTATAATTCTCCTCTTTAATATTCCACGTAACATTTATTTATAGGTTCTTTATGCCCTACCATATGATCATTTACAAAGGAATGATTCAATAATGAAAAATAAGTATATTCTTGAAGATTCCCAATCAATGATCACTAAAGATCTATCATATCTTTTCCCTCCTAATATTGTTAATATGCTTAAATCCTTTCCTGTTAAATTTTTAAGATTTGTCTACATGTAGAAGAGAAAAGTCAAAGTTCTCAACAATTAATGATCTGCTTTCTTAGATCATTTGTAATTCAATTAGGCTTTTCTTTAAATTAAAAAAATGTTATGCCATACTCTATATGAACATATTTAATGGTTATGGTATTATATGCAAAAATTATAATGCAATTGCTTTACTTGATCCAATCATATATTTTCTTTCTTTTTATTGTTGGTTTGTCTCTAATCACAGTTGCTACTCCTGCTTTTATGGACGTTCCAGAAGCATGATAAATTCTATTACAACCTTTCATTTTAACTCAATATAAATCTTCATGTTTTAAATATGTTACTTGCAGCTAAAAAGTTCTTGGGTTTTGCTTTCTAATTCATTCTGTCACCTGCCTCCGTTTTGGGGACAAAATCAGTTGATTTTCACTGTTATGAATGTTTTCCCTTTACTAATTCTTGTTACAATATTTCTTCCTCCCCCTCCTCTTCATTGAAGGATATCTCTTATCTGGTTTAACTTTCCTCTCAGGTTTTTTTCACCTCTCTCTTTCCATCTCATCCTGTTACCCACTTCATAATACTGGTTCTTTTTATTACCTAATTTAATTATTTATTTGTTTATTTATGTGAAATTTAAAACATCTCTTTACTAGCCCATACAAGAAGAAGGTTAATAAGATTTGCAGTTCCACTCCACCCTCCTCCCCCTCAACACATCCCACTTCTCTTTGAATAATCTCATATAGCTCTTTAATTTCAACAAAATATCCAGCAAAATGTCTTTCTCCCTTTTCCATCTCTTTCTTTGATATTTTTTTCTTTCCTTTTTTTCCTTTGAGTATCCAAGTCCAAACTTGTCCATACTTATTTACTGACACTTAAAAATTGTGGGACTGCAAAATAAAAATAATCACATTTCCTACTTCCATGAAAGAAACAATCATCACTTGAACCTCTTAAATTCTCGTCTGGATTAAATTATATAATATTCTTCATCTAAAACATTTTGCAAACCTTAATGTATTATATGAATGTTAGCCATTATTAGTATAATTGTTATAAATGATGCTTTTTCTTAAGTTACTTTTACTCTTGTGTTAGCCTTTTGAAACGTCTTCCTACCTTTGGCTTTCTCCACCAGAATACTTGGAAGTCATCAGTTTTGTTGAAAATCCATTCTTCTCTCAAAGGATAATGTTCAGATTTTCAAGATAAGTCATTCCTCTTCACAATCACTTTTGTTTGCTTTTCAATATATTTTAATCTTTATGTTTCTTTTTTATATTTGGTTTATAATCCTTTGTGTTTCTCACTGGACTTTCAAGGTATGTGACCTATTTCTTCTTATATACTTGAAACAATTTTTGTTTGATTTAGGAATTCTGGACCTTGGCAAGCATATTACCAATGTGTTATAACTGAGATTTCCCTGTGTATTCTGTCAGTATTAATTTAGACTTTCTTTTGTGATTTCTAAAAATATGGTATTCATATTTTCTATCATGAATTCTGGGAGAACATTATTTCTTAACTTATTCCTTTCCTATTTTTTCAGGTAATAGTTTTTGACAGTAGATATCCATTTTACCAAACTTGAATTTTCTCTAATATTTCTTGCTATAGTAATCTCCTTGTTCCTACTTACTCCCTTTTTAAAAGGCTATCAATTGCTTAACTAAGATTTATTTGCTTCTTTTCTAGGTTGCCTATTCCACTATATTATCCACTAGCTATTTTATTAGTCCTTTTTACTTCTCTTAGATAACTTTTGGTCATTTCATATTTCCTTCCTGGGATTGTAAATAACTATTTCCTTCTTCTGAACTTTTCTTTTGGGATATTCTTACCCAATAGTTCTTCTTAGTTCTTCTTAATTTTTCTTTGGATAGTTTCTCAATATTTCTACTATTGCCTTCTCCCTTCCCAATGCTTTCCATCCCTGCCATAATTGAATTGAAATCCCCTTTGGATGATTGGAGAAAACTTTATTTGAATTGCTGTTGAAGGGAGATACTGCTATGAGTAGCTAGCTGAGGAAATGTATGATTATTTGTACTACTTGCATTTAATTAAAAATATGTCTATTGTATTAGCCACCCCCAAGCGAAAATCCTGAGGTAATGAACCCTCAGAGTGAGACCTGGGATGGAATGGACAGGAAAAGCTGATATCTGTAATGGACTTTGAGGTGATCTGAATGGTGGTTGAAAGTTTCAGTCTTCCATTGTTGTAGAAGTCACCATATATAAAATTAAAGAGAGGAGACATCAACTTGAGACAAGACTAGAAGTGAGTGACAGTGAACAGGAAGTCCACAATTGTAGTGGACTGTGAGGTGACTGGTAAGGGATATTGGTGACTGATTCACCCATAGTGAGAATCAAACTTAGTTTGAGCCAATAGTTACAAGTAGTCACTGACTACTAGAACTTGAGTGGAGGTTTTTACTTTTATTTTTGTATTGAAGTAGGAATTATCTTGCACAAATTTATCGGCTTTTTTGGATTTTGATTAAAAAACTATATTGAAATGCAGATAATGCAAGACTTTGTTAGAAACTTTCATTCTAATACCTTGCTACAACTACATATATAACTTTCAAAAGTATTTGGTATTTAACTTTCTTAAAAATTTCTCTTATGGCTAATTATTTACTTATTCTTTTCATAGCCTAGTTCATAGAATCCCTTTGTAGGTTCACATGCATTCATACCTTGATACTTAATTAAAGTTAATTCTATGAATAAGACAACAAAATCGATTTTTACAAAGCATTTATATGGTCTATAGTGGTAATTGCTCAATCCCTTGTCCTTTATCCCCAAAATTCCTCTATCACTCAAATTGTTCTGAATTTGGTGATTCATTAATTCTGACTGATGTTCTACCATTTCCAATTGTCTAACATTCCAGTTTTCGGTCTTGTTTTCATCAGTCCTTTCCTGCAGAATATTATGGCTCTAACTTTTTTCTTTTCCACATCCCATTTCTACCTCCAAAGTTCCTTTAGCTCTTTACAATTTATATAAATGTTTAGTGATGATTAGGCATGCTGTATCATTAGTTTCAATGTCTGACATATATGAAGTGTTTAATAAATACTTGTTGATTGAAAGCAAATTGATGTCAATCCTGCCTACTATTGCATATATTTCTTAATTTAATATTCATGCCCTTACTTCAATGTTTTGAAGATTTGTGATTCTGTTACCTCCCTATCTTGCTGATGCAAGTCTTTAGTGAAGTCAAAAGATTAGCCTTGATTTAGGCATGTGTAAATTTATCCGAAAAATAACAATTTAACCTGTTGATTAGAAATGTGTAAAAATACATTTAGATTAATATATGGGAAAACATAATAATAAGATAATAAGTTTGTATATTTAGCTCTCTTTGTCTTCTAGTACTACAGTATTCAACAGCCTGCTTTGTCTATGACAGTCACTCAAAAAAGATTACTTGATTAATTATTATTGACAATATCTTAAGCAAGACTGCTTGAGCCAAAATGCTAATGAATATGAGAATTCATAAAATTGGTAAATGAGGACCATGCAGGAGATGAGGTCCCATTTCCACATAGATGATGTTTACTCCTTCTTTGCTTTTTCTTATTTTTCTGTAGATCTAAACTTCTATTTACAAAGAAATATTGAAGCAAATTTAAAGTTGCAATCAACCACTCTCCTCTTAGAAGAATACCACAAAATATTCACTACCTGTTAAACTTTCTAAAATCCTGTGTTAATTTGAAAAAAGAGTTACATGTTCCTATTCCCTAGATTTATAAGAGGGAGAAAAGTATTTAAATATTATGTATATAAATGATTTTATTTCATATAGGAAGTGTAACTACCATTGTGAATTTGTAAAATCTCTATGAGAATCCTTAATTTTTAAGAAGTGTTCAAGAATTCAATTTTTCTTTTGATCTCTACTTATTAATAATAGGAAGATAATTCATGGAGTCTTGTGGATTATTATTTGATGGGGACTAACTTAGAATAAATGGTATTTTTTCATTCTAGCATTCTAGTTGTGGTTTCTTAAGGGCAGAGGGGAGAACCCTAACTAGTGTTTTGGGTAGGGATAGTTGATTGTGTACCTGGGAAATTCATGCTATTTAAATTTTATTTACTGGGGTGAAATGACAAAGAATAAGGAAGAAACATGTTGAAAGAAAAAGAGATTCAGTGACAAACATTCCTGTTTTTGATAGAAAGTTGGAGGGGGCAGAGTCAAGATGGTGGACTAGAAAGACACACTTACACAGGGTCCTCCCCACAGCCCATAAAATACCTGTAGACAGGGACTCTCAACTAATTTTGGAGTAGCAGAAGTGGAGAGCAACAGAGTGGAGGAGATTTCCAGCCAACAGTGACCTGAAAGGCCCACAGAAATGTCGGTTGCGCAGGACGCAGAGCTGAGCATGGAGCCCAGCCCAGACTTGGCTGAACATCATGATGTGATGAGACTCTGGGAGGAGGATGCCTCGGGGGCGGAATCTCCAGTCACAGTAGCAGGTCCTCAGATTCCTCGGCCCACAGGCGCCAAAGGTCAGTGATGGGGTTTTATCAGTTGGCCAGGAAGGGAGAAGAGCCTTTCCATAGCTCTCACAACAGGCAGTGGCCACAGAGCCTGCACAGCAGCCCTTATGGAAGCTCCGTTGTTGGAGCGTAAAAGCTGCTGGGGGCATTGAAGAGCTGAGTCTTACCTCAGCCCTGGATGGAGGCCCTGGCCAAACTGCTCTTTGTCTCTAACTGAATGGTGGCCCTGCCCATCCAGCTTATCTGAAAAATCAGCCCTCAGTGCTGACTTTGTGGAACTGGAGGCCAAGTGGTTGTGGAGAGGTATCTGCTAAGATTCTGGGCACAAAAATCCTTTTCTGCGTTCAGATCAGTACACGCTTGATTGTGCCACCTTAGAGGAACTGAGATCTCACAAATTTCCAGAGTATACCCTACTCTTGACAAAGGACACAAAAGTCAAGTAACTGGTTGGGAAAATGCCCAAAAAAGGGGAAAAAAAATAAGACCATGGAAAGTTACTTTCTTGGTGAGCAGATATCTCCTCCCATACTTTCACATGAGGAAGAACAATGCTTACCATCAGGGAAAGACGTAGAAGTCAAGGGTTCTGTATACCAAACATCCAAAATAAATATTCAATTGGCTCCGGCCATGGAAGAGCTCAAAAAGAATTTTGAAAATCAAGTTAGAGAGGTGGAGGAAAAACTGGGAAGAGAAATGAGAGAGATGCAAGAAAAGCATAAAAAGCAAGTCAACACCTTGCTAAAGGAGACCCAAAAAATGCTGAAGAAAATAACACTTTGAAAAATAAGCTGACTCAATTGGTAAAAGAGGCTCAAAAAGCCAATGAGGAGAAGAATGCTTTAAAAAGCAGAATTAGCCAAATGGAAAAGGAAGTCCAAAAGCTTACTGAAGAAAATAGTTCTTTCAAAATTAGAATGGAACAGGTGGAGGCTAATGACTTTAAAAGAAACCAAGAAATCAC
>CM053770.1:444840179-444893203 GCA_028658325.1 Potorous gilbertii
TGACATTCAAAAGTTTCTGGTCCAACATTGAACTTCCCAAGATTTCTGCTTAGAAAATGTTCTCTCTTCCATGAATCATTTGTGAAAACTCATAGCCTTAAACATGGCTAGATATCAAATGTGATCCTCAGAATGTTTGGCATTTTCTATGAGTTGAAGATATATCTTAGTTATTAGACTCCAAATATTTGAATCTCAGTGCATAAAATGCAATGTTTTTTTGGGAAAACACAACCTTCAAAACTCAGGATTACACTGGAAATGACAAGAAAAACAAAGCAGAATACTAAACAGCAACTATGTAGAATAACTGATTTTAGGCACTTACTACCATGAACTCAAACACCTCCTTTAAGATGCGCAGAGAAGGAAACACAACGCTCCCCCTATCTCTTGTCACAAAATTGTTTAGAACCTAACAAAAATGTTGACACTATCTAATCTAAGGCCCTAATTTTAATGCTGAGAAAAATGGAGTTATTGTGAGAATCAAATGAGGTAATATAAATAAAAGTTTCAGACCATATCAACGTTGGCCAGTCAGTATTACTGTTTCTGATCCTTCAATACATGTTATTTCCTTCAATTCTGGAAACTGAAACCTATCCATGCCTGTCCCTCCTGGGATTTTCTTTTCCATATCCTCCCATAGACCAGAATTATTGGAGTTGGACTGAGTTCACAAGTTCACATGGCATTTCAAGAATAGTAGTGGGCTTGGCTCATAACCCATCAGTTTTCTTTCCACCTGCATGACAGATCTACCTTCTTTTTTCTGATGACATCTTTTTCTCTGCTTATCTTGAAAAGGTCCTTATTTGCAATGTTCAAACCCACCTTCCAATGGCCCTTTGGGTGATCCCTGATTTTAATAACACTGTAGTATTCCATGATCCTTGAAGACTATGAGAAGAGTATTGGTATTTTTTAAAAATAGACCATTATTTATGGAAAAACCTGAGATCCTTCAAAAAACTGCAGATCCTCCAGATACAAGTTAGACTACCTTCCTCTTCCTATCCAATTCTTTTTGTCATCAATTTGCAAAAGATTTATAAAAGGATAAGGACAAAAAATTCCCTGAATTAGAAAATGTGGATAGGTTATCCCAGATGCATCAAAGTACTAAGCATGTGTGTGATATTTATAAAGACAGAAAAAAGTCACCTTTAAATCTGTTGTCACTTTATTACTGAGGTAAAATACACATATATATGAAAAATGTTTTAGTTAGGTATAGAAATGTTATCTAAAATATGGGTAATTACAATAGTTTTGCAGAAATTGAAGCTAAATTATCTGATTGGGGGTAAAGGGAATTGGGAAATCATCTAATTTCACCTCATTTTACAGATGAGTTAACTGAGGCCAAGTGACTTGCCAAAGATAGCTCAGGGGCAAAGCAAGTCCTTTGGCTCCAGTTCAATATTCTTTCTAGTATTCTGTACTTATGCTTGTTTTTTCTTTCTCAGGTAATCATTTTTCTAAGTGAAGAGGTAAAGCTTTGACTATGGAACATACCACAGAATCTGATATTAGCAAATTTCTTTGATTAGTTTCACTATTGGCAGAATGGATTCTGACTGACCATGATCTCAATGTAAAGTCTTCATCAATGGTTCTTCAATTTATGAATACTTTTTAAGAGTTTATTTGGCATTTATTTCCATTTTAAAATCAATTTTTTATTTTCTAATTCTGAATGTGTTTTCATCAAATGATAAGAAAACTTTGCTGCCTTTATGTCTCCTTTAACAAAACATCTCCAGCAATGATATACAGTAATCTTAAAGAATTCTACTCTAATCCAGACCCAACAAGGAGCCCAAATTTTAAAAGGCTGATATGATACCACTGGGGGTGAAGGGACAAGGGACAACAACTGCAGAATGTTTTCTTCTTTTTAAACAATCAAATCCTGCTTCATTTTTACAGCCAGTCATAGACAATTTTGAAATATTTTATTGAATTATTTCTACAAATAAGGCCAAGCCCTTCCTCTTACATTTTCATCTTTACTTTAAACTTACATTTATAACTCTGTGTTTATGTTGATTGAGAGAAAATATGTTATGCAAACTTTGAAACACAAGACCACGATAATTAAAAGAACAGCATGATGCTACTCAAACATGCACATTTCCCATACCACCTGCTGACTGGTGACTGATTATAAACACACTGAAAGACTGTGGCACCTGTGTTAAAATGACAAAGGACTCCTCACACTCAGGTATGGGGTTGCCAGGATATTGCACCCATGAAATTAACTGAAATGGGAATGTGGGACTATTCGCCTTACCTTACCAACTCTCTTTTCATGTACTCTCCCATCTCACTCAAACAGATCTTCAGAAAATCCTTCTGTATTACTCTGAAGTTCCACCATACAACCATAAGACTGGTAAAGCTGACAAAAAAGGAAGATGAAAAATGTTGGAGGGACTATGGGAAAACAGGTACATTAACACATTATTGCTGTGATTGGGAATTGGTGCAGCTATTCTTGGAAATAATATGCAATTTTACCCACAATGTCACTAAACTGTGCATATTTTTTGACCCTATGATATTATTTGCAGTCCTATTTCCCAAAGTACTCACATAGAGATGAAAAAGACACATATAAAAAAATATTAATAGCAGCTCTTTTTGTAGTAGCAAGGAATGGAAAACTAAGGGGATGTCCATCAATTTGTTCTTCTTCAGTCACTTTTCAGTTGTATGCCCCATTTGGTTATAATCCCTTCACAATCCCATATGGGGTTTTCTTCACCAAGATACTGCAGTGATTTGTCATTTTCTTCTCCAACTCATTTTGCAGATGAGGAAACTAAGGCAAATAGGCTTAAATGACTTGCCAAGGGTCACACAGCTGGGGTCCGAGGCCACATTTGAACTTAGGTCTTCCTAATTTCAGGTCTATCACTTTATCCACTGTACATCCTAGTTGCCCTGTCCATCAACTGGGAAAAGGTCAAACAAAGTATGGTTTAGGAATATGATGAAATACTATTGTGCCATGCAATATGAAAGGGATGATTTCATTGAAATCTGGGAAGACATATGAAGTAAGCAAATTAAAACAGTTTATATCATTATAACAGTGGGGATAAAACAAACTCTTAAGAACTCTGATCAACACAATGAACAATAACTCCAGAGAACAGATAGAGAACAATGCTACTCATGTATAGAAAGAAAGATGATGAATTCAAAATGTAGATCAAGACACATTTACAGATATGACCAAGGAAAAATTGGTTTTGCTTGACTTATTTTTTGCAAGTTTTTGTTTTGTTTTGTTTTGTTTTGTTTCTAATGGTAGGATGAGAGAAAGAAAAAAAGTATTTTCACTGAAAAAAAAGTTTACGACAACCCATAAAACACCTGTAGAGAGGGACTCTCAACAAATTTTGGAGGAGCAGAAGTGGAGAATAACAGAGTGGAGGAGATTTGCAGCCAAGGGTGACCTGAAAGACCCACAGGAAACAGTCAGTTGCCCCGAAGCGGAGCAAGGTTCTGAGTGTGGAGCCCAGCCCAGCCTTGGCTCCCCACACATGGCACATTAACAGTCCTCTGGGGTGTAATCTCTAGTCACAGAATCCCCAGTCCCAGCAGCAGAAGGTCCACAGATCCCTCAACCTACAGGCGCAAAGGTTAGTGATTGGGTTTATTCAGCTGGCCAGAATGGGAGAAGAGCCTTCACATCAGGCAGACAACAGCAGTACTCAGGGCAGCCCCTACATCTGCCTGAGACCATAGCTGGATCATAAAAACCCCTGGGGGCACTGAAGAGCTGAGCCTTACCTCAGCCCTGACTTTTGCTTTCCATGGGGCCACCAAAATATCAATAGAGGCTGAGGCAAGAGAAGCATAGGAATGAAGGCTCTTCCCAGGGCTAAAATCCTGTCCTAAGCAGTATTTTAAAGTAAACTATTTATCCTCTAAAATGTCTTCCCCTACTTAGCCCTGTGTAGACGCCCTGAGACAGCTGGTCTTTGAATGGAGGCCCTGCCCCCACAGCTTGACTGAATCCCCCCCCCACCCCCCAGTGCTAGCTTGGCAGAACTGGAGGTCCGATGCCTGTGGAGAGGAAACACAGCTACGATTCTGGGCACAAAAATCCTTCCCTGTGCCCAGACCAGCACACACTTGATTTTGTCACCTTGGAGGAACCCAAGGTCCCCAGAGTATACCCTACTCTTGACAAAGGACCCAAAAGTCAAATAACTGGTTGGGAAAATGCCCAAAAAGGGGAAAAAAAAAATAAGACTATAGAAGGTTACTTTCTTGGTGTACAGATATCTCCTCCCATCCTTTCAGATGAAGAAGAACAATGCTTACCATCAGGGAAAGACATAGAAGTCAAGGCTTCTGTATCCCAAGCATCCAAAATAAATATTCAGTGGGCTCAGGCCATGGAAGAGCTCAAAAAGGATTTTGAAAGTCAAGTTAGAGAGGTGGAGGAAAAACTGGGAAGAGAAATGAGAGAGATGCAAGAAAAGCATGAAAAATAATTTACAAAAACAAAAAGGGTAAATCACACTTTTCAGGCTTGTGTCTTCAGTCTAGTTTCCTGTTTACCCATACTATAATTATAGTGTTAACTTACTGTTGTGGTCATGAGAGGGTGAAAAAAATGATTCCAAGCATTATAGTAGAAGGCGCTTTCTAGGGCTTTTTTATGTCTACACCTGACTTTTTCTTTCCATGGGGCCACCACAATATCAATAGAGGCTGAGGCAAGAGAAGCATAGGAATGAAGGCTCTTCCCAGGGCTACAATCCTGTCCTAAGAAGTATTATAAAGTAAACTATTTATCCTCTAAAATGTCTTCCCTTCTTAGTACTTTTCCCCAAAAAATTTCTTATGCTACCATCAACGATAAAACCTACTTCCCCCAACTAACATATTTCAGTGTGACATTATATATCTGGGACAAGAAGTTTTCTTTTTTAAAAAATATAGATGAATAGATTGAAAATAGTAATGGTGATTGGTGAGAAAACAACATTGGCAGAGGTTTCTCAGAGTTAAGGAGAGGTTGAAGGATAAGACTGTGAATGTAATAGAAGAAGAACATAAAGAGGTTAAAACAAATACTAAAAAAAAGCATGGACTGATGAAGATTGAGGGGCTACAAAGACAACCCCAATAAAAGGCCTGAAATTCTTGAGAGACTCAGGAGAGCTACCAGGAGTTATGTACCCAGGAAATAGAATGATTTTAATGGGTCAATGCTCTATTGGACCATCAATGCAAATATTCCCTTCAATGATACAGATTACAACCATCCACATATTCCTAGTTTATATGACTCATGCCCAGCTTTCCCTTGGATTCTTCATGAGAGAGAATATATTGGAGTTTTCTGTACTTTTTCTTGACATCATGAAGATATTAACAGAGTTTTGGGCTTGTCAATGAATCTACCTCATTCTTCACATGACTATGTAATCTTCTTTGATTACATATATTTGATGACATCCTTTACACTTATTCTCCTGTGTAACTCTTTGCTTGGAATATGTTACAGCCTGTTCATGCTCATCATGCTCATCCTCTTCGTTATATGACTGATCCTCAACTTTAATTATTCAAAGTTTGTAGTTTTCCATGCTTCAAAGCCCAACATCATTACCTATGTAATACTGGCATTAAAAGAACAGCCTTTGTTTTGGGAAGAAGTGAGAGAATGCCAATAATTACCAACCCATATGCTTACTTTCCGATCTATATAAGATGTTTATGAAATTGACCTCCCCATAAACCAAAGGAATGATTAATGAGGGCATTTAAAGGGAATATACAAGCTTTTGTTCATATTTGGGGTTTTTTTTGTTATCAGTATTACACAGACAACATCTTTGTCATCAAACAATTGACTAAAAGACTTGAAGAATGCAAAATCCCACTGTGCTTATTATTTAATTACTTTTTAAAAGCTCTGATTCAGTAGAGCAAAACACTAGCTTAAAGGTGACTAACGTGAGTTTGATGATTTCAAGTCATGTGGATAGAAAAACTCTATCCTCTAGTACTAAATTAACTGGCAGAATGATTGTTTAGTTACTGTCATCCATGTGTGAAAATCATGAAGAATGGATAAGCTATCATAGGACTAGTGAAATAGAAATGTTCCAGTTTCTTACAAAGAGAAGAAGTTAGGATCTACAAGCTCTAGAAAAGTGATTTTCCCTTATTCCTAGCAAAATTATAGAGCATATTATTAAAGAGATAAAGAGTAAATATTTCAAAAAGAAAGCATTGACCTCAATGAACAATATGGCTCTATCAAGAAATGATCATGATGGACTAACAATATTTATTGTTGCAATTGAATTTTACATGATTGATAGATCATGTAAATGTTGTTAATAGCTTACCTGGAGTTTGGCAGTGTTTGAAAAAAATCTGTCAAATTATTCTTAAGGAAAAGACACAAAAATATGGCAAGGTGATGATATAGTTAGATGGATTCAGACTTTAAAAAATGAATGAACCCAATAAGTGGACTCTAATGGTACCATGTTAACTTTGAAGGAGATCTTGTGTAGATTACCAGAGGAATTTGTGCTTTGCTCTGTGGTATTGACCATTTTAACAGATGACTTTGATAAAGGCAGAGAATCACACTTATTAAATGGGTAGGTGGTAGTCCAAATCTCAGAGATATCTAACATATTGCTTATAGAGTTAGAATCCAAAAAAAAATCTTGAGAAGTTAAACCTTGGAGCAAATAAAATAAGATGAAATGAAGTAGGCTTCTATGTAAAGTTTTTGGCTTATGTGTAAAATTTTACAATTGTATTCAAAACTATTGATTTCACAAATAAAAGATGGGAGAGATATCATAGCAGTTTGTCTCTAAAGTATGTGGAGGTGTAATGAGCTGAAAGCTCAATATGAGTTAACAGCATTCCATGGCAGTCAATGAAACAAATGTGATCCTGAGCTGCATAAATGTAGGTACTTTTCCTAGGAATAAAAAGTTGTTGGTCCCATTGGACTTGGATCTTATTAGACTCAATCTGTAATAAAGTATTCAGTAATGAGCTTTTCGTTATAGAAAGTCTATTGATAATCTAGAAAGCATCCAAAGGACAGCAATCAGGTCTTTGAATTCAGGTCATATAAAAATATGTTGCAGGGACTTGGAATGTTTAGTCTAGAACAAGGAGGTATGTGGCAGCTCTCTTCAAGTATTTAAAGGATTTTCTTGAGGAAGAGAGATTGTATTTCTAATATTTAGTTCTAGTAGCAATGAGTAGAGAGTTTGTTTTTGCTTTACTTGCAAAGTGGCAAATTTAGGCTTGATATAAGAAAAAAACTCAATAATTATAGTCATCCAAAGTGAAATTGGCTAAGGATATGTGAGTTGGGACTATTGTAGTAGGGATTCTATGGTGAGTATAGTTTGGACTAGATAGCTACTAAGATTCCTTCCAAGCCTTATATTCCTGGATTCTGTGAATTTCTAATTGTTAATTTTCACCACAAGAAAGGCATTTTAGGGGGCAGGGAAACCATCTCTTAACTCACAAGATGATCTCTACATTAGCAGTCTTCTGCTCTATCTACTCATAAGTTCAGTCCCATTTCAGTATCTATTCCCCATAAGCTTTCATGGGTAATTGCCATCATTACCATTTTTGTTAGACTGGTTGCCACCACATCACAAAAGAATTAAAATAATTCCTTATATTTTCTATAATTTGACATTTATTAGTCCACTACTCTATTAGGTATTGGCCATAGTTATGCAAATATAAATGCATACGTATGCATATGTGTGAATATATATGTGGGAGCCCTGCATTCAAGTAACTTAAATATGTGTATGTATGTGTGTACACACACACATATATGTGTGTGTATGTGTATATATCTTATAAAATTAAATATAACAAAAGAAAGAGTTAGATATATGTTAAGGACAGATCCAAGAAAAATGCTATTAGAAATTTGAAATTTCAAGGAAGAAAGATCCTTTTCAGCTGAAAAGTTTTCATGATACATCTGACTAGGACTGAAGTCTAGCTTTGAAAAGAGAAAAAACTTCAGCAAATGAAAATGTATAAGAGAAGAGTCAATTTCTGGTATAAAAGACAGCATAGGTAAAGTCTCAGAGAATAAAGAACAAAATGAGGCATGGAGATAACCGTATGTATTGACTCTAGACTTACTCTCTCAACACACGCATGAATTCAGGAATCAAACTGTGTCCACCACATTTTCTCAAGTTTCTAAAGGTACTCACAGAGGTACTGAGAGGGTATCTTTGATAGAAATAGAGTAGTTTAGAAGAAGGATGAGTTTGAAAGAGAAAGATATTGTAAGGATATCCATGTACTTAATATTTATGGATTGAGCATCCTAATCAACTCACTCTTTTCCACTGAAATATTCACTGGTCACTGCAAATGAACACAGTATCCGTCCCTCTAAGGGCAATCTGCTAGGATTACAAGGATGCTAAAGGACAGGATAACTCTACAGTTGCTGGTGCAGGTTCACTACTAACCAAGATTAGGTTTTAACCAGTCCAAGGTCCCATCAGTGGAGAAAAGGCGAGACTGGGAGGATACACAGATATGGGAAGCCAAGGAGTCAGAGTAATGAATAATAAACAACAGAGGTTTTGTGGTTGGGGTGGAAACCCACCCTGTGATTGGTTATCAAATAAAAGAGAGGATATACTCCCTTTCCCACCCCTCAACTGATTGGCCACATACCCTTTGAAGCTCACACCCTAGTCCCCAAGGCGCAGCCACCTTGGAGACCCCTGCTCTAGGCAAATTAGGGCAAAATAAAAATCCCTCTTCTATGATGGAACCCCTTCAAAATCTGAAGACCTTCCATAAATCATCTCTTTTATAGACTCAACATCTCTAGTTCCTCCAAACAACCTTCCTGTGGCACGCTCTCCAATCTACTGAGGTAATATTTGTAAAGCTCTTAGCACAGTGCTGGGCACATAGTAAACCCTTAATACATGTTTATTCCTTTCACTTTCCTGTTAAATATCCTGGTTGCATATCTCTGTATGAACTCCTTGTAGTCAATTCACTTAAATAAATATGCACTGTCTGTGGGTCAACATGCCCCAATTAAACAGCTGTTATGGGACAATCACTGTGCTTAAACTTCAGGGATATAAAGAGAACCAATAGCATAGTCTCTCTTCCTTTACTAAGGCTGATTTGAAATTTACAGTCTCAGTTTTCTCTCATTTGGGACAGTGAGAAGTTAAATATCTTACTAAGAGGTCCAGAGACAGTGTGTGTAAAGGTATAACTTGTCAATAGACTTCATGAAAGGGAATTTATAAAATAAAGCTGGAAAAGTAAGTGGAATCAGACTGTGGTAAGTCTTAAACACAGGCTTTAATTGCCAACGTCAATGTTCTTCCCACAAAGGGAAGCATGGAATCAAACCCAATACTCGAGAATCAAGATCGGTTATTCAACAAATATGGGTGGCACTGCCAATTGAGGGCTTGTTGTGAGAAAAAGAATCTTTGAATGATCACCATATTAGTCAACAAGGGATAAATAACAGGAATGCCATGTGGAAAGCAGTGAGCAACCCATTAGGTTAAGAAGAATAAATCTCAAGGAAACCCAGTCAGTATGATTTCAGTATTTTATTTAGCTTCATTCATCAACTGAATAATAAGATGAGAGCTGAAGCTTAAGAGAGGGCAGGAACAGCAAAGGACAAAGGGGCCAAAGGTTTCAAGTACTATGATGAAGGGAATGCTAGGTTTTTATAACTAGAAGGAACATTAGAAGTCTTCAAATAATAACAAAATTCATTTGAAAGAACAAAAGGTCAAGAACATCAAATAAATTAATGAAAAGTGTAAAGGGAGGAGATTTAGTAGTACCAGATCTTAAACTATGTTATAAAGCAGTAATTATCAAAACTCTCTGGTACTGGTTAAGAAACAGAAAGACAGATCAATGGAACAGAGTAGACATATTTACAGCAGTAAATAATTATAGTAATTGTGTGTGATAAATGGAAAAATTTAAACGTTTTAAATGAGAATTCAGTATTTGGTAAAAATTGTGGGAAAGCTTGAAAACCATCTTGCAGAAACTAGGTATAGACCAATATCTTACAATATTTACCAAGATAAGTACAAAATGGATACATGACATGGATATAAAATGAGATATTATAAGTAAATTAGAAGAACATGGAACATATTAACTATCAGACTTATGGATTAGAGAAGTTATAAATAGATAAGAAATAGAGAGCATTATGTGATATAAAATGGATAGTCTTTATTATATTAAACTTAAAAGTTTCTATACAAATAAACCCATTGTAGTCAAGATTAGAAGGAAAGCAGAAAATTGGGGGAAAATTTTTATAGGTAATTTCTCAGATAAAGGTTTCAAATCTCAAATATATAGAGAACTTTGTCAAAATAGTAAGAATATGAGTCCTTCCCCAACTGATGAATGGTCAAAGGAAATGAACAGGCAGTTTTTGGATGAAGAAATCAAACTATCTGTAGTCACATAAAATGTACTCTGCATCATTACTGATTGGAGAAGTAACATTTCACACCAATTAGATTGACTAAAATGATAGGAAGGGATGTGGGAAAAATGCGACAACGATACACTTTGGCAGAACTGTGAACTAATCCAGTCATTTTGGAGAGCAACTGGGAATTATGCCCAAAGAGTAAAACTGTATTCCTTTTTACCCAGCAATACCATTATTAGGTCTTCCCCAAGGTGACAAGGGAAGAAAAAAAAGC
The DNA here is from genome assembly GCA_028658325.1 of Potorous gilbertii. NCBI lineage: Eukaryota > Metazoa > Chordata > Mammalia > Diprotodontia > Potoroidae > Potorous > Potorous gilbertii. The sequence goes on from CM053770.1 coordinate 444,850,964, forward strand.
ACTTATATGTTCTAAAATATTTATAGGAGCTCTCTTTGTAGTGGCAAAGACCTGGAAATTGAACGGATGTCCATCAATTGGGGAATAGCTGCACAAGTTGTGGTACATGATTCTGATAGAATACTACTGTGTTGTAAGAAATGATGAGCTGGCTGATTTTAGAAATGATGAAGAGTGAAACAAGAAGAATCAAGAGTAGGTTGGATATAGCAATAGTAATATTGTTTGAAGAACAACTGTGAATGACTAAGGTATTCTGAATATTATAAATATTCAAATCAACTCGAAAGGACCTATCTTCCTCCAGAATTTAGGATGGTTTTATAAACACACACACACACACACACACACACACACACACACACATACACACACCCCTCTATTCATTAAGGTATGTTTCTGCCTGGTTCCATTTGTACGATATTTTCCGTTCATTCCTTTCAATAAAGTGTCAAGAAAAACAGATAACACTTACTTTTGTCTTTCTGATTTGAAGACTCCAAGGTGTAGTTAGAGTTAGTTACTGTTTGGGTTTGTGGTGTGGCTGAAGTCACTGGCACATGACAAACATCGGTAGTAATAGTTAGCTTTCATTTAGCACTCACTACATTCCAGGCACTGTTTTCTGCACTTAACAATTATTATTACTTCGCAACAACCCCGAGAGGCAGAGTATTCTGAGCCCCCATTTTGTTATTGTTCAGGAGTGTCAGTGGTGTCTGATCTACTCATTTTACAGATGAAGAAACAGAGGCAGTCCCTTGCCCACTATCACACAACTAGTAGGTATCTGATGAATTTGAATTCAAATCTTCCTGATTCCAGGCCCAGCACTCTAGCTACCATGACATCTAACGGTCATTCTGTTGCCTACAGAATGGAATGGATCCCATTAGCTTATTGACAATTAAAACAAAATACAAAAGTATTTTGTTGTGGGGAGAGGATGTATATATTGAACCTTTATGGTAAACAATGATGCCTAGGGAAACTGGGGAGATGAAAAGTGAGTCTCCAGCTGTACAACTCTTTCCCATTTGCTTTGCTTTTATACCCGAGTGCTTTTAATCTCCTCACTTTGGAAATTCTGTTATCATTTTTTAAATGCTGCCTTTTAGTTTCCAACAAGAATGTGTTTTCTGCTCTGAAAATAATAAATCCTCTTGCATCATGCAGAGGAATACAAGAAGAAGGAGGAGGAAATAAAGCAGTGACCAATTAAAAAGGTTGTGATCCTGTGTGTGAGACCTTTAAAGAGCCCCGCAAGACCTTCAATTGCAAAGGACCCCTTGTGCACTTTTTAAAAGGCTACAAAATGCTTATCTGTAGATGAAAGGAGGGACATGGAGAGAATGACACAATTTTCTTTCAAATTAATGACAAATAAAACCTTGCCACTTTGGAGCAATACATTCAATTATGCAGTTTTCACCCTTTTGAAAATTCATGACCAACCACATACAGGAAAGGAGGAGGGAAGGCACCAAAAGCCCCACTTTTGATTCTGTAGATGTCAGAGTCTTGGAGCATTTCTGATAGGGACCTGAAACACCATTCGTATTCTGAATGACCCAAGTACATATCTTACTGAAAATGTAATGTCAGTAATCAACAGTGCAATATTAAATTATGGCTGGAGACTAAAAGGGGTCTCTATATCCATTTTCTACCTTTGGGAAGCACATTTACATTACTATTTTTCACATTTCTTTCAAAAAATTAGAGAAATGGGTTACAAATAAAAATCAAAACTCCTTTTCACATGAAGGATTGCTTAGAGTGGCAGAATCATCCTGATTTTGCTTGACCTGAGGAAGGCCTAGCCCATTCATCTCCATTAGAAATACAAACACTGATAATGAAATATCCCCACAATGAGGTGGGAACTGAGTAAATCTCATTCAAGATGTAATTTGAATTTAATGTCTTGTCCACGAAATAAACAAAGCATCATAAAAAGTTTAATGATATGCAGTTTATCAAGGAAATGCACCCAGTGACAAAATAAACAAACAAAACAAAACTTTAATTCTAAAAGGAGCTTGGCTATATTTACAGGATGAATTGGAAGAAGAGCTGAGCTCATCATACTATTTTCTGGTGACATCACAGCATGGACTTTCCCTGAACTCTCTGAATCAGTACTGTGATTGTTCTCTCCTGTCTCTCTCTCTTTCTTTTTGTATTCATGTAAAGCATTTCCATATTAGTCATTTTGTACAGGAAAACTCAAGTAAAAAGGAAAAAGAATGAAAGTAAAAAAAATAGCATGCTTCCATCTGTATTTAAGTAATATAAGTTCTTTCTCTGGAGGCAGATAGGATGCTTCCTTCTCAGTGCCCCGGAATTTTCTTGGATCATTGTTTTGCTAGGAATAACCAAGTCATTCACATTCACAATTGAACAATATTGCTGTTAACTGTGCTGTTAACAGTGTACTCCTCAAAGTGTAACTCTGAATCGGTTCATGTAAATCTTTCTAGGTTTTTCTGAAATCTGCCTGCTTATCATTTCTTATAGCACAATAATAGTCCATTGAAATCATATACCACAGCTTGTTTAACCATTCCACAATTGATGGGCATTCCTTTGATTTCCAATTCTAAGTCAGCACAAAAAGAACTGATATAGATAGATAGATAGATAGATAGATAGATAGATAGATTTACAAATAGGTACTTTCCCCATTTTTTGGATATCTTTGGGATATAGCCCTAGAAGTGTTATTGCTGGATCAAAGGGAATGCACAGTTTTACAGCTCTTTGGACATAGTTTCTAATTTCTCTCCAGAATGGTTGGATCAGTTCACAACTCCACCAACAATGCAATATGATGTCATACATAAAGAATCCTAGAGAATCAACCAAAAATCTACTTGAAATTATTCATAACTTCAGCAAACACTTGAGAGTCTACCTGCAAAGACAAACCCACGAACTATATAAACACAACTATAAAATACTTTTCACACAAAATAAAGTCAAATCCTGTTGCTTTTAAAAATAATTCTTCTATTTGAACTTCCAAGTCTTTGCCTCCATGTTTGAGAGGAAACTATACATTTTTGGCACAAGGTATGACATATCAAAAGAATCAGTTTGGTTATTTCCAAGATTGTCACAGATATCTGTGAAGGTTCTTTCTAGTTGCAATATCTTTAAATAAATTCCAGTTTTTTTCTTTCCCCTATTTACTTATATTGCACTGGTTTTTTCCCCACTACTTTTTAAATCTACGAAAGAAATTTCTTTTTAACCCTAATTCCTTTGTCTCTTGATGAAAATGGATCAGTTCAACCCAGAAATATTAACAGTGCAAAATCAAAGATTGTCTTTTGTTACCTTGCCAACTGCCAAGGCACTCTAACTATATTACACATTCTGAATGCCCAATCTAGATTATTAAGATAGCAAAACCAAAGTGATCCTATAGAAGAAAATAGTGGCCTGTCATCATGTAAGGGATTTCAATCAATTCAAATTAAGTCAAATTTATTTATAGATTCTTGAGGGTTTTTTTAGAGGGAAATTATATAATATTTTAACACAAGACTCCATGGGGATAGGTAAAATAAAGGGTAATTAATGTGTTGGTTATACAGCAAGATCAACCTTAGCACAAGGAAGTAGAGATATAATCAAAATGCAATGGCCAGAGCCTTATCTCTACGTACCAAACTTTAAAGGGTACTAATTCTCTTGGAGTTACTTTAAAAAAAAAATTTACCTGCACAGCTGGGACAATTAGTTTAAAAGGAAAGGGACTTGTCTGTGAGGTTGCCAAATTCTAAGTGAACCACTTGCCCCTTCCAACAGTTTTATTGCATTCTGGGATCTTGCCCTAGGGTTGTTGCCCCTCACTACTAAGAATTTGCTTATAAAAGTTGATTTGATTGTTTAGTGACTTTTGAGCTTGGAAGAAAAAGAAACACATATCTGTGTCAAAGTTCTCCTTAAGTAAGTGAGGCAATAATTACTTATTAAAATGGAAAGAAAATACTGAGACTTGACTTCCAAAGTAAAATGAGGCACAGGTTTATCACTAATTAAAATTCTGTTTCTCCCCCAAGATGCCACCATATACACTGATGTGGGCATCCCTCTAGTTCAGACCCTGCTTCATTCTAAAAATTTCATTTTCTTTTCTCAGTGACATAGCATGGTTTCTTATCTATAAAGAGTCAGAAGTAGCCAATTATGACTTCGGTATGACTGAATGAATGTTGTAGCAATTGGGGCCAGAGAAAAATTATAAACAACTGTCTTGGTGATTTTACATGTGCACAATACTGAAATTCCAGAATCTTCTCAATGAAAAAGTATTCATACCACAAATATAGCTATTTAATTATAGCCCCTCCTTTAGAGAACTACAAATACTGACAACAAATACTTCCAGTATCAGCTATAAAGCTTGCAGCAAATAGCACTAAGTATAACTTGAGGAAAATCTGGACTCTTCTGGCTGCCTCCTTTCCCCCTTTTGTAGTAGAGTACCCCTTAACTGTGTCAGAGGGGCTCAGAGCTTCTCACACCTCTCCTTGCCCTACAACTTCCACTTCTCTGTGATAATCCTTCTATTTAAAGGTGAGATAATCAGCTTTTGTTTCATTGGCTTGGATCAAAGACAATCTCTAGGCTAAAAACAAAGGAGACTCTACACTGGGGGGATTCAGAACTTCCCTTGCAAGCAGAGAAAAGGACTGTATTTTTTTTTATTCCTTTTCCAGGACTGGAAATTCTCATGCCCTGGAAACACCAATGGTAGAACTTCAAGTGTTTCTCGAAGACAAACATCCCTATTATAAAGGAGACGGGATTTTGGCAGTCATCTGCAAATGGTGCCAGAGAATTTGGCCCAAGCTGCCATCCTGCCTGGTAGAGGGAAAGAAAACAGTCCCTTTGTTCACCCAGCCCCAGCTATGGGGAGCTTGCAACCTAGCCAGGAAGCTTTCTTTCAACCCCTGGTCACTCACCACCCCAGTCTTCAAAGCCTTCTTTCTCTATTTAGTACTTTCCTAATTGTCTGATCTGACAAGCTCTACTGAAGCAATTCCCATCATGCACAACAGAGAAATGCCAAGGCAACGGATGGCTCCACCATTACTTGGGTCTTTTGTACCTACTGCTAATGCAGAGGAGGGGGCAGGTCTTTTAGTGGGGAAAATTGTTGCTTGGTCTTGAAGCTGGAGGGTTTTTTGGTTTGTTTGGTTTTTTTAAGGCTCATAAGAGCTAACAAATATATTCAGTAAGGAGTTTAGTGTTTGAATTAAAAAAAAAAAGAATCTGAAACTAAAAGCGCAACTCAGATGGAAACTTAAAAGACTCAAAAGATTCTCCACTGGCTTCCTCTAATCATTCTGTCCTCATTCTAGGCCCAAAGGAATACTATATGAAATACCTTTCCAGCTTGACAAAGCCTGAAATAGGTTGTAGAATGTTAGAGCATGAAGAGGCTCATCTGCCCTCTTTCATCTCCTTTTAAGCCTTTAATAAAGTGATTCTGGGGACAGAATGAGGCCGCCATAGGGCAGTGCACATGACCATACTAATAATGCCAGGTTCTCTCTGGGCCTCCATTTGGAGAAATGTTCCTAAGAAGGGTCCTTTATCATCTAATGGACACCTACTTCAAGCATTACCTCTACACTAGGAGTAGGGGCTGTTATATGCTTCAAGAAAGGAGCATGTAGATAGCTCATAAATAGCATGTCACAAATCCTTTCATTGTTGATTGCCACTTGTGGGATCCCTGATTTTCTAAACTAGTCTTTCCCACCCAGGTCTTTCCTATCACAGGTGAAACCTGCAACTGCTGCTTATTACCTATTTGCCAGTTTCCTCTAAAGCTCACTGATTGTGGCCTGGCATGTCTTTTTCAACAACTCCCACCTCCTCAAAATTATCTGTTTCTAATATTTCTGACTACACAAAACTATTTCTGCTTCTGGTCTGTGCTTAGTGTTTCCTCTCTCATTCAATTAATTTCTTTTTTAAAAAAAATCCACATTCTCAGCTCTTTTTGAGTTAAAAATAAAACAGACTGCCTCTTTCCTGCAAACCCTTGCTTTTTTATTTATTTCTTGACTGCTTGTAGGATTAAAAGAAAAACTACCAAAAAAACCTCTGTATTACAAGCTGCTCATTGCCACTAATCAGATTACTTATGTGTCTTTCTCACTGCCTTCCATTTAAAAAAAAAACCAACTAATCCTCTGATTTAAATCAGGTTATATTTCTAGAAAAGACTATAATATGAATCCTATTTTCTTCTAGAAATAAAGGAACACCTGATGAAGGTCCACTTTTTAAAATATAAAAATTAGGACCATTACAATTTAAAGTATTTTATTTTTTTCAAAGTAAACTATATATCTACATGCTTTACAGTATAAAGTTTGCAAAGGGGCATATCAATCAATTAAATGGGCCAATATAATAGCCAGTCACATAAAATTTTATTTCATATGATAACACTGCCCTATAGATGATTTTTATTTTACATCTTCATAATTTCTGCTTTATTTTTACTGCAACCAATCAGAAAGAGATGGAACATCTTTAACAGGGTCATAGAATTCTTAAGTGCTCTTTTGGGGAGCTTTTGACAGGTGTCTCTGAGGGGACATTAAGAAGATTTACTTCTGATGATGAGAAATTTTTGAGAAATTAATTGAGGAATTGTGTGTGTGTCGTTGCCTTCTCTTTCTCATTGTTAAATTCCTCAAGAATTAAACATCAAATTAGTGTTTTTGCTGTTGTGTGGATAGAAATCCATTTCCTTCAAATTGTTCAGATATGTATCCCTTTATGTATTATCTGCCATGTTGTAAGTGGTAAACAGAATAGAAGTTTGAATACTGGAGTTGCAAGTTGCTATAAGCTAGACAAGTCAATATGGTATAATAAGAATGCTAAACCTGAATTCAAATTTCAGCTCTGCTGCTTACTTTCTATGACTTTATGCACAAGTTGTTCTCTGCTTCTTCTTTCATCTATAAAGAAGACTACTCTCGGTGACCTAAGTTCTCTCCCAACTCCAAATCCTAGGATACTATGTCTGAGGATACCATTTTAACATAAAAAAAATGTGGATTCATATATTATAGTTGAAATGCTTTAAAAATATGATTTCATAGACCTCAATATTCCTTCGAAGAATGAAAATTAAATCCATCCAGTGCCCATCCTGTGCTACTCTTGCTCATATCCCCCCAAAATTTCACCTCAAGAGACCTACCCAAAATATATGGCATAATGTATAGCGTCATCTTACCCCCACCCCTTTTTTTATAACTGAAAAAAACGAGACTCCTAGAGGTTGTGACTTGGTGAAAGACACAAAACTAGAAAGTTTCCAAGATGAAATTTGAACCCAGGTCTTCTTGGCTCTAAATTCACTAACTTACTATGCTTCCCTAGCTTGAAAGATCTGAGAACCTGAGTTTAATACAACCTCTTTAATCTACTACTTTTGTGACCTTAGAAAAATAAGTTATCTCTGTAAGTCTCAATTTCTTCCCCTGTAAAATGATGAGGGTTAGACTACATGGCCACATACGATCCTTAATCCTAATATAGTAAAATTTCTCCTACTCATCCTGTCCCTGCATTATTTCATTTTAGGTTATAAGATGAGGTTGTGGTTATAGATACATAGTCCAACCCCCATAAAATCTGATACTCCTCATCTGATGTATTGAGTATATGATCTTTGTGTCCATAAAATCCTATTTTCAAAGTCATAATTTTACTAGCCCCTAGCTCTTGAAACAACAGCATGAGAACAAATGAGCCTTTGAGTCAATATCATAGGAATTGAGTCTGGAATTGAAGTTGTTACTATTTTAGACTGATTTTTTGCTTAATCATTTTATAGCATTTTTCCAAGTCTAAGGGAAAATGGATCTTGAGTACCTAAGGCTGTTTCATTCAGTTTTAAAAAAATACAATATTAACTGGGAGAATGAAATAAAACTATATTTGATCATTTTAATTCATTATTTTTAAAACCATAGGGATTTATTATGGCCTGATTAGGTTATGGTCTGTTCACTGAAGTAGAGGAAGAAATGTCCATATCCATTGGCCTGTATGTCCTTCTAAAGGACACGCCAATTAATGATGACCTAGTTAAGACTGCTGCCTTTCAGAGCACTGGAGTAAATTTTAAATTACTTAAGGTCAGCAGAGTTAAGAGGCTCACAAATGAAAGCCCTATTAGTGAAATCCTTTTCAATTAGGATGATAGGTAAATGACTAAAACTTTTTTTAAAATACATGTTGATAGTTTCCTAGAAAAGTCTTATTTCTATAACATTTAATTTTTAATTTTTTTTAATACTTTTAGAGAAGGACTTAAAATTGGGCCAATCACTGAATATGGACCTAAGGATTTTAACTTAAAGCTTCTTTCATTATTATCATTTTATTCATAGGAGAAGTTGGTTCTTTATGTACAGGGAGGCCTTAGGTCAACAGACAAGCCAAGAGGTGATTGGTGAAACAGTGAATAGAGGGCTGTGCCTGAAGTGAGGAAGGACTGAATTCAAATCCAGTATTGGACACTTACTAGCTATGTGACTGACGCTGGGCAAGTTATTTAACCTGAATTTGCCTCAGTTGCCTCAACTGTAAAATGGGTATAATAATACCACCTACCTCCCGGGGTGATTACGAGGATCAAATAAAATAATATTTATAAATGGTTTAGCACAGTGCCTCTCACATAGTAGGGGCTACACAAATGCATATTCTCTTGTAAGAGTCCATTTTTACAATATTCAGATGGAGTGGAATACTAGAAGAATTAATGAATCTGGAAAGAGAAGATAGAATGTGAGAGTCCTATGGGTGTGATAACCGTTGGTCTTGGTCACCAAGTCTTAAAATGCTTCATCAAGAAGATGAGCTCCAGAGAGGCAGAGTCAAGAGGGTAAAACAGAGAGAGGAACTCACTTGAACTCAACCATATTCCCCTCCAAACAACTTTAAAATAACCCTTCTTGAAATATGAAGCAACAGATTCAACAAAAGGTTGAATATTTTTAGCCCACGACAACTTAGGAGGTTGGCAGAAAAGTCTCTCATACAGAGGTGGTAGCTAGGGATATACCATAGAGCAGCCTGGGCACCTGTAACACTAGCAGGTAGCTTTGGAGGCACCTGCAGCAACAGCAGCAACATTGGGAGCTCTCAGTCCACAAATAGTGAGGAGGTGAGACAACTGGTCAGAAAGATTTCAGGGGATTTATTAGTGGCACTGGGTTCAAGACCCTGTTGTATCGTCCAAACACAGCTCAGGGTCACAGTTCCATGATGAAGAGAAATAGCACATGGGGCAATAGGGGACCAGTGGCTCTATTCACAATTCCAGGGTACTGAAAAGTGATCATGGTCATTCACAAGAAAGTAAAGGCACTATTCTCAGTTCCAAAGCAGAAAGGAGCACTATTGCTTATAGCTGCAGGAAAGTTGGTCACAGTTCTAGGACAGAGAAGAGTGCTATCATTTACAGGTATAACGTAATGAGGTCTCTTCCTGCATAAAGATAATAGCACATGCCAGGAGAGAAGTGACCACACCACTTTTTAAATCATACCACCTTGAAAACAACAAAAATTTACAGAATCCCAGGACTAGTTCTAGAAAGAGTAATATAAAAAACTTGAAGCTTGGGACAGTGCTTTCCTTCAACCCAAAAGAAGAGCTCAAATGTAATAAAAAGTTAAAAATCAAGAAATAGGCTTAAGAAATGAGGAAGCAACAACAAATCATAATCTGATTATAAAAAAATTATTATGATAACAGGGAAGATCAAAGATACAAACTAAGAAGACAAAAATCACAAAATAGCTAAAACCAAGAACTCAAAGAAAAGATGCAAATTGAATACAAGTCCAATAAGAATTCCTAGAAGTGCTCCAAAAGATTTTAAAAATCAAATAAGAGAAGCAGATGGAAAATTAGGAAAAGAAGTGAAAGTAGTACAAGAAAATTATGAAAAGAGATTCAACAGTTTGATAAAAGATGCACACACACATACACACACACATGCTGAGAAAATAACATCTTAAAAAACCAGTAAGAGGCACAAAAAATGCATTGAAGAAAAGAACTCCTTAAAAACTAGAATTAGGTGAATGGAAGCTCCATGAGACCTCAAGAAACAATAAAAATTAAAAAAAAACAAACAAACAAAAAATCAAAGAAAATGTGAAATATCTCACTGGAAATATCACATTGACCTAGAAAATAGATCAAGAAGAGATCATTTAAAAATTATTGGACTATCTGAAAACCATGACCAAAAGATCTTAGATATCATCTTTCAAGAAATTACCAAGGAAAACTTCCTTGATATCCTAGAACCAGGAGGGAAAATATAAATTGAAAGAACCACCAATCACTTCCTGAAAGAGATCCCAAAATAAAAACTCTCAGGAATATTATACCCAAATTTCAGAGCTCTCAAATCAAGGAGAAAGTATTGCAAGCAACCAGAATGAAATAATTTAAGTATTGTGAACTCACATTCAGGATAACACAAAATTTAGCAGCTTCCATGTAAAAGGAGAGGAGGACTTGGAATAGGATATTCCAGAAGACAAAGGATCTAGGATTACAACCAACAATAACCTCCACAGCAAAACTAAGTATAAATCTTCAAGTAAAATGTATATATTTATAGTCTGACCTCTGTGTGTGTGCGTGTGTGTATCACACACACGCACACACACACACACTCACATATATACATATATAGTTTTATATACATATACATATATAGTTATATATAATATATGTATGTATGTACTTAATGAAATGGAGGGATTTCAATCATTCTTGATGAGAGAAATGATCATTAATAGTCATTTATTGAAATTGGGGAGACCCTAGCTTTTTTTCCCTATCCTATTTTCTTGTTCAGTCTATCAAGGACAGGGCTAATGAAAGATGGGATTGCCATTCTCCTTTTTCTGAAAATTAGTGCTCCACCCAACTAGCTCATCCTTGGGTGGGGGTATAGATTCTTTGTCTAGATTGCCCAAGGCAGGGGTGGTATGGGGATAGGGACAGTCTCTGTAAGAGTAACTTAATTCTGCCCCTCCTTGGAATGACCTAACTTCACTTTGCAACGTTCATCTCTCATAAATTGTTAACCAATTAGAGTTGATTATCACCCTCAGGAACATAACTCTTGCAAGAGCATATAAGCCAGGATCTAACCACTATGATCGTGTTTGACATTTGAGAGTGCCACTGACTTTTTATTAAAAATGCTGTTATTATTAATAAAATGACTAATTACCCAGAAATTATCTCTCAAACTTTTTAAACATCACATTGATGAAAAGACCAGAGCTCAATAGAAAATTTGACTTTCAAATACAAGATACAAGAGGAACATAAGAAGGTAAACAAGAAAGAGAAATCAAGGGGTACAATACAATACAAGGGGTACAAGGTTAAATTGTTTGCATATCTATATGGGAAGGTAATTGTAACTCCTAAAAAATCTAAGGAGTAGTTGATAAAATTGAAAGTAACAAAACCAATAAATAAAACTTGAATTTAGTTTTATGAAAAAAATAAAGCATTTGGTTAATGTGATTTCTAAAAATCACATGCCAGTATCAAAATTAAAAAGGTGAATTTACCATCAATGAAATTGAAATTAAAGCAATTATCTGGAACTATTTTGCTCAATTATATGCGAATAAATCTAATCATCTTTTTTTTTATTGTACTGTGTTATAGTGATGCTTGTTTTGTTCCCATGAATTGAAACTAAAATAACTTTTTTTGAAAAAATCATGTTGTCGTATTAGCCATGTTGCAAAAAACAGAAAGAGCAAGAAAAATATAGTGAAATAATTTGCATTAAAAATTTCAAGTGAAATGAACAAATATTTCCAAAAGTATGAATTGCCCAGATTAACAGAAAAAAAAATAATATAAATGGAAATGATAAATGATGGAAACTAAAACAGCAAGTGGTCTGAATTAGCACAATTAAAGTTTTGTGGTCTATTACATGCATATATACACTATATCTGCTTCTTTTTCTTCTACTCTTCCTGTTCTGGACACAAGGTCTGTATATGCAGGACCAAGGATGAGTAGTCTATGTGTTTTCCCTTTCCTGCCATTCTCCAAAAAGAAGTCAAGTCCATATGGGACAAAATTCTGGAATCAATGTAATTTGTCTTGCCACTGTAGAAATAAGGGTAGACTGTAAAAGGGAGAGCTAAGAGAAGAATCTGTTGCCAGGGATTTGCAGATGACTAGCAAGCAAGCAAAAATCAGTAAAATCAAGCTATTGAAGGATGGGTTGGCAAAGTTCAATGCCTCCATTCTGATTGAAAGACAGTGACTAGTCCATTCAAAATTGAAGGCAGGAATCCACAAAGTAAAATCCAGGAGATTAGGCAAAAAGTTGTGATTAGAGTTCAAGAACAGTAGGTCCCAAACTAAAATGGCTCCAACTGTGATGTGTCTCAGAGACAGAGAGAGAGAGAGAGAGAGAGAGAGAGAGAGAGAGAGAGAGAGAAACAGAGTTATGTTTTATGTAATTATTCTTATTTGTTACTAAGAACAGAGTTTGCTGTGGAGGTGTTTTTTGGCAGGGAGGGAGTGCAGTATGAGTTAGCGTGAAATGATGAAGATACAAAAAAAGATGAAAAATCAGTAAAGCCTTTGTAAAATATACAGAAGAAATCAGAAAAGTTCAGAACAGGATGAAAACAAATATAAATTTTCTTACTGCCTCATGAAATTTACTATACACTTTAAAACCATAGATCTATAAATAAATGATGTTCATGGTTTCATGCATAATTCTCTTTTTGGCTTTATTTTTGTCCTTATCGAATTGCTATGTTGTTTCTTGATTATTGAGTTCATACTAAAAAAAAAAAACTTAAAAAAATAACAACACAGAGAAACAAAGAGTTTTGAATCCCATAAGTTCAGTCATCATCCCTTTGTCAATGAAGAAATAATTTGTCTAACATGATAAATCATTATCCTATTGTCAGGACAATTTATTGATGTGGTCCTGCAGTGTCTATATATATCTTGGATAGAGTGTCAATAGATAATGAACTAGACACATACTTGAAAAGGAGATTGTAAATGAGCTAGATTGCCTCCATGAAATTACACAATACTATATATATATAGTATGTATACAAAATAAATATTATTGTCATATATTATATAATATATAAATGTTATATTGTACAGATATAATACACATTATTGTTTACACATATAGGTGTGTATATTTACTCATATATATTCATGATGTATTTTGCTTTTATATCACTTTTACTTTTTACTGTATTCCTATTCTATCCTGGAATGCCATCTCGAAATAAATACAACTAAGCAGTAAAATACAACTAAGCAGTATCAGACTTGGAATCAGAACAACCTGAATTCAATTCCAACCTCATATGTAAATCTAAATTAAGGCAGAGAATTAAGCCTCTGTCTAAATGTTAAGAATTTTCCTGACTGGGGGCTCTGAGCTATTATAGTTACCTCAATAACATTCTGCCTGATATAAACATCTAAAACATTGAAGGAAGGAAAAGACAATTATATATTCCATAGGATAAAAACTTAGTTAATTGTTATAATATAGGTAATGCTGATTGCATAGGATGTGGCTGATTAAATCTCCAAAGACAGGTATCAGGGGAAAAAATACAAACAGACACAGAGACTAAGAAAGAAAAAAACAAGTACTTTTTAAGTGCCCACCATGTGCCACATATTTTACAAATATTATCTCATTTGATTGTCACAAACATGGGAGGGAATTACTATTGTTATCCCCATTTTATAGTTGAGGAAACTCAGGTAGATAGTGATTAAATGACTTGCCCAGGATTACTCAGCAGCGTCTGAGGCTGAATTTGAACTTGAGCCTTCTTAACTCCAAACCAGTACTCTATTTGCCATATATAAGAAAACTCACACCATACAAAAGACTCCAGGAAAGATACAGGAAAGACCTAAGAATGGAAAACTTCAGCTTTATCTCTGTCCAAAAAGAAGATGTCCCTGGTCCATTACACTCTACCTCTTATCTCTGTGCTTTGGCATTGCTTGTCCATTATGCCAGGAATTTTCCCTTTTCTCATTTCTGACTTTTGAAAGGCAATTCAAGACTTAATTCGAGAGTTGCCTTCTACGTAGAGTTTTGTCACATATACCAATTGTCAAGCTCCCCTCATCCAAATGACTTTGTAAATGACTTTCTAAATGTTTTGCAAATACTCATTTATGCATGTTTGTCTTGTAAACTTCTGCATGTTTCAATTTTATCTTTGCATTCCCAGAAAAATTAGCAAAATGGTAATAAATCCCAGATTTATGCCTGTGTGTTACCTTTTTTCCTTGATAGACTACCTTGTTTTTAATTTTAACAGATGTGTGTGTGTGTGTGTGTGTGTGTGTGTGTGTGTGTGTGTGTGTATTTTGGACCAGAGGGAAGACCAGCATTTTAAATCTAGGACTTCCAAATATACTTAGCAAACCAGAAATGATCAATGAATATAAAATAACAAACATTTTAAAGAGTTTTCAAAATTCAATAGACCTCAAATATTTCATTTGGTCTATAAAATATTCATATGTTGAAAGAAATTGAATTAACCCTGACTGTGTTAACATACATTCCTATCTGTTTTTCCTATTACTTGTCAAATAAGTAGGTTAAAAAAATAAGCATCTGTATTCTAAAAAAGTAGACTTTAAGTTTTTCTCCATAGGTATATTCTGATTAAATCAACAAACATCATACGGAAAATTATATTAAATTCCCTCTGTTATCTATGAGTAATTTTGTGTGTTTCTGATTTCCATTCAACTTTTAGTAACATGGAGAATGTACCCACTGGTCTTGGGCATGAGATAATTTTCATGACTAAATCATGACCCTCAGAAACATCCTGTGATACAGCAGTGATTTCATCAAGCAAAAACCATTTACAGAGCACCTAATTTGTCCTCCCCCCTTGATAGTAACAGATATTCTATTATGTAGTAGAAAAAGTATTGAATTTAGAGTGAGAAGATCTGGATTTAAACCATTGCTCTGCTATCTAAAATCTGCATGACTTTGGGCAATGCACTTCAGATCCCTACCTGTAAAATGGTGGGGTTAGATTAGTTGATCTTAAAGGTCTCTAGTATTTCAGAAATTCTAACATTTCACAATATAATCCTGTTAAAAAGTGATATTGTGAAATACAGATGACAAAAGAAGCAATAAATCAATCAGGGAACAACATTTTTTAAAAATACCATTTTAGGATGGAGTTAAATAATGCTACAAAAAGCAGGTTAGTATTTGTCATGATCCCCAGGAAATTTGATATGGTTAGTACCAACTGGGATCATAATTATGAAACTTCCTTAAGATGAAATGTGACAAAGAATTAGAATTAACATTGTTAATGTTACCCCCAAACCTACCTGATTTCCCAACATGAGGGTCTCACGATATCCAATTCTGCAGAAAGTTATATCCACATCCTTATTGGTAAGAATTATCAATACCCTGAAGTGGTTGTATCTATTCCAATTCACACTATTCAAAGTTGTAATTATGTAAAATATGGTCATTAATTTTAAACCAATTGAAACACCCAGGTAAATTCAAATAATGTAAAGATTTCAATTTCAAATAGCATTATTTATGTTAACCAGAACAAATATGTGCGTAAAACACATAGAGGAAGTATAAAATTAAGTTTCATTGCAAGACTCATTTTTTTGCAGTCAGGTTTACTCCATAAACAGCATATGTAATTTTTTGCATTTATGAGTCTATGAGAAATTTCACTTTCACAATTCTGCTTACAAAAGTGCCTCTCATGCCTGCTTAATAATGAGCAAATATCTGGCAAATGAGCATAGGCTTGAGGAGAAAACCGTAAGCATCAGGGCATTTTGTTATATAACTCATGAGTTCAGAATTATGGTTAGAATCTGCATCAGTTACAATGTAGTCAATTATAAAAATGTTTTAAGCATCATGTCAATTAATAGGCACTTATTGCTTTTGAGACTGCAACTTTGGAATGATTTGATCATGCATATATTTAGTTGTTATGATTCAATTTTTCCCAAGAAATTATTCATGTTAAGAAATTGGGTGCAAGAGGCTATCTTTATATCAAAATACCAATAAGAGATTCATAAATAATTAATATAATATACAAGTATCTGCAACTAAATTTCAATCTCCTCTAGTCAGAAACCAGAGTGATAAAATGAATGTTCCCTATGAAAATTAAAAGCTTAACTTTTCTTAGTCAGACCTTGGAATATTAGTGATGTTTTTAGTACTATGTAAAAGAGGAGACTTTTAATTAAAATTATATACTGTAATAACTGAGAAGTGAAATATTGCCTAGTATAAGCTTTAGAATTTCCCTGAAAAGGTCTATCTCTAACAAGCGTAAATAATCATAATATTTTTTTTAAAAATCCTTATACCAGGCTCTTTATATAACATTGTACCACAATTTACAAGTCAGTGTGATTTTTCCCTGTCCTGTGATTATGTTAACCATCAACAATTACATTTGTTCTGAATAGACTGATTAGAGAAAGATCTTACCACTTTCATGAAGCATGAAACACCCAAATTGAAAACACAGTAGAAACTAAATTAATCAGGTACAAAAACTCCATTGGAGGAGAATAAACTCAGTAGCTAATTAACAAAATGACAGTGATTCTACCAGAATTTCGCCTTGGAAATTAACTGAATATGGAAGGAACACAGAAGGCTTCAAATCAAGCTTCTCATTCTTTGGAGGATGACTTTCCTCTAAGAGATTTAGCAAGCAATGACCATTTTTCTTAAATACACATAGCAATGGAAACGTCACCATGCTAAAAAGCAAGTCATTCTGCACTGAGTCCAGCCTAACGTTTGGGAAGTTCTTCCTTTTTTGTTGAGTTGAAAATTGCTTCTCTGCACTTTTCACTCATTGATCCTATTTATTTCTTCCCACCCATCCAGATAAAGTCCAGTGAAGTAATTCTACTCCTTCCTTCACATATTTGAACAAAGCTATAATGACCTCTGGAGGCAACCAGGTGATTCAATGGATAGAGGGCTGGGCCTGGAGTTAGGAACACCTGAGTTCAAATCTAGCCACCTCACCCGTGTGATCCTGAGCAAGTCACTTAATATCTGTTTGCCTTAATCCATTGGAGAAGGAAATGGAAAACCGTTTCAGTGTCTTTGCTAAGAAAACCCCATGGATAGAATTTGTGTGCTATGGTCCACAGGATCACAAAGAGTCAGACGTGACTGAACAACATATTTTTCTTTTCTAGGATGACTCTAATTTCTTATATGACACGGCATCAATATCATATCACCTTTATATAATCAACTTCAAATAACTGGATTTTTTAAAAGAAGTTAATTTATAAACTGTTACACGCACATAAACAATTTTAGTTTGCTTATATAGTTTTATACATATACAAAAACGTACTTTGATAGCTCAATGAACTCCTCAGTGCGGGGTACCTCTGTGTCTCTGTCTCTGTCCATGTGTGTGTATCTCTCTCTCTCTCTGTGCATATGTCTGTCTCTCACTCTGTGTGTCTCTCTGTCTCTGTCTCTGTGTTTTTGTGTGTGTGTCTCTTCAACACATGTATACAATATATGTAACACAGATACATATATATAGATGTATTTCTATATGTATATGTATACTTTTTCCCATTGAGGGGTCCACCCAATGTGCTCAGATTCTTCCTCTATAGCTTTTGCTATGACATGCACTGAAGTGGAGCACTCATTTTTTAATCCTCAGTCTCACTACATGACCAGCCCACATCTTTTTTAAAAATTATTTATCTATTTTATGATATCTCTTATAGTATTTTTGGTGTCCATTTCTATAGGAGTAATATACTGTAACTATTCACACTAATCATGTAACACTCTACTGCCTTTTATGTGACCTATGGCTTTAATTCTTAAGAGACTATGGTATTCCATGATTCATAGCCATTTAGCATCAATGGAAGAATATTGCTAAAAAGATGGCCTTCGTGGCAGGAAGAATTTTGGACTCACAAAAAGTACAGTGTAATTTCTCAAACACAATCTGACCTGCTCTCTTCTTCCCACTCATTGCTGGACAACTTAAAGTAAACACTTCTGGGTGTGTGTGTGTGTGTGTGTGTGTGTGTGTGTGTGTGTGTGTGCATGTGTGTGTGCGTATATGTGTGTTGCTATCATCCAAAAATGGACTAGAGATATTCCATTAGAACTATTTCTAAAACCTGTAGGAATAATGTCCCTCTCTTCAGAGAAATAACTAATATAAAGGGCAGAAAAAATTTAACAATATTATATATCACCTGCTATTTACACTTCAAACAAACTACTTCTTAAGTTTTCTTAACAGAATGTGTTTTGATCATAGGACAATGATAACCATTAAAAATTTTAAAGAAAAAATTCATGAATATTTTAGAATTTCACAAATCTTTATTCCTGAGGCCCAGCTTAGTGAAGATTTTTTTTTTTTAATAACTAGCCTGACTTTAGGACATCACTCACTCTTTCCTTGACCATGAGGACCATCTGGCAGGATCACAGACAGAACATATTTCCTTCCTCCCATGATACTTCACATCAGCCACTGGGGTGGGGTGTGGGGGGGGGGAAATTCTCTTAAAGAACCTCAGCAACCCTGGGGGAGATACTCTACTCAAAATTAGAGGTACTCCTTTCAATCTGAGCTAAGTGAGAGTGAATACCACAAATATACCTAAGTTCCATTACTCCCAGAATAATTCTGGCCTCAGGACTCCACCTGCTTTGACTATCAGGTCAGCACTAGGGATCAGGTTTCCACCCTGCCATTGTGTGTGCTTGCACCTCTTTCTCAAGAGTTAATAATAAAATCAGTATAAGCTACTGTGAAGGACATGATCATCCACTGCCCTATGACCCACCTCAGAATCCCTGTGATTCTGGAACATAGACTGAGCTGAAGTTCCCTTTCCTGACAACTAGAATCAGTCAATGAACATTTTTGACAGTTAATTAATTTATTTTTAGTTCGCAACATTCACTTCCATAAGTTTTAAATTTTGTCCCCCCACTTCCCCTTCCCCTCTCCAAGACAACATGCGATCCAATATAGACTCTACATATACATTGCTATTAAACATATTTTCACATTAGTCATGTTGTATGGAAGAATTAGAATGAATGAGAGTAATCATTAGAAAGTAAAACATAAAACAAAACAAAAAGGAAAATGGACTTCTTCCATATTTCTTTTTCTGGATGTGGATGGCATTTTCCATCATGAGTCTTTGAGAATTGTTTTAGGTCCTTACATTGCTGAGAAGAGCTAAGTCTATCAGTAAGTTATTGCACAGTGTGGTTGTCCCCCTGTACAGTGTTTTTCTGATTCTTCTCACGTTACTCAGCATCAGTTCATTTAAGGCTCAACAAATGTTTCTTAAGCACTTACTAAGTGCTAAGTTTCTGGGGCTACAAAAAAAAATAAAAACTTGTCCCTGACTTAAGTCAGATTACCTTCTATTGGAGGAGACAATATATTCATTTTAGGTATATTCAAACAAATACAAAATTGATAGAATAATTTCAAAGGGCATCAAGGAGACCCAGAAAGGCCTCTTAGGAAAGGTAGGACTTAATGTCTGTCTTGAAGGAAGTATTGAAGCTTAAACCTGGGGGACAGCTGGTGTAATGGCATGGAGATGGGATATAGACTTCTGAGGAAAGCAAGTAAGTCAATGTAACTAGATTTTAGAATGCATGAAGGAGAGTAAAGAGTGTGAAGACTAGAAACATAGCTTGTAGCCAGGCTTAAAGATCTATGAAGATCCTCAAAGGCAGAAGAGTTGCTATTATGATCCTAAGGTTAATTAAGGAGCTCCTGGAGGGACATGACAGAGACAGAACTATAATTTAAGAAAACACTGTGGCAGCTCATTGGAAAATGTATTAAAATGAATAGAAACTTGAGGCAGGGAGACCAGTTGGATGGTTATTCCAATAGTCTAGGGAGAGGTAATATACATTTCAATTAGGGTTACTATAGAGATGTGAGTAGATAGAAGGGGACAGAGTGAGGACATACAAGAGGGTTGGAGTGTAGATAGACACTGTTCAGTATGCCAACCCTCCCTTTTCTTTTGTTTTATTATTTGTGCCCAACCTGTGGTAGAGCATTCCAAGCCCGTACTGGTCTGATCAGCCAGTCGGACACACTGAAATTTCACTTTATCATGGTGATGTCATTTTGGTCCTCTTTGAAAATGAAGGACAACAACCCAGTTTATTTAGGACTGGTTTTTAATAAGAAGAAAAATGAGCTAGGGAGTGAATTTCTGGTTAGTTTATATGCTCAAGTAAGAAGAGTGGTTCCACTCATTCAATTACCTTTGCATTCTTGACTTAAGTTGCCTTTGCCTGTCCTAGGGAAACTTTAGCAAAAGTTGGACTTTTAGCAGGAGTTAAAATATAGGTGATGAAAAGTAGAGTGGAAAGGCAACAAATGGAAAGCAGACACTAACCAACCCTATAAATGGTAGGAGAGAATGTAGGAAGCTTAAATACCTTCATTTCTTATGAAGAGGTAAGAAAATGAACTTACCCCCAGATTATAGCATGTATTTTACTTTGGTCACTAACCAGTTATCTCCAGTGATGAGATTCCTAAAGGAGAATATGAAATGAAAACAACAGAACTCAAACTCTTCGCCCTAAAAGCCACTTGGAATGACTCATTAAAGTAAGAAGAGAAGGAAGTCTTGTCTTATTCCCTACCTACAGGCAAGAAATAATGGCTCTGAGTGAATCGAATGGAAAAAGCTTCTGCTGATCCTAAGCTAAGGATCATTTCAGATGGAATATTACAAAGCTCTTTCAATTAGGGACTTTGTAGCTCTCCATCTGAAAAGGGCATTGGAACACTGCAGTTAGAGATCAACATGACTATTCAACTATGCAAATAGCTAAGATTGGAAAAAGACTGCAGTTGTCCAGTAAAGAGTGGGCCCAGGAGACCAGTGGATTAATCCATGTAGGAGAGAAGAGCCCATGCTGCTGGCAGTGGCTGCCTAGTGACAGAGAGACTTCTCTGCCTAGCAGCCACTGTTCAGCAGCAGCAGAGCCTGGTAAGGAGCCATTACAACCACCAAATGACATGATCAATTTAGCCCAGCAGCAAATTGGCCTATCCAGCCAAGACATCACATCATGGGATGAGTAAATCCAGCTGAGTCATCAATTCAGCAGAGTCTGTATATCCTGTAAAGAACCAGAGCATCTCAACAGCAGGATGATTCATAGGGAGTTTTATGAAGACCTTCTGGAGAAAGAAAGGATATCAAGGTCCTGCAGTTCTTGAATTATGATGTGACTTGGCCATCTGTATCCTCTACAAATGTGCCTCATTCATCACTGTACTTTTAGCTTAATCCTACTGTTCCCCATTTTAGTCTTTGGGTGCATTTGTAGAGGAGTGTGCCCCTGGTCATGGAGGGAATGTTTTGTTTTTATTATTTAGGTTTGTCATTTGAGCAAATGACCTTCCTAAAGTATTATCTCTACTCACTGAAAATTAAGAGACAAACACACTGTATTTCAGATCATAGCCATTCATAGCATTATCATCGGATACCTGGGGGTAGCAATAATCATTCCCTTGGGGACCCAACCACCAATAGCAGTATAAGTTGGTCAAGTAAACTCCAAAGGGGGAATCATATTCATATTTACTTATTTGTATAACAGAAAAATTCTTAAATCTGTTCATTTTTATTTCCTGATTCACATTTAGTGTTTTTCTAGAACTAAGATATAGAGTTAAAGGTTCCTCCTACTGAGATGCTTATCTTGCTGAGAAATGACAATTTAGATAAATAATTTTCTGCCCTAGTCAATTCTTGCTGGAATTCATCTATTCCATATGGAGAAGGGTAACTATGTAGGGGGAAGAATCTGGGCAGATATAAGTATAGACATGTAAAGGAACATATCTGAGGAGGAAGAATGACATTGTGGGTGAAGCCAGAGTTAGGAAGAACTTAATTCAAGCCCTGCTTCTGACCTATAATTACTATAATGCTAGGATATTCACTTAATTTGTTCTAGGCATTTCTCCAAGTCCCAAAGTTGTAGAATAGTTGCAGATATACATTTATTAGTTAGTTTTCTCACCAGGAGTAGCCTATACCAATATAATCATCTGTGACCAGAAACAGATGCAATAGCATAAGAGGGAGAGAGAGAAAGAGAGAGAGAGAGAGAGAGAGAGAGAGAGAGAGAGAGAGAGAGAGAGAGAGAGAGAGAGGAAAAGGGAATGGAACTTTGATTTCAATGGTGTCAGGATTTCCAAGATGAGAAAATTTCTTTTCCCAGTACCTTCTCTGCAAGCTACAGTCTTAGAGTTGTCTAGAACACTAAGAAATAATGTCCCCCAGGTCACATAACCAGTATGCATCAGAAGTAGGACTTGAACCCAGATCTTCCTGGGTCCTGTGACTCCTTATTACTTCCATAATCACATTTAAATCATCACTTGACATTTAAAACTCTTTATTTTAAAGCACCTTTAAATTTAAAATTAAATTTTAATTAACTTTTAATTTTAAATTGAATTTGAATTTTAAATTAAACACTTTAAAACTTTCTAAAACCTGAGTCATTCCTACCTTTCCAGCCTTTTTTACACCTTACTCCCCTTCAGTCTATCTACAGTTCAACTACATTCAACTCACCCCTCCTTCTCTAAAGTTGTCCACATACTGAGACAACACGTACTTTTAAATTATAGAAAATAAAAGGAGGTATTGGGTATTTTCTTGATAATCCCTTTAGTGATTGTTAAGGGAGGAATGAACCCATTCCAAATGTGGGTTCTTGGAATTTGTATTCAAATCTAAAGCACAGTTTCTACCTGTCAACATGATTCCAATCACAATCCTCGCAGTTTTCATAAATCAAATAAATAAATCCATGTGTTCTGAATCTTTCATCATCATGCAAACTCCTTTTAAGTAACACTTTATTAAAGAAATTTTATTTGTTTTATTATTCTTGGGTGTAGTCACTCATCATCAGGCTATAAACCCAGCATGAAAGGAGAAGGGGAGAGACAGAGACAGAGACAGAGAGAAAGTGAGGGGGAAGAAGAGGGAGAGAGAATGATGGTAGCATTAGGTACAAAGAGCATATAAATATTAAAACTGAGACCACAAAGAGTTGTGTAGATGAGCTGGGGAATGCTAAAACTTTTATTTATCTCATCTTACACCTAGAATGACAATCATTTAATACATGATTTTTAAAAAAATGAAAATCTATCTATACATCCCTTCCAGAAGAAAAGAAAACATTTTCTATCATTTCAGAGAATACTTTTTGTGGACTATCAGTATCAGATTTAATGATTACCTGCCTGAGGTAAATCAGCATCCTTAAGAAGGACATTAATGTAGTGGAAACCTCTCCGTACTTGAACTCAGTAGATCTGGATTCATGATCTGGATCCAGTACTTAACTAGCTATGAAGCAATGTAGAAGCCAGTTGATCTGTAAGACTCACTTTTTATAACTATAAAATGGGGCTAATAAAACTTGCATTACCTGCTGTTGTAGAAGAAGTTCTAACATCAGTACCTTCTTCAGGCTCAGTATTGGAATGAACATGGTACTCTCAAGTCACTGAACATTCAACAAAGGAGGTTTATTTTTGCCATAACACAGTAAGGCTATGAAACAAGGATAAAGTAGCACTGATTTTTCTCTGAATTGTTCCCCTTCATTTCCATCTGAGAACACAACAACTAGGCAATATAACATCAAGGTCCTCTAGTCTCAGAAACATAACAATCTGAAAGGTCTGAACTCTAGCAGTCAAGGCTTTTCATGCCTCTGGACCAATAAGATCTGAAAAAATCACTGGTTGCATCACACCTGTCTCATAAGGTTGTTGTTAAGGAGAGTGAAGGGAAAGGAAATAAGAAAGGTCCTACTCAATGCCAGGTACTGTGCTTAGTGGTTTTCCAGCTATCGCCTCATTTGATTTTCACAACCGCCCTGTGAGGTAGCTATTATTATTATTCCAATTTCACAGATGAAATTGAACCAGTCAGAGGTTAAATGACTTGCCTAGGTCAGACATCTCGTGAGTATCTGAGGTCAAAATTGAACTCAGGTCTTTCGGAATCTCAAGGCACCTGTCTCTATCTACTTTCTATCACTCTATCCAGTTTCCTATTTTGTAAATCATGAAGGACCATAGAAACTTAAGTATTTTGTTAGGGGTAGTGACCCTTAGTACCCATCCATTACCCTGAGGCATAAGAAAGAGATCAAATAATATTGATTATTTTAAGCAATGTCTTGAAGAAAATGATCCGTTATTATCTGATCTCTTCCACATGCCTCAGGGTAATCAATATCAAAGTAAACCATACCCTAGAGTATTCAGGAACAGGTTTGATTTAAAGCATTTGAGAAAAGATGAGTAAAGCTAACAGTGCATGGAACAGAAAAAGGAAACAATACCCAAAGAGAGACTTGTCTGTCTGTCTCTCTCTCTCTCTCTCTCTCTCTCTCTCTCTCTCTCTCTCTCTCTCACACACACACACACACACACACACACACACACACACACACACACTCCTCTGCTCAGTGTTCAAAGCCCTTCATAACCTAGTTCCATCCCTTACTTTTCCAGACTTTTTATATCCTTGTCTCTTCCATGAACTCGTCAATTCAGCAACACTGGACCCTTTGCTGCTCCATGAACAATATACCTCATGTTCCAAATCCAGGCATTTTCACTGGCTGCTTCCCATGCCTGGAATGTTCTCCTTCCTCATCTTCTCTTCCTGGATTCCTTGGCTTTCTTCAAGTTCCATCAAAAATACCATCTTCTACAGGAAGACTTTCCCAACCTTACATAATTCTAGTGCCCTCTCTCTGCTAATTGTTCCCTATTATTTGGCCTGTATACAGTCTATTGGTATTTGTTTGCTTGTAGTCTCCCCTTTAGACTTCTCGAGGGCAAAAACTACCTTTTGCTTCTTTTTGCATCATAGATGCTTTGCATAGTACCTGGTATACAATGTATATTGTCCAACATTGATAAAGGCTAAGAATCTGATCTGTGTTAACTGGAGGGAAAGGAACAGGAAGCAAGGGGTAGGGGTGTGTGTGTGTGTGTGTGTGTGTGTGTGTATACCAGCACATGTAGGCACACTTTTTTTTAACATTTTTGTTTAAAGTTTTGAGTTATAAATTCTTTTTCTCCCTCTCTCCATTGGCTCCTCCATCCCTGAGACAGTAAGTAATCAGATACAAGTTATATATGTACAATTATGTAAAAAATTCCTTTATTAGTCTTTTTGTACAAGAAGGCTTGAATAAAAGAAAAAATGAAAATCAGTTTCAAACAATATCATTCTTTCTCAGGAGGCAGATAATATGCTTCATCATTAGTCCTTTGAAATTGTCTTAGATTATTGTATTGAAGAGAACAGCTAAATCATTCACGTTTCTTCATTACCATGTACAAAGTTCTCCTGGTTCTGTTCGCTTCACTATGTATCAGTTCATGTAAGTCTTTCCAGGTTTTTCTGAAATCATCCTGCTTGTCATTTCTTATAGCACAATAATATTCCATTGCAATCATATAGTACTGCTTGTTTCTCCATTGCCCAATTGATGGGCATCCCTTTGATTTCCAATTCTTAGCCACTACAAAAGATCTGCTATAAACATTTTTGTACAAATAGGTCCTTTTTACCTTTTTTTTCAAAGCTTTGGGATATACACTTAGCAGAGAAGTTGTTGGATCAAAGGGTATGCACAGTTTTATAGCCCTACAGTCATTTGAATCAGTTCACAACTCTACCAACAATGCATTAGTATCCATGTTATCCCACGTCACTCCAACATCCAGAATTTTCCTTTTTGTGTTATATTAGTCAATCTAATCTGGTCCCTCAGAGTTGTTTTAATTTAAATTTCTCTAATAGAGCATTTTTTCATATGACAATAGATAGCTTTGATTTTTTTGCCTGAAAACTACCTGCTTATATCCTTTGACCATTTATCAGTTGGGAAATGATTTGCATTTTTATTGACTTGTCTCAGTTCCCTACATATTTGAGAAATGAAATCTTTATCAGAGATAGCTGTTGCAAAAATTTCTGCTTTCCATATAATTTCCATATAATTCCATATAATTTTATTTGCATTAGCTTTGTGCAAAAACTTTTTTTTATTTTATATAATACAAATTATCTATTTTACATTTTGTAATGCTCTCTGTATCTTCTTTGGTCCTAAATCCTTACTTTGTCCATAAATCTGACAGATAATGCTTTCTTAATTTGCTTATGTCCAAATTATGCACCCATTTTGTCCTTATCTTGGTATGCATTGTGAAATGTTGGTCCATACCTAGTTTCTGCCATATTGTTTTCTAGTTTTCTGAGCAGTTTTTGTTAAACAATGAGTTTTTGTTCCAAAAGCTTAGACACTTAGGTTTATCACATACTGAATTGCTATCATCATTAATTATAATGTAATTTGTACCTAATCTATTCCACCGATCCACCATTCTATTTCTTAATCAGTACCAGATTGTTTTGATAATTACCACTTTGTAACAGAGTTGGAGATCTGTATGGTGACATCACCTTCTTTCCCTCCCCCTTTTTTTCATTTATTCCCCCAATATCCTTTACCTTTTGTTCTTCTAGATGAATTTTGTTATTATCTTTTTCTATCTCTATAGGATAAATTTTTGTAGTTTTGATTGGTATGACATTGAATAGATTAATTTCATTAGAATTGTCAGTATTACTACATTGGCTTGGCCTATCCATGAACAATTAATATTTTTAATTGTTTAGATTTGGTTTTATTTGTATGAAAAGTGTTTTATAGCTACGTTCATACATTTTCTGGGTTTTCTTTGGCAGATGATTGCCAAGTATTTCACAGTGCCTAGAGTTACTTTAAATGAATTTTTTCTTTCTATCTCTTGTTTCTGGACTTTGTTGGTAGTATATAGAAATGATGATGATTTCTGTGAGTTTATTTTGTACTCTGTAACTTTGCTAAAGTTGTTAATAATTTCAAATAGTTTTTGATTGACTAGTACATCACATCATCTGCAAAGAGTGATAGTTTTATTTCCTCATTGCCTATTCTAATATCTTTAATTTTCTTTTCTTCTCTTATTGCTATCGCTAACATTTTAGTACAATATTAAATGATAGAGATGATAATGGGCATCCTTACTTCACTCCCAGATTGTATTAGGAAGGCTTCTAGCTGATCCTCATTACAGATAATGCTTGCTAATGATTTCAAATAAATATTATCATTTTAAGGTAAGCTCCATTTATTCCTACACTCTCTAGCGTTTTTAATTGGGATGGGTGCTATATTTTGTCAAAGGCTGTTTCTGTATCTATTAAGATAATCATAGAATTTCTGATAGTTTTGTTATTGATATGGTCAATTATGCTGATAGTTTTCCTGATAATGAACTAGCCCTTCATTGTGGGTATAAATCCCACCTGGTCCTATTAATTCACTGACTTTCTTACTTTCAGTTTTACTAATCTGTGGTTTGACTTTCAGGATTTCCAATTTGGTGTTTAATTGGGGATTTTTAATTTGTTCTTTTTCTAGTGTTTTTTAGTTGCATGCCTAATTCATTGATCTTTTTCCTCTATTTTATTGTTGTAAGTAATTAGAGATATCAGTTTTCCCCTATGTGTCACTTCAGCTGTATCCCATAAATTTTGGCATGTCGTTTCATCATCATTTTCTTTAATGAAATTATCAATTGTTTCTATGATTTTTTGTCTTTAAACCATATTTTTTAGGATTGGATTATTTAATTTCCAACTAATTTTTAAATCTGTCTTTATATAGTTCATTATTGAATGTTATTTTTATTGCATTATGAAATGAAAAGGATATATTTACTATTTGTGCTTTTCTATATTTGGTTGTAAGATTTTTATGTCTGAATGCATGGTCAGTTTTTGTGGAGGAGCCATGTACTGCTTAAAAAAAGGTATATTCCTATACTCAATGATTATAGTAATCTACTGTTTAATAAACCCAAAGACCCCAGCTTCTGGGATAAGAACTCACCATCTGACAAAAATTGCTGGGAAAACTGGAAAATAGTATGGCAGAAATTGGGCATAGACCAACGTCTGACACTGTATACCAAAATAAAGTCCAAGTAAGTATATGATGTGGGTATAAAGGCTAATATTAGGAAAAATTAAGGGAGCAAGGAATAGTTTATCTGCAGATTTATGGAGAATGGAGGAATTTATGACCAAACAAGAGATAGGGAACATTATGAAATGCAAAATGGATCACTTTGATTACATTAAATTGAAAAGTTTTTACACAAAACCAATGCAACCCAGATTAGGAGGGAAACAGAAAACTAGGAAAGAATTTTTATAACTAGTATCTGTGATAAAGGTCTCATTTCTAAAATATATAGAGGAGTCAAATTTATAAGAATGCCTGTCACTCCCCAACTGATAAATGGTCAAAGGATATGAACAGACAGTCTTCAGATGAAGAAATTAAAGCTATATACAGTCATATGAAAAAATGCTCTAAATCACTATTGATTAGAGAGATTCAAATCAAAACAACCCTGAGATACCACATCACAACTATCAGATAGGCTAATGTGACAAAACAGGAAAATGATAAATGTTGGAGATGTGGGAGAGTTGGAACACTAATTCATTGTTAGTGGAACTGTGAGCTGATTGAACCATTCTGGAGAACAATTTGGAACTACCTAAAGGGCTATAAAATATGCATAATCTTTGACCTGGTAATACTGCTTCTAGGACTGTATCCCAAAGAGATCATAAAAATGGGAAAACAGCTCATGTGTCCCAAAATATATATTGCAGTTCTTCTTGTGGTGGCCAAGAACTGGAAATCAAGTGGATGTCCATCAATTGGGGAATGGTTGAACAAGTTGTGGTAAGTGAATGTAATGGAATACTATTGTGCTATAAGAAATGATGAAGGAAGACTTCAGAAAATCCTGGAAAGACTTATATGAACTCATGCTGAGTGAATTGAGCAAAACCAGGAGAATATTGTACTCAGTAACAGCCACAGTGTGCAATGACTGATTTTGATAGACTTAGCCCTTCTCAGCAATGCAAGGATATAAAACAATTTGAAAGGACTCGTGATGGTAAATGTCATCTATATACAGAGAAAGAACTATGCAATTGGAATGGTTTACTTTTTTGTTTCATTTTCTTTCTCATCATCTCCCCCATTTGTTATAATTCTTTTATGCAACATGACTGATGTGAAAATGTGTTTAATAAGAATGTATGTATAAAGCCATATCAGAATGTATGCCATCTTGGGGAAGGAGGGGGGAAGAAGGGGAAGAAAATTTAAAACTTATGGAAGTGAATGTTGAAAACTGAAAATAAATAAATTAATATATATTTTTTAAAAAGGTATATTCCTTTCTATTCCCATTCAATTTTCTCCAGATATCTACCTTTTCCACAATTTTATTCACTTCCTTAGCTTCTTTCTTGTTCCTTTTTTGGTTCGATTTATCTGATTCTGAGAGGGGAAAGTTGAGGTCCCCTACTAGTATAGTTTTATTATCTATTTACTCCTGTAACTCATTCAATTTCTCCTGTAAAAATTTAGATGCTGTACCATTTGGTGCATATATGTTTAGTTTTGATATGACTTCATTGCCTATGGTAACTTTCAACAAGATATAATTTCCTTCCTTATCTCTTTTAATTAGATCTCATTTTCCTTTTGCTTTGTCTTAGGTCACGATTGCTACCCAACTTTCTCTGCTTGAGCTGAACATAATATATTCTGCCCCAGTCTCTTACCTTTACTCTATGTGTATCTCTCTGCTTCAAATGAGTTTCTTGTAAACAACATATTGTAGGATTCTGGTTTTTAGTCCATTCTGCTTTCTGTTTCTATTTTATGAGTGAGTTCATCCCCTTCACATTTATAGTTATGATAACTAACTGTATATTTCCCTTCATACTATTTTCCCTTGTTTATCCCTCTCTCTCTCTCGCCCCCTTTCCCTTTCCTTCCTAACAAACATTTTACTTCTAACCACTACCTTCCACAATCTATCCCACCTACCCCTTCTATATCCTCATCCTTTTTTACTTCCTTATAGGGTAAAATAGACTTCCATATCCAACTGAGTATACATGTTATTCCCTCTTTGAGCCAATTTTAATGAGAATAATGTTTAAGTTCTACTCACCAAGCCTACCACTTTCATTGTAACAGCACCTTCTTGCTTCTTTTATGCAGGACAATTTACACCATTCAATCATGCCCCTTCTGTTTCTTCCTGTGCAATTTTCTTTCTCACCCCTTTCTTTTGTTTTGTTTTTAGGGGTTTTTTGGCGGGGGGGGCATCCCATTAAAGTCACTATAGTAGCTTCCTGCTCAGCCGTTGAGTTTCTTTGCTCATTTTATTTCTGCCTTTTTTGTGATTTAATATTTTTATGTGAAAGTTGGACTCTGGTACTAAACTGTCCCAAGCTTTCTGTGCTGAGGCTCCAGGTATTACTGCTGGCTTTCACTGGACTTCAAGGTTTAGCTACTTGGTTTTCCTGCTACCCTCCTGGTTTGTACTGGGGGCTGGGGCCTCCTTGTTAGCCTCCTAGGGCCTGTCCTAGTGGTGGGGCCTTTTTGCAGGGTTGTTATTGTAGCAGGTCACTGGCCTAGAGGTGAGGATCATGTTGCTGGTCATCACAGGGGTCAACCCTGCTACCTGGTTGCTATGGAAACAAGGTCTCTCTGCTGACCCCTTGGGCAGGGCTTCACTACCAGTCAGCAATGGGGTCAAAGCTTGGTTGGTAGCTTCTGCTGGGGGATGGGGCCTTGCTTGCTGTGCTATACAGACAACTCACTCGCCAAGGGAGCTACTGGTTTGCAGGAAGGTGGGACTTCTTTAGTGGACTTTCCCAAGCTTGTATCCTCGATGCAGGCCCCTTGCTGTGAGCCTGGCTGATGCTGCTATTCTTGGACATCACTCTCTTCCCATCCCAGTGAAACAGACCTTATTTGCCATGCTGCTAATCTGCTTCCCTGACCCCAGACCAATTCTGAGGCAAATTTTCTAGTTGTTTGGAGAGTAATTTGGGAGGTTTTCAAAGAACTTCTTCCTTACTGTGCCATCTTGGTAACAGAAATCCCCTGGGAACATATTTTAAACACACCTTTCTATTAAGCAGATGGGACCTGTTCATAGGAAAATTACTTAATATGGCCTTCAAAGTGTGCTTTATAGTACTGAAGGAGAAAGCAATATCATTAGTATCCAGATATAAAACAATTAACTGGGGTTCTAATAAGCCAATAGTCACAATAACCTGCTTCCGCAGAAATCATGGAAATAATTGATTTAAGGAACTGCAACTGTCAACAACCAAAACTGGGTGATTATTATGTCTGAACTTCCAGCTGAGGCACAATTTACATACAGAAACTAATTATTTATTTTGAGTGGTTAACAAGTTTGTCCATTAATTTATGTCTATGTTAAAAGTTGCGAATGGAAATTTGGGTAAAACATAAATATTGATCTCTGTTTTAAAAGTAAGCATTATATACATTGTAGGTTTATGATGAGAAAAATGCTGAGACAAGTTCTAGTGTATTATTAAGTTTTCAAAGGTTAAAAATGAGAGTTGGGCACCCAGTGAATTTTGGCTATGGGGGTGGGGTGGTAGCCAAATAGCTACTTTTAGGCTACAAGTCATCTCTTTACTTCAAAGAGGTAGAGAAAAGCTTGAGGCCACTAATTCTAACCCCTTAATATCCTTGCTATTATTTATATTTAATATAGAAAGTGAAAGAGATGTCTTTTCTCAGGACTACTTGGCTACGTCTCCCTCTCAAGTTTTTTCTGGTACCCTGAGAGGCTTGCGAGTGGAGAGGGTGTCTTTTCTTGGCTATTGGCTCATGCCCCAACAGATTTTTACCTCTTTGGGGTGGGGCAGTAACAAGCAGCCTACTGTGTTGAGGTATTAAAGAAGATACAAAGATGAATAATAGATTTTTCTCAAGGAGCTTAACATCTAGTAGGGAACATAAAAATATGACATATATAAAAATAAAAAAATTAAAATAGGAATAGGAATATGATGGGAGAATAAGAAAGGAAGAAAATAAACATTTATTAAAAACCTGCTATGTTCCAAGAACTGCGCTAAATGCTGGGCAAAATTTTCTCCTTTGGTCCTTGCAACAATAGGTACTATTATTATGATTTAGGACACTAAGGTACACAGAGGTTAAATGATTTGTCCAAGGTCACACAATTAGTAAAAGTCTGAGCCAGATTTGAACTCAGCCTTCCCTGCCTCCAGAGCTAGTGTTCTATTCACTGCACCATCTTTTTTCTTTCCACTGGTGCAATATGTTTGGAAATGTCTATGACAAAAACAAAAAGTATCAATAAAATTGACATTATATATACACACATATAGGTATATAGACAGATACACAGTCAGACAGATAAATTTTGACTATCCATAACTGTGTTCTGCATGAAACTACAACAATCTATATGACCCTCCAATCCCATAAATCAACTATTATTATATCCATTTGCAAATGAGGAAACAATTGCCATGAAGGGAAGGCAGTGCTGGAATTTGGCAGCATCAGAAAGTAAGAAATAAAAGTTCCCATTGTGTCACTCTGTGAGAAAGCACAAATATATATGTGTGTGTGTGTATGTATGTGTATATATGTATATTATATATACATATATACACAAAACAGTAAATCATATTGAAATAAAACAGATTAAGTACTTGGAGTTCTTTACTGAAGGGCATTGTATCTACATGTTATGGATTAAAAGA
Organism: Potorous gilbertii; assembly: GCA_028658325.1. Taxonomy (NCBI): domain Eukaryota; kingdom Metazoa; phylum Chordata; class Mammalia; order Diprotodontia; family Potoroidae; genus Potorous; species Potorous gilbertii. The sequence continues at coordinate 444,883,958 of CM053770.1, forward strand.
TGTATATAGACATAAATACAATATAGATAAACATTGAGAATAAACCTAAGGAAATCATCCAATTCATGGGTTAAAAAACTAATTCTATTGGAATGATTAGCAGAAGGAATTTAAAGAAAGATAGCCATCTCTATTGAAAATTCATGAGCAATCTCTTTTTTTATTTTAGTCTTACACTGTATTTATAACAGTAATTTTTAAAGCCATTCTTTTATAGTTAACTTTAATTTTTGTTTTGTTTAAGAAAGAAAACATTTTAGATTTACAAAAGGAAGTGGGACACATTTGAAGCTACCATAATTTTTAAATTGCTGGTGACTATCGAAGAAATTCTTTCAATGTAGTGAGGTAGGATAAAACAATAGCTATTAATTGAGAATTACATGTTAGTAGAACCTGTAAAAAGCCTATGTAAGCCCAATCACTTCCTGGCACTTTTCAACTCATGGGATACTGATTAAAGCCAGGTTCTTAGATATGTGTAGAATTTTAGTCTAATTATTGCAGCACTTAGCTCTTAAATAAAGAATGAGAAGTTTTACAGAAAAAAAATACTTGTGGGAAGAGATATAAAAACTCCCATTTCCCTTCTAGCAAAATTGGATGATACATGATAAAAGACATCAGTCTTCACCACATTGTCCTCCAAAATTGTTTAACTGAATAAAAGTATGAAGTATGTCATCCTATTAAAGTCCAGAAACTGAGCCACAATTTTAACTTAAAATTTTGAGGGTGAGGGTTTTCCTTACTTGTATAATATGTATGCTACAATTTGTTTTCCAGTGACCATGCATTCACAACTCTACAACATTCTGAAAAATAAAAAGGAAACACCTGAATCATCTGGGCTTAGAATAATCCCCATCATTTGTTGAGAATCCTTTCTAAAATTTTGATCAATATTTCATGGCAAATTACAGGTAATAAAGTATTATACTTATATCAGGATTTGTACTTGCTGTAAAATAGTTTCAATAGCTGTCGTTAATTCTTTCTAACATTTTTCTTCCAATTCTGATTACATCAGGGAAGATATTTCCATTAAATATTACTTCTCTTAAAAGATATATTCTTTAAAAAATAAATTACTGATATATTTTGTTTTTACATCACCTAATTATATTTCCCTTTCTGATGCCTTGACTAACCAGTTACCTCTTATAACAAAGAATAAAAAAGACAGATTCAGAAAAAATCTCAGCAAAAACAACCTACTCATCAACTGAGTCTGATGGTATATGAAATACTTTACATCAACGGTTCCCCACCTCTATAAATAAAGGAGAGTAGGGTATCTGCAATTTTTCTCAAGAGCTAAGCTTATTGATCATTAAAATTACAAAGCCCAGTTTTCCTTTCATTGTTAGTTTTCTTTTTCTCTTTGCATAGTTGTAGTCATTTTCACACCTTGCTTTTTGTACTATCTCGGTCCAAAAATAGCTATTAATATCCCTTTTAATCTAGGGGTATGCATCAACCTCAGAAGTCTGCAAGTAGTAGAACTGATGCTCACGATAATAGAAACAACTCATTTATGTGGTATGTTAAAATTTTAAAATCACTTTCTTCAAAATTGCTGCACAATATGTAGTGCTAGTATTATTATATCCATTTTGTAAATGAAGAAACAATTGCCACGGAGGGAAGGTAGCCCTCAAATTTGGTAGCATCAGAAGGCAGGAAATAATCATTCCCATTGTGTCACCCTGTGAGAAACCACAAAACCAAAGGAGTTCCTGTATTTTTTCTATGCACTAGCAAACAACCACAATTTTATTTTGATTTTTTTAACTTAACATTTCAAAATATAAACAAGAAAAAAGTATTATCATATGAAACTAACAAAACTGTCCTGCATTCTCATTCTGAACACCTCTTTGTTCCACTCTGTGATTTTCAAATATTTCCTTGAGGTGGTTTCCTTCCTTTCTTTCCTTTTTTGAAATTCTTTTAATAATCTTTCTTCTCACTACACATCCCAACCTCCCATGAGCAAATAAATAAATAAGCCCTCGACACATGCATGCATAATCTAGCAAAATAAATTCTCACATCGACCATTTCCCAATGTGTGTCTTTTTTTTGCATTTTAAATTCATCACTTTGGTCACAAGAGGTAAAAAGGATGTTTTGTCTTCATTCTTTTGGACTGATGGTATACCATTATACTATTCAGAGTTTTAAAATCTTTCAAATTTGTTTTGTTTTCATTTCTATAATGTTGTTATAGATACAATGTCCTTTTGGAAACTTTAAGCACTATCATTATCACAGAAGATGTCACATGTTACTTTTATTTATTTGAACTACATTCATCTATTTGTTGGAATTTGGATGAAATATATCTTTCAAGTGGGATCTGAGCCATCTCTCTGTTTTGTACCTCAACAGGAGACACAGACATTTCCTGTTCTCATAAAGATGTTAATTCTAGGCATCTCTCCATTATTAAGTGCCACCCTAATTTAGGCCTGCATTAGTCATAAATGGTTAACTTCAGCTTCATTATTCAGCTTTCATTGTGCCTACTTGTTGTCTATGTCATTCCTCATGCTGTTGCCCTTAGCCAAGAATGCCTTTGAATTGACCCACTCTGTCTATTTAATTCCTACACTTATATCTAGAGCCAACCTTTCATTCACCTCTTCCAAGAAGCTTTATATAGTAGATATTGTCTGCTGTCCCTCCTTCCAAAATTCTTCATGCCCTTCTCTTCCACTCCCAAGATTTAACGTTCCTTCAGCCCTTTAGTATCATGTCTATATCTTAAAACATTTGTGGTCCCTTAGTCTTATTCTCCAGTTTGTAAAGTATATCTATTGTTTGACCTTCTATGTTGCAAACTGCCCAAGAGCAAGAAATGTATCATGTTCCCTTTATATGGCCCTCAACACTAAGCATAACACTGAGCAAACATGATGTAGAAAAATATGTAGTCTTGTAGTCAGAAGACCTGAAGTAGCATCCCTACTCCGAAATAAACTTTGAAATAATGAGCAAGTTCCTTAGCCTCAACAAATCTCAATTGCCAAGTATGTAAATAGGGGCTAATAACTTTTGTACTACTGACATGGGTTACGAGCAAAGTGTTTCACAAGCTTTAAAGAACTGTAAGTGTTATCAACTGTCAAGCGTAACTATCAATGCTTCAAATTGCACTAGGAATTCTGTGACAAGCTGTATAAATGTGTCCTGTTATAGCAGGTTTTCAGTAAATTTTTGTTTAATTCCACATAAGAAATGAAAATCGAAGAAGGTTTTTCCTCCACTATATTTAGCATTATAACTACTGTACTTAGGTGGATGTCATTTGTGCCCCTTAGACTACAAACTTCATAAAGGGACTATGCTTTATCCATACGACTTTTCTTGCTCCAACCTCAGCCCAGAAGTGCATCATCTTAAAGCCACATCTTTGACTTTACTGAACCTTTATCACATTTGCACCACCTTTTTAAGAATCATCTTTCTCCAAGTGGCAGTAAGACACATAGAAATCATCATTTTCCAACTCCAGGCCATAGAGCAATAGAAAATAGTGAATTGCCTGAATTTTGTAAGTCACAGGCAGCATAAACTTTCATGAAAATTCACTAGCAATAAAATCTTGTTAAATTTTATCTATAAAATGAAGATTGCCAATCCAGGAGGTCTACGTAGTCCTGTATTATTTTTTTTCCTTTTATAAAAGTATTTCTTAAAGTATTATTTGTTGATTTTAAATATTTTTAGTTTTAAACATTGGGTTCCAAATTCTCTCCCTTCCTCAACTCTCTCCCCCACTCACTAAAATGACAAGAAATAAGATCAATTATACATGTGACATCATGCAAATTCTGTATTAGCCATATTTCCCCAAAAAAGACAAAAAAAAATAAAGGAAATTTAAAAATTATACTTCAGTTTGCCCTCAGATTTCCTCAGTTATCTCTCTGGAGGCAGAGAGTATTTTTTCATTGTGAGTCCTTTGGAATTGTCCTGGATCACTGCACTAATCAGAGAAGCCAAGTTTTTCACAGCTGATCAACATTACAACATTGCTGCTGTTACTATGGACAGTGTTCCCCCAGTTCTTCTCATTCATTTCACTTTGCATGAGTTTGTATAGCTCTTGCCATGTTTTTTGAAAACTACCCTCCTCATCATTTCTTATAACACAATAATAGTCTATCACATCATATACTACTACTTATTCCACCCTTCTCCTATTGATGAGTACCATTCAGTTTCTAAATCTTTGCTACCTCAAGAAGAGCTACTTTAAATATTTTTGTATAGATTAGACCTTCTACTTTTATCTTTTTGAGATACAGAACTAGTGGTGGTATTGTTGAATCAAAGAGTAGACAAAATTTTATAGTCCTTTGGGCATAGTTCCAAATTGTTCTCCAGAATGAGTGAACCAGTCCACTACTCCTGGCAGTTCATTGGTATGCCTATTTTTTCTATCATTTCCTCCAGCATTTATCTTTTCTGAAAGGGGTGACATGTTACCTCAGAGTTGTTTTAAGTTGTATTTCTCTAATCAACAGTAATTTAAAGCATTTTTCCATATGATTATTAATAGCTTTGATTTCTTCTTCTGGGAACTGACTATGTCCTTTGACCATTTATCAATTGGAGAATTGCTCTAACTTTTATAAATTTGATTCAGTATTATACTCAGTATGTATTTGAGAAATGAGCCTTTATCTGAGAAACTTACTGTAAAATTTTTGGATTACTTCATTCTCTATGGTACCTTTTAGCAAAATGTAGTTTCTCTGATTATCTTTTTTAATTAGGTCTATTTTTCCTTTTGCTTTATTTGAGATGAAGTTTCCTTCCTTGACTTTTATTTTTACTTCAGCTTCTGGCTTTTTCATGAGTTGTTTACAGAGCCAGTTCTGGGGCTCTGTATGTTTTTGGTGATTCCAAGGTGATGTGATCCTAAGAGAAGTATATGTATCAGTAAGCACCCCAACATACACAGGGAGACCTGCTATTATAGGTTCTTAGATCTGCATTCATAAAAGGAAAGGCAGCTTTTGAGGGGTTAACAATCACTTTAATCAATCACATGTGTCAACCCTTTAACCAAGCACATATATCATTCACCTAATTGAAGGGAGTCAGCTCCCTGAACTTCAAAGAAAATACAGAATAATTAAGTCAACAAATATGGCTTCCTCTGCCTGAATTCAACAGACAGGTACAACTGTCTGACCATAGTTACCAGAGAGGGAAGCACAACACCTGTGTTCTCAAATCTGGGGAGCTTCTTAGCAGCTTCCCAGAGTCCTCATCTGGCACTTGAACCTTATTACAAAAACTAAGTCCCAAAATAAAACCTCACCCTCAGAGTCTTAATACATTTTTTAGAGCCAGAGGGCATCACATCCTTTGAGAACCACTGCCTCATTAACAAAAAGCTTGGACCTTCTTACAAATCTTCCCAGGTCAACAATGGGTGGGAAAAATTCTCCTCAGTCACATTCAAATAGAGGCATTGTTCTTCTTGATTATACTAAAACAAAAACAGCAGAAGATCCTACTTTACTTGCCATTATAGTGTAATCGCTACTCTCCTAGTATGCACTTTTTGGGGGATGGAGGATTATAGTAAATTTTAATTTTTCTCAATTACATCTAAACAAAATTTTTTAACATTTCAAAAATTTTTAATTTCGTGTTCTCTTTCTCCCTCTCCTTCCCCCCCAGAAGGCAACCAATTATATTTTTATTATACATATGGGGTCATGCAAAATAAATTTCCATATTGGCCATGTTGCAAAATAAAACAATAAAGTTAAAAAGCATGTTTATTTATTTTTAGATTTCAACATTCATATTTATAAGATTTTGAGTTTTAAGTTCTTCCTTCTCCCTCTATCTCTCCTCCCCAAGATGGCATGCAATCTGATATAGGCTATACATGTACAATCATATTAAATATATTTCCACATTAGTTACGTTGTAAAAGAATCAGAACAAAAGGGAAAAAACACAAGAAAGAAAAAAGAGAAAAAACACTGTGCTTTCTGCTTTCAGACTCCATACTTCTTTTTCTAGAGGTGCATAGCATTTTCCATCATGAGTCAAAAAGTGTGTTTCAATCTACATTCAGAGTTCATCAGTTCTCTCTGTGGAGGTAAATAACATTGCTCATCATGGGTGTTTTGGAATTGTCTTAGATCATTGTCTTGATCAGAGTAACTAAATCTTTCACAGTTGATAATCGTTACAGTATTACTGTTACTGTGGACAATGTTCTCCTGGTTCTTCTCGCTTCACTTTGCATCAGTTCATATAAGTCTTCCCAAGTTTTTCTAAAATCATCCTGCTCGTCATTTCTCATAACACAATAGTATTACATCACAAGCGTGTACCCCGACTTGTTCAGTCATTCCCCAATTGATGGACATCCACTCAATTTCCCATTCATTGCCACTACAAAAAGAGATGCTATAAATATTTTGAATCAATATACTTTTTTCCCTTTTTTAAATAATTTCTTCAGGATACAGACTTAGTAGCATTTCAAGGTCAGAGGGTATGCACAGTTTTATAGCTCTGTCGATGTAGTTCCAACTTGTTTTCCAGCTCAATTCATAACTTCACCAAGAGTTTACTAGTATCCCAATTTTTCCACATCCCTTAAAATATTTATCATTTTCCTTTCCTATCATATTAGCTGATCTGATAAGTATGAAGTGGTACCTCAGAATTGTTCTAATTAATCTTTCTCTAATCAATAGTGATTTAAAACATTTTTTTCTTATGACTATTGATAACCTGGGCAGCTAGGTGATGCAATGGATAGAGTGACAGGTCTGAAGTCAGGAAGATTCATCTTTGTAAGTTCAAATCTTCCCTCAAACACTTACTAGCAAATCTCTTAACCCTGTTTGCTTCAACTTTTCTCACCAATAAAATGAGCTAGATAAAGAAATAGTAAACCATTCAGTATCTTTGTCAAGAAAACCCCAAATGTGGTTATGAAGAGTAAGACATGACTGAAAAATGACTGAACAACAAAACTGATAGCTTTGATTACTTTTTCTTAAAATTGCACAGTCATATTTTTACCATGTACTAATTAGGAAATTAATTACATTTTTATGAATTCAACTCAATTTTCTATATAGTTGAGCTATGAGGCCTTTATCAGAGAAATTTTCTTGTAAACTTTTAAAGTTGCATAGTTGTAAACTTTTCCTCCATTTCTTGATTCCCTTCTAACCTTGGCTGCATTGATTTTGTTTGTGCAAAACCTTTTTAAAAAAAAAAATTTAGGTAATCAAAAATTATCCATTTTGCATTTTGTGACGCTCTCTATCTCTTCTTTGGCCACGAATTGTTCGCTTATCCATAGATTTAATGTAAATTTTCCATGTTCCCCTAGTTTATGATATCACCTTTTATATATAAATCATGTAACCTCAAAGCACACTTTCAAAAATTAGATGGATCTTGAAAAACTAATGAAAATTGGCCCAGTGACCAATACTAGAAAATAGACTTAGAATTATTCTTCAGTTCAGATCTTCCTATGGCTTCCAGAATCAAGAGGCTATAAAAGCAGAGAATAATAAGGGGAAAGAAGAAAGAAAATACTCAAAGAATTACTAGGGTTGAGGGAGATAAAAAATAGAAATAAAAAGTACTGAAGAAAAGTATGATAAAAGAATAGTAGGGAACTCTTTCAAGAACTGAACTCAGTATATAAAATGCACATTTCTATTGAAGGGTATGTGCCATTGGAACCATCATTCACATTATCCATTTCTTTGATATATTACGTCACAAGAGGAAAAAGACAAGAGTTCTTCATAACCCATCTTTGTTTGCAGAAAAATACTGAATCATCCAGTTGATTATCTGGAGGTAGCACCAAAACAAACTAACAATATTCTCACAAACGAAAACTCAGAAAAATGCCTCAGGATACTACTCACAAAAATGTAAGGCAGAAGATCAAACATCAAATTCTGAAAAACTAGACCACAGATATGATTTACTCCCACCCATGACCTTAGTTTTAGAAAACAGTTCCTTAATGTCCTCCCTTCTCAAAAGTCAAACACATTAAAAATGTTAGCAACAAATGCATAGGGAACTTCACCAAATTTCAAATCTTGTTTCCAACTTTTTTTTTTGGAAGTATTTATTTTTTATTTTTTTTCTGTAGTAGGCAGTATCGATTTATTTATAGTTCTTTTTTTAAATTTATTTAACTTTTAACATTCATTTTCACAAAATTTTGGGTTCCAAATTTTCTCCCCATTTCTCCCCTCCCCCCACCCAAAATGCCAAGCATTCTAATTGCCACTATCACTGATCTCCCCTCTCTTCTAACATCCCTCCCTTCCCTTGTCCCCATCTTCTCTTTTGTCCTGTAGGGCCAGATAACTTTCTATACCTCATTACCTGTATTTCTTATTTCCTAGTAGTAAGAACAATACTCGACAGTTGTTCCTAAAACTTTGACTTCCAACTTCTCATCATTCCTCCCTCCTCACCCATTTGGGAAGCAAACAATTCAATATGGGCCATATCTGTGTAGTTTTGCACATAACTTCTATAATAGTCATGTTGTATAAGACTAACCATATTTCCCTCCATCCTATCCTGCCCCCCATTGCTTCTGTTCTTTCTTTGGATCCTGTCCCTCCCCTAGAGTGTTGACTTCAAATTGCTCCCTCCTCCCACTGCCCTCCCTTTCATCATCCCCCCGACCCTGCTTATCCCCCACTTTCCTATATTGTAAGATAGGCTTTCATACCAAAATGAGTGTGCATTTATTCCTTCCTTTAGTCAAATGTGATGAGAGTAAGCTTCATGTCTTTCTCTCACCTCCCCTCTTTTTCCCTCCACTGAAAAGTCTTTTGCTTGCCTCTTTTATGATAGATAATTTTACCCATTTCCATTTCTCCCTTTCTCCTCCCAATATATTCCTCTCTCACTGCTTAATTTCATTTTTTTAAGATATGATCCCATCCTATTCGATTCACTCTGTGCTCTCTATCTGTGTGTGTATGTGTGTATGTGTGTGTGTGTGTGTGTGTGTGTGTGTGTGTGTGTGTGTGTAATCCCACCAACTACCCAGATACTGAAAAGTTTCAAGAGTCACAAATATTGTCTTTCCATGTAGGAATGTAAAAAGTTCAAATTTAGTAAGTCCCTTATGACTTCTCTTTGCTGGTTACCTTTTCATGCTTCTTTTCATTCTTGTGTTTGAAGGTCAATTCTTTTCAGCTCTGG
>CM053770.1:444893703-444923040 GCA_028658325.1 Potorous gilbertii
TCTGGTGCTCAGGTGGGGGCAGGGCCGTCTCCCAGGCTCAGTTCCCTCAGGGGTTTATGCACAGACCTTCTGTAATGGAGCTGCTGCTGAGCTCCTGCCTGCTCTGGGAGCCTCTGGCCTCCTGCTGCCTCTGCTGCTGCCTCCCAAGGGGGCCCGAGTCCTGGAGACACCCCGCTCCCCTCCCAGCCTATCCAGTCATTTCTCCCACTGACCTGCATGTCTGTGGGTGGAGAGATCCTCACAGCCTCTGGAGACTCCGTCCCAGAAGCCCCCTCGGACCTGCTTGCTCCTCCCAGCACCACCCGGCCAGGGCAGGGCAGGGCTCCACTCCCATCTGGTGCACAATGGACCCCTGGGGTCAGCCCTTCAGGGCTCTCTGGAACGGAAATCTCCTCCACCACGTTGCTGCGTGGCCTCCACCACTCCAGAACCTGTTGGGAGCTCCCTTCAGAGGAAATCCATGGGCTGTGGGCTCGGAGCCAGCACATGTGAGTCCTTCCACTCCGCCATCTTGGCTCCGCCCCCCAAGAGTTGGTTTTATGAAAAAAACCAATAAAATTGATAAATCTTTGGTCAATTTGATCGAAAACCAAATTACCAATATCAAAAATGAAAAGGGTGAACTAACTTCCAATGAGGAGGAAACTGGAAAAATAATTAGAAATTACTTTGCCCAAATGTATGCCCATAGATTCAACAACCTAAATGAGATGGATGATAATTTTAAAAAATATAAATTGCCCAGACTAACAGAAGAGGAATTTGGATACTTAAATAATCTCATCTCAGAAAAAGAAATTAAACAAACTATCAATGAACTCCCTAGGAAAAAATCTCCAAGGCCAGATGGATTTACAAGTGAATACTATCAAACATTTAAAGAACATTATTTCCAATGCTATATAGACTGTTGGGAAAAATTGCTGAAGAAGGAGCCCACCAAATTCTTTTTATAATATAAATATGGTTCTGATACATAAACCAGGAAGAGTCAAAACAGAGAAAGAAAATTATAGACCCATTTCTCTAATGACTATAGATGCAAAAATTTTAAATAAGGTATTAGCAGAAAGAATATAGCAACTTATCATGAGAATAATACATTATGATCAGATAGGATTTATACCAGGAATGCAGGTCTGGTTCAATATTAGAAAAATTATTAGAATTATTGATCATATCAACAAAAAAACCTACAGAAAGCACAGGATTATCTCAATAAATGCAGAAAAAGCTTTTGACAAAATATAACGTCCTTTCCTATTGAAAACACTAAAAAATATAGGAGTAAATGGAAGTTTACATAAAATAATAAGCAGTATCTACATAAAACCATTAGCAAGCATTATATGCAAAGGGAACAAGCTAGATGTATCTCCAATAAGATCAGGGGTGAAACAAGGATGTCCATTATTACCACTGTTACTCTGTATGGTATTTGAAATGCTAACTGTAGCATTAAGAGAAGAAAAAGAAATTAGAAAAGAATTAGAATAGGGAAAGAAGAAACTAAGGTATCACTCTTTGCAGATGATAGGATGATATACTTAGAAAATCCCAGAGATTCAAGTAAAAAACTACTTGAAATAATAAACAACTTTGGCAAACTTGCAGGTTAGAAAATAAACCCACACAAATCTTCTACATTTCAATATACTACTAACAATGCCCAACAGGAAGAGATAGAAAGAGAAATCCCATTTAATGCTATGGTAGACACTATAAAATACCTGGGAGTCTACCTGCCAAAACAAACCCAGGGACTTTTAACACAATTACAAAACACTTTTCATATAAATAAATTCAGATCTAAGTAAGTGAAAAAACATCAGTTGCTCGTGGGTAGGCCAAGCTAATAAAATAAAAATGACAATTCTATCTAAATTAATTTACTTATTCAGTGGCATACCAATCAAAGTATCAGATAATTATTTTCTAGAGCTAGAAAAAATAATATCAAAATTCATCTGGAAGAACAAACGGTCCAGAATATGAAGGGAACAGAAAGGCTAGGGAAGGTAGCCTAACTCTACCAGATCTCAAATTGTATTATAAAGTAGTAGTCATCAAAACTACTTGGTCCTGGCTAAGAAACAGTGGTAGACCAGTGGAATATGGTAGATACTCAAGACACAGTAGTCAATGAATACAGCAATCTACTGTTTGATAAACCCAAGGACCCCAGCTTCTGGGATAAGAATCACTGCCTAACAAAAATTGCTTGGAAAATGGATAACAGTGTGGCAGAAACTGGGCACAGACCAATGACACCATACACAAGAATAAAGTCCAAATGGATATATGATCCAGCTATAAAGATTGATATTATAAATAAATTAGGGGAGAAAGGACTAGTGCATCTGTCAGATTTATGAATGATGGAGGAATTTATGACCAATCAAGAGATAGAGAATATTAGGAAATAAAAAATGAATAATTTTGATCACATTAAATTGAAAGATTTTTGCACCAACAAACCCAATGCAACCAAGATTAGGAGGGAAGAAGAAAACTGGGAAAGAATTTTTGCAACTAGTATATGTGATAAAGGCCTTGTTTTTAAAATATATAGAGAACTAAGTCAAATGCACAAGAATACAAGTCATTCCCCAACTGATAAATGGTGAAAGTATATGAACAGACACTTTTCAGAGGAAGAAATTAAAGCCATCTATAATCATATGGAAAATGCTCTAAATAATTATTGATTAGAGAGATACAAATCAAAACAACTCTGAGGTACCACATCACATCTGTCAGATTGGCTAACATGACAAAACAGGAAGATGATAAATGTTGGAGAAGGTTTGGGAGAACTAGAACACTAATTCATTGTTGATGGAACTGTGAGTTGATCCAACCATTTTGGAGAGCAATTTGGTACTATGTCCAAAGGGCTACAAAAATGTGCATATCCTTTGACCCAGCAATATCACTTTTGGGACTCTATCCCAGAGATCACAGAAATGGGAAAGTGTTCCACATGTACAAAAATATTTACTGCAACTCTCTTTGTGGTGGCCAATATCTGGAAATCAATAGGATGCCCATCAATTGGGGAATGCCTGAACAAATTGTGGTATATGAATGTAATGGAATACTATTGTGCTATGAGAAATGATGAACAGGAAAACTTCAGAGAATCCTGGAAAGACTTACATGAACTGATGCTGAGTGAAAGGAGCAAAACCAGGAGAACTCTGTACACAGCAACCACAGTGTGTGAGGAATTTTCTAGTAGACTTAGTACTTCATTGAAATACATGGACTTAAAAATTTCCAATGGACTCAAGGCAAAAATGCCTTCCACATCCTGAGAAAGAACTGTGGAACTGGATCACAGATAGAAACAAAACTTTTTCTTTTGTATTATGTTTTGTCTTGTTTGTTTTATGTTTTCTTCCATTCATTTTAATTCTTCTATGCAACATGTATTTAATAGAAAGTGTGTGTAGAACCTATATAAGATTGTACACCATCTCAAGGAGGGAGTGGGGAGGGAGGGAAAAATGAGGGGAAGAGATGGGGAAAAAATCTAAGATATATGGAAGTAATTGTTGAACACTGAAAACAAATAAAATAATTTAATTAAAAAGAAATAAAATGGCTTGCATTGATCTGAAAAAAAAGTGAAATTATTTCTTAGATGAAAATCCTTGGGCCACATGTTTTGAAACTCTCCATATGTGCTAGATTGCTTTATCATAACTCAGTATTTCTGGTATATTACCCCTTCTCTCCAGTCTTTATACTAACACTGCACTGGGGCCCTCATCACCTCACTCCTGGACTATTGACATAGCCTTGTGGCTCATCTCCCTGCCTCAACTCTCTATTGACAACAGTCCATACTCAGTTCATCTCTCAAAGTGATCTTCTTAACATGCAGCTCTGACCAAATTACCATCACTCCTCCACTCTTTAAACCTCAGTGGCTCCCTATTACCTCCAGATGCATGTATAAAATTTCCTTGCTTTGAAAGCCCTTCATAGCATGGTCACTTCCTGTATTTTTTGTCTTCTCTCACTTGACTTCTCTACGATCAAGTGACACTGGTCTTCTTGATGTTCCTCCAACATAACATTCCATTTCCTCACCCTATGAATTTTTGCTGGCTAACTGCCATGCCTGGAATGTTCTCTCCTCACCTCTACTTCCCAGTTTCCTTGATTTCCTTCAAGTCTCAGCTAAAAAAAATCACCTTCTGCAAAGTAGACAGTCCTGATACTTCTTAATGTTAGTCTTCCCTCTGAGATTTTTCCTCCTTCCTTTATCCTCTATCTATCTTGTTGGTATATAGTTGATGACAAGTTACCTGCCTTATTAAATTATGAGTTTCTTTTGCCATTATTTATATCCTCAAGAGTTTAACACAATGTCTTGGCACATGGGAAGTATTTAAGAAACATTCAGCTTAACTTGGATTTATCAAGAAAACAGAGTACCTGATTAATCTCATAGTTGTTTTCTTCTTGTTTATTTTTTTTTAATCTTTAAGAGTTCTTGATCAGAGTATATATCAACCTAAGTGCATTAAAAAAGAAATTGTATGTGACTATATCACTTTGTCAAAAGGAATATTTATAGCCTTAACTCAAGAGGCAGTAAGGTACAATGGAAAAGCAAAACTGAACTATGAGTAAAAAGATTTGTATTTTAATGCTGACTTTGTTACTGTGTGACTTTAGGCAAGTCATTTAACTTCTCTTGGCCTTAGTTACCTCAATTGTAAAAATCATGGTTGAATTTTTAAAAATCAAAAGTGAGAATATGCATAGTTTTCCTGACCTTTTCCAAAATAGGCATTATGGGTATAGAATATTTTATACACTGTTTTAGTTGGTCTCCTGAGCTACTTTTTTCACTGTGAGTGTGTGTGCGTGTGTGTGTGTGTGTGTGTGTGTGTGTGTACATAAGATATGGTTACCAGGATAGGGGAGAGGGAAAGAGACGTTTTGAAATGAAGGTAATTTAAAAATAAATTATAAAAATTAAAATAGTGTTTTCAATTTGACAGAATCCAAACATCTAATTAGATCATTTGGGGATTCATTCTTGTTTTTATTTCTAAATAAAGATGCTCTATCTGAGAGGTGAAGTATATTTCATTACGGAAGAGAATTGAGAATCCTTTTTTTTTCCAGTTTTGCTATTTGAACCAAATTGTCCTGAATCAAGACAGGTCTTATCAAAGTCCAAATAATTGCAGTAAAATGATGGCGCAAAAGATAAATGATCACAGAATCAGTCAGGGAATCTCAGAAAGGACCTAAGGATGAATTATTCTCATTTTTAATCAAAGAAGTCCCTATACCTTGTCAGCAAGGGATGGTCCTCTCACCTTCACTTAAGGAAATTCCCTGGTCCTTCCCAGGAAGAAGATTCCACTTCTGGATTATTCTAATTTTTAAGAAGTGTCTTTAAATTGAACTAAGTCATAGTTTACCTTTCCCTAATTAAGCAAACTTTCTCTTTCCATCAATAATTATTCCTTGAATCATGCTTACTGTTCAGGAAGCAGAAACATTTTAAGGAAAAAATGTATGTAGAAATGAACTTCATAATAATCATGTCACCTAATAATCAAATCCAGCTCATCCATGGCTTCTTGATAACACTTGAGGTGGTTGCTGCCATGGTAAACATGATGATTTTATTACTTCATTACAAAACTGGAAACGAGAAAAATTTTGGAGAAGGGAAGAATGAGTTAGTGAAGATACCTGCAGTACAGTGAACCAAATTGTACCTTATGGATTTCACCTTTGAAATGACTTCTAAACTTAGGGGGTGAAATTTGTACTCTTGTTTACCAAATACAGCTTCTGTGTTATTCTAGCAAAGAATAAGGTTTAGAATGCCAAACGCCTCATAGGTAAAAACTTGTGTCTGGTTTAGATGCAAATGATTCAGAAATACATGCTATTCATTCCTTTAAACTATCCCTGCATTTAAAATTTCAAAGGAAGCATATAGCTTTTTAGGACCCTGTTTTGTTTGTTTGGGTTTTTTTAAGTGAAATTTATTTCTTCAGGGAATGTCTCCAAGAATAGTGAGAAGGGTGTGCTTGAAAGTATCTTATAATCTATAAAGAAGAGTAGGAGAAATTACTTCCAAAGACAAAGTTAATAGTAGATTTTTCAACAATTCTTGAAATTATTGAAAATATTCTAGTTACTAGTTCAGCATGCCATCATTCCTATTTTCCTAAATTTTAAAAGCAGCTAAATACAGTATTTATAGATTTGGAGTTTTAAATGGATTACAGCAACATGAATAGAGGAAATTTCTCAAAATTGATAATATTTACAAAAAAAGCTATGGACAATGTATAACCATTGATTACTAGGCATTTTAGAGTATTCCTCAGAGCTGGAGAGGGGTGAGGAGAAAAGGGAGAGAAACAGAGAAAAATTGAAAGAGAATTTATTAAGCACCTATTGTGTTTGCTAAGTATTAAATAAACACATATAATTGAGGACAATATTTCTTTTCCTCTAGAAGCTTACTTTCTTTTTAAAAAATAAATTTTTATGTATGTTTTCTGTTTTTACATCATCTTTCTATCAGTTTATGTAGATCTTTCCCTGTTTCTCTGTAATTATCATATATGTCATTTCTTTCAGCAGAGTAATATACCATTATGTTCATGCACCCCATTTGTTTAAGCATTCCTTAACTGCTGGGCATCCATTTGTTTCCAATTACTGGCTATTACAAAAAAGTGCTTATATACAGACCGACATATATATTTTTGTTGTTGTTGTTCAGTTCAGTCATGCCAACTCTTCATGATTCCATTTTGTTTTTTTGGCAAAGATATTAGAGTGGTTTCCACTTCCTTCTCCAGTTCATCTTATAGAAGAGAAAACTGAAGCAAAAAGAATTGTTACTCGCCCAGGGTCACCCAGCTACTAAGTTATCTGAGAACAAATTTGAACTCAGATCTTCCTGACACCAGGCCTAGCAGTCTATCCACTGTACCACCTAGCTACCCATATATACACAGATACATACACGGAGACAGAGAAAAAAAGAAAAAAAGAAAGAAAGAAAGAAGGAAGGAAGGAAGGAACAGAGGGAGGGAGGGAGGAAAGATGGAAGGGAGGAAAGAAGGAAGAAAGGAAGGAAGGAAGAGAGGGAGGGAGGAAAGAAGAGAGGGAGGGAGGGAAGGAGGAAGGAAGGAAGGAAGGAAGGAAGGTGTATATGGGGACTTTCCTATCAATAACTTACTTGGGTTATGTATAAACACAATAATGGAGCTTCAGCTCACAGGGTGAGGACATGTTAGTCACTTTAATTGGATGATATCAAATTGCTTTCCAAAATAATTGTAACATTTCAAAACTCCACCAAAAATGTATTAATATAGCCATATAATTCTATAACTCCTTCAACAATGAGTATTGCTAACTTCTGTCACAAGGTATGATGTAAAAGGTCAAGGTTGCTTTGTTTTCTTTGTATTTCTCTTATGTTATTAGCTTGGGGCATTATTTCATATTGTTGTGGAAAATTTGTATTTCTTCTTTAAAACTCTGTTCTTATCCTTTGACCACTGGGTCAGTCCCACTAGGGAGTGGCTATTAATGTATGTGTGTATGTCTGTGTTTGTGTGTTTGTATCCTTTACAAGATATATATCTATATATGTCAATCATGCTTGACTCTTCATAACCTCATTTGGGGTTTTCTTTATAAAGATATTAGAGTGATTTGCCATTTTCCTCTTCAGTTCATTTTATAGATGAGGAAACTGAAGTAAATAGGGTGAAGTGACTTGCCCAGGGTCACACAGTTAGGACTTGTCTGAGGCTGGATTTGAACCCAGAAAGATGATTTTTCCCAACTCCAGGCCCAGCATTCAATCTGCTGGGCCACCTAGCTGCCCAAACCTCATAGCTTTTATCTTGGATACCTAACACTTAAGAGAGAAATTTGATACAAAATATTTTCCTACCTGACCACTTCCTTTTTTATCCCAGTTATATTAATTTTGTCTCTTCAGAAGCTTTTCAGTTTAGCATAATAAAAATTATCTATTTTATCTTTTGTAATTGCCTTTCTCTTTCTCTAGTTTAGTTAAAAATACATTTCCTACTCCTTAACTGTGAGATCTACTACTCTGTGTGTGTGTGTGTGTGTGTGTGTGTGTGTGTGTGTTATGATCTTGAATACTGAGGTTGGTAGAATGTATTGTGGAATATGGTAGCCTAATTTTGGTCAAACTATTTCCCATTGTCCAAGCTGTTGTTTTTTTTTTTAAATAAGGAATTTTTCCTGGTTAATTTTATGTTTTTCACCTTACAGCATTGGGTTGGTGAATAACATTATTTCTGATTCTTCCATGTGTAGTCTGTTCTATTAATCTAGCTCTCTTTTGTTTAATCAGTATCAGATGGTTTTAATGATTGCTTCTATGCAACATATTTTCATGTCTAGAAATACTATTTCTCCTTGTCTCTACTTCCCTTCATCATTTCCCTTGATATGCAAGACCTGTTGGGAAGAGTGAATGTCCTTGCTTCATTCCTCCATTAATTGAAAAACACTGTAGTGTATGCCTACTACTAGAGCATGCCATATGTTTCACTAGATATGAGACTTACTTTTGGTTTTAGGTTGATACATCATGTAATATTTTTTAAAAGTACATCTATTCCTACACTTTGTAGTGATTTTTAGCAAAAAAAATACATACACACATATCTGTGTGTATATGTATGTGTGTATGTATTTGTGTATACATATGTATACATACACATATATAGATATATATATACATGTATATATAAACACACAAAAAAGAGTGTTGTACTTCAAAAAAAGACTGTTCCTGTATCTATTGAGATGATTATATGATTTTGGATGCTTAATTATGTTGTTTAGTGATTAATGATTAATTATGAAACATGATTATGTTGTTTTCCTAATGTTAGGAAACTATTCTTAAATCCATGTTATAAATCCAACTTGGTCATCATGAATGATTTCTTGGATAAGTCACTGTAGCCTGATAGAATTTTGTTATTTTTTTTACTCCATAAGCATTACTGGTAATGGTTTATAGTTTTCTTGTGTTTTATCTTTCCCTATTTTAGGTATTGTGATTATATTTTTCTCATAAAAGAATATTGGTAGCATGAATTTTTTTCTCAAGTTTTGAGAATAGTTTGTGAATTATTAAGTATTCATTGTTCTTTAAGATTTTTATAAAATCCTCGTGCTAATTCATCAGAAACTTTAATAGTTAATTTATAAATGGAATTATTTCCTTTCCTAAACTTGGGTTACATATGAAGTCTAACTGGTCTTCTAGTAGTTAAAGCAAATTATATTTTTAAAAGTATTCCTCTACTCTTTTATTTGTTTTTAGTTTTGTTAGCCTATAACTGCATAAAATGCTCTGGTATTTCTTTTATTTCTTCTGGCTTTATTGTGATTTTGCCTTGCTATATGCAGTTTCATTGACTCGATTTTCTGCCCTCTTCTTCATTAGACTAGCTAAATATTTATCAATTTTATTAGTTTTCTTATAGAATCAACATTTAGTTTTATTTATCATTTATATGTTTTGTGTTTCTAATTTATCTATTCTCCTCTAATTTTTAATATTTTTTTGGTTAATTTTAAGTTTGTTGGCTTGTTAGTTTTATAATTTTTAATAATGCATGATTAATTCATTGATCTGTTTTGTTAATGTACATTTATAGGGATATGGGTTTTCCCCTAAGAACTGCTTCAGTGGAGTCACAGAAATTATGATATGTAGATTTATCCTTACCATTTTCTTTCAAACAATTATTGATTATTTCTATGGTTTGTATTTGATGAACTCATTATTAAAGATTTCATTGAGTCTCCCTTTGAGTCTGTGTATTTGTGTGTTTACGTGTGTGTATGTGTGTTTGTGCGAGTGCTTATATATGTGCGTGTGTGTATTTGTGTGGTCCCTGAACCAATGGCTATTTTTATAGTTTCAGCGTATAAAGAATTTATTAATTCTTTCTGCCTTTTTACATTTATTTGCAATATTTCTGTGCCCCATGGTTAATTGTTTTAAATGTATGTATTTATGTATGTCTGTATTTAAATGTATGTATTATTTTGCAGTCTCATTTAGATATTTCTGTGAATCTTTTATTCCTAGATTCTACAGCAATTTGTTCAATTCTTTGTTAATAAATGCCCATCTTTTCTTTTTCATTTATTCTCAAGCTCAGGTGTTAAGGATAAGATACCCTGAGTTCTAACCTACTCTTTGAAATAAATTCTTCCATTTCTTCTTGGTGTATTCTAGTGGAAGCAAAATAATCTTATGTTATTTGATTTTACTTTTCATTGTATTTGAAAATTTTTCTCCTGATCACTTGCAGAACTTGTTTCCTAATTGAATTGTTAAATTTAACTACTTTGTGTCTTGGAGTCTTCAGTCTCATTTTTTCTTTCTGGAGGCAATCTATTCTTTCAATTGGAATTTGATTTTCTATGCTGGAAAATTCTTGACAATTCTCTTGTATTATTTTTGACATTGTGATGTTCATCTGGAAGACCGTATCATTAGCTTGTTTCTATGCATCCTGTCTTCAAGATAACTATATTTAGCTTGCATATGTTGAATAAGAATGTGTTCCTTTAATGTCATTGTTTTTTGTTTCTCTTCTTCTAGATTTTACTTCAATTTTATGTATTTGCATTCCCAATCTCATGTTTTTTCTTGTTTTCATTAGTGAGAATTGCCATTACAGAATTAAATTTTTCTGTTTTGCCCATTATTTTACCATGCAGGATATGAATTCTGTCTTCATAATTCTCGTTTCTCTTTTGAACCACTCAAGAACGGCATGTTGTGGTTTCATGTTCCCCTCACATTGCAGAGTCCTCTTTCTGAGCAAATGATGGATCATTTTCTTCTGTCTTTCCTCTATTCATAAATGCCTGCACCTTCTTAGTAGACCAAGAAGCCATATTTCTTTCTGTTGTTCATATTTTCCCTGTTGATTTGTCTGCTTATGTTCAAGGTCTTTGAGATTTCACCTTTTAAAATTTTTGGCCATTTCAATCTTTTTTCCTCTTATTTTCATTCATTGATCACTTACTGACTCCCTCTACCTGATGGTGATCTAAACTGGAGTCTCTATTGTAAAGCATCTCATACTCTCCTCCAGTGGAAAATTTTTGTTTCAGCAGCCCAGGACTATGTCACAAGTGACTTCTGGGAGAAAAAAAGTGACTCCAACTAGATGCTGAGTTTTTTTCCTTAGTGGAATTCCTTAGTGGAATGCTGCAGTCTTCCCCAAAAGAGTGTCCTGTCCACTTCCTCTGTTCTTAACATCTCTGACCTCACTGGCAGTTTAGATTTCTTTTTCATTGATGCTATGGTGTTGATTCCTGTGATTTAGGTCTTGAAGTTGTTGGGCAGAAGGCACAGTGGGATGTGGGGCTGAGCTCTATTTCAAGCCCAGAAACTAGCCCTTTCTCTCTGTTCCTCCTTTCTCATGTACAGATCTTTTGTAACACAAAACTATGCTGCTATGATGCTGATTCTCTTTTATAGTCCCAGCAAAATTCAGCTTGAGGTCTGTATCTCCACAATGATAGGAAGGAGTGAGAAGTGGGATATAGGGTTATGTTCTATTGCAAGGCTGCATTGGGTTGGGCTTTGGGTTCAGCAGTCTTGCTGCCCAGTAGTAAGGTGAGAAGTGAGGAAAGGGGTGCTGAATGAGCTTAGAGTAAGCATCCGTTCATGTTGTTTTATTTTTAACTTTCTTTTGTGTTCCAAATGTCCTAGACCAGAGGTGTTAAACACACAGTCCCTGAGCTACATGGAACTGCAACACTTCCAAATGCTACCCAAACAAAACTAAAATGCAATCAGCAAATCTTCAATGAAATAAATAAATATATCAACACCTAGATAACATTCTATTGTAAAACTATTTCATCATGAGATCCACAAGGATCCTACTGTATAGAAGAGAGGTCCCATTTCTATCTGAGTTTAACACTAGTCTTAGAATGCAGAGAGAGTTCCTATTGTTTTATCTTTGGCACGTAATTTCAGTCATGGAAAGGTTTTATGAGGATTAGTGAAAATGCTTAGTCCTTCATCTTTTTGATTAGGTGACCCAGAAGTGCCCAAACTTTATATTCTAATGGGAGAAGACAATACAAAAAGGGATGCTGGGAAAGGGGAAAATCAGAGTACTACAGGTATTTTTTGTGTAGACTTGGGTATAATCTCACAATAGGGTTAATGTATTTTCCAAAAGTCAGGGTTAGAATTCAGGTTTGCCTGTCTCCAGGTAAAACATTATTTTATAATTCTCCTCTGAGAATAAGGATGTTGAATTTTATAGTTGTAATAGATATTTTCTGTTTGTATACATATCACCTAAAAGAATACCCTTATCATATTAATCATTTTACTAACTGTTTAAATATTTTGATAATGTCAAGACTGGATGCGTTAGTCAATTTATACCCTTAGTCATAATATGCACATATAGGTTTATATAGAAGTTAGATGGAAAGGCTTCATTCGTATGAACTGTCATTAGTGTTAATACCTGTTATATATCATAAACACAATTATTATGAGATGCCAGGTGCTACCTACTACAGGAATTATAGGATTTAGAGCTAGAAGAGACAAGGGATCAGTATAGTCCCTTTATTTTATTAGTGGAGGAACTGATAACCAGATAGATTTACTAACTCATCCAAGTTTCTAAGAGAAATAAGTATCAGAATAGAAATTCAAACACATATCTTCTCATTTCATATTCAGTAATTTTTCTACTCTTCTCAATGTTTCCCCAGTCTTCCATGATACTCTCAAGTGGGTTTCTTTAGCCTGGGAATCCCTGGCTCCTCAGTAGAAGTATGGATAAATTTCAAGGAATTAGCAATTTTTGATATATTAATAACTATTTTTTATATCATAGCCTTCCTTTGTAATACAATGTGGCATTTTATAGATTTAAAAACATTATTCTGAGAATGGATCCATAGGCTTCACCAAATTGGTCCCTAATGCAAAAAAAAAAAAAAAGTTAAGGACACTTGCCCACAAATTAAAAATAAAATAAATTTTATAGATGAATAGGATTCTGATCATCTCAAAAGGTATTCTATTCATCTCATATATCTATTAATGCATAACTACATTATTTTTATTGTGAATATTTTTTTCTCTGATTCTAAACTCCATGAGAATGAGAATTACACAATCTCTATCATTACATTGCCTTCATTTCCTAGCAAGGTACCTTGCTGTAATACTAATGAGATTAAAGATCTTCCCCACCTATTAAAGGGCCTGCCCATTAAGGGGAGTTTGATTAGGGGAGATTTGTAGGAAGGCCCACACCTTTTGTTAATGAGGCACTGTTTCTCAAGGATTGTGATGCCTTCTGGCTCTGGAAAATGTATAAATACTCTTAGGTGAGGTTTTACTTTGGGGCTTACTCTTTGAAAGTGTTTGTTTGGCCAGATGAGACTTTGGGCAGCCCCTAAGCAATCCCACTACTTTGAAAACCCAGATATTGATGTTTCTCTCTCTGGTAACTATGTACATATGATCAGACAGTTATCTGACTGCTGAACTATCCAACTGTTGGAAGCCCTGTCTGTTGATTTTGATTTCTCTATATTTTCTCTGAAGTTCACAATGCTGACTTTTTCCCCTGAGCTAAAGTGGATGATAAATGTACTTGGTTAAAGTAATTGTTGACCCTTCAAGTTACTTTCCTTTTAGAAAAGCAGATCAAAGAATCTGTGATATCAGGCCCTACTGTGTATGTCAGGGTCCTTGCTTTAACATTTGCTAGGTAGTTTACTCAATTAGTGCACTCAAATAGATACTCAATTAGTATTCACTGAATCAAATCGAATTAAAAAAGAATTCTGGCCACATACTGTTATTTTTTACTTTCATTTTTTAGCAATACATTATTTTCCAATGCAAAGTATCAAATCAATATAATATCAATAAAAATCTATAAATACATCCTAAGTGTTACATGAATATATTTTAAGATATGTAACTTTGTACATGGTGATTCAAACAGTACTTTGCCTTTAATGGCTTTACTGCTTTATTGTAAGCCTCCCAAACATTTTGCAGCATATTCTGCCCAGAAATCTAACTTTCTCACCCTGTACTTTGCTCTTTCCATTTCTTACCTTTGAAACTAGTTCAGAAATGCATGATTTTAACTTGATAATAAGAAGAGAGAGAAAAATGATTTGATATGTAAAACACTATTAATAGCATAACTACTATTGGTTTCTTTTCTTCTCCTTTCTATGGTTTCTCTTTGCTTCTGAAAGTCAATGAGTTCATGAAAGACCTCTCCAAAGCAAGCATTTGTCTCTATTAAGTGATATGCAAAGATAAGGGGATCCCTGTAGTCAACAAGCATTTTAAAATGAAAGATTTGCTGGGCTAGCATCTGATTGGTATGCAGAGGACATGAGGACATGGCCAAGGAGAAGATGTAAATCGCCAAAGAGTCCCATGATAGTGCCGCCACTCTCTAGACCTAGCTCAAAATTATTAATTAAAGCATCAGCAAGGATAGTTTGTTTGCATATCAGATGAGCTAAGCCATGCCAACATCCCTGCAAATAAAAAGACAGCCCTATTAGGCCTAGTCATTAATTAAATGTCTTCGCTGTGAATAAATAGTAAAAATCTCTCAGTCTGAGAGGAGCCCATGGCATGGTGATAAATATGCAGCTGTTGATATTCCTGTAACATGGTTTGACATCTTCATCAGTTACCAGTAGCTCCCTCCCCAGGGACACAAGGTTCAAGTCTCATGGAAGATGACATTTCTGCCTAAATTTGTTCCTAAAGATATATCATTTGCAAGTTCAAAGATAACCTGAACTGGGAATAAGACAACAAGGAAAAACTGCTAAAAACCCTGAACAGTCATATTTAATCATCTCTGCTGATGGCATTTTATAGGTCCACAAATCTGGAGGATGAAAAAATGTTGCTTTTTTTGTAATGTCAATATAAGTTAGTGATTGTGTGTTTCTAAAAAGATTTTCAAAGTCCTATAGCAATCATGACCAAGATCCCAGGTGAATGTATAACCTCTCATTGATCACTCCAGGAAATGTGCCCAACCTATTGTAAAATGGGGAGGTGGGGTGTTTTGTCATCATCATCATCATCATCACTGTTGTCATCTTTCCTTCTGTCATTTGTAGGATCTTTACTTGATAGGCTAAAACCAGGGAGGCACAAAATCAAATCTTTAGACAGTTGGCATCAAGTTGAGTTAGTAACCTTGGTGTGTAAGTTTTGATCGGGAAAGGGATTGAACCCACCAGATGATATATCTATTTGCAGGGAGAGGATTATTTATCTCTTTGTACCCTCATTCTACCTTTCTGAATACTCTTTCTCTGGCTCCGTTACTTCCTCATCATCCAGTCAATCACCAATTACTAAACACATGAAATGTGTCAAGAGCTGTATTACACACTAGGGATAATCTATTTTCAAACTATTAGCATGGTTGTCATAATAAGCTCTCATTTCTTTACCTTTTCTGCTGGTTACCTTATCAGTTTCCCTGAGTTCAACAAATATTTTGACATAGATGATTCCTAACTATTTTAATGTCTTTCCTAAACTCTATGGCTACCAAGTAACTGCTTTTTTAATGTCTGAATTTGGATGTCCCTTAGACATCTAGCACTTAACTCCAAAATTAACTTTGCCATCATCCCCAAAACTTCCCACCCAAACTTGCCTCTTTCTTTTGAGATCCTCAACATCTTTCCAGTTACCCAGGTTGACAACCACAATGATATTCTTGACTCTTCTCTCTTTTTCACCACCATTTTGCAATAAAGTAACATCCCCCTGGTCATGCAACCTCCCCACCTTTCATATCATGTCTTTTTCTTCCAGACACAGAGTCTCCACCCTGATTCAAACATCATCACTCACCTATCTTATTGAAAAAAACCTCCTAATTTGTCCCCCTACTTCCAATCTTTCCCCAGTCCAATACATCATCCATAATTATGACCAAAATAATCTTATAAAAAGCAAAGAGCTAATCAGAGGCCATATCATTTCTTGTCTCAAAAATCATTAATGGTTCCTTATTGCCTTGGGATAAAGAACAAACTCTGAAATGTGGCATTTAACACCCTACAAGACTTGATGGTACCTTGCCTCTTAAGACTTATTACCTATCAGTCCTATTCCCAGATTATATATTGGTTTCCCCTAACTCAGAATTTCATTTTCTATGTCTGGGCTTTGTATAGCCTGTCACTCATAACTGAAATGAAATCACGTCTCTTCTCTATTTTTTTTTTAGAATCTTTACCTTCTTTCAAAGTTAAACTTCAGCATTATTTCCTACCATAAACCTTTCTTGAAAGCTGCCACTCTCCCAGGCCACCACCATTGTATCTTCTCTCATTTTATTTCTGTCTACATGTACGTTCCCAATAGAATGTGAGCTCCTTGAGGTCAGAGACTTATTTTTTTTTTCAGTTTCTGTCTTTGTGTCCCTAGTATCTAACATAATTTTTTGCATATAATACATTTTCAACATATTCTGTTTAACAAGTATTAATTAACTGCCTTCTATTTGTAAGATGTTGAATCAAGCACTGGAGATACAGAGCTAAAAATTAAACAACTTCAATCAGGCATCCAGGAATTTACCCTTTTCTTTAGAGAGTACAAGGTAGGGAAATAGAGGAAATATAAACATATAGGCAAATAAGTAAATACAAATAATTTCAAGTGGTAAGGAGTATTAATAACAGTGAAGATCAGCCTAAAAGTGTTTATCAAAACTAACTTTTTGAAGCCATAGATGAGATATTCAGGAATATTCATTTCCAAGCAGTTACAATCCAGTTACACAGCAAATCCTTTATTAGAGCTATATTTTTTCCTTCTCTTGCTTGGGCCATGTCCTTCTAACAAAAGATAGTCTAGAACAAAGGCCAGACTCCACATTTTATACAAACCAGGCTTGGGGAGAGGGGTACTCAGCTTTATAGTCACACCAATGCCTCAGCTGAATTGCATTTTTCTTATTCTGTCCTTCATGTAAATTGACAACAGCTACTCAGCACCCTCCATAGTTGCAATCATATAAGAACATATAGTTTTGTGTGACAAGATAATATGAAAGTCAAGTTCATTTTATTTAAAATAGGAAAATTCTACCATGAGTCAATCTGAAGTAATCACTTGAAACTTGGAGGCTGATGGCCACAAAGAATTGGAGGGAAAAAAAACAACTTAAAAATCAGGCTTCGTTTCTCTGTGAGGTTGATGTGCTATAAACTTAAAGGTCAAGTCCTGACTAATATTCTGAGAAACTGTGCAGAGACTGCAAAGGCTGCATATTTTGATAGGCAAGTGTACTGCCTGACCCAGAAAATGGTTTTATCTGCTCAAAATTGATAATATGTTTATTCTTTACCACTCCCCTGTAGTGGCCAGAAGTCAAGAAGTATTTACTAAGCATCTACTCAGGCCAACCACTGTGCGAAGTATTAGAGATACAAAAAGGTAAAACCTGGCCCTGGCCTCAAGAAGTTCACCATCTACTATTTCTGAAAATGGAGGGTTCTGCATTGGACTGGCTATGCTAAATCACCACAATGTACTTATAAAGATCTGAATGAATTGCTAATAGTGTGTGTGTGTGTGTGTGTGTGTGTGTGTGTGTGTGTGTGTGTGTGTGTAAAGACAGAGATAGATAAAAAGGGAGAAGATTATAGATAAATCAAGAGACAGAAAGATAGATATATAGAAGAGACAGAGAGAAAGATATAGGTGCATAGAAGAGATAGATAGATGATAGATAGATGAATAGATAGATGATACAGATATACACACAAATATACCATAAATGGGAAATAAGTATATTTCTCATTTGCAAGAAGGTTAATGTAAAGAAATGGGTATTAAAAGGGAGTCAGGCAGTCTATGAATTCCTTTTTACAGGCACAGTTTCTTCTAGGGGAACATACAGAAAATATAATAAGACCTAGTCTCCTTTCACTGTTTCATTTGGGCTCACATTTCATATCTCAAAATGCAGGAAAGGGAGGGATCTCAAAGTTATTTGACCCAATCCTTCCTCCTCAGTGATCCATTTCCCCTGGCATTTATCTCCTTTGTGTATGAGAAGCTTCTTCTGAAGTCAATAGCAACTCCAGGCAAGAAGGAAGAAGAAATTCATCTAGAGAATTGAACTTAGAAAGATTAAAATGTAGAGTTTTAATAAAGCTGTAGCTGACACATGTCAAAAAGATAAAAAGAAGATTTGGGATACTCTGATGCCAGAACTGGGGAGCACTACTTTAAGAATACATATTATTTTGATTGAAATTTGTGAAGAAAATCAATATAATCACCAACTGTAGTAAATAGATATATTTCAAAAATGTACTGGGCTTACAGAGTTCATTTTTTTTAAATAGAAAAGGAAATCTTTCACTGAAAACATTTTTAATATGTTTTATAACAAGGCAAGATTTTCAAGTGTACTTACCCAGAGAATTTTGCTTTCCCAATGCAATCTAAAGCTATTGCCACACAAACAACTTTATTAATTTTAAATTATGATTGATAAGTTTTTCTCATAAAGCCAGAGGACTTGTAATGGGATGTCACTATTTAATGTGTTCAAATGAACCAAATTTTGAAAGCTACCAGTTATACCTCACTGTAAAAAATTAACTCAGTGATTGAACTTATTGTGATAAAGAAGAAGATAATGAATCAATACCTGTACCCCACTAATTATTCCATTTTCTGTGCTGTGAAACAAAATAATATTTGTAAGAATATTGGCATCAAGTGAAAAAAAAATCATCCAATAGTAACAAAAGAGATCAATCTAGTTCTTATAATTAGGGAATTGTCTTAATTTACATGAAAGGTATTTCTTCAAAATTTAAATTTTGATAGTTTTCAGAAGGGCACAAAAATTTTAAGTTAATAAAAATTTCAAATGAATAGTCGCTGTGGTCTAAATATTTCTTGGGCATTTATTTTCCATGTTCATATGCAATTCCAAGGACTAAAAATATAAAAACAAAATAATACATAGCTCCTGCTCTCATGACCTAACAATTCAATAGGGTGAAAATAAATAACTAAAATACCTAATTTTTAATAGGATCTGTGATTTTATTAGAATAGATTTTTTCCTCCAGCCATTACGTACAAGTCATGACCCACTCATGCTTTTCAATCCTACACAACTCTTATTAGCTAACTTATTCTGATTTTTAAAATAAATAGGTAGATACTTTAAATTATTAAGCAGTAAGCTTGATGTTAATTCCTATAAAATTCCTTACTAGATCAATCTATGAGCACATAAAAATGCAAGAGATGATCACTTTCGTTTACTTTTATGACTGGGACTGTGGTTTCATCAACGTAGGGCACTCTCAGTGAGCAATCTCCTCTACCAATGTCTATCAACATCTTTGTAGGGAAGTCTCAGTGAGCAACCTCCTGTACTAATGTCTATCAATATCTTCTCTGCAATTTATGGTCCTAGAAAATTGTTTGAGAAAATGAGAGGTTAATTGAGTTGTCTAGGGTCACATACCACAATACGTTCCTGAAACTCAACTTGATCTCAGATCTTCCTGATGCCAGCTCTCTATTACTCCATGCTGACTCTCATTTTATCTGTTTATTAAGACTAATGTGTCAGAAGAATATCATGAGCCTACCATACCTAGAATTTGGTAAGATATTTGACAAAAATTTCTATTATAAGTTTCTGGAAAAGGTAAAGAGACATGGCATGAATGCAAATCAACGGATTCAAAACTTGGTGACTCATTGACCACAGAGAGTATAGATTAATGAATTAATATCAATCAAAAGGGAGGTCTCTAGTGGAATGCCTGTCTCTTTGACTTTGGTTTTGCATTAGTGTGTATGTGTGTGTGTGTGTGTGTGTGTGTGTGTGTGTGTATGTGTATGTCCAATGATTGACTTGAATAAAGGTATAGATTGTACTACTTTAACATTTCTGAATGATACTAGAAAGAATAGTTGGTAACATTACATAAAAGGACCAAGATCCAAGCAGATCTCAAAAGATTGATGAGCTAACAATAACAATGTAAAATATAATGGTAATAAATATCAAATCTTTAATGTGAACTCAACAGCACAAGTACATAATGAGAATTGGCCAGAATGCAATTTATAAAGAAAGGACTTAGAAGTACAGTGCCCATAATGAGGGAGAAAATAGCCCACTTGATCCTTATCAGATGCATCTAGAGTGTTGGGCAAAGTTTAGAAACATTTTCAAAGAGAATAAACTGGAGCTCACCCAGGGGAGGTTGATCAGGATGGTAAAGAGATTTGAACCCATATAATATCAGGTGAAGTTTGAAGTACTTACAGCATTTAATCTGGGGAGAAAGATGAATACGGAACACGATATACATCTGAAGTATTGTTATGTAGAAAATTTGTATTGTTCTCTTATTGACTTTGGAAGACACAAGTGGTATCAGTGGGTGGAAGTTATAGGAGGCAGACATTTGGCTTGATATATGTAGAACCCTGCTTCAAATATCTTTTCTCACAGAAACTAGGAATATCATTAGTGCATTGAGAGAGGGGATAGAATCATGGGAAGAAAACAATTTAACTGTATTCTAGAAAGAGGTAATTATTGTGACTGAGAGACTGGCAAAAAGGGAAGGAAAAATATGAGAATTTCTTTTCTGAGAGTACATGTGAGTTGTCATCTTTGAAAGAGAATTGGAGAGATATTTTTAATAAAAAACAATTTTGCTTTTATCTCTTCAAGGTGCTAACAACATGTCTGTGATTGTTAGCTGTCTATATTTGACTTCTCTTGAGAAATGGGGCAAATAGGTTCCCAATAAATAAATAAATGAACATCCTGTGATATTCTGAACTACATACTTTGAAAGCTTTGAGGTTTTCCATCCTACTTCAATACATTCAAATGTATCTTCCTGCTTTAATTCTCTTTTCTTCTCCAATTGATCTGGCATAAGCCTTCTGACACCAGTCATATCATCTTCTTGTCCCCAATTAAAACAAAACCCATCCTTTTTAGGTTGGCATTCTACATCTTCATGGTCTGACCCTTACCACTTTTCTTATCTCTTAGCCATTCTTGTCTCTTCATTGACCCAACATTCCAGCCAAAGAGAGATCCTAGAATCTGCATAGGTTTTTCCCCCTTTTTTCTAAATATGACCTTGACTTTCCTGCCTCTGTGCCTTTTCTGATACTGTTTCTTTCTGCCTACAATGTCCTTCCACTGCCATCTATCTCTGGAATATTTGTTCCAGCCCCAATCTGCCTGAAGAACAGGGCAGTAATAGGAGGAAAGAAACATTATATAGTGAGTACCAACGCAGTATTAGTAGCTGTGAAAGAAGTTGTAGCAGCCTGCAACAAGGATATATCTGTCATGTGAGGGTAAATCTAACTAAATTCAAAAGAGAATTATCCCCATCAATGCTGAGATTTGATGTTAATATTTGAGGCCACAAATCTGAAAAACTAGCTACTAAAGCCTAGAGGAAATAAAATTTGCCTCAGTGGAGTGCATACCCATACTAGTGAGGTCACAGGTCCTTGAAGTATTAAAAATTATTATCTGTGAATGTCTTCTATTCCCTCTTAGACAACAGGCCACAAGCAATGTCTTCTTCATCACTGCCGCCCCCAGAAACTAGCAAAATGCCCCCCACTGAATTTATTGAATAGATTTAAAACATTGCATTTAGTATGTTTATGTCTTTGCAGGGATCTGTATAATTAGACAGCATAGCAAGCTGGATAAAGTACCAGGGTAAAGATTCAAATAATTTATATGACACTAGCTATATGAACCTCTATAAGTCTCTTACCTTCTCTGTGCCTTAGTATTTAGAATACTCTCAGATTACTCTATGACATATTTACTGAGTCAAAGAGATTATAAATTACATTGTTTGAGAGAATTCTCCCACTGCAAGTTCCCCATGCATAGGTAATCACATATCCTTCAGTACTCCTACATGCATTTATGTTGACTAAAGCCCAATGGAGAAATGAGAAAACATTAAACTGATACAAATTTTTAAAAATGTTTCTCTGAATTCAAATTGATAGAGAAATTTAATCTGGTTTTCAATACACTGGCAAAAATATTTATGCCTGATAACAAAATTCATGAAATATTTCTGTATATCTACAAAACATTTCAGTATAAATGTAAGTATAAAAATATTCAACTTAGATATGGCATATTTTTGGTTAGCCAGTAGTAGAAAGAAAAGTTATACATTTGGGGATGTAGGCAGAGAAAACAAAAATGAAACACCCCTCCTCAAAAAAAAAAAAACCCAAACAATCTTAATTCACTAAAATGATTTCCAGGGCATAGGATTTTCTGAATATAATCCCAATACTCATGAGCTGTCCTGCTCTCTCCTATCTATTATTCTTCTACCTTTACAAAGCACAGCAGGATTGCATTTGAAGAAAAATAGGATGTAGAGACTTTAAACACTGCATATTATGAAAAGGGAAAGGGTGGAAGAAGAGGGAGAAGAGCTATACCATGGATTTGATTAATATTTGGTGTGAATTGCCAGGAATCCAAAAAAAAGTCATTGCCTTCAAATCTGTGAGCCAAGCTTTCAATTCAGTTTGCTCTTGACCTACCCTTAGCAAGGGAGGAAAAGTGAATTACAAACAATAATAATATTTCAGGAATGGAGAAAAATGGTCTTGAAATGTGGATAACTCCATAGCTACTGCTCTCTGTTAAGAGACAAAGGATATTGAATGACTTTTTTCCCTCAATATTTAAATAAACTTCCCATTAAGAGTGCACTATATCTCTTAGGGTGGCAATCAGCACACATCTCCCATAGAATAAATTCATAGTGCTTTGAAGCCACTGCAGATGTATATTTAAGAAGAAAAAGAGGCAAAGCAAAGCAGTAGATAATGACATAGCCTCTTAAAGCACTATGATTTTTCTCTGCTGATTAAGGTTTGCAAATCAGACATGCCTTAGAGAGGAAGTTTTCCTAAAAACAACTACTACAGCAATAACAATAAAGAAAGACTTGAGCAGATAAAGAACCTGCAAGTAGAGTGGCTTGCCTGCTTCGCTCATCACTCATAAGAACCACAATCACTCTTATTACCAGGCATTTATAGACCATCTTTCCTTGCAAATCCCTTTATAAATGGTTTTACAAATGGATTAGAATCATCATAGATATGGATCACTTCACCCTGCACAGAGGTGCAGTCACCTCAAGGGGAAATGCAAGAACTTTATATAAATCACAATAATATTATGCTAACTTTTAGGACCAACTGTAAAGAATCTCTTATTTGCTCGAAGCCACAGGGAATATTAGATAACCAAGGGACATTTCCTTCCTTTGGCTATAAGGTCAATGTGGCCTCATCAGCTGAGGTCTAATGCTAATGAATCAAGAGGGCAGATGGCAGGACTATAAAAGGTCCAAGCTCCTGGCTTTTTCATCTTATGTGATAAAGCTAAATAAACCACAAAGTAGTGTGTGTGTGTGCGTATGTGTGTGTGTGTGTGTGTGTGTGTGTGTGTCTGGTTCACAGTTTTGTCTGTAACACAATTCCAGCTCTAATGCTTCTATTTCCTGGTTACTTGAGAAGTTCCCCCCCAAACTCCCTCGGCTTCATATTGTATCCAAAATAAAACTTCATAGACTCAAAAAGTTGCCAAGGAAGTCTAAATTTTATTTTATTTTTCTTCAGGTAATATAATGTCTGAGTATGAAGTACACACTACTATTTCATGAAACCTATTGGGTTAGATTCACCCCATTTAAAAAAATTTTAATTGATATCTTTTGTTTTGATAGTGCCTAAATTTACCACTGTACCTTTCTCCTACCCTACCTATACCCTATTTTGAAAAAGAAAAATAGATAGAAGAAGAAAAATATCAAAAATCAATGAATGCACCAATTTTATGCAATGTTGTATACCCTTGGTCCTTTTATATATTCAAAAGGGGAGGTTGAAATGTCTCCTCATATCTCTTTTTGAAAGTCAGGCTCATTCTTTATTAATTTTGCAATATTCCCATTCAATTGGTTTAAAATTATTGCTTTTTCCATTGCCATGTGTATACTCATCTTATATATTGTTCTGCTGGCTTTGCTTTATATCTCTTTATAAGAATAGGATCAAAATTATCCGGCCCATTTTTAATGAGCTACTGTAAGTAGGTAAGAATGTCTTATAGGACCTACAGGCCCTATACTAAGTCTGTAATGTCATCAAAAGACATTTGATAAAGTGAAAGGATAGCAAACAGGAATTCTGTTTCAGTTGGCTGGAGGATTTATTCCTTCCCTCTGGGTCCTTTATAAAAGCATAAATGTAAGTGATATAAAGGGATTCCAGAAATTGAACAAGTATGTTTTCTCAGCATACCTCTGAGCAGAAACTACTTGGGGGGCTGGGAGAGAAGGCTGGCTTCATTTTTGTCCATGTTTCCTTCCCCTGACTCCACTTTTTAACTAGGACCTTGAGATCTGTAAAAGGTCCTGAAGATGTTGGAATTCTAGTCCTCCCATTAATCCTAGTGATATGGTATTCCTGGATCAGCTGATATCTCCACCATCAGAATCCAAGGAATAAGGTTTACCACGCTTATAGGGAAATTTCCTGAGCACTCCACAAATGGGAGAAAAGGACTTCCAAAAACCAGACAGTATTACCTGTGTGCCACATCTGCTCAGTAAGCACCATTTTGGTATATTTTGCATGCATTTACATGTATACATGTTATTTTCCCAAGTTCATAAGTTCTTTGAGGCCATAGAATATTGTTTTGTGGTGCCGGTATGTAGCATAGTGACAAGTACATCATAGGAACTTTAAAGAATGAATGAAAAAATTAAATAGGTTTATTGGTGAAGGCTGAAGCTCTGTCCAATGTGAGGTTGAAAAGTGAAGCAGGAAATCCAGTGGGAACTTCCCTAAAGACACCAAATACAAAGAGTCTGGATGGAAACTCCTACCTTTTCTATATTTTCTTGTGTAGGTAACATCTTCAGAGTAAATGACTTCCCAGAAATCCTACTGAGAGTCATACATCTAAGAAGATGAAAGACAAAATGTAAAGAACTGTCACACCTCAAAATGTTCATAGTAGAACTGGTTTTTTTGGTAGCAAAGGACTGATGGAAAAGTATATGTCCAATGATTGGGGAATACTAAGCAAATTGTAGTACATGAATATAAAAGAATGATCCTGCATCATAAGAAATGATAAATTTCAATAATTCAAAGAATGACAAGAAGACAAATTAACTGAATCTAGATTGAAGTAAGCAGAACTAGGAATATAGGATGCATAATGTCTCCAATTTTGTAACTTCAAACAAACAATAACAACAGATTTGAACTCTCAGTAATATATTGATCAACCTTGATGCTCAAGAAGAGGTAAGAAAATGTACCTCACCCAATAGAAAAGAAGCCAAGGAACACAAGAAACAATTTTCACAATAAGAATTGCACACTATTAATAATCTGATTATTAATAAATAATATTATAAAATAATTGAAAGAATGATCCAAATTGTTAATAATAAGAGAAATACAAAGCATGAAAGAATCTGAGGTTTCATCTCACAATCAGCAAATTATCAGAAAAAAGTGACAATGGAGGGATTATGGGAAGATAGGCACATTATTACAGTATTGATAAAAGTATGAATCAGTATAACTTATATGGAAAGCAATTTGGAACTATACCAATAAGTGACTAAAACATCCATGACTTTTGACCTAGAGATTCCATCACTACACATGTATTCCAAAGAGGCCATTGATAAAAAGAAAGTCCTTTATACATCAAAATAGTTATAGTAGCATTTTTATGTTTTGGTGGGAAACAGTTGGAAACAAGGTTGATTGGAGAATAGATAAATAAATTATGGTATAAGAATGTCATAGAATATTATTGTTGTTCAGTCATTTTCAGTTGTGTCCAACTCTTCGGGACCCCATTTGGGGTTCTCTTGTCAAAGATACTGGAGGGGTTTGTCATTTCCTTCTCCAATGAGAAATTGATACAAATAGAGTTAAGTAACTTGCCTAGGATCACATAACTAGCAAATGTGTGAAGGCAGGCTGATTTCCTGACTTCAGGCTGGGCACTTTAACCACTGTACCACCTTGCTGCCCACAGAATATTACTGTGCTATAAAAATTAATAAGATTAATACAGAGAAGCATAAAAAAGACAGATAAACTGATGCAGTATGAAATAAACAAAGAAAACAATACATAATATAACAATGTAAATTGAAAGATTAAGCAAGGTCTCAAAGAAGAGATATGATAAAACATCTCCTCCTATTACTTTGCAGAAGTAGGAAGTACACAGGTATGGAACATTACATATATTTTCAGATTTTTTGCTGCATTGATCAGTTTTGCTGATGTTTTCTTCTTATCTTGTTTTCTTTAAAAATATTCCTTATCATATGGGATTGTTCTCTGAGAAAAGTTTCAAGTAAAGCTTTTAAA
The DNA here is from genome assembly GCA_028658325.1 of Potorous gilbertii. NCBI lineage: Eukaryota > Metazoa > Chordata > Mammalia > Diprotodontia > Potoroidae > Potorous > Potorous gilbertii. The sequence goes on from CM053770.1 coordinate 444,920,312, forward strand.
AATCTGTAAAGATGTATTTTAAAAGAAAATACTCTACATTTATTATTATTTACTATTATTATTTTTACAAGGGATGCTTGTAATCCTACCTACTATAGGAAACCTTCCCTAACCTCTCTTAATTTCAATGCCTTCCCTTAGTAAATAATTTTCTATTTATCATATATATATATATATATATATATATAATATGTGTGTGTGTGTGTGTAGAAACACATACCTACATATACACATAAACACACATACATATAAATACATATATATATATATATATATATTGCTTTCTATATATTTGTTTGTATATTACACTGTAATCTCCTTGAGGACAGGGACTGTCTTGCCTCTCTTTATATACAGAGAGCAGCACCTGGCACATAGTAGGTAGACTGGTAGGATGTACATATGTATTTCTGTACTTGTATTCAGAAATGAACGTAATGTAAATTTCCCAATCACTTGGTAAATAGCCAAGATTAGAAGAGCTGAAACTCTTATTCAAACCCTAGACAAGCATTATGAGCAACACTGGGAAGCTATGCTCAACTGAATAGTGTTCTCTTTTTGGAGGAATATCCCTTGCTATCCCTGTCCTGAACAATCCTCTCTCGCTATGGCTAAGTAACCCTCCAATTGTTAACTAGTAAATGGGTTATAAGAGCATTTCATTCCATTTTGAGATCTAAATTACCAGGGTACCAGCCTGAATCAGACTCAGCTCATTATGTTTCAGGTGGTGGTCACCAAGAGAGAAGCATACAAGGAAGCCAGGACAAGTAGTGAAAGTGAAAAGTTTTAGTAATAAAATGAAACCTTACCGCTTTATGGAAATCTCAGGATTATTGCTCATAAGGAGGCATCATTCCAAGGGCAAGGAGAATGAACAAAGGAGATGTGGCAAAGTCAAGTCCTCAGACACTTGTATAGTATCCATTTGTGCCAAATGTGAAAATCCTTAGAGAGATTTCTGGGGCAATGTGAGAAAGTGCAGAAAGTAGCATACTTAATCCCTAATAAGAAATTAGATAGATTTCTCTTGAGTTTTGTGTGTTCTAAAAAAAATCTCACACTTAAATTGGCTATGCTGAAAGATGTGAGTAAAGATATGCCTCTGGGATGGCATTGCCTGGTGATGATGATATGAATGAAAGGCATGATGGTAACTGTCATACTTGGAGTACCTCTTTATATGTTTCTGGCTATGTATTTTCTGAGCATAAAAACAAGTCATTTATCTAGACACAGATCAGGTTATTTAACAAAAATGAATTTTTTTTCTCATGAGGGCAGCATTTAAATACTCAGTGAGAAGCATGTAGATGTCCTCATTTAGGCACTGACAAGATGAATATTAAGCCATTAGAAGCAAGGGAAGTTGACTCTCAAGATTAGAGGCCAGGCTTTTAAAATGGAATTCAAAACCAGTCCCCTCAAAAATTAAAGTCTTATATTGAAAAACTATTTTTGAAGACTCTTGGAGTTCTCCTTGCCATTGTCTCCTATGGTTGTTAGACTAGGAATCAGTAAGACATCAGTCAAATCCTACTTCAGAAACTTACTAGCTGTGTCACCCTGGGCAAGTCACCTAACTAACCTTTATCAGTGTCAGTTTTCTCATCTTTAAACTGGGAACCAAAATAGCTCCCATCTCACAGGTCAAATGAGATAACATACCTAAAGAGTCATGGAAACCTTGAAGTATTATACAATTCCTGCCATCATTACACGCACAGAGAGAGAGAGAGAGAGAGAGAGAGAGAGAGAGAGAGCAGGTGGCTAAGAAAGAGCAAGCATTAACACTGCTCTTCCTAGAACTTTCTCCTTCAAAGGAGGGCATGTGGGGAGAGGAAGAGAGAGAGAGAGCAAGCTAACATCCCTCTGTTCTATACTCAAGAAAGAAACTAGCCTCCATTATTTTCTTAATGGGGAAGAGATGAAAAGTGAAAATGGGATGTTCAGTAATTTATTTTGCTTAAATTCAAACTTTTTAGTTCCATCCCAGATTCCCCAAAGGAATCTCAGTTGTTCAGCAAGTTTCCTTTAAAATCCATTTTCGAGGGGCGGAGCCAAGATGGCGGAGTAGAAAGACTCACCTATGCTAGGTCCGAACCCACAGCCCATAGATTTCCTGTAAAAAGAACTCCTGACAAATTCTGGAACAGTGGAAGCCGTGCAGCAACACAGTGAAGGAGATTTCTGTTGCAGAGAGCCCTGAAAAACCGACCACAAAGGTACCCCAGACGGGAGCGGAGTCCTGTCCTGTGGAGCACTCCCCTCCCCCACCCCAGCCACGGGGCACTGAGAGGAGCCAGCAGAGCCCAGCAGGTGTCAGGGACCTGAATCTCTGGCAGCCACGAAGGTCCCTCCACCCACAGACGCACAGGTCAGTGAGAGAGACAGGCTGAGAGGGGAGCGGGGGATCTCCGGGACTCGGACCCCCTGGGAAGCGGCCACTGAGGCAGAGGCAGAGGCAGCTCAGCCAGAGACTCCCAGAGCGGGCAGGAGCTCCACCCCAGCTCCACTACAAAGGAGCTCTGTATAAACCCCCTGAGGGAACTGAGCCTGAGAGGCGGCCCTGCCCCCACCTGAGAACCAGCAGATAAGCCCCCATTGAAGAGCAGTCAGGCCTGCCGCCAAAAGCCCTGAGGCTGGGAAGCAGCATTTGAATCCCAGACCCCAAGCACTAGTGGGCAGATCTAGGCCAGGGGGTGGAGAGGACTCTCAGAAATCAA
>CM053770.1:444923540-444951990 GCA_028658325.1 Potorous gilbertii
GATGATAGAAAAGAGGGCAGATTGGTGATAGGGGAAATTAAAATGCTTGGTGTATTGGGATGGGGGAGGGGACAAATGGGGAGAAAATTTGGAACCCCAAATTTTGTGAAAATGAATGTAAAAAGTTAAATAAATAAATTTATTTTAAAAAAATGAAATGAATGAAGAAGAGATAAGTGATCTTGTCTAATCACAACTGAAAGTCAAAGGAAAATGATGGAAGTTAAATAGTCCTGGGCATTTTGTGCAACTCATTAAAGCAGAGATGAAGATAATGTCATCATAGAATTTCATAGACATTTGTGCTTTTCAATAATAGATTTATAAACTTGGAATGAGTTAAATGAACTGATTTAAAGTGAAGTCAACAGAACAAGGAGAACATCGTACACAGTAATAGCAGTATTGTACAATGAAGAACTGTGACTGACAGATATTCTCAGCAATATAGTGATCTAAGACAACCACAAACGATTCATGATGAAGCATGCTGCCCTTCAGAGAAAGTACTAATATTGTCTGAATGTAGACTGAAGCATACTATTTTTCACTTTCTTTCTTTCATTCATACATTTTTGTCCTCCTGTACAAAATAACCAGTATGGAAATGTTCTATGTGATTGCATATGTATGCACTGTATCAGATTGCTTACCATCTCAGGAAGAAGAGAAGGGGAGGGAAGGAAGAAGGGATAGAATTTGAAATGCAAAACATTTTTTAAAAGTTTAAAAATTGTTCTAATGTAATTGTGGAAAAATGAAATATTTTTTAAAAATAGATTTATAGTGATTTTCTTATTTGATCTTTATCATAAACCTGTGAAATAAACAAAGTATATTGTTATATTATTTTCATTTTATATTTAAAAACAAATATATTTTCATTTCTTCCCTTTCTGGTCCCTCACACAGTCTTTCCATGTTTTTCACTGGCACTAAAGGATAAAACTTACTTAAAGGGAAATATCTATGGAGGCTGCCTAGTTTAGCTGCACCAACTCACTTATAAGGTTCATGTGCCAATAAAACCCAAAATCCCAGTCTGTATCTACCAGTTTAATGCTAACCAAACATGGGAAACTTCCCCATATTTATCCTTCCTGGATTTTTATCTAGTAAAAAGTCATATATCAATTCACTCAAAAATCATCAGCATTTGATTACTTCACTTTATCCTACTTGGTTCTCCTTTCTATATTTCTTCCTTATCATGAGCCCAGTAAGAACTGCTCAATTAATATATAGGTTAGATGCATTGACTAAAGTAAAATCAGGAGTAACAAATATAGTTTTAAAAAAAGACATTTAAGACAGCAACCCCAGCTGCATTCTCTTTACACTCTTCTTTCCCTGATTTTCCCCAGGTGCACTAAAAAAAAAATACTAATTTCAAGGTCACATAGGGGAAATAAGAAATATCTCCCTGAGATCCAGCTGCCTATACCCTCTACTGACTTGGGTAGATGATAGCAGTCACAACTTTTCATCTAATTTTCTCCTTCCCTTTCCTCATCACCTCTGAAATATGTAGCCAAAATGCTTTTAAGTTCAAGATTATCAGTTACTAATGTGGTCACAAAATGGAGAATTCTTACCCTGATGGCACTCATCATTTTTTCAGGTTTTGTGCTAGACCTTTTTGGGAACTCTGTCAAGTGCCTACCAGATGCATTTGACCTGCACTAATATGAAAGAAGTAGAGCTGAAGATGCAAAGCAATCATCCACTAGAACTCATGACTTCTCATATATTCTCACTTGTCCCTTCATGTTAAGGCAGGACTTTCTTCACTCCTATCTTGCCTTCATGCATATCAGAAAATGTAGAGGACACATAAAGGGTACAGAATGAGTGTGTGAAGAATCGGCACTCTTCACTGGTTATTTCATAAGGTTGTCATTTTGTTGGGTTTTTTTTTAATTCTTGTTCCATGGATTCAGTTTTAATTCTATCTCTAAGGAACAAAAGTCATTTGAGGTTTTTTGAGAGTTATTGGGACTGGAGAAAAATATCTAGTTCTCATAGTTGATTACATGACCTAGAAGTTTGAAGATAATTGTTCCAAGACCTACTTCTTAAGATTGCTTTGAGGAAAGTGCTTTGTAAATGGTCTAGTTTTATATAAATGCAGGTCACTATTATTGTTTCTATTATGGGTTATTTGCTATGTAATAACCTCTGAAAATATTGAGATTTGCAGTGCTATTTAACCCCAAGTTAAATATCCACAGATGGCTATGCTTTTTGAGATCTTACCTAAGATTTTTGGGGGAGGGCAGGGAGGTGATGCAGTGAATGGAATTCCAAGTCTGAAATCAGGAACACCTAAGTTCCATCCAGCCTCAGACACTATCTAGTTATGTGACCCTGGGAAAGTCATTTAACCTTGTTTTCCTTTGTTTCCTCATCTGTAAAAATGAGCTGGAAAGGGAAATGGTAAACCATTCCAAAGTCTTTGCCAAGAAAATTCCTAACGGGGTCATGAAGAGTTGGACACAACTGAAATGACTGAAAAAAGTAAAAATTTTTAGTGTTCGCTTTTTTCTATTTTCTTCCTCAACCTCAATATGTCATGCTTCATTTGAAGTTATAAGGGAGCTTACCTCTAGTATTCCTTTTTTGCCCTCCATAATGCATGGCATACATACTTCTTAGAAAATGTCTTTTGCTTCTCACAGATTAGGGAGTGGGGAATAGAATTACTTCAATTTTGACTAAGAGTTAGGGAGGTGCTCTGGAGGAAAATGATAAACTGCATAGACACAGACTCTGTTGCAACATGGTAGAGTGGTTATAGGGCTGGCCTTGAACCTAGAAAAAAAACGAGTTCATGTATCACCTCTGATACACACTGAATGGCCTTGGATAAGTCATTTTATTTCTCAGTTCTCTAGATGAATGAAATAAAATTCAAATAGGAATAGGGGCCACTAAGCCCTCCTGCATTAACTTAGAAAAAAACATATTGGCGTTATTTATGTATTATTATTTCTTTTAATTAGGTATTTCCCAAATACATTTTAACCAAGGTCAGGCTACACTTGTGAACATTGTGCGCCACATGCAATTACTGGCCATGTTTTTTGAACTTCTGCACTAGACAACTCTCAGACTCTAAGTTGTAGAAAAGGTGTATCGAGAGAGGGAGTTTCTCCAGCTTGAAGTTGTCCATACCTGTGAGTCACAGACCTAATCTCTGTCCCTATTTCTATCTCTATAATCAGATATATTTTTACTGACCCTATTAAGTGGGTAGAAAATCCAAATGTTTCTCTAGAGTTTCAAACTAAATGGCTTTGTCTAGAAAGTTTCCTTTTTGAATGGGAAATTGATGTTACAACCTAAGTTACTTTATTTTCCAGAGTTTACTTTTATTTTAAGTCCTTCCTCAAATAAAAAAACAGCATCAGAATGACATTTATTTTTAGGAGTAAGAGAAACTTATAGTTTACCTTCTTCTATTGTAAGATAAAGATAATTTTTTCTGTCATAAGAATATCTCCAATATTTTTGAAGAACCAAAACCCAATTGCCCTGAACAGTGCTATTGATACTGAGTCAATTATCTAACAAGTCACACATTCTTAGTAGTGGGAAAAGATGACAGAGGCTCTTCATTCCTAGAGGAGCAAGTGGCATCCAACTTATGGCAAATTAAAGACATAAAGGACAAAGAAGTGTGAATTCAATTTCCGAGGCTGGTTTTGTAGCCACCTGGGATTATGTCCTATTTGGTACTATAGTTATACAAATGAAAGTATTTTATTACTTGGTAACTCTTCTGATTACTAATGGCCAGATAACGCTTTAAAAATAAGTGCCAGTAATTTAATCACAGTGGAGATACTCAGGAAGTTGATTCTGTATGTCTACAAATCTTGAAACACCACAATCTCCTAAGAACCCAGGTCATGACTGAACCAAGGGACAATAAAGCATGGTCGGTGTAAGTAGATTGTAGGATATTGCCAATAATGCTACAACCAGTCATAATAAGGGGTATAAAGATATTGTGAAGAATAGAAATGAAAAAAAAAGTAAATGAAAGGTTAAAAAGGGAAAGCATTGCTTTGCATCTCTATGTAGTTCCAGATCACCTGGGAACAGAGTTGATTATCTTGGACTTGGCAGGGTAGTTACACAGTTACATATTTAACATGTTTGGGATTGATGGATTAGACTGAGTTATAATAGAAAAATAGATGGATACCCCTGGAGTTGTGTGGATATTCCTGAATCCCGAAGGATGGCCTACCATGTATTCAGCAGTTCTTTCTCAAAGAAACTATGGAAGAATATGAGTAAATATCACATAAAATAAGATGGCACATATGGATTGCTATCTGTGGAAGGAGTATAAACATTAATCTCCCATAAGTTACATATTCATTTAATGAACAAAATACATGTTTATTTACAGGTACTTGAATATTGAAATTTAAATAGTTCGACTGCATGACATATATTTTTTAAACTACAATTACTGATAAAAATCAAATACTAAAGACTCTTATCTAAAGAAAGGTCTTATGATCTAGGTATAAAGGCTGATACTATAAACAAATTAGGGGAGTAAGGAATAGTTTATTTGTAAGATTTATGGAGAATGGAGGAGTTTATGACCAAAGAAGAGATAGAGAACATTATAAAATACAAAATTAATAATTTTGATTACATTAAATTGAAAATTTTTGCACTAACAAATCCAATGTAACCCAGATTAGGAGGAAAGCAGAAAACTAGTGTCTGTGATAAAGATGTCATTTCTAAAATATATAGATAACTGGGTCAAATATAGAAGAATACAAGTCATTCTCCAACTGATAAATGGTCAAAAGATATGAACAGACACTTTTCAGAGGAAGAAATTAAAGCAATCTATAAGCATATGAAAAAATGTTCTATATCACTATTGAATAGAGAGATGCAAATCAAAACAACTCTGAGGTACCACATCACACCTATCAGATTGGCTAACATGACAAAACAGAAAAATGATGCATGACAGAGAAGAGGTGGGAGAGTTGGAACACTAATTCATTGTTGGTGGACCTGTGAGCTGATCTAACCATGCTGGCAAACAATTTGCAACTTTTCCCAAAGGGCTACAAAAATGTGCATACCTTTTGACCCAGCAATACTGCTTCTAGGACTGTATCCCAAAGAGATCATAAAAATGAGAAAAGACCTATGTGTACCAAACTATTTATAGCAGCTCTTTCTATGGTGGCCAAGAACTGAAAATCAAGGGGATGTCCATCAATTGAGGAATGGCTGAACAAGTTGTGGTATGTGAATGTAATGGAATACTATTGTGCTATAAGAAATGATAAACAAATAGACTTCAGAGTATGAACTGATGCAGAGTGAAGTAAGCAGAACCAGCAGAACATTATATACAGTAACAGCCACAATGTGCAAGGACTGAATTTGATGGATTTACCCTTCACAGAAATGCAAGGACTAAAAACATTTCCAAAAGACTCATGATGCAAAATCTCATACATATCCAGAGAAGAACTATGGAGTCAGAAGGCAGAATGACACAGACTATCTACTCTTTTTTTATGTTTTGTTTTTCTTATGGTTTCTCCCATTCGTTTTAATTCTTCTATGCAATGTGAAAGTGTGTTTAATAGGAATATATTGTAGGAGTCAAATAAGATTGCATGCCATCTTGGGAAGGGAAGGAGAAGAGAAGGTGAAGAAATTTGGATGTAAAGAAGCAGTTGTTGAAAACTGAAAATAAATTAATAAATTTTAGGGGGAAAAGAAAGGTCTTCTTTCCTCTCCAGATTATTTTTATAATTCCCCAGTCTTTCCCTATTATGCAATTAGACTTGAAAGGACTTTGGACCAAGATTATAGAAAATAAAGAAACTAAATAATATCTGATGGAGAAATCACAGAATCAAAAAGTTCACAAGTTCTTAAAATACATATAAGGAAACTTGCTGGTCACTATAAAATCAGTTTTCCATTTTATTGTGTAAGCTTTTATTAACCTGGTCCTGTAGAAGATTTGAAATTGTCACATTTCCTTTTCTTGACCTGTGAGTATACCTATGAAAATGCAAAGGATGTTAGATTAAATATCCTTAATAACAATATACTGTTCTCTTCCACATGAGAATTGAGAAGTAGATTTATTCATTCTTAAGTAGATTATAAATCAATTTAAACTGTTTTGTATAGTGTTGACATTTCAAAAACAGGGAAAGGACATAAAAATAGGGTGAGACCCTTTCCTACATGTTCAGACATTTGCCAAATGTGATATTTCTGGAGTTATTCTTTCTCTCCATTCATATGGCCATCATCCTCACACAGGTCTTCATTCCTTCTACCCACTACTCTTACAATAGCTTCTTAATTGATTCCCCTGAAAATTAAGCTCTAAGAGAAGTTTTAGCCCTTAGTGAGGTTGAGAAATATTTCTTTTCTGACTGGAGGCAGAGGCAATGGATTATATATTTTTCCTAGCCTTTTTCTAAAGAAATTGCTAGAAACATTACCCAGCATAAAGATTTGTTTAGGCAAATTCACAGGATATTGCACTTTTGAATTTACCCCAGATTCCTAATTGTCCCACTTCTCTATAGGCATGTTATTAGCATTAGATTAAAACATTTGCATTTTTATTTGTTATCTAGGAGAGATAATTAAATATTTTCATTACCACATAATTTACATTAATGGGCCATAGCTTTCAATATGTAATTTTAAAATGCATATTTTAAATAATATTATATCCATCTCCTTTGATTTCACTTTTTTTCTCTCCATGAGGCAGATTAGTATTCTTTTTAAAAATAGAATCATATAAAATAAAATATATTCCACCTCTTCCTCTCAAGTTTAAGAGGTAAGAAGTTAAAAGATAGTGAAGATTGGTGAAATTTGAAATGTGAAAAAATAAAGTGGCTTACTGTTGAGAAAAGAAGGTCTATTGTCCTCTATAATGTATAAATAAGGATTTTGTGTGGAATTTACCATGAACTTTTCCTTACAGAAAAGACAAAACTGAGCTTTCTAATAAGGACAAATCTTTAGCCATCTTTGGTTCTCTTCTTTTTGCCCTCTACATTCAACCAGTTAAAAGAGTCTCCTGAATCTGCCACAATAATAACTCTTTTAAAATTTATGTTATGTATTTCACCAGAAATTTCCCAATTACATAAAAAATTAACGATCTTTTTTTTTTATTTTAAGTTCCAAATTCTCTCCCTCCTCCACCTTATCCTTGAGCAGGCAAGCAATTTGACTTTGATTACACATGTGAGATCATTCAAAACGTATTTACAAATTATCCATGTTGCAAAAGATGTTAGGGGAATGTCTGTTCCAAGCATGTGAAAACTTTCCCCAGTGGAATGAGTAAATGAGAACAATTTGTTCCAATGCCTATGAAGGTAGCTAAAGCAAGCATGGTGGAGTGCTTAGAGCAAGGTCAGACATTAAAGATGCACAGAGTATCCACTGCATCCTAGGCCATCACCAGTCATCTTGACTTTGTCTTGCCACTGGACTCTGAAGACTCTGGAAGAGAGTGAGGTTGGCTACTTTGTGTAACTCTGTCTCACCTAAATCCAATTCATATGCAAGCCAAGATATTACCCTATGATGTCACTGATCCTCTTGAAAAAAAGACACACTACAAGTATACCATTATATCATCTTTTATTTCCTCATTACCTATTTTTGTTCCTTTAATTTCTTTTCTTTTGTATTATTACCTTAGCTAGAATCTTTTTTGCTTTTTATTTCTTATTTTTCATAGAATTTTATTTTTTCCAATGACTTATAAAGATTATTTTTAACTTTCATTTTTTTAAAAATGTGTTCCAAATTTCTCCTTCCCTTCTTCATCTTTTCCCTCCCTAAAATGGTAAGCAATTTGAAATAGGCTATATATGCAATCATGTAAAATATGTTTCCATATTAGTCATGTGAAAGAGGATACAGACCAAAAGGAAAATACACACACACACACACACACACACACACACACACACACACATTCACCTTCACACACACTCCCCCACACTGAAAATAATATGCTTTGAACTACATTCAGATTGCATGAATGTAATATCATTTTCCATCATGAGTCCTTTGGCATTGTATTGGATCATTGAGTTCCTGAGAAGAACTAAGTTATTCATAATTGGTCATCACACAATATTACTATTATTACGCAAAATGTTCTCCTGGTTCTCCTTTCTTTACTTTGTATCAATCCAGGTAAATCTTTCCAGATTTTTCTGAAAGCATCCTGCGTGTCATGTCTTATAGCACAAGTGTTCCATTACATTCATTTGTAATTTGTTCAGCCATTCCCTAATTGATGGGCATCCCCTTAATTTGCAGTTCTTTAGCACCACAAAAAGGGGTGTAATAAATATTTTTGTACATGTATGTCCTTTTCTCTTTTTTATGATCTCTTTGGGATACAGACCCAATAGTGGTATTTCTGGATCAAGGGTGTACACAGGGTCATTACCCTTAGGACATAGTTCCAAATTGCTATTAAGAATGATTGTATCAGTTCACAACTCTACCAACAGTGTATTAGTTTCCCAGTTTTCCCATCCTCTCCAACAGTTATATTTTTCTGTCATAGATAGATGTAGGGCAGTATCTCATAATTTGCATTTCCTTAACCAAAATTGATTTAGAGGACCCTTGAACTATGACCCAGAAGTGGGTACACACAATGAAGTTGAAAACAATTGCCCTTCAGAGCTCCCATTCCCTCTTAACTAAAAGTATTTCTCTCTGCCCCTGAATTCTCATCCAGAGCACCTGCTCCTGTCCAGGGCTAGCACAGATGTACCCTGTAATCTCTTTCTGAACAGTTGTCAGGTCCTCTTACTGTCTCTGGCTTATAAGCTCCCAAAGCTGCTGCTGCTTTTGTCACCACCACCTAGTACACCACTGGTATTTTATCCACATGGACTCTGAGTCAACTTCCTCTCCCATGTGACAGATCTCTTTCTGACCTCCTATGTTTCCTTGTACTGGAAGGATGTCTCAGTCTGACTTTTTGTTGGTCCAACTGCTCCACAATTCAATTTGAGGTATTATTTTAAAGTTGTTTGGAGGGGAATGTTAGAAGAGTTCCCTGAGTGCTTCTCTATTCCACCATCTTGCCACAACAACTCTTGTATCCAACTCCTACTCTCCACTCACCAACTTAATCCAGTCCTTCAGCACACTTATCTAGGCTACTATTAATAATCTCCTAATTGATCTCCCTAGACTAAGCTCTTCCCTACTTCTTTCTACCTTTCTATCTATCTTCATCTATATTTATATAGGCCAAAATAATCTTCCTAATGTGAAGATCTGGCTCTGCCACTTACACATTCAGAAGTCATCAAAGACTCCACATTGTGCCTATCTTATATGGATAAAAAATATATAAATTCATTAATCTAGCCATTAAGGCATTTCACAAACTATCTTTACCCAATTTTCTAGATATTTTTACTCTAATTCTATTTACATACTATATATTCCATCCAAATAAGACTACTATCCATTATTTAATTTTGTCCTGCCTTTTCCCAATCCTGTGGCAATTCTCTTATCATTTCTGAACCTAACTCTATACATTGCTACCTACTGAATACATTCCCTTCTTTCAAATTCAAATGTTGCTTTTTCCTTGAATTCTTTCCTTAATCCCTCAGTGAAAATTGGTCCAAATCTTTTCATATAGATTTCACAACTATTTCCAGACTCCCTCTATTTCCAGATTCCCTCCTTTGCCTTTATCAATTTTTTGTCTTATAGTCAGTCAATAAGCATTTATTACACATTTACTAGGCCTAAAACACTGTGCTAAGTTTTGGGAATACAAAGAAAGGCAATACCAACTTGTTATATCATGCTTGTGTAATTTTCTTATAATCTCTGTAAAGCCAAGTATGTTTTTTTTTAAATCCTTGAATCTCTATCAGCTAACATATGATAGTTATATAATAAATATTTGTTGAATTGAATTTCATCCTGAGTATAATTCAAAGGTCTAGTCAGTTGATAATTTACTATCATAATAATTTAGGGTAATTATTTCTGTTGACTTCCAATGTAGGCCTTTAGTCAGTCTACTTGAGCTAGAATGTAAAGTCTTCAGTGGCAGGAAATGTTTTCCTTTGATCTTAGTAGTCCCAGAACCTACAACAGAGACTGACATATAGTAAGCACTTAATACATACTTGTTGATCAATTATTTACCTATTAACACTCACGAAATCTCACAGTTCACTATGAATGTCAAACCAGTCTATAGACATCCAATGCTACCTGTTTGAAGTTATCCTTTTAATATGTAATAAGCATGATTACCTTAAAGATATCTTGTTATTGCCAATCTAGTGAAATATCATCATGCAGTGTCCTTATATTGCCTAGTGTAATGTTAATTGTGTTAATGAAGTTAAAGATCTTCCCCTCACATTAACTGGATTGTCCATTAAGGGAAGTTTGATTAGGAGAGATTTGTTTTGTGGGAAGGCCCACAACTTTTGTTCATTTCTACTGAAACACTGGTTCTCTAGAGTTGTGAGGCCCTCTGGCTCTGAAAAATGTATATATACTCTGAGGTGAGGATTTTTGGGGGATTACTCATTGCAAATATTTAGGCAGATGAGCTGCTAAGGATCCACCCAACTTTGAAAGCCCAGGTGTTGGTGCTTCTCTCTCTGGTAATTATGATCAGACAGTTCGAAATCCTGTCTGTTGGTCTTTATTTCTCTGTTTGTATTTTCTCTGAAGTTCAGGGTGCTGACTTTTTCCCCTGAACTAAGTAAATGATATATGTGCTTGATTAAAGTAGATTGTTGGCCCCTCAAAAGTTGTCTTTCCTTTTAGAAAAGCAAATCTTAGAACCTGTACTTATCAGGCCCTCCTATGTATGCTGGGGTCCTTGCTGTTAATACCTAGTGAGTATGTGCTATTTGTGAGAAAAGTATGTAGATATAGGTCTTTTTTAAAGAGTATCTCAAAAGTAACTGCAGAAAATATTAATTCAATGGTCATAGAGTTTAAGAGTACTGAAGGTACCTTGGAGATCATCTAGTCTAACTTGCTTGAGTTTTATAACTGAGGAAACTAAGATCTCAATTAAAGTAATTTGTCCAAGGTTAAATAAGCAGAAAGTGGCAGGGTTGGTCCTCTTGAAAATACATGACTTCTGCTTCCAGCTATATATGCTGTCTATCAAATAATTTCTTGCTATTAATACTAGAGATTCAAACTCCTGTATGATACTTGAATAAATCGTTAAATTATTAAATTATTTTTATCCTCAAACAGTGTTGGGCACCCATTTAGTTAAAAAATAAAGTGGTTTAAAAAATCCAACAACCTAAATTCAGTTCCTGGCTTTTACATGAATTATGAAGATCAGATACAATAAGCATTTGGTGATATGCATGTAGATTAACCCCTTTTTATGATTTATCTGTGGACAATTTACATTTCTAGCCTGTTTTAATTTTTTACAAGCTTGCTTCTAGGTTGCCTTCCCCCGTTAAGTGCTTGGGGAATGTGAATTAATTTTTAAAATTAGCCTAAGTCAACCACTAGGAAGATAAATCTTATAATTTAAAAATCAAATTATGTATTCCAAACACGAATAAAGGGGATTTTTTAGAAAATCCATGGTTTGGAATTGTTCATGCCACCAGTCCCATATGAATATGGATAACCTGCAAGTCCTGAATAGGTGTACAATCTTGCCTTAACTGTCCACTTCAGACTCTCTGTGTCCCTTTTTTCCTGTGACATTCTGGAATGTCTGACATATTCTTACCCTTCTCCACCACCTTCGTAAATGATCTCTCCTAACTCTCCCATGTTTCTACCTTCCTCTATCCTTTGTTTCTGCTATTCCTTCTTAAACTGTGCTCTGTTGAGAAGTTAGGTGGCCCACTGGGTAGACGGTAGGATTTGGAGTCAGGAAGACCTGAGTTTGAATGCTGCCTCAAAGGCTTGATAACTGTGTCCTCCTGTACAAATCATTGATCTTCTGCTTCATTTTATTCATCTGTAAAAATGAGTACAATAAAAGTACCTACAACTCAAAGTTGCTTTGAAAACAAAATGAGATGCTTAAGAAGTGCATTGCAAACCTGAAATACATAAATGCTAGCTATTGTTGTTATGGTTGTAATTTATCATCATCATCATATCTTTAAATTTGCTTCCATCTTTTAGAACTCACTGAAACCCACCCTTCTCCTGAAGCTCTGGAGTTGAAGTAATTTTCAAGATCAAACAGTAGAAAATAGTAGAGTTGCTTCTCTTGAAAATGTGACTCCTCTGATTTCAAGAGAGCAGACAAAGCACTCAGTTGAGCCCTCCCAACATGCCCTTCCAAACAAGTTTAATGACATCTCAAAGCAAATTTTAGAGTAGTAGAGTCAAAAAAATGTCAGAGTGAGACAGTCTTCCAGTCCAAGACAACTTGGGAGTTTGGGGACATCTATCATAGTAGGGTGGAGGCAAGCCCAGTGCCCATGTAGATGAAATGCTAGTGCATGGGGCTAGGTGGTGGTGACAGAGTCGGCAGTAGCATTGGAAGCTTTCAAAGTAGAGACCTCAGAGGGACCTGGCAATTAGCCAGAAAGAGATTACAGAATACCCCTGTGCTAACACTACACATAAGACCAGATGCTGTTTGGTAGTAACTCCACTGCCTATATCTACTTCTGGGTTCAGGGGCAAAGAAGAGCATTTTCAGTCAATTTTTCAACCATCTGAGCACCCATGACTTCTGTATTCAATTTTTCTCCACCATAAACATGGGTAATCAATCATACTTTAGATACTGTCCCTTCTTTCTACTCAGCTGAATTTGTTCCTACTTATGGCTTTTGCTAAATAATTATATCCTTCTGTTGCTTTTCCAAAAATGATAAACACTGAAAAAAATACAATTTTAAAAAATCAAGCTAATTTCCCATAATTTAAATTTGTAAATTATATCAGCTTATCTTTCTTTGCCTCCCAGCCAGCTTTCTATTCTACTCTTATTGACCCATCAGTTTCTCCACCCCCCCACAATGATTTCAAACCTTTCTACTCTTTAAGATCTCAATGGTATGCACACATTAAAATTCTCACTTAAATAAATTAGGTCAATTTGCACTGGTAAGGGACAGGAGGTGGCATGTGCCAGGTAGGTCAAGCCATAAATAATATCACCTCAATCACCAATTTCCATTCCTTTTGAAAAGAGTCCAGAACCTTGTACCCAAGTACCCCAGGAATAGCAGTGCATCCCCTGCACCAAGTCATTAGCATTGCTTCCCTTTGAGTTAAAATTGCTCTTTTTTTCAAGACAATAATGCCATGAAGACTGTGTCACTATTATATTGTAATTTATACTTTATTATCAACCAGATCACAGTAGTCAGATGCCCTAAGGAAAAGACAGGTGACAGCTCATGTCAAACTATAACCTCCACTTCTATCACAACCTTACCTAACACCCTCGGAATAGAAGAATGTGCAGACGGCTGCTCTTATTTCCATCCTGATCCCATGGTCATTGTCCAGGAAATCAACCTCAAAGAAAATTCTATCCAGTAATTGCCTCCGCAGTAACCTGCTTTAACTTTGGCTTACATAGAAGTCATAATTACTGTAGACTCAGAAAGGAAATTCTTCACAAAACAATCAAATAACCTCAAGCCCCTGTGTCTTTCAACTTTCTGGGTTTTTCCCCCATGAGTACAATATATCAGTAGTGAGTAGCAACATTGAGAAATGAACATTTTCAGCCAAGATCCTAGCAATATTATCACTGTACTTTGTACCGATCAGACCACATCTTAAATATCCTCTTCAGTTCTGAGTGTCAAATTTCAGGAAGTAATTTGATAAGTTGGAAAGCAACCAGAACAACACAAGCAAGGTGGTGAAACACCTCAAGTTGAAAATATAATGAGAAATTGTTTGAATAGACTGAATATATTTAACTTGACAGAAGTTGAGGAGAGATTGTGGAACGTAATAGCTACAAGTATTTGAAGAATTATACCATGAGAAGAGGGATACATCTGTTCAGCCAGGTTACAGAGGGCAGAAGTGGGATCAATGGATGGGAGATGGAAAGAATTCACTATTCAAAAAGGAAAGGTACTATTTGGCATATAGTGAGTTCCTCCCCATTAGAAGTTTTCAAATGAAAAGTGGAAGGAAACAAACATTTATTAGGTATCTACTATGTGCCAGGTACTATGCTAAGCACTTAACAATTATTCTGTCATATGATTCTCATAACTACCCTGGGAGGTGATGTTATTACCTTTATTTTACAGTTGAGGAAACTGAGACAAATCAGTTAAGTGACTTGCCCAA
Organism: Potorous gilbertii; assembly: GCA_028658325.1. Classification (NCBI taxonomy): domain Eukaryota; kingdom Metazoa; phylum Chordata; class Mammalia; order Diprotodontia; family Potoroidae; genus Potorous; species Potorous gilbertii. The sequence continues at coordinate 444,937,914 of CM053770.1, forward strand.
GGTCATATAGCTAGCAAAAATCTGAAGCCATATTTGAATTTATGTCTTCCTGACTCCAAGCCCAACCTTCTCACCAATACGCTATTTACCTACCTAAGGTATGTTACTATTTGCTAGAGATGTTGAAAAGAGGATATTTGCTCGGGTTTAGATAGAGTAGAAGTAGAATTCCACTGAAGTCAAGCTCATACCAGCTCAGAGAACAAGTTATTAAATCTCCAGTGGTGAGCACTTACACTTTAGACAGAGCAAATGCCATAAATCTGAGTTTGATTCATTGTTTTGTTGATTGTCTAGATTTAGAAACATGGTGGGAGAAAATGTTAGTAATACAGATCAAACTTTTAAAAAATTGGAAAGCCTCTTGTTAGCATTTGCCAGCACACCCTGATTAGAAGACTTGAAGTCCCCTCCAATTCTGAGAGTCTGTGATTTCTTCCAATCGATCATGACTTTTACTCTCTTGGATTTTGCTCCTCTCTTGTAAACTGATTTTTTATTATTGAATAACATAGAATTATCTGTACCTGTATATTATACCTTCCCTAGCCCATAAGCTCTACAGAGGTAGGGACTATGTCTAATCTAAACTCCCTTGATGCCCAGATCCTTTCTAAAAGCAATTTGTAGGTGCTCAAATACTCCCTATTGGATTAAAATGGCACTTTCAAAGTTTCTCTGATACTTCCAACAAAACTCTCCTGTAATGTATCTCATAACACAGGACTCCTCTATTATGCTTGATTTTACTTTTTTGCTTTGTTTTTCTTTTTTTTTTTAATTGGATAAATGTATCACCAAGGCAATATTCACAGTACCAAGGATAACTGTGAATATGCAGTCATAGTGCTGAGTTGCAAAGTATAACAGACTCTCCATATAGGAGGCAGAAGAAAAACATTTATTTGAATATCAGAAAGTCAATCCCAACACCAGGAAACCAAATCCATCATAGCAACAAAGAAATCCATCATAGTAACCAAGTCTATACATATTATCAGGCCTTCCCATAAACAAACACTCACAATCCCAGCTGCTTGCTTCCTCTGTCCTTCCCAGCTCTGACTAGTCTGACCATTTCCTCTCAGCTCTTCTCCAGCTCCACTGCTTCCTGTTCCATCAGTTCACCAGCTCCTCCCACCACAAGCTTTATGGGACTCAAACTCATGTGACTAAGGCTTCCATGTGATTTAAGCAGGTCATATGGGCCTATTAATGGATGAGAAAAAATCTTCCCATTCCATTGAAAATACATTAATTCCATTAAAAATGCATTAACAATACAATAAGTGATTTCATTTTTATGGAAATCTGGGAATGAAGGAACTTATCTAACAGTGCAGATCAGTATCTTTGCAATTTGCAGTGTAGAGTTGCCAGGGACATCATGAGGCTTACTGATTTACCCTAAGTCACATAACCAATGTGTCAGTGGTAAGATTTGAACCCAGATCTAATTGACTCTAAAACCAATTCTCTACCAACCATACCATGTTGCCGATCTCTTGTGCCTTTAACGTATTCTAATTTGAATCATATATGTATCTGTATTCTAATTATATGCTCCTTAAAGACAGGAACTTTTGTCTTTTACTTAGAATTTTAGTACTTGTACTGTTATTTAGTACTTGCTTTTTTAGTATCTAGTACTTAGTACAATGCACTGAACATAGTAGGTATTCAATAAATGTTTGCAGAGTTGATTAGTTAAAAGTTTCTGAAATTTGCTGTTGAGCAGCATATAGCAAAGAAAGAGTCAGCATGAGAGAAATGAAGAATGAGCCGAGATAATCAGCCATTGAGTACTCAGTCCCTGAATACTTTGAGAATGAAATATTTCTAAAGGTTGCTTCAGGCTTGTTCTTTATACTTTAGTTGCCACCAGCATCACAGTCTAAGACATTAGAAAGCAAAGAACGTGTACATCCTCCTTTGTTCAGCACCTGGTCAGGTGTGCTTTTAGCAATGGGTGAGCAATGTGGAATGACTCTTTTTTAGTCATTTGAGTAAGTTACTTACTGGAATGGAAGAGTGAACTCAAAACATCATTTCCACTTATAAGGCTGCTTGCTAGTACTTTAAAAGGAGTTATCACAGTCCTGAAAGGATGATTTTATTTATAAAGCTCTTAGCTCTAAATTTTCTTAATCTAAAATGAGTCTACATCATCCCGCTATTTCCCTTATGCTGCGTAATTACAGCCACTTAGCACCTCTGTGGAAGTGCTGCATACAGATAGGCTGAAAGAACCAATTCCACAGGGAATGTCAGCGTAGGAGGAGGGAAAATAACACTCAATCCCCTTACATCTGATTCCCTCTCTTTTCACCAATAGATGTCCCTGTAGCAAGTGAAAGAATTTTGAAAGGAGTCCAGGGATGTAATTAAGTGAGACAATACAGATGCCAGAATTTAAACACTGCCAGTTTTATGTAATTTAATTAATACTGTGGAGGGGGAAAAATGCTTGTGTTTGCAGTATTTTGCTAAGTAAAGAGCTGCTGACTAAAAGGCATCATTTCTACACAAACCAGGGAAATGAAGAGTTGTATCATAGATGACTCTATTTGATTAGAAGGAACGGCCAAATGGAGGCGTCTATTTATTACATTACGTCTGACATTACGAGAGCCTGGGTAATGTAATTATCCATAAAAGTCCCACCAGTCTGCCAAGTGTTCCTCACAGGTGTACTTGTCTTTTAAGACAGCTTTCCTAGCCATCCATTACTTACAGCATCCTGTTTCCTTTGTCAGCTCACTGAACTTTATTAAGAACCTTTCTTTAAAGAAGAGTAATGGTGAGAAGGAATTTTGAAGTGAAAAAGATAGATTCTGCGGCTTAAAAATATAGATATGTTGTTACTGTTATTGCCAGTTTGTATTTATCTTTTATTCACCAAGACACTTTGATGAATATCTATTTTATCTTCCTCAGGGAGGTAGTGTACAATGCTTCAGATGCAGACTCAAAATCCATTTTGGTAATAACTCTGGGTCTAACCCACACCTTCTTAAATGAAAATCAAGAGAACATAAAAGGAGAATGAAAGACTGGAAGTATATAGCTCAAACAAGATCCTGAAGTCTCAGGTGGCTCCTAATTTATAGTTTATGGATATTGAATGAGAAAAATATTGGAAATTTCAGTCTTCTGGGTTTTTAATTTGTCTATATTTAAAAGGTGCCTCTTCCCCTCCCCTCTCTTCCTTTATATTCCACAGATTTTATCAGTACATTTACCAAAGAGTATAGCAAACACTAAGCTATTTGCTCAAAAAGCAAGATAATACTCTTATTGGAGAGAAATGATAGACTCTAATGCAGATTCCAAAGAACATCATTGTTCAATCAATTCTACTTCATAACTGTTCACATAATTATGTGAACATCATGCTTGATGTCCTCATCTTCTCTTAGTCCAATATATGTTAAGAATGATTATAATTAATTTGATTATTTGTCCTAATGTCAATAGAACCTTCCTAGAGTCAAGGTTCTAATGGTTGTTGTCGTTCATTCTCAAAGAGGACCAAAAAGACATCCTTATGCTGGGGTTAAGATACAGTGTGTCCAATTGTGGCTGATTATATATAAATATATATATATATATATATATATATATATGACAATATAAAGTCAGAAGGCTCAACAGCAGATTAGGCACAGATATCCACATGAATATTTGGAATGGACATGTCTCTAAATTGTCACATCTCACTTTTTTTGAGCCACTACAGTTTTACTTAGCTCACAGAGTACAGAGTCTTCTTTGATGCAGGCACATCATGCTTGGTAGTCCTGTGCCAGTATGTGCCATGATTTGTAATCAATTCCAAAGTCTTCAAAGAGACCTTGAGAGTGTTCTTGTATTGCTTCTTCTGACCTCCATGTGAGTTCTTGCCTTGTATGAGACCTTGGTAAAATAGTCTTTTAGGCAAACACATCTTTCGCATTTGAACAACATGGTCAGCCCATCAGAGTTTCCCTCTAATCCTCCACCGGACCTCTAACTCACCTCACTGTGATCCTGGGCTCTGGTTAACCAGTCTTCATCAGTCTAGGACTCCTCCTTTAACTCCAATATGCCAATTTCTGGACATTTGTGTGACATTCTACTATACCCATATCATACCTACTCTTCTGACTACCTACCTATATATGTTTGTATATCTATGTATCTAGGTATGTGTGTGTGTATGTATGTATATATATATATATATATATATATATATATATGTATATATGCATGTATGTTTATGTATATGTGTGTACGTGTGTAGTATTCTCCTGTATTGTTCTGTATTCTCCTTGAAGTCAGGAACTATCTTTCTTGCTTATACCTGCATCTAAAGTTCCTGATACATAGTGCTTAATAAATACATTTTTTTATTCACTTAATGAGGGGAGGGTTTGTCATAATAAAATAACTTTGACCAGTTCAGTTTGTTGGCATGAGTTGAAACCTAGTATTGTTTCATGATTACTTTTCCCCTATGCCGTCAAATATACAGTAAATCAGTTAAAAAATTCCTGAAGATATAAACTCTAAAACAGGATCCAGAGTGGCAAAAATTTCTACTAGCTGAAGTAGAAGATTTTAAAGAAAGTCATGATGGAATTCTATTCGAAAGTCCTCATCTAATTCCCCAGGAAACTGTCTCCCTTTTTTTTAACATGGAAGTGTTTTATTTAGAATGCATAACTCTGCTTGGTCAGTTAACCAAAAGAAATTGTGTTACCAATTCATGCCAGTACAGCATGTTAAAATTCTAGCATGTATATTAGAATATGTATGAGGATATGAAGAAGATTAATCTTTCCTTGGAGAATTGAAATGGAAGCATCTGCTATAATGGCATTAAAAAGAATTAGACAGATCACATATAGAGATTTATAATGATAACAGTGTTTGCTCTTAGAATATTAAGGGAATCGACCATCCATTTATATATATGCATATATATGTGTATACATACATATAAAGGAATCAACCATCCCCGTATATATACATACATATCTATGTATATGTATGTATACACATATGCATGCAATTTCTTTCACAGTCTCACCTTATCTATGTATATTCATAGCCCAAGATGGCCGTTCCTATTTGAAGGAAACATTAAACATTCTGTCAAAGAGGAAACAATTCATGTTTATACATTTATGGGTGACAAAACAATTTTCTCATAACAATTATAAGAAAGTTATAAATGTTATTATTCTAATTTAAAGATGAAAAAGCTGAGTTTTAGAGAGTTAAACTGAGTTGCAGGCAAATGATGTGTCAGTGGCAACCTCAAGCTAGGACTTAAATCAAAGTTATATTACTCTAAGCCTAGTGTTCTTTACACTATGCAATATAGTCTTAATTCATCTTTGCTTTCTCTTTGCTTTTTTCCTTTGCTTTCTCCTCTTTCTGATCACATCTGATTAACAAAGTAGCCATATCCCCTTCAAAGTAGTACTGTCAATGAGTAAGATAAAATCACCTTTCAAGCCATTTTCTTAATTAATTGGATTGATTATTACAGCACTTGAAACTGCTCCAAATCAGTAAGTTCTATGGGAGTTCTTCTATATCAGAACTCCAGAGTTCATTTCAAGACTCTTTTAATAGCTTCATTTCTTCTTCCCAACCAATATGAGTAGATTCTAGTCCTCAGTCCTTTGCTCTTTTCTCTGTACATTCTCTTCCTCAAAACTCTCACCCATTCATTATACTTCCTTCATAGGGAACATTTGCACAAGTACAGCATGGACAAGATGAAATAAATTGTGTGGCACATAGTAGGTATTTAATAAATCTTTTTGATTGATTGATGGGTGGGAAAAAAAACCTAAAGTGTTAGTTGATCACAAGTTCAGTGTGAATAAATAGTGTGATGTTGAAGTCTCAAAAAACTAATGTTAATTTGGTGTGTTTGGTGTCCTGGAAAGAATAGTGAATGAATAGTCACAAGACCTGGGTTCAAGTTCAGGCTCTTTCATTTTTCTACATGTGTGACTGAACAAGCCATTCTGTCTCTTGGGACCGTGGTTTCCTCATTGATAATATGAAAGGTTTGGGACAAATAACCACCAAGATTCAATGACTCTATAATGTCTAGATTAAGAAAGTGATAACACTATTGTATTTGGATCTCATTAGACCTTATCTGATCTATTCAGTTCTTGGTGCCATATTTTAGGAATGTCATTGATGAACTGGAGGTCTAAAAGGGAGGTGATCTGGACAGTAAATAGATTTGAAATCTTTCCAAAAATTGAAGTATAGAGGCTGTTAATCTTCGAAAAGGAGGGATTATGGAATGAGGGAAGGAGAGGGACATGATCATTGCCATCACGAAACTGAAATGAGCTTATTGCCTTGTAATTTTCTGCCTGTACTTTGGCTTAAGTTAATTTCTATCTTTTAAGATAATTCTCACGATCTCATGGACCCTTCCTCCAACAATACTGAAATGGTCTTCCTCAAATTCTGAAACGCTATAATGTTATTTAAACTTTTCATTTATTCATGTGCTAATGTGAAATTTCTTAGGATGTTCCCTTGAACAATGAGTGATTATACTTTTCTGAATTTATATCCTATTTCTTCAATGAGACAGTAAGATCCTCAAGGCTTAGGGCACACACTCATACCCTTTGTAACCTAAGACAAATTATCTAACCGCCCCCAGACTCAGTAAAATACAGAAAGCAACAGCAGCTACTTCACAGGCTGGCTATGAGGATGAAGAGATAGTTCTTTGCAATCTTCTAAGAACTACTCAAATACCAACTATTATACTATTATTACTCATACCACAGTCTCTCTTCACCAGTCTATAGTCAAAGTAGTCTTTTAAAAAGTATTTTATTTTCAAAGTAAATGTAAAAATAATTTTTAACAATTGTTTTTAATTTTGAGTTCCAAATTCTCTCCTTCCCTCCCCCTTCCTTGAGAATGCAACCAATTTGATATAATTTATACATGTTCAGTCACACAGAACCTATTTCCATATTAGTCACACTGTGAAAGAAAACACAGACAAAAAAAAAGAAAAGTTAGGAAAGTTTAAAAAGAGTTTGATTCAATCTGCTCTAAGACTCCATCAGTTCTTTCTCAAGCTAAATCGTATTTGCCATAAGTCCTTCAGAATGGACTCGGACCATTGTTTTGCTGAAATTGGCTACGTCATTTACAGTGGATCATTATATAACACTGCTATTATTGTATAGAATGAGCTTCTGTCTCTGCTCATTTCAATTTGTATCAGTTCATGTAAGAATTTTCACGTTTTTCTGGAGTCATCCTACTAGTCATTTCTTATAGCAAATTAGTATTTCATCACAATCATGTATTTTCTCAGTCATTTCCCAATTAATGTGCAACCCCCTATAGCAGCAAGGACTCTGGCATACACAGGAGGGCATGATGAACAAGTTCGTAGATGTTTTTCTAAAAGGAAAGCTACTTTTGACAGGTCAACAATCTACTTTAATTACATTCGCCAAAAGAGAAAATACAAGCAGAGAAATAAAGACCAACAGACCAGCTGTCTGACCATAGGAAATACATATATCACAGATCAACAGACAGATCCAACTGTCTGACCATTACATGTAGACATTGTTTACCAGAGAAAGAAGCACCAACATCTGCATTTTCAAAGTCGTGGGGGTTTCTTAACAGTCTCATCTGGCACATGAACTTTCTTTCAAAAAGTAAGAGCCAAAGTAAAACCTCATCTCAGAGTATACATACACTTTTCAGAGCCTGAAGGTATCACAACCCTCCTGACCCAGTGCCTCATTAGAAATTAACAAAAGGTATCTAAGGCCTATTAATGGGTAGAGAAGAACTTTAACTCTGATGAACATTATACCCCTTAATCTTCAATTCTTGGTCACCACAAAAAGAGATGAGAGATGCCATATATTATTTATTTACATATATATATATAAAATCTGTGTGTCTATGTGTCTGTGTGTGTCTGCGTCTGTGTCTGCGTCTCTTCCTATTTTTTCTTAAATCTCTTTTGTATACAGACCTAGTAATGGTATTGCCAAGTCAAAGGGAATGCACTGTTTAATAGCCTTTTGGGTATAGTTTCAAATTGCCCTCCAGAATGGTTGAATCAGTTCACAACTCCACCAACAGTGCTTTGGTGTCCCAATTTTCCCATACCCCCTCTTGTCATTTTCCTTTTCTGTCATGGTAGCTAATCTGAATGTGAGGCAAAACTTTAGAGTTCTTTTCATTTGTGTTTTACTAATCAATAGTAATTGAGAGCAATTATTTTTTAATGTAACAATAGATAGCTTTCATTTCTTATGAAAACTGTTCACATCTTTTGATGATTTATCAATTGGGCAATGACTTGTAGTCTTATAAATTTCATTCAGTTCTCTATATATTTGAGAAAGTAAGCCTTTAACAGAGGAACTTTCTGTAAATTTTTTCACGGTTATAATTACTGTGTATTTCCTTCCATCCTATTTTTGCCAATTCATCTTTTTCTCTCTGTCCTTTCACTCTGTCACTCCTCAAAGTGTTATTCTTCTGATTACTGCATGCCCCAATTCACTTTCTATTTCATCTCCTTTCTTTCCTACTTCCCTGTAGGGTAAGCTAGATTTCTTTTCTTTTTTTTTTTTCCTTTTGACCACCATCTCCCTCAATCTTCCCTGCCTTTTATCAGCCCCCCCTCCTATTTTTTTCCCTTTTTCCTTACTATTTCTTTAGCCACTCCCTTCTTTTTCTTTCACCTATCTCCTCCTACTGCCTGTAGGGAAAATTAGATCTCTATATTTAAATGAGTATGCTATGCCCTCCTTGAATCTAATCTGATGAGAGTAATGTTCAAACAATGCTCATCTCCCAGTTTCTTTCCCTCTGTTATAATATTGTTGTACCTTTAGATAGATAGATATAGATAGATAGATAGATATAGATATACATACATACACACATATACCCATGTACATATACGTACCTACACATATAAAATATACACATACATACATACCCATACATACCTATATATATATATATAGGTATGTATGTATGTATGTGTGTATGTTTGTATGTGTGTATGTATGTGTATATATGTATATATATACATATATATATATATATATCTCCCTAATACTCAAAAAGGTCTTGAGTTACAAATAACATTCTTCCATGTAGGAATGTAAATAGTTCAACTTTGATGAGTTCCTTAAGGCTTCTCTTTCCTGTTTAACTTTTCATGCTTCTTTTGATTCTTATATTTGAAAGTCAAATTTTCTATTCAGCTCTGGTCTTTTCAACAAGAATGCTGGGAAGTCCTCTATCTCATTGAAATTCAATCTTTTTTCCCTGAAGTATTATATTCAGTTTTGCTGAGTAGGTGATTCTTGGTTTAAATTCTATCTCCTTTGACCTCTGGAATATCATATTCCAAGACCTTCGATGCCTTACTATAGAACCTAGTAAATGTTGTGTTATCTTGATTGTATTTCCACTATACTTGAATGGTTTCTTTCTGGCTGCTTGTAATATTTTCTCCTTTACCTGAAAACTCTGGAATTTGATTACAATATTCCTAAGAATTTTCCTTTTGTGATCTCTTTCAGGAGGTGATCAGTCAATTCTTTCCGTTTCTATTTTATCCTATGGGTCTAGGATATCAGGGTAGTTTTCCTTGAAAATCCCTTGGAAGATGATATCCAGGCTCTTTTTTCATCATGGTTTTCAGGTATACTAATAACTTTAAAATTATCTCTATTGAATCTATTTTCCAGGTCAGTTGTTTTTCCATTGAGATATTTCACATTTTCTTCTATTTTTTCATCCTTTTGGTTTTGTTTTATAATTTCTTGGCTTCTCATAAAGTCTATTCAATTCTAATTTTTAAATATTTTTCTTCACTGAGCTTTTGAACCTCCTTTTGCATTTGGCTAATTCTGCTTTTCTAAATCATTCTTCTCCTCATTGACTTTTTGGACCTCTTTTGCCATTTGGTTTAGTCTATTTTTAAAGGCATTATATTCTTCAGCATTTTTTGGAGTCTCCTTTAACAAGCTCTTGATTTGTTTTTCATGATTTTCTTGCATCACTCATTTCTCTTCCCAAGTTTTCCTCCACTCCTCTTACTAGATTTTCAAAATCCTTTTTGTGCTCTTCCATAGTCTGAGACCATTGCATATTTTTTGGGAAGTTTTGGATGTTGAAGCCTTGATTTTGATGTCTTCCTCCTAAGGTATGTTTTGTTCTTCCTCATTCAAAAAGATGAAAGAAAATACTTATTCACCAAGAAAGTAACCTTCTGTAGTCTTACTTTTTTCCCTTTTTTGGGCATTTTCCCAGCCAGTCACTTTTGAGTCCTTTGTCAAGTGGAGGGTATATTCTAGGGACCTGTAAATTCTCAGTTCCTCCAAGGTGGCACAACCAAGGGAGAGAATTTACTCCTCTCCTGGCCTGTGCCCTGGTATGGGCAAAACAACAAGCATTCTCTTCTGCCCTGGACCTGCAAGTAAGGTTCCCTCTCCACACCTACCATCAGCGTCACCATACCAGTGCTCCTCCTCACCCCAGGAGTGCCATTCAGAACTGAGAACCACATCAGCTGCTTGATTCCCCCAAGGTCTTTAGGCTGAGGGCTCCAAAAGTGGAAGTTACTGCTGCAGTGTCTGCCATTGCCCTGGGTGGGAACTGACAGGGTTTCCCTGTCATTCAGGTGAAAGAACTTTCTTACTGACCTTTGAAACTATCTTTGGCATTTGTGGGTTGAGAAATCAGGGAACCACAGCAGCCACCCGTGATATTGGGCCCTGAAATCAGCTCCAGTCCTGCCCCGGTCATACTGCGTTCCAAGGCTGGGCTGTGCTCTGCTCTGAGTCCAGTGTGATATACCGTTCCTGTCGACCTTCCATGCTGTCTTGGGCTCGAAATCTGTTTCACTCTGTCAATTTATGGCTTCCACTGTTCTAAAATTTGTTTAGAGTCATTTTTTGCAGATATTTTATAGGCTATGGGGAGAGCTATAGCAGGTCCATCCTTGTACTCCACCATCTTGGCTCTACCTGTGCCCAATTGTGTTTTTTTTATTTTAATTTTTCATTTTTAACACAGTTTGTAACAGATAACACAATTGAATTTTGGTCAGGTGATACTTCTTTTTAAACCATTTACAATATGGACCACAAAAGAATTCCTTTTTTTTAAACATTAACCAACTGAGACACAAATAATATTTATGTTGCTAACTTCACAAACTCTTGACCTAATTGTCTCCACAGTATTACTAAGAATTAAAGGACCCTAACTTACTATTGTTGATCTAAAGTCCTATACCTAATAGCTTAATTTTAGACTTAACCTCGGATGTTCCCCTACCAATAATCTATAATTTAATACATCTAGTATTAAGCTTACAAACCTTTTGACTATAAGAAATTGCCACCAAGAGTAGGGGCATTGCAGGGATACAATATCTCCCCAACTTCATGTCAACTCCAGGCAGGATTAGATTGTCCACTTGCATTCCGTCAGACTTAAAATCTGCCAAGTGACAGTGGGGAAATTGAGTCAGGAAAATCCTACCTCAACCCAGGCTGAACAGCCATTCTCCCACACTTCCCATGAGATCACCTTTTGCAGTTCATACCAGTGTCTCACCAGCTTATTGGCATCATGGATTGGAAGCTTAGATCACCTTTCTTGTTATCCATACCTGGAGTTAGACTCAGAAGAACAGTCACTTAATAGTCCCATAGCATCTAAAAATGGCAAGTTCCAATAACCAGGTTTCAAATATGATTATAATTTCACTTTAGCTAAGGAACATCTTTTGAGGCAAGTCTTAAGTGGCTCACATGGCTTTCTATACATGTTCTAGTTCCTGATTAAGTAGCAATCATAAAATCAATTTTACCATTAAAATCTTAACTTTTCCATCAATGCCAAATTTTATGCAAGGTTATCTTCTTCTAGAAAATTTAGACTAAAATTCTTTTCCCCAAACTAAAGATGTCACTGATTTATTCTCAGTAATTAATTCAGACAATTGTTTTAATACTAATTACTTTTACCTCACTTTGTAACAAGTCCAATTTTTCTCCCCATCACTCCCCTCCCCCTGCTTCCTAATACCTTGCATTCTGATTACTCTTTCTCTCAATGTACCCTCCCCCCCATCACACCCCACCTCTCTCCTATCCCCATCTTCTCTCTTTTCTTGTAGGGCAAGGTAAATTTCTATACCCCATTCCCTGTATTTCTTATTTCCCAATTATATGCAATAAAAATTCTCAACATTCGTTTCTAATATTTTGAATTCCAATTTCTCTCCCGCTCCCCTTCCCTCCCCAACCCCACTGAGAAGGCAAGCAATTCAATACAGACTAAATATGTGTCATTTTGCAAAAGACTTCCATAATATTCATGTTGTGTAATACTAATATTGCCCTCTGTCTTACTCTATCCCCGCATATTTTTTCCCTACAATGGACCTTGTCCCTTCTCAAAATTGTTTATTTCTAGTGACTCCCTTCTCCCATTTGCCCTCCCTTCTAACATTCCCCTCACCCCACTTGTCACCTCCTCTCCTACTTTCCTGTGGTGTGATATAAATTTTCACATCAAATTTAGTGATCATGTTATTCCCTCCTTCGACCACATGTGGAGAGAATAGCTTCATTTTTCCCCTATCCCCTTCTCTCTTTTCTCCTCCACTGAATATGATTTTTCTTATCTCTTTTATGAGTTATAGCCTGCCCCATTCCATTTCTCCCTTTCTCTTCCCACTATTTCTCTCCTTCACTCCTTAATTTTTATTTTATTTTTTTGCGTGTAGATATCATCTCTTCTGATATAACACACCCTGTACTCTCTATGTATATGTGTGTATGTATGTACAATCTCTACATCTACCCAAATACTGAAAAAAAGATTCAAGAGTTAAAAATATTTTCTTTCCATGTAGTAATGTAAATAGTTCAGCTTTAGAGAGTCTTTTATGATTTTTCTTTCCTGTTTACCTTTTCAAGCTTCTCTTGATTCTTGTCTTGGAAAGTCAAATTTTTCTATACAGATCTTGTCTTTTCCTCAACATGAATGATTGAAAGTCCTCTATATCATTGAATGATAATTTATTCCCTTGAAGTATTACACTCAGATTTGTTGGGTAGGTGATTCTTGGTTTCAATCCCAGTTCCTTTGACCTCTGAAATATCCCATTCCAAGCCTTCAGTCCCTTAATGTTGAAGCTGCCAGATCCTGTATTGTCCTGATTGTATTTCCACAGTACTCAAATTGTTTCTTTCTAGCTGTTTGCAGTGTTTTTTCCTTGATCTGGAAACTCTGAAATTTGACCACAATATTCCTAGGAATTTCTCTGTTCAGGTCTCTTACAGGGGATGATAGGTAAATTCTATCAATATTTATTTTGCTCTCTGATTCTAGAATATCAGGAAAATTTTCCTTGATAATTTCATGGAAGATAGCTAGGCTCTTTCTTTGATCATGGCTTTCAAGTAGTCCAATAATTTTAAAATTGTTTTTCCTGGATCTATTTTCCAGGTCAGTTGTTTTCCAATGAGATGTTTCATATTATCTTCTATTTTTTCAAATTTTTGATTTTGTTAACTAACTGCTTGGTTTAATTCAAAGTCGTTCATTTCCCTGAACTTAATTCTTTCTTTCAATGAATTATTTTATTCAGTGAGCTTTTGAACCTTCTCCTTCATTTGGCTAATTCTATTTTTTAAAACCTCCTTCTCCTCATTGACTTTTTGAACCTCTTTTTCCAAGTGAGTTAGCCTCTTTTTAAAGCTGTTATTTTCCTCAGCATTTTTTTGGTTCTCCTTTAGTAAGCTGCTAACTTTTTTTTTTTTAATAAATTTATTTAACTTTTTACATTCATTTTCACAAGATTTTGGGTTCCAAAATTTTCTCCCCATTTGTGCCCTCCCCCCTCCCCAATGCACTGGACATTCTAATTACCCATATCATCAATCTGCCCTCTCTTCTATCATCCCTCCCTTCCCTTACCCAATCTTCTCTTTTGTCCTGTAGGGCCAGATAACTTTCTATTCCCCATTAC
>CM053770.1:444952490-444965862 GCA_028658325.1 Potorous gilbertii
GAAAGAAGAGAGGGCAGATTGGTGATATGGGTAATTAGAATGCTCAGTGTATTGGGGAGGGGACAAATAGGGAGAAAATTTTGGAACCCAAAATCTTGTGAAAATGAATGTAAAAAGTTAAATAAATAAATTTATAAAAAAAAAAAGATTTACTTGTAGTCATGGTGTACATGATTTTCTTGGCTCTTCTTACTTCATTCAGCATTGACATCTTTCCATGCTTTTCTGTATTCATTTCTCATTTCTAAGAGTACAATAATATTCCATTACACTCATGCAGCAGAATGTTTACTCATTCTGCAATTGATGATCATGTAGTCTTTTCCAATTCTCTGCTACCACCAAGAGTGCTGCTATTACTATTTTGGCATCCATAGAAACCTTTTTATCAACGACCTCCTTGAAGGTGTATGCCTATTAGTACAATCTCTGGATCAAAGGGCATGTATACTTCAGTGACTTCATTTTCATAATTCCATATTGTAGAAAAAATATTTTTACAAAATATAACATTCATTTACAATAAAAACCTAAATTATGGTCATGGAAAAGTAATTTTTAATGTGATAAAAGGATCTAAACCCCAAAGCCAGAATTATATGGACAGAGTAGACATTTTTTCTAATAAATATTTTAAAAAAAGCAAATATTCACTATTTTGCATTGTTAATTTGCTTTGACTTTGAAGTGCTTACAGTCCCAACAGGAAAAGGGAGAGAAAGAACACTCGTGTATAGAACACTTACTTTGTCCTAAGCATTTTTTCAAAAAACAAATAAAATAAACAAACAAATATCTAATTTGGTCCTTAAAACAACCATGAAATGTAGGTGATATTTTTATCTCCATATTACAGTTGAGGAAATGGAGGCAAATAGAGGTTAAGTGACTTTTCCAGAGTCATAGAACTAATAAGTACATGAAGCTGGAATTTTGCTCAGGTCTCTCTACTGTACCACCAGCTGCTTTAATAGGGTCAGAGAGAAAAAAAATAAATGCATTAAGAGAGACAAATAAGAAATAAAACTATCTCTATTTTCTGATTCTATAGTTTCCTTAGAAATCCTCATAAATCTGCAGTGAAACTAATTGACATAACTAATAATGTCAGTAGAGCTGCAGGCTATAAAATAAACTCACAAAAGCTAACAGCATTTCTATAAAGCAGTAACAAAATTCATAAGGCAATAATTGAAAGGGAAGTCCCATTCAAAATAATTACTCATTATGTAAAATATCTGGGAGTTGATTTACATAAACACAATTGATATTGGTATTGAAAGAGTTACCAAAAAACTCCTTTACAGAAATAAATAAAGTTTAAATAGTCTTAGAGTTATTCAGTGCTCATGGCTAGGCAGTCCCAAAATAATAAAAATGACAATTAACTAAGTTAATTTACAGATTGAGTGATATACCTATAAAATTACCAAAGGGACTCTGAAACAGACAAAACAATAATTAAATTAATTTTGAGGAACAAAAAATCTAGTGTATAAAGGGAAATTATGGAAAAGTTAAGAAGGAAAGAATAGCATTATCAGATCTTAAAGTACATAATAAATTAGTGATAATGAAAATTATTCATACTATTTTTTAAAAAAGATCAGTGGAATAGACTTGACATGGAATAATCAGAAAGAATTAAACTCAATGACTCAGTGTTTGATAAACCCTGAAATATTAAAACTTTTGTTATCTGGGATAGCTCTGTAAAAGAGAGAATAAAGAATTAAAAATTCAGGTGATAGAGAAAAGATGCCAATAAGTTATTTTAAAAGGCCTTTTCCGCATCTATTGAGATAATAACATGGTTTTAGGTGTGTTTGACTTTAAAATTCTAATACTGTTTTCTTAATATTGATCCATTTTTGCATTCCTGGTACAAATACAATTTGATTATACTGAATGATTTTTTGGATACATTTCTTTAATCTTTTGAACAAATATTTTAAAATTTAAAATTTTTAATGATATTGGTCTATAGTTATCTTCCTTTACTTTATCCTTCTCCATTTTTAGGCTTTAAGATAGTATTTGTTTCATAAATGGAATTTGGTAAAGTGCTTTCTCAGTTTTGGAGACTAATTTATTTTTGATTTGGATTGAATTTTCCTGTTAAGCTCATCTTAATTAAGGTGTGCAGATCCTCCCCTCTCCCCTTCACAGTTTCTTTACAGCAAGTTCAACTTATTTTTATAAAATTTGATTATTCACTATATCTAGTTATATTTCATACCTAATTTTTATGATAATTCTCTATTTCTTTTAAAATCTCAGTTTGCTTATCATATAACTATGTATAGTATAATAGATTCAGGGAATTCTTTTTACTTCTATGTTTGTGATTTCATCTCAGGCATTTTTAATTTTGTCAATTTAATTTTCCTTTCTCTCTTAATCAGATTGGTTGAAGGTTCATTAGCATTATCTCTTTTATTGATATGTATTTTATGAATATGAATTTTTTTACTCTGAGGACTATTTTAGCTGAGTGGCATAAGATCAAAAGATGTTGGTCAAAGAACATGAATAGTTTTCAAACTGGTCTATTCACTGTTCCCTAAGTACCCATGTTTTCCTGTTTTTCTTCGTGGCATTCCTTTTCCTTTCCAACACAATCTATCTGAATCTTATTCACCCTTTGATCCAACTCACTTTAGCCTAATCTATGAAGATTTCCCTCATTCTGGAACCTACAGTGACTTCTTTCTCCTCTGAAGCCACATATGGTGCCATTGTTTGATAATTATAGTATTCATTGTACCAATCTGATAATTACACTGTCAGTTAACATCATCTGATTACAACTTGTCTTGGCCACTTAGCCTATAAGTTTTTTGAAGGCAGGGCAGTCTTGTGGATCTTTTCATTCTCTTAAAGTACCCATCATAGCCCTCATGCTCAATTAGGTGCTGTGATGGAGAGAAAAAAGAATTAATTTACTTCAATCATTTTATTCCACAATGTTAAGACCTAGAAAATATTGGGGAACTGAATGAGGTATTAAATATGAAGAAACTGTGACTTTATGTCCTTCCCATGTAGGTTTGAGAGAATTACAATTAGCTGACCTTAAGAATGAAGGGCATGGTATGATCATTCCTGTGAATTAGTGAACTCAGGTTCACTAATGTAGAAGCCTTTCAAGGATAACTTTTGTGCCCAACCTATGGTAGAGCCTTCTGAGCTCATATTGGTCTGATCAGCTACAGTCAGACAAACTGTACCTTGACGCCAACAGTGATACCTTTTGGCTCTTCTTATAGAGCAAAACATAAGAACCAACCAATAGTGTTTGGGAGTAAATACACGCGCGCGCGCACACACACACACACACACACACACACAATTTCACAGGTCTTAGAGGGGAAAAAAATAGTTGTACTTATTCTCAAGTGTGGTTCGTTAAAAAGAAATAGTTTTTAGAATCATTTAGAACTTGATAGTAATTTGCTAATACTGCAAAATGAATCTTGGCCTACTGTTACCTTCAGAGATGAAACTAGATTCCACAGCTTATGTTAGGTCTTTGAATTAAATTTTACAAAACAAAACCTGAAAAAAAAATTGCCTGCAAAAGGGAGGAGACACTAAATTTAGTTTTGCTTGTAAATAAAAAATATCTTGGAATCCAAACACATATGCTTTATGTTAAACTTTTCCTGGATTAGCATAATCAAAAAGTGGGATTTGTTAATTCCAGATCATGAGAAGAGTTCTAAGCCCATCTGTTTCTCAGCGAAATTTGAGACTCTATTATAGACTCAGTGAGAACAGTGCTCGTCGCCATTTTAATAATTTCATCCTTTATGTAGCACCTCTCATCCAAAAGGATTCACAACTTACTCCAGGCACTGTAAGTATCCATAACCCACTTTGGAGGGGAATGTGGCAGCTGTTTACCCAGCAATATTAAACAATTTGAGAAAGGGAGTAAAGAAGAATGTTGCATCCACATAACAGCACAGGGGAAAATGCTGAATATAACTGCCTGAAATAGAACAGGACTGAGACTAATACCTTAGTTTTCTCAAAAGGAATTTTGGGACCTCCATTTTCTCTCTTCCAAAACAGCTCTTATTTGTGCTGTTTCTTTCTGCCAGTTTGACCTTTCTTGGCAAGGCTAACCCTGAGGAATAAACACCTGTTTCTGATTATCAACATCATTCGATGATAGGTCTTCAAGGTCTTTCACATTAGGAGTAACTATGCCTAACCTCTGCTGAGACACCAGGGAAGAAATTGAATTGGGATGAAAATAATTAGTATCACCAAAGGACTCATCCTGAATTTCCATATTTTAGTACTTTGGGGATTTGTAGTTTCAGTAATCATAGTCTGCTTTGCATGGATACACATTGCAACCTTCCCACATGAGTCACCTAGCAGCCAATCTACTTGGTCTCAGACAAGAGACATACAGTCACAACCTGCCAAGAGATATACAGTCCAGAATTTGCAAACTGTGGCATAACCTTTGAAAGCAAAAGTCATCTCTAGCCAAGATGATCCACTGGAGTTGTACTTTCATTATCTTCTACATTAACAAATCTTCTGTGACTTAGAATCATACACAAATCATCCATATCTACTATGTATTGGATTGTGTTGAATATTGCCTGACATCTCTTAATAACTAAATTTTTTTTTTAAAGTACAGTGGTGTCACCACTGGTCCTCCCTCCCACCCAAGTCAGTCTTTTTTTGAGACATGTGGGTGTGCCTGGCTATATCCAGCACATACTTAGGCATGCCAATGAGCAGATTGTGTCTTTATTACATGAGACAAGAAATTTCAAATTGGGAATGTTCTTTTTTATGTGAGGTGTGATAGGATGAATATTTCTCCGGGTTCCCCTACCTATCCAAAAGGAGTCGTGTGATTTTCTTTAAAAGGCAACAAAGTCCACACTCCACTGGTCTGGGGGTGAGGTAAGGCTGAAGTTATGCCTCCCTTGACTCAGATTCCTGGTGGCCTCTTGAAGTATGGGTGAGATTTTTCGAATGATGGGACCTTTTCATATATATTGCCTTTGAAGTTTAGTGGCTATCTGAAACCACGAGTCACTACACCCTGCTGTGTTCACAAGACTTGCTTCATTAGAATAATAAAAGGGAGCTTCATCTAACCAAAGTAAGTGCACTGTACATACTTTCTGTATTTGACCCAAGTAACGTCTATCCCCTGTGGTAGATAATAGTAAGTCATTTACAAACATTTGAGAGCTGTGGTCCTATCTGCCTAAGAAGACTAATCTTAAGAGTTTTGTGTTGCATGAATTGGAGGGTAAGGAAAGAATAGAAGGAAGAAAGTCATTTCGAGTAGCTATTTAAATGGAATAGGGAAGCGTCAATGAGGTCTTGAACAAAGATGCTATCAGTGGGAATAGAAAGGAGTGAGATCTAAGAGATATTGAGGAATCATTAAGACTTCACATCTGGGATAAGAAAGGTGGAAGAGCCAGAATAGACTATAAGACTAGTACTTGGGAAGATGGTCATATCATTGAAAGAAAGAAGTCAGAATCAGTAGATTTTGGAAGAAAATTATTTGTTTTGTCTTTAAACATATGAGTGAGATGTTGAAAGTACATCAAAGAGGAGTTGTGATCATATCGAGGGCTTATTTGCTTAGTAATAAGATCCAATCTTGATCCAATGCTGTTGAGGGGGAGATTTATATGAGGTCCTGGCCTGCACAGTCCTTTTAGTGGTGTAATAGTTAATCTCTGACACCTTCTGGTGATAGCAGCAATATCCTAACTTCCTGCTGCCTTGGAGGTTAGACAAAGTTTTCTCTTAAAATTTTGAAGCCATACTTCAGCCTTGGCATAACTTCTGGGCTGATGGAGCACAAAGAGTCATGAGGAGCTCTAGGATGCTTGGTTGCTGGACTGTATCAGGCAACAAAGAAGCAGGGGAGCTTCTCTCAGCTGAATAAAAAAATTAAGATGTCCTTGGTGCCTACCCTTGATGAACACAGAGCAAGTTTCTCTTGTTGTAAGTAAATTTCCTTTTGTTAACTGTTAAATGACTTGATTGTCTCACTGTATTTCAATATTAAATCTAAAGTATCAAAGGACTGGTTTGAATGACACTCAGCTAAGAATCCCTAAGAAAAGATTTTAATCAGGGAGAGGAAGGAAGAGAGAGACAGAGAGATACAGAGAGACATGGGGGAGGGTATCTTTGGCCTCCAAAACAAGTGGGCCCTAACAAATCATATTATGAGATTAAAGGAAATGAATATTTAAGGACAAGTCAGGAACTCTTTATTTAAATTGGATTTATCCCTTGAAAAATGAGGTGGGGGTGATTTCTATTGTCCTTCATATCTTTCATCATTTGGAAAGGAGAAGATACATGCTCTTATTTGTAACTTTTCAGTGGGTTAAATTGATCTGGCTTTGATCTTAGCATGCAATTTGATGATCAGAAACAGGAGGTGAGACTTGAAGACAAAGGTCTTCTAATGTTATCTTTGCATGCTGACTCCTTCTTCAGACTGTACAGGAAGGCAGAGCTCTCACTCTCTTGTCCTACTTCTACTGAAGAAAAAAGTAGGCATTATTGTGCTTGTCTTCTTCCTTATCTATTAGACAATATATGGAAACATCTTTTGTTGTTTTCTGGTGAACAGAGATGCGACCAGTTGTCTTCATGTCTGTCTTGATCTTTCATGTGAAGGTGGGCACAATTCCAATCCTCATATCAGAAAATTGTGTGTCTAGTATCTTTGGTGGTTCTTTTTGCTAGACATTTTATTTTTATCTTTGTCATCTACAAATCAATCTTGATGTATTTGTATATTTTTAATAAGCTATGATTTCCTTTGATGATCTGTGGTTTGCCATGTGCTTGTTAGTTTCATTAAATCTTTTGTTCATGGGTGTGCTCATGCTTGCATTTTTTTTTTTTGCTTAAATTTGCTTCTAGGAGCTCTATTGTCCAGGCCTGCGAAGATACTTACATCTTTGCCCAAAAGCTTTAGGATATGGAGGTAGGTAGTTGGAAATGTGACCCTATAACCCATTAGAAAGATAAGCAATAGGTATATGGGTTTCATATGCATAGAGCTAATATTTGTTTAGAGCTTTCCATGTGTTCACTCAATTGATCGCCACAACCCTGTGGGGCAGATATTATCTCATGTTTCAGATAAGGAAATGGAGGGGTCAAGTGACTTGTCATAGTTATACAACTAGTGACTAAAGGTGGATGTGAATTCAGGTCTTCCTGATTCTCAAGTCTAACCCTTTATCTGCTATACCACCTGCCATTGAGGTTATAGTTGAAGTCATGGTTGTAGAGAATAATACCAATACTAATGGTATTTTTATAGTGCTTTAAGTTTCACACAATGCTTTATATGCTTTATTTTGTTTGAACCAAATGAACACCTTGTGAGCTAGGAGCAATTTCTGTTATCCTCTCCATATTACAGATGAGAAAACCAAAACATATAGAATCTAAGTGTCTTGTCCTGGTCATACAGCTATTAATTGTCAGAGATATCATAATATCACCAAGGAATATCTGGAAAGAGGAAAAGAATAACTTTTCAAAAATGTGGGTGAAAAAGGAAGTGTGGTAGTTGTAGAGGGAGCACTCCCTCCCCCAAGACAGTGTTGCATGGGGAACATCTGCCTGCAATTATGGCCTCAGAGTGGTGATTATGAGTAAGTGTATAAAAGACAGCATCAGAATTTCCCTGACGCTGGCATTTGTTAAACCATTCTGCTGAAGGCAGAATCTGTTGGAACATCATTAGGATGCTGTTGAGGAATGACAAAGTGGAACTAAGTATAACTGCTGCATCCATAGTTGTATAAGGATCTCTAACTTTCTTGCCTCTGAAGTGAATTTTGTGGAAGCCTATGGGTTTTTGCCATGGGATCCAGGCAATTGGAAGTTAATTCTCTCTTTATATGTTCCAGAAAACTGAGTATCCCCTGGAGATTTTCCAATATTTTTCTATTAGTTATAAGAGTAACCTTGAGATGCACCTGGGTTGTTTATGCCTATTATGCTATCAGACTCCAAGCTTGACTAATTATTAGGTATCTGAAAACATAATCTGATGTGTTTCCTTTCCTCACAGTTAGACTAAATGCTTCGGGGAAGGGATCTGTAGCTGACAAGGCCAAATAAAGAGCCTTGGAAAATCATTCAAATAAAGGATCAGGAAGAAGAGCATTAAGGAAAGAAAGAATAGACTTAGGGGAAGAGCCAATGTCCTAGCAGCCAAAGGAGAAGAAAATGTCAACCCAATAGTCAACAGCACCAAGTAATACTAAAAGGTCATGGAATACGAGGATTGAAAACATCACTGGATTCTTGAATCCAGTGCTCATTAGTGAC
Organism: Potorous gilbertii; assembly: GCA_028658325.1. Taxonomy (NCBI): domain Eukaryota; kingdom Metazoa; phylum Chordata; class Mammalia; order Diprotodontia; family Potoroidae; genus Potorous; species Potorous gilbertii. The sequence goes on from CM053770.1 coordinate 444,960,855, forward strand.
CTTTCAAAGAGCTGTTCTGTGAGAGCAGAAGCTAAGTTATGGAATGTCTAAAAGTGAATGCATTATATTTCCATTTAAACCCACCTTTCTCCTCAATCTCTCTATTTCTATCAAGAGCACCATTATTCTTCCACTCACTCCTGTTTATAACATGGAAGTCATCTTTGAATTTTCATACTCATTTGCTTCTCAAAGTCAATTATAGCAAGCTTCCAGGATTCAGTGGTAGATCCTTGGGGAGGGTTATCTATTGAAGATGAGCAAAATTTTAGGTTCAAAGTAGATGAAATCTGGTACCTGTCTGAAGTTTAGGGGTACCTTGCAAAAGGCAGAGCAGAGGGAGGAGAGAAAGATCAATTCCAGCTGCTGGAGAAGGGCACCTTTAGTTAAGTATAAGCCAAGAGACCTGGACTTTCCCCCTACTGATTGCACTGACAAGAAGCTAGAGGTCTGACTTTTCCCTTTATTTCTTTCTCCTTTCTCGCTTTAGATACTGGGAAAGAGAGGGTAGGAAGAGAGAACCACTCAGCCTTAGAGGCCTGCAGGTAGCTATCTCACAACTCCAAGCATTTTCAATGGTTCTCTACAATGCCTGGCATTCTTTCCTTCCTTATCTCTGATGGCTGACTTCCCTAGTTTCCTTCAAATACTAGTTAAAATTTTGCCTTCTACAGGAAGTCTTTCTTCATCCTCCTTAAAGCACCTTCCCTCTGTTGATTATTTCCAATTTATCTTGCATATAGCTTGTCTGTCCCTATTTGTTTACATGTTGTCTCCACCGTTTGATTGTGAGCTCCTGCCTGCTGTGATTGTTCTTTACCTTTCTTTGTGTCTATAGTACTTAGCACAGTTCCTCTCACATAGTAGGTACTTAATAAATGTTTCTTGACTGGCTGCAAATGTTAGAAATGAAAGACAGGTTTCAGGATTCAGGGAAAGACCTCAAGTTTATTTTTAATTCTACTCTTAGGAGGTCAACTATGAAGCTAATATATGCCTCCTTGACCACTAAACCAAGAATGAGTTCCCAGCTTATATAGACAGTGAAATATGAAACCTTCTCAAGGCTAAAATCTCCTCTTAGTGCATTTGTAGTCATCGGCAAAACAATAAAAAAAAAGAACTATTTATAAAAGCTAATCAAGTTTAAGAAAAATTACCACCACTTCACAGGGAAAGATCCATGTAATTAGGAGTAGAAAAGTCAAATGTCTGTGTGCCTACAAAGTAGAGGGATGAGGAAAATGTCTTCACTCTCCTGTATGCCCATAAAATGGAGGAAAAGTCCATTCCCATTTTTGATTGGTGCCCATCTGCCTACAGTGAGAATGCGATAAGACCTTAACCTGAAAGGGCTAGGGTCTCCCATTGCATCCTGGGCCATCTCTAGTCATCCTGATGAACATCAGGCCACAGGACCCAGATGGCTTGGGAGAAAAAAGTGAGGTTGGTGACCTTGCACAGCCCTCCCTCACTCAAATCAAAGTTGACTGCAAGTCATGTCATCATCTTGATGTCATGGTCCTCTTTGAGAATGAAGGACAAATACAACATCTGCCTATAACACTTATCAGTTCTCTTTTGAAAATTCTCTTCTCTTTCTTTCCTCCCCCTCTCTCAATGCCCCCAAACTTCATGTGGCTACTAGTTATCATCTCTACTCCACTCACTCTAAACCCTAAATATCACACAATGATTATACTTAACTTCTCTTCAAAGGAGCTATAGAATTTCTCTGTGAAAGTTGGCAAGGGAGGAGCTAGACAATCATAGCCAATTGTTTTCAATTCTATCTCTATCATATCTCCCACATACAACCATTTATCTTCATTCCCATAACACAACCTCCCCAGTTTCTTGCTTGGGTTGTTACAATATCCTTCTGACTGATCTCCCTATATTCAGCCTCTTGCCTCTCCAGTCCATTCCCCACAGATCTCCTAGCCAGATAGTCATAAATTACAGGTTATTTTATGTCACAAACACACACTGTCTCCCATTCTCTATTGCCGCCAGAGCTCAATTGCCATTTGGTCCTAAAGGACCAAAATAAGAGTGACAAAGTTCTTTGCTTGGAATTTTAGGGCCTTTGCTATCTCCCTCCAGCATACCATTTGAGTCTGACAACATAGTGTTCTCCTTCACACACTCAATACAATGGTCAAATAGACCTACTTGCTGTTCCTTCTTTCTTACATTCCATCCCTGCCTATTTGGCTTTGCTTAGATTGTCTACTATGCATACAAGACTCTTCTTCCTCACCTTAACTTCTTGATACCACTTTATTACCTTGTTAGTGCCTTCTCTCTAATTACTCTGAATTTATTTTGTATGACTCTTCTATTTATTTATCTGTGTTCAAGCTGTACTCTTGCTAGTCAAGTGTAAACTCCTCAAGGGCAGCTACTCAATGCCTATCTTGAGTTCTGGTACATACTAAACATTTTAAAATTTCTGGATTATTGATTGTTTGAATAAGTAGTGAAGTAGAGTTAAAAGTGAAATATGCTTTTAAGATGTTTGGTTTTAAAAGGGAAGCAACAGATGGAATGGTACTTATTAGGGTAAAAGGATAGGAAAGATCTTTTGGACATAGAGGCAAGCTCAGTATTTGTAAAAAGAAAGAAAGAAAGAAAGACAGAAAGAAAGAAAGAAAAAGGAACTCATGGAAGAAGACTGCAAATACGAGAGAGAAAGGATTATAGGTGATGGAGCAAGATCTTGGAGGGCATGGGTTCAAGCAAATAGCTGGTTGAGTTAGCTTTATATTCCTATGAATAAGAAAGGAAAGGAATGGAATGTTAAAGTTCCTACATTGTAATTTGTGTATTCTAACCATTCTTATCCCATTTTCAATTGTTTCAGATGGCTGAGGTTGCTAGATAAGTAATCTCTGCATAAGTCAAATGATTTCATGTAATGTTGGTAAAATCTCTGTAAAGAAGAAAGATGCATTAGTGTTATGGGATGCCCCACTTCCTTATCACATAGGCCACAAAACCATATTTGGCCTGTATTTTTATCTAAAAAAACACCCAAACAACACAACACTTAAATGTGGTTATCTAGTTCAATTTCACAGATCTGGGCAGAAGGGAAGAAATAGGACTCTAAAACATACTGAAGACCATCTGGCTCTGAGCCACAGTCATGCCATGAATAGTGTAGGAGTTGATTAGACAGCTGGGAGCTACCATCAGTAGCAAGAGACTGGAAGACTTTGAATCAAATGCAGGCAGAAAATGAAAGTGATCAAAAATCATGAAAAAATCTAGCTTTGTCAACTCAGAGAAAAGGGACAAGAGTTTATGGGATGAGCATCTCCCCATCCATGATATGTGAATTTCTCTTACAATAAACACATTTTCATTATTCTTCATAGTGTTTTCACATCTCCAGGAGGAGGGGAATGCTTTTCTTTTCTTTTCTTTTCAAATTATTTATTTATTTTTAGTTTTCAACATTCATTTCCACAACATTTTGAGTTCCAAATTTTCTCCCCATCTCTCCCCTTCCCCACCCCAAAACACCATGCATTCTGATTGCCCCTTTCCCCAATTTGCCCTCTCTTCTATCACACCCCTCCCTTCCCTTGCTCCCATCTTCTCTCTTTTCTTGTAGGGCAAAATAGAGTTCTATACCCCATTACTTGTATTCCTTATTTCCAAGTTGCATGCAAAAACAATCCTCAATATTCATTCCTTAACCTTTGAGTTCCAACTTCTGTCCCTACCCCCATCCCCAATCCCTCCCCACTGAAAAGGCAAACAGTTCAATGTAGGCAATATATAGTATATATGTAGGCAATATATAGTAGTTTTACTAAAGACTTCCATAATAGTCATATTGTGAAAGACTAACTATATTTCCCTCCATTCTATCCTGTCCCCTATTTATTCTATTCGCTCTTTAGACTTTGTCCCTCCCCTAAAGTGTTGACTTCTAATTACTCCCTTCTCCCATTTATCCTTCCTTCTATCATCCCCCCACACCACTTATCCCCTACTTTCCTACAGTATAAGATAGATTTTCATATCAAATTGAGTGTGCATGTAATTCCCTCCTTAAGCCAAATGTTATAAGAGTAAGCTTCACTTTTTCCCTCTCACCTCCCTCCTTTTCCCCTCCATTGAAAAAACTTTTTCTTGCCTCTTTTATGAGAGATAATTTGCCCCATTCTTTTTCTCCCTTTCTCCTCCTAATGTATTCTTCTCTCACTCCTTAATTTTATTTTTTTAGATATCATCCCTTCCTATTCAACTCACTCTCTACCCTCTGTCTATATGCATATAATCCCTCCAACTTCAAGAGTAAAAACATTATGTTTCCATGTAGTAACATAAACAGTTCAACTTTAGTAAGTCCCTTATGATTTTTTTTCCTGTTTACCTTTTCATGTTTCTCTTGATTCTTGTGTTTAAAAGTCAAATTTTCTATTCAGCTCTGGTCTTTTCATCAAGAATGCTTGAAAGTCCTCAATTTTATTGAATTACCTTTTGTTTCCTGAAGTATTATACTAAATTTTGCTGGGTAGGTGATCCTTGGTTTTAATCCTAGTTCCTCTGACTTCTGGAATATAGTATTCCAAGCCCTTCGATCCTTTAATGTAGAAGCTGCTAGATCTTGTCTTATCCTGATTGCATTTCCACAATACTCAAATTGTTTCTTTCTAGTTGCTTGCAATATTTTCTCCTTGACCTGGGAACTCTGCAATTTGGCTACAATATTGCTACGAGTTTTTTTTTTCTTTTTGGATTTCTTTCAGGAGGGGATTGGTGGATTTTTTCAATATTTATTTTGCCCTCTGGTTCTAGAATGTCAGGGCAGTTTTCCTTGATAATTTCATGAAAGATGATGTCTAGGATCTTTCTTTGATCATGGCTTTCAGGTAGTCCCATAATTTTTAAGTTGTCTCTCCTGGATATGTTTTCCAGGTCAGTTGTTTTTCCAATGAGATATTTCACAATATCTTCTATTGTTTCATTCTTTTGGTTTTGTTTTGTAATT
>CM053770.1:444965962-445008754 GCA_028658325.1 Potorous gilbertii
GGTTTCGCATAAAGTCATTAGCTTCCATCTGCTCCATTCTAATTTTTAAAGAACTCTTTTCTTCAGTGAGTTTTTGAACCTCCTTTTCCATTTGGCTAATTCTGCTTTTTAAAGTCTTCTTCTCCTCATTGGCTTTTTGGATCTCTTTTGCCATTTGGGTTAGTCTACTTTTAAAAGTGCTATTTTCTTCAGCATTTTTTTTTGGGGGGGGGGGTCTCCTTTAGCAAGCTGTTGACTCACTTTTCATGATTTTGTTGCATTGCTCTCATTTCTCTTCCCATTTTTTCCTCCACCTTTCTTACTTGATTTTCAAAATCCTTTTTGAGCTGTTTCATGGCCTGAGACTATTGCATATTTATTTTGGAGGCTTTGGATGGATAAGCCTTGGCTTTTATATCTTCCTCTGATGGTATGCATTGTTCTTCCTCATCTGAAAGGATGTTCACCAAGAAAGTAACCTTCTACAGTCTTATTTTTTCCCCTTTTGGGGCATTTTCTCAGCCAGTTACTTGACTTTTGACTCCTTTGTCAAGAACAGGGTATACTCTGGGGACTTGTAAGTTCTCAGTTCCTCCAAGGTAGCACAATCAAGGGAGAGGAGGTTATTCCTCTCCTGGCTTGCACTCTGCCCAGGATCTGTGAGTAGAATTCACTCTCCAGAGACTCCACCAGCTCCACCAGACCAGCACTCCTCTTCAACCCAGGGCCACCACTCAGGGTTGAAACCCAGATCAGAGCTTGATTTCCCAAGGGGCTTTAGGCTGAGGGCTCCAAAAATGGACACTACCACAGTATGGGGCTGTCTGGGACCAGGGCTAGGGTAGAAGGACCCTGCTCCCTTCTCACTCAGGTAAAAGAGTTTTCTCACTGACATTTGAAGCTGTCTCTGACATTTGTGGGTTGAGGGATCTGGGATCCACAGGTGCTACTGGCAGTGCCCTGAAACCTACTCTGGTCCTTTCCATGCTGCATGCATGGACAAGACTGGGCTGCACTTTGCTCTGTGATAGATCTTTCCTTTTGGCTTTCCAGGCTGCCTTAGCCTGGAAATCTCTTTCACTTGGTTGTTTTGTGGCTTTTGCTGCTCTAGAATTTTTTTAGAGTTATTTTTTACAGGTACTTTGTGAGTTTTGGGGGGAGAGCTCTTACAGGTCATCCTTCTACCCCACCATCTTCATGCTGCTTCTTTTACTGCAGAAAATGGATGTACAGTAATTTGCTTGGGGAATAGCTCAACAAGTGTATCAAGTTTTGAATTTAGAGGCTGAGACAGGCCAGACTCCATCAAAATATAATCAGTTAAATAAATAGTGCAGTTTGTAGAGGTATTGGAAGACTCTCACCCTTATCTATTTTAAAATTCTTTCCCACAGGTTTACCAACAAAAACAGAATTCCATTATTGGAGTACCATGATACTCTGCCAAAATACAATTATTCTTGGGAACAGTAATATTGTCATACTTTAGTGTGAATGACTATATGAACTTTTTTCCAAGGGGTCCCAGAGAGCAGATTTTATTAGGAGGATGATGAGGAAGAGTGATTGAAAACATCACTCAAGGTTAAAAGAAGAAAGATGATGAGGGAAAAGACCTTTAGAAATGGGGTGGAGAAAATGATGGATTAGAGATAACACAGATGACCTCTCTTGACAGTCCCCTACAAACAACTTTAAAATAATGCCACAAAAGATATTTTAAAGCAAAAGAACCAACAAAAAGCCTGGATGAGGCATTTTTTTTCTAGCCTACAAATCTTGTAAAGTCAGAAGAAGGTTTGTGACATCAGGGTGAACACTTATCTGGAGCCTAAACAGGCAGTGGAAGCAATAGCAGGAGCTTTGGAAACTTTCAGCCCAGAGGCAGTAAGGGAGTTGAAAACTTGGTCAGGAAAGATTTGACCTCCAAACACAAGACTCAAGAGAAACGTAAAAAGATATACTTGAAAGAGTAATCATAATAAGGTAAAACTTTATAAATTCCTACATAGGGAGATGATACCTGCAGCTACTAAGAACTTTATCATTATTAGAATAGTTGAACAGAGTTTGCATGAACAGGAGGCATGGATGTGAATCAACTGTGTTAAAATGATTGGAAAAACAAATGAAGAGGGGATAAAAAGTGATGCCCTGGAATAAGGGGGAAGGAAGAGGTAGAATAGGAAAATTTTTCTCATAAAAGAGGTACACAAAGAAGAACTTTTATTGTGGAGGGAAAAGAGATGGGGCTGAGTGGCAAAATGAATTTTTAATAATGATGCCTAATCCTCAAATAAGGTAACAACACAAAACCTCAGCCTCTCTAATTCCAACCTTTCTTCAAGCACATACTGACATGGTCGAAGTTGAGCCATAACCATATTTCAGAATTATGCTCCTTCCAAGATCCAAACTCATGGAAGTAAATAGTTGGAAAAGGTAGTAAAGTCTACTTGACACCAAACACTACAAATTAACTGGCCATAAAGATACATATGCATAGGATGTTATTGTTACCTGTTTCCACCCATCTCATTCCCCTAGTGATTGTTTTGAACTATTTTGCCTTTCTTTTTACCCTAAACATCCTCATCCCTGACTCCTACAGCAGGTAATTTGTCTCTAGTTTTAAAGGTAGGATTGAAGTCATCTAATAAGGCACTGTTTCAGCTCTAATCCAACATAAAATTCACTTATCACATGCTGTGGTGAGGGCAGAGCCACTTACCAATCACTGTGATGGGCATTGGAGATGCAAATAAAATGAAATACAGTTCCTGCTCCCAAAAAAGTTACATTCTACTCCAGCTTTTTTTTGTTGTTGGTGTTCAAATCTACTTAGCTATATTACTTCTTTCCAGAAACCCAATTTCTCTGGAAATAGAATACAAACTATTCTCTCTGTTTCTCTGTCCCTGTGTCTCCTCTCTCTCTCTCTCTCTCTCTCTCTCTCTCTCTCTCTCTCTCTCTCTCTCTGTGTGTGTGTGTGTGTGTGTGTGAGAGAGAGAGAGAGAGAGAGAGAGAGAGAGAGAGAGACAACAAATGACACTGGGATCTTGTATTCTCTTCCCTTTATAGCAATGTGTTCTGCTGTAGAACATCACTTACATAATTTTTATGTCTCATTTATATATCCTTATCCTTATCCATATGAACTCATTTGATTCACTAGAATAAAATATCTCTTTAAAGATGCTCTTCTATGAAGATGTCTTTCTTGTATTTGTTAAGATTGTATAAGATTTCTTGGATGATAGGATGGTATGGAGAAGACTCTGAATGCTTTGGAACCTCCCTCTCCTCATATCATGGAGAATTTCTCATTGGACTTGGAAAAGAATTGCTCAAGATAAGAAGACATGAATCGGTTGTTGGAAGGAATACTCACACTGACAAGATCATGGATCCCCTGGATTATTGAGTACCAAAGAAGAGTTCCGAAATTGAAGGTGCTGGTTCTCCTATGTACATTCTGTTATTTTGAGATCACATTGTCAAACAGGAGTGCATTCTGGGGGTGAGGGTAGAGTGTAAACAGAATGGTAAGGGTATTGGAAACTATGTCACATATACCAGCTATAGGATTGTGGGATGTTTACTTTGAAAAGACAAAGGTTTATAGTTATAATATTTGAAAATCTATCATATCAAGAGGAATTGAAATTTTTGAAAGGAATTGAAATTATTTTATTTGGCCCCAGCAGTTAATACTTAGAGAGATGGCAAGAAGTTTCAGAGAAGCATATTGTAGCTTGATGCAAGGAGGAAAACAACAAAAAACAACAAAAAATAACCATTAGTACTATGTCAAACTGGCTCAATGGGTAGTCGGTTACCTTCACTGGAGGTTCTAAAATGGAAACTGGATCACTACTTTTTGGTCTGTATAGGGGATTTTTTAGACCTAGTTTGGAGTAGATAACTTCAAAGATCCATTCCACTTAAAGATTTTGTGAATTGACTCCTATCTTTAAAATTGTCCCTTCTAGTATATGTATGTATATATATGTATATATACATATATATACACGCATATACATATATATTTAATATACTCTAACCTTGATCACTAGAGCTAATAATAAGTTAGAGTTTATATAGTGCATCAGGGTTTGCAAAATAATTTATAAAGATTTTATCATTTTATACCCTTAAAAATCTCAGGCAGTAGTTATAATTATTTCCCCCATTTTACAGATGAGGAAAACAAGGCAGAGGTTAAGTGACTTGGCTGAGGTCACACAGCTAGGAAATTTCTGAGACTAGATTTGAACTCAGGCCTTCTTGGCTCCAGTTCCAATGTTCATCCTAAGTTCCATTTCGATTTTTCACACAGTACATGCTATAGAATGGAAAGAGTCTAAGTACATAGGTTCCACAATTCACAATGGGGAAAACAGATCAACATGCAAATGTGGTAAGATCTGTCCCATTTCGTGAACTACATTGTTTTCTTTTCGGTTTCCTTCTGACAATGTGTTTTTTCTGGTTCTTAAGCCAAGCTCTCTGTAGTCTCCATTTCTCCTGAACTTTTTGTTATTTTATGAGGTGATACTGATGAAATAAAAATTACAAACACTTGGTATGTTTACATATTCACAAAAAAGTTACTATTTGGTTCCAATCATATATGAATTTACAAGGATAAAGTTTAGAGATCAATCATATCTTTGTTTTAGAAAGCCATTTTATTAGTTTCTTCTTTCTTGACTCATTGAACCTGTGTAGATTTCTAATAAAGGTGGAATATTCTTTGGCAATGCTTCTAGGTACCTTGACCCTTCCAAATTTGCTCCTCTGACCTAGTCTGGGGTGTGGACTTCTGTGCCAGGCTTCTCTCTGCTACCCAGTCTTTTACTTTATGGCGCTTAGAAAAAGAAAACCATTTCTTATCTGCTACTTAGTCTCAGGCCTCTTGTCCTGGCTATCTATCATACTCTTCCAGTCCTTAGGAGTTTTTATCCCTGGAAGCTCTTGCTTCTAATTAAGCTCCCCACTCCAAACTCATTTTCTTGAAATAAATTCTTTAATAGCTTCTTTTTCCTGGCTCTTTCCTTTGAGAAAAGTTGATTTCTTTACCTGTTATATTAGGAATCTGGCTCCTCTTCTGTCTGTGTGACTATTAAACAAAAGCTGCCACCACTCTTCTCCCCCACTCTCTCCATGCTATTTCTAGCAGTTTCCCACAAGTTTCCTTATTTTCTACTCAAAATCTCCCGTCTCCCTAGGGAACCACAACTTCCAGTTTATTGACTGAACAGGAAAAGACACATTCTGAACTCTGGACAAGAGGACACCTGTCTGTGACTTACTGAACTGCCCGACCTACTTTGTGTTCAAGAATGAACTTATGATTTACTGGTATACACCCCCAACCACCCACCATATAGGCTTATAGCAGGAAAATGTAAATAGCATTAATATCAGGTGATCTTTTACTGTCCTTCCCAGTTTTCCCCTCTTCCCAATGAGGGCTAGGGTCCACAATATCACAGTGACTGAGATCAAAGAGTATTGTTACTTGTGTGAAAAGTCTAAAAATCACGCATCATTCTCTTGCAGGTTTGCAAATGATTATCTACCACGTTGCCTCTAAACCAGGGATTTTTAACATTGTTTTTATATCATGGACCCCTTCGACAGACTCTGAGAGCACCTTCTCAGCACAAGGTTTTTAAATGCATAATGTGAAACCCATAGTCTCACAAAGGAAATCAACTATGTTGAAATAGTTTTTAAAATAAATTTAAAAATTTAAAAAAGTTTATAGACATCAGGATTAGAATTCCTATTTTTGGAGAAATTAGGTCAGAAGGAAAAATTAATAATTCTTGGTGGCTCTTTCTACTTGTCTTTCTTCAGTTGTCATAGAGGATACTTAGGTATTCATGGAAAGAGTTTCATATCTATCGTCATTTCATAATCTTAGATTAAAAAAAAGAAGTATGAGAAGTCTAAAAGAGGATGAGTATAATTGAGAGATGGAATATTAGTGATTTGCCCAAAGGGCAAAGCAAATTATTTTGAGCTGATTTTCAAAATGAAGTTTTCTCCTAACAAAAATCATCTATTATTGTTTAAATAGTTTTGACCTTGAGGAACCCCTGACAGAGTCTCAGGCACGTCTAGGGGTCAGGAGACCATGCTATGACAACCTCTGCAGTGGAAGAATAAAGGAAACAAATCTGAAGACAGCAGTGAGGGAAAGTGTGTATGGGGAGTGGAGAGAGGAGAAGCAAATTTGGAAATTAGAACTGCATACAATAAAAGGCAACCATTATCTTTTAAACCATTATGCACAACCTGAAAACTGTTGGGGGTGGAGTGGAAACAGAATGGAGGCAGCAGAGGCTTGGGTCTGCCCAAAAGAGCAAGATTTGCTGTGCACCTGATGCCTTAGGGCTTTAGTGAAGGAACATTTTCAGCTCAATTAGCTCTCCATTTCCTTGTTGTTGTTGTTTGGCAGACATTTAGTCCCATAATCTCCAGCAAGAATGATGCATAATTAGTGAAGTGGTGGTGACTCACTCCTCCGAGGTGGTTGGTTTGCTGCCTCCCATCTTTAGTGTTTCTAAGAATAGTTGCTTGAGATATGTCTTTTTACAAGAAAGGAACCTAAATTTTTGTCTGGAAAAATTTCCTCTTGTTTTTGAACATTCCACTGAAAACAAAGGCAGAGATCAAGACTTCTCTCCTCCCTTCCCCACCTGATTCTCTTGATTTCCCTCACTCACAAAAGAGCACACAAGTACAAACAAAACCAACCACTAGCCGATGGAATGGTGTTATTCCTATCCATAAAAGTGTCCAAGTCTCAGTTGTAAGGTACTCTAGCTTTACATTAATTATATTCATGCAAACAGCACTTTTGTTATTATTGGGGTATGGGGATAAGGGCTGGACTTGTAATTTAATTTGTATAGGGAAACTCCTAGTGAAGACCCTCCCTCCACACTTGAATATAGTTTGGGATCTTTTCTGAAATGGGTAGCTTTAGAAAGTTGCCTCTCTGGCTCCTGAGAGATTGAGTGACTTGAGCATTGTCAGAAAACCACTATTTGTCAGGAGCAGGAGAAGTTGATTCCAACTCTTTATGGATCCATAGTCAATGCTTCAACCACTATAGAAATTTCTTAATAGTAATAATTTTAAAGTCAGAAAGGCCATTGAAACTGGCAAATGTGCAGATTCATGGAACCCAAGATGCTGACACTGACTGGGTAGTAATTTGATGGTTTTCTTTAGGATCCTATGATGTAATTCATTCACACTCATCAATTTGACCTCATTAAAGTTAACTGGAAATACAACTTTGGTCTCAACTCCTTACTCAATATATTTATTTTCTGTCCTTCCAAACAAAGAGCACTCCCTTTCCAAGAGAAAACAGAAGTAAAATAAGGTTTAAGTTGTTTAGTCTTCTCATCTCTAAGTGCTAAATTCTTTCATATATGCTCTATCAGCAATTCTTTCTCCTTTTTGCTTCTTCTCTTTTCCCTGATGTAGCTTAAAAGAAAACCAAGCAAAAACATCCACTGACCTTAGCATTCATTGATAGTGACAGTTCATTCTGAGTTTTGTAACAGCTTATTCAGCATCCCATCTCTGATGCCTATACCTTGTGTAGGCTGTGCACCACACCTGGAATGCCTCCCTTCTTACCTTCTACTTTTAGATTCTTTAGCTTCCCTAGAATTTGGGATGTCAGGTGCCACAGGAAACCCAACCTCAACCTCTCAGTTGACAGTAGTCCCTCATGCTTCAATTGCTCTTATATTTAGCTGTATTCCTCTTGCATCTTCATTCCCAAATAGAATGTAAGATTCCTGAGGGCAAGGATTGCTTAATTTTTAATTTTGTATCCCTATTGACTAGTACAGTGCCTGACATAGAATTAATACTTAATAAGTGCATGTTGAATTGAATTTTATTTTCCTCATGAGATTTCAAATACAAACAAGCCCCACACACTGAACTTTTATATTGTTAGCATTTATCATGTCTCATTCTGTACTTTCTTAACACAGTTGTTGTAAGTCTACACCATTCTATTCTATTCATCCTCATTCTTTCATCTTTCATGAAGGTTTTTTTCAAAAACTTCCAGTAGTCAACGAATTTCCTGTGTCGCTCCATCAGTCTCTTTAAGCAGATCTGTCTTTTCCTCTTCATTGGAGTCATTGCTGTTTTTACATTCAAAATAATCATTCTTTGGCATCAGGCTTAGAAGATACATGTGAGTAGTTTTCTCTCTTCCCTTCTGTTTTCAGTTTCAGGCCATTTGATCAAAGTTGCAAGACTCCAGGTAAGCGTATTTTTGTTGCCCATCTTGGTGTGTCCCTGGTCAGATGTCCCACATATTTTTCTCTGTTTTTAAGCTGAGGCCCAGACATCCAAATCTTTTTCTCAGATACTATATCTACGTTCTGCTATTCATATTTAAAATCTCTTCTTTCTTCTAAATTCTCTACATACATTGAACAACAACAATGATAAGTATGTGCATATGCCAATGTCTTCATTTTTTTCTTGGAACTCCATCCTCCTTAGAAAAACTTTCCAGCTTCCTTCGGGCTATATCATTTTCCTGTATGGATCACCAGTGGTGGTAGGGCTGTCAGGGTTGACAAGTTTCAGGATGCTTTCTATTAGTTCCTGAATATATGACTTTTCTATACATGTCAGGCCAACTAATATCCACTTTGAACCTCCTAAACAAGAAGTCCTCAGTCATCACTGCTTGTCTTATCTTCTTCAGGCTATTACTGGATGACCTCTTAGTTGATTACACCTAGAAAATAGGCCATCATCCTTAGGTACACAAGAGTGTGCTCCTTCCTCAGAGGTTACAGTACCTGCCTTCTCCAAGGGAAGAACCTGTCTTTACTTAACAATCAGATCTTCCTGCTTATTGGTATCTTTCCATTTCCATCTTCATGTTGCATTGTTTTGTCATCCAGCATTGGGACACATGTTTGGATTCCTTCCTCAGTCTCTTTAGATAATTTTTCTTTGTTATTTTCTTTTTTAAGTACTTCCACAATTATCATAAATAATAATTCCTTCTTGATAATCTGGAAAGTAGAGATATATTCTTCTAGTCTTTTCACTACTTCTAAGATAGAGGCCTTTTCAAACTTCCATAGGATCATGAATTAATTGACTATTTAATTTTTCCCAGTTACATGTAAAAACAAATTTTTTACATTTGTCTTTAAAACTGTGTTCCAAATTAAGCTCAAGAAAAATAAAGTAAAAGAAAGAATACTACAGTCTGTATTCAGACACCATCAGTTCTTTCTCTGGGGATGGATAGCATTTTTTCCCCTAAGTTCTTCAAAGTTCTATGGATCATTGTACTGCTGAGAATAGCTAAGTCATGCATAGTTGTTCATGTTACAATATTGTTATTACTTTGTACCCAGTAGATTTCACACTGCATGGACCCGTGCAAATCTTTCCAGGTTTTTCTGAGAACATCCTGCTCATCATTTCTTAGTATTCCATTTTAAACATATACCACAACTTGTTTGTATATTCCCCAAATGATGACCATCCTCTCAATTTCTAATTCTTTACCTCTATAAAAGAGCTGCTATGAATACTTTTTTACATGTATGTCCTTTTCCTTTTCATTTATCACTTTAGGGATATAGACCTAGTAGTGGTGTGTGTTTGTCCTTAGTTGCCGAAGAAGACCATGCCATCAGAGAAATGATGACATGACTTGCACTTAACTTTGTTTTGAGTAAGGGAGGGCTGTGTAGGTCACCAGCCTCACCTCTCCTCCAGAGCCATCTGAATCCAGTGACCAGATAGTCATCAGGATGACTGAAGATGACCCAGGACGAAACAATTGGGGTTAAGTGATTTGCCCAAGGTTACACAGCTAGTGAGTGTCAAGTGTCTGAGATGAGTTTTGAACTTGGGTCCTCATGACTCCTGCACTGGTGCTTTATCCACTGTACCACCTAGCTGCCCCCTAGTAGTGGTATTGCTAAGGCGAAGGATATGTATGGTTTTATAGCCCTTTGGGCATAGTTTCAAATTCCTCTCTAGAATGGTTTAATCAGTTCACAACTCCAACAACAGTACATTCATCTCTCATTTTCCCCACATCTCCTCTAACATTTTTCATTTACCTTTTCTCTCCTATTAGCCAATCTAATGTGTATGAGGTAGCACCTCAGAATTGTTTTAATTTGCATCTTTTTAATCAATAGGGAATTAGAATACTTTTTTCACATGGCTATAGATAGCTTTAATTATTCCATATGAAAATTGATTATATCTTTGGATTATTTATCAATTGGAGAATGGCTCTTATCTTTATAAATTTGACACAGTTCTCTATATGTTAGAAAAATGAGGCCTTTATCAGAGAAACTTGTTTCATTATTTTTACAGTTACTATTGCTAACTGTATGTCCTCCATTCTATTCCCCCTACCACTGTTTATTCCATTCTCTCTCTCCTTTCACCCTGGCCCTCCTCTAAAGTGTTTTTCTTCTGACTATCCCTTCCCCCAGTCTTCCCTTCCTTCTACCACCTCCCCCTTCTCTTATTCCATTTTCCTTCTATTTGTCTGTAGGGTAAGATAGATTTCTATATCCCATAGCTTCTGTATATTATTTCTCCAGTCACATGTAAAAACAATTTTTAACATTCATTTTTAAAACTTTGAGTTCCAAATTCTCTCCCTTCTTCTCACCACTCTCCCTATAATTGAGAAGGTAAGCAATTTGATGCTATATATCCATAGTCATATAAAACATTTTCATAACAGTAATGTTGTGCAAGACTATATTTCCCTCCATCCTTTTCCACCCCTTATTTATTCTGTTCTTTCCTTTGACACTGTTCATCCTCAAAAGTGTTTGGTTCTGCCAACACCCTCCTTTCACCTGCACTTCTATCACTCCCCATCTTCTCTTTTTTCCCATCCTCCCTACTTTCCTCTAGGGTAAGATAGATTTCCATATTTGATTGTGTATGTTATGCCCTCTTTAAGCTAATTCTTATGAGAATGAGCTTCACTTTTTCCCTCTCACATTCCCCCTTTTCCCCTCCATTGAAAAAGCTTTTTCTTGCCTCTTTTATGAGAGATTAATATGCCCCATTTCATTTCTCCTCCCAATATATTCCTCTCTCACACCTTAATTTTATTTTTTAGATATCATCCCTTCATATTCAACTCACACCTATGCCATCTATCTGTATTTATGTATTCCTTGTAACTACCGTAATAATGAGAAAAGTCTTATGAGTTACAAATATCCTCTTTACATGTAAGAATATAAAGTTTAACTTTAATAAATTCCTTATGATTTCTCTTTCCTGTTAACCTTTTTTGCTTTTCTTGAGTCTTGTATTTTAAAGTCAATTTTTCTATTTATTTCTAGTATTTTCTCACATAGGCATACAATTTCTCTACCCCATTGAATATCATTTTTTTCCACTCATGGGTTATATATTCAGTTTTGCTTGGTAGATAGTTCTAGCTTTTAATCGTAGCTCCTTTGACCTTCAGAATAGCATATTCTAAGCCTTCTGATTCAAATGGCCACACCTTCCAGTGATTCAGTTCCCTGAGGCCCACTTGGCTTTGTTGGTGCCCTACACTGAACTATGCTCCTCTCTCAGATTGCTGCAATAGACCTTTCATGTTGACCATCCAGGTTTTCTTGGGCTGGAAATTTGTTTCTTGTTTTTTTGTAGATTCTTCTGCTCTAGAATTTGTTTAGAGTTTCTTTTTTACAGGTATTTGGGGGAGAGTTCAGGCAAGTCCCTATCTTTTCTCTGCCACCTTGGCTCTATTCCCAAGTTTATGCATTTAGAACCAGAATGATCCTTAAAGTTTATCATAAGTTCAGTCCCTTCCACTTTCATCTCAGAAAGGTTAAAGTGACTTGTCAAGGGATGCACAGCTAATAAGTGGGTTAAATATGATTTGTATCTGTCGTCTTGGCTCTTTAGTCATATGTGTGTATATGTACAAACTTGATAATAATGAAATTATAAATGCACACTCTCTGTAGATAACTAAAAAATTTCCTTTTCCTCCTTCCTATCTGTAAGAGAGTTCCTTAGTCTATTCTCTTATGTTTGGTTGTTCTCTTGGCTAATACTTTTGGCTAACTGCTATAGCAAACTGATTATTATATCTATTTGATATGTGAGCCTTTTATTAACAGGAGCTTATGAGATTTTTTTTAATTGTGTTGGATGTTGCCTTGTTTCTATCTGTTCAGGTACTTTATTTGGCACATTTTTATTTTATCTTGATGCAAACAAAAGCCACTTAACAAGGAGATATCCAATTATGTAATTAGTGATAATTTCCTACCATGTTCTTTGTTCTCTGGTCTTTGGATATGTCCTTGTATTTTCTGTTTGCTGCACTCTGTGGATTTTTTGACTCTTTACTCAACAAAAGTTTATTTTGTTCCATTCTGTGTTTGAGGTGACTGACATAAAATTTAAAGCCTATGTAGCATTTCCTACTTTAACCTTGTTAAGTGAATTTTCTCTGAGTGTGATCAGATGAGAAGATCCTTATTGGATTCCATAAAATAGAAAGGTAATAGGGACCTGAATTAAATCTACTCCCTTATTAATCCAGAAACTACATGTACATAAACTTCTACATGTCTTTAAGAGATCATATGAACTCAAGATGAATGAAGACTGTCGATGGATTTTCAATACAGGAAGAATAATTTAGACCATAGTTTTGGTGTATGTAACTATCCCAGATAGTTTTGTGTCTGCCATGCTTAGGTTAGTGTCTTGCAAAGAAGAAGAAAAAAATGAACATGATGATGGAAGAAGAAGAGAAGGAGGAAGAAGAAGAACAAGAAGAAGAGAAAGAAGAAGAAGGATGAGGAGAAGAAAAAGGAGGAAGAAGAGCAGAAAGATGAGAAGGAGAAGGAGGAGTAGAAGGAGAAGGAGGATGAGAAGCAAAAGGAGGAGGAGGAGGAGAAGAAGGAGGAGAAAAAGAAAGAGGAAGAGGAGGAGGAGAACTATGTAGTTTTTAGGGTTTATAAAAAGTTTTTATTAAATAAATATTATCTCATTGAGTCAGTAAGCAGTTTTCATACTGCTTAATATGTTCTAGGCCCTATGCTAAGCATGCAAAGAAAGGCAAAAGTGCTTGTTCTCAAGGAGCTCATAGTCTAATGGGGGAGACAACATACAAATAAATGTGCATAAATAGGCTTTATATAGAATAAATAAAAAAAAACAGGAAGAAAGCATTAACATTAAGAGGGATTGGAAAATGCTCCCTCTAGAAGGGAATTTATTTGAAACTTGAATGACACCATCTATTTGCCATAGCACATATATTGAATATTTAGCTTTTAATGAATATTTGCTCTTTGTTTATGTAAGATTCTTCATTCTAGGCCTACTAGGATGCTTCACTATTATGGGAAACTGACTAACTCCTTGAAGGCTATATCAGTGAAATACAAGCTATGTAGGGTACTGCCAAGTTGGTCCATAGACCTGGAGATGGACTGTATTTCTGTCATCTGAAGACCAACCTTGCTCAGATAAGAAAAGACCACCTGATAAGAATGATTTTTGGCCACAGAAAGCAACACAATCTGTTTAATATAAGGATATACCTGGTTTATAATTCACAAAAATGGAAGGTAAACATGCATGAGATATTGAAATGTAAAAATTTTTCAGATCAATCAATTAATAAACATTTATTAAGTACCTACTGTATGCCAGGCAGGGCAGGTAGGTGGGGCAACAAATAGTGTCAGCTCTGGAGTTGGGAAGGTTTACCTTTCTGAGTTCAAATCTAGCCTCAGACACTTACCAGTTGTATGACCCTGAACAAGTCACTTGTTTCCTTCAGTTTTCTTATCTGTAAAATGAGCTGGAGAAGAAAATGGCAAACTACTCCAGTATCTTTGCCAAGAAAACCCCAATTAACATCATGGAAAGTTGGACATGACTGAAAAATGACTTAACAATAACAAAATGTGCCAGGCATGCTGCTAAATGCTGGGGATACAAAAAAGAGGCAAAAGACAGTCCCTGCTGTCAAGAGACTTATAGTCTAATAAGGGAGACAACATGTAAACAAAGATATACAAAGCAAACTAAATACAGGATAAATCAAAAATAATTAAAATTGAATTAAATACAAATTTTAAAAATGAAATATTTCTAGAGGTTTGAACTTTGTAATTGAATATCAAGAAGTTAGGGAAACAATGCACTTCCTAGGGCATAATATACTTCATTCCTTAGGTGCTTAGTCAATCATCTATGCCCTTTGCAACTAGAGCAAGTTTACATTTTTTTTAAAGATGGCTTTTGAAAACTTAGATTTCTTCCTCTGAAAACGTATCCTTTGACTACCTCATCAATTGGCAAATGGTTTTTATGTTTTATAACTCTATGAGCTATTGTTAAGCTGAAAAGCAACAAGGACAGTTTATGGGCTCCAATAATAGAATAGCCACCCACTGCTACCCTCAACCCTGAGCATATTAATAGCCATTATTTTGGAAATCAAAACTACAAGTGATAGTTGATGAAGGGAGCCCAGGTGGATGCAACGTTATATGTGGATGGAGTGGAGTTCTGCTTTAGTAGAGAAGAAATCAAAGATCTTTTAAAACTGAATCAGAAAAAGAACTGGTAAATAGAAGTATGTATAGAATGATTTTATATATGTAGGTAAAATTATTACAAATATATTATAATATACATTTATATTATATCATATATTACTTATAAGATTGATTTCTTAAAAATAGATATAAATAAATTGGTTATTAAAATGAATATATTATGTAAATATAATATGTAATATAAATATTATATGTACACACATATTTATGTCTAATGGTAGCCATCTCTAGGGTGGTGAGAGGGAAGAAGAAAAGAAAAAAGTGAAATTTACATGATAACTTTATTATATATTCAAAAGGAATAACAAGTTGCACATAATAGATTTGTAGTTTCCTAAGCAATCATCTTTTTTTTAAAAAAAAATTATAGTATGTTATAAAAATGCTTGTTTCATTCTATAAATTAAATAATTTTTAAACAGCTGAATCATGTGTAAGGAATTAAAAACTGCCCTGGATTATTTTTGATTGTTACATAAAAAAGAAATGTTTATGTAAGTCTATTTACCGTTTAATGAACAACATTTTTAAGTCTTTTTGTTTGTTTGCTTTTATGTAAACTTTTTAGTCCCTGGACATAGTGAAGAACAAGATTGTAATTAAAATAGATTTCTTTGCAGACAAAATAGACCAAATTTTAAAAGCACTTTTGTGCCTGGATCTTTAAAAGAAAAGACATCTTTTCGAGTAAAATCATAGAATTGTAGAGTTGGAAGTTCCAGGGAGTAAGGCAGACTCTTCTAAAGTACATATGCATGGAATTTTTTTTCTTTTGTGGGCAAAAAAAGTGTGTCCATATAATGTACTATTACATCATTAACACACAAACAAGTTACATATTGTAACCATTGATTGTTAGTCTTATGTGCATGTTAATTCCCTTGTTTTCACACAGCCCAAGTACAGCGATCTCAGTTGGGTGCCACCCCTGAGTCTCTTCTCCTTTGGCTAGGGGTACTTACCTTGGTTTTGTGTTTGGCAGCTTGTGGAAGCCTGTGTAGTCCTTCTCAGAACAATGTTCTTAAAACTAACTAACTTAATATATATTATAAAAGAAGCAATTATATTATAATATAGTTATCAAGTACATATATTTAAGTTCACTGATCCCAACTAAAGAACACCTGACTTAGTAGTTTTGTTTATCATATTCTGCTATGTCTTTCTGCCTCTCTTTCTGCCTAACCAAGACCAAGTATGGGTCTTTCTACTACTGCTTTTCCTTCCTCTTTCTAATTCCATACCTGAATGGTAAACTCTCTGTGATAAAACTGTATGTACCTTTCAACCAACCAGTACAACTACTAGGTGTATATCCCAAAGAGATATAAAACAGGTAAGGGACTTGGCACAAAATATGCACAAAAATATTTATAGCAGCTTTTAGGGGTGGCAAAAATTGGAAATTGAGGGGATGTCCCTTATTTATGGAATGGTTAAACAAGTTGCTATGTATGATTGTGATATAATACTCTTATGCTATAAGAAATTGTTAGCAGGATGCTCTCAGAAAAAAATCTGGGGAGTTTTCTAGGAGCTGATGCAGAGTGAAGTGAGCAGAAAAAGAGAAGAATGTTTATGGTAACATCAATATTATATGATAATCTCAGCTATTCTCAACAATATAATGACCCAAGACAATTCTGAAAGACTTATGAAAAATGCTGTTCACCTCCAGAGAAGGAACTGATGGAGTCTGAATGCAGGTTGAAGCATACTTTTTCTTTAGTTTTCTTCTTTTTTTCCATTTTAAAAATATTACAGCATGACTAACATGGAAATAAGTTTCACTTGACTGCACATGTATAACCTATATATGGGGCAGCTAAGTGGTGCAGTGGATAGAGCATCAGGGCAGGAGTCAGGAGGATCTGAGTTCAAATCTCACTTCAGACACTTGACACTCACTAGCTGTGTGACCTTGGGCATGTCACTTAACCCCAATTGCCTCATCCTGGGTCATCTCCAGTCATCCTGATGACTATCTGGTCACTGAATTCAGATGGCTCTGGAGGAGAAGTGAGGCTGGTGACCTGCACAGCTCTCCCTCACTCAAAACAAATTCAAGGGCAAGTCATGTCACAATTTCTCTGATGGCATGGTCTTCTTCGGCAACTAAGGATGAACACACATAACCTATATCAAATTGCTTGCCTTCTCAATGATGGGGAAGTGAAAAAAGGAAAAAAATTGGGGGATCAGATTTTTAAAAGAATGAATATTGAAACTTACTTTTACATGTCATTGAGGAAAAATAAAATATTAAATTTAAAATACTACCTTCCATTTATCGGTGCTTTAAGGCTACTGAAATACTTGTCTCATGGTAATCTTTGTGTACAGTATGTTATTCTAACATTATTATCACAATTTTGCAGAAGACATAACTTAGTCTCTGAGAAGTCTAGTGATGTTTATGTGATGAGTTATGTAACTGGGACAAAATCTGAACCCTGATCTCCTGATTCTATGGAATGATATCTCTTGTCTATTTCCTCATTTTACAAGGAAGAAATATCAACTCGGATTAAGTAGGAGTCAGTGATGCTATTTAAAAACATATTTTTGGTGATTTTAATTTTCCCCTTGATTAAAATTTTCAAGTGTACTCTAAGACCAGTGGGGGTGAAGAGAAGGGGAAAGGAAGAGAAAGAGTTTAGATTCTCTACCAGCAACAATAGCATTATTTATCTCTACCTAATTAACATCCTGAGCTAGTAATTGTCCAAATTTAGACTATGGCCATGATTTCAGAGAGTAAACAGAACTTTGCCCAGAATCTGTTGAGCCATGCAGCAATAAGTGTAAATTTTTCATCTTTACTCCATTAAGCATTTATAATAAAGTGTTTCATTTATCTTTGTCACTGACAGACACCATACTCTTTCTTTATTTTCTTTTGGTTATTAGGCATTCAAGGCACATACACGGTTTCTCCATACCATGGTGCAAAATAATATCCTCACTTATCTCTCCTAGGAGGACTCAGT
Organism: Potorous gilbertii; assembly: GCA_028658325.1. NCBI lineage: Eukaryota > Metazoa > Chordata > Mammalia > Diprotodontia > Potoroidae > Potorous > Potorous gilbertii. The sequence goes on from CM053770.1 coordinate 444,983,592, forward strand.
TAGGATGGTCTACTTGACATTTTTTTTAAAACAACAATTTTCATTGTAAATACATTGTTGAATTTCAACTAACGTTTCTGTGTGACCATTAATTTCAGCCCTCAGTTTCCTCATGGGTAAAATGGGAAGACTATAATGTTGCACCAAACCCCCTACCACCAGATATTCAGATGGAAATCTGCAACAATCCTTCCCCTTTCCCATTTCCTCCTACTTTGTTACTGTCTTCGCAAAAGAAAAAGAAATCAAGTTAATCTCATGTTTTCCTTTTGAATGTTGAATTTACCTTCCCTTTTATATTAAACATTCTTAAAATACAATTTATTTTTTCTTACCCAGTGCTTTATTTTTAACAAGTACTTTGCACATTTTCTATAGGAAGTGACTTTGCTAAGAATTAAAGAAGAGGAAAAAAACCCCTAGAAAATCTTGTGAGAATGGAGTAAAGTCTCAAAGAGTAGCAGAACAGAACAGCACAGAATGATCTACCCTGCTACAACTTGATTTCAGCGAGGTCCCACAGGCTTTTCATCCAAAAATAAAGCAGAATTCCAATTCCTGAAGTCTGTTCAGTTACTTCACCTGGAAATAAAGGGACGCTAGAAATTCACTTTTTTGTTCATTAATCAATGATTAGAGGAAAGGACCAGTAAACTTTGGGCCACAGAATGATGATTAGGGTAAGATTAAAATGTTTTAAAGTCTCTTTCAGCTTTCAAAGTCTCTGGTTCTACATGTCTATCAATTTCACTACTTCCTCCTCCCTTTCCAAAGAGCAAACAACCACATAAAGACAGGTTAAATAGCAATAATAGTGAAAAAATTTTCTAGTATTGACTGGAAATTAAGAGAGCATGACCAAAGATGCCACTGTATATGGATGGGCACATTATCTGAAACCAAAGATACCACGAATAGTAGTTATTAATGTTTTGTTATTGTTTAATGTTAACTTTTGGTTTTTTCTACCATATTTTCCCTTAATTTCACTCTCCCACTCCCAGTTTCCTTTTAACTAATAGAAACATTTTTTTCCCCAACAAAACCAATTGTTCTTTGACCACCCCCCCCCCCCACTTTCTACCTTTAAAAGAAGGTATATTTCAGTGTCAGTTCTCCAGGACTGAATCTGCTCATTATAATTCACCTGAATTTAACTGTCTGTTATAGATATTATTTATTATAAATTACTATATTCATTAAAATATCCATTCCTATTATAGTCATTGTATACAGTGTTCTCTTGTTTCTACTCTCCTTAGAACAGTTCCATTTTTCAGATGATTTAAGAATAGTAATCCATGCTTCTGCATGTGATTATCAAAACACCACTATATAACTTTTCCATTTACTCCTTTAGTAAAAATTCATTGAATCCCTCATGTTTGTCTAGAACTATGTGAAGAACCATGATTTCATGCTGCCCTACAAATAGATAAAATTTAAGACACATGTAGTGGTTCAAAATCATCTGAATAGAAATATTAGTTCACCACCAATGGACGCAAGTAATCAACTCAACAACTTCCCTAAGAGATACATAGATAACTTGTGGAGAATAAAGAGTTTTGTCACATCACTATTGTAAAGTACATGCCCATTAGTGGATCAGTCTATAGATACATGTTTATATGCTATAGTTAGAGATAAAACTGAAAGTACTTTCCTATGGACAAGCCTGAATTTGAGTCCAGACCTCTGTCCTCTCAATCAGTTAGAAAATTATCTTCAAAATAGGCTATCTTCCAAAGCAATCTTACATTAATTTCCATCGCTGTCATTTGCACTCATCATTGTAACTTCAGAGAGATCAGTGATATTCATTGATGCAGCAGAGAACATTTTTCCTTTCCCTTACTAATCAGTGCTAACCATACCAAACTAACCTCATTTCCTAAGCTTTAACTTCTGGTTTTCATTGTGCTTATTTTCTTCTACATGGAGGTCTTGCCTTGGCCTTAGAAGAGACTTTCTGCACAGCTATTAAATTGTGGGATATTCTCTTATTCCAGACTCTCATGTAGTGATGTCTCAAGACAATCTGTGGATGGTGGAACCAAATTAGAACTTGTACTCTAATGGTCAGTAAGCATAGCTTTGATGTTGATCTGGCATCTAATTTTGACACAATGAAGAATGAAGAGTTGCATATTATCATGACTAGTAAAATTCAATGCAATAATATACTTTCCCAACCAGCACTTTAAAAGAAGTCAAATCATCAATCTTAGATATAATGACATAAACATACAGCAACTGTATTTCTGGCCTTCATTTCTACGGACATGTAACCTATCAGAAAATACAATTATAAAAGCTCAAACCACTGTTTTTCTGATGAAGATAAACGACTATGAGTCATAGAACAGCATTTATTATCTTTGAAGAATTAAAATGACAAATAAAATAGAGGACAAAAAATATGTGCAGTTGCTATAAGAAGGCCAACATTTCCCCAATCAATCAACATGCATTTATTAAGCACTTGATATGTGCCAGACGTTGTGCTAAGTGCTAAGTACTATCCTAAGCCAGCAACCTCCAAATTAAAGCTGCAAAAAAAATTACTGAGGATATGCATGACTAGAAAAAGAGATAGCTCACAAAATGTGGATGAGAGACAGTAAACTCAGAGTGAACATTATCATCTTGAGATAGCAGAAGAAAAGAGAATCTACCACTTTGGAAAGATCTTATATGGAGAATTGATGGGAAAACATGAAAAAGAATTATATTAGATGACAAATAGTGGAAAGGTTTCATTTGAAATCAGTATAAAATAAACATTTTATGAGAGAATAAAGTTAAGCCACATCATGGTAAATAAAAGATGTTTAACTATAATATCAGTTCAGTGTTTGAAATCCAACTCCATCTATCTAATACATTTTAATAACTTTTCTCTCATTTCTTAAATTACTAAAAACTTAATTTACCTTGGATCTACTTTTCATATACACTTGTCCTAGACTAGGTGTAGGCAAACTATGCTTCAACGGCCAAATACTGACCACTTGTTTTTGTATAGCTAGAAAGCTAACTTTGTTTTTTTTCATTTTAAAGTGATTGTCAACTTCTCTGGCAGTTGTACGAAAAGAGGGGGTGGGCAGTTTTTGGTCCTGAGGGCAAGGGCTGCTCCAGATAAACTGGACTACTTCTCTTTTCCCAAATATCACTGTCTGTTTTTAGTGACTTTGTTCACACTGTTTCCTTTGCCAGAATGCCAATCCACTGTGACTCTGCAGATGTAATAGCTACCCATGGTCTTGATAACAGTGACTGTCATTTTGTTATGTAACATTTTAGGCTTATAAAGCAAGGACTTTATATACATTTGTTTATCTGAACCTCATAATAACCCTGTGATATAAATGTAACCATTTTACATATAAAGAAATTGCTGATTAGAGTAAATAATTTGCTCATGGTCAAATACCATCAGGTAGAGACTACATAATTGTGAAGGTATTTAAATGATCAGTCCACATGGTATATAATAGGGAATGTAACGAAAGCTACGGTGATAAAAATATTGGACCTTATTAATTTTCCCAAGAGACAATTAAGGTAACAGAAAATCTAAGTGAAAGTTTCTACTTCTTAACTTATACATCTCTTTCTACAGTTTTTACTGTATTTTTGGTTCTCCGTTTTGTTTTACAATGGCATATTTTCCCTACTAAACTACAGAGTTCTTGGCTATAGCAGCAGTGTTTTCTTCTAAGTTTCCAATAGCATTTAAAATACAAACTTGTATGTCGACAAAGACTTACAATGTGCCAGGTGCTATGCTAAAATTGGGCGTAAAAAGAAAGGCAAAAATAGTCATTCCCCTCAAGGTACTTGAATTCTAGTAGAAAGAGACAACATGTAAATAATGATATCTTACATAATATTAATAACAATTATTGATTATAGCTAAAATTTATATAGTGCTATACGTTTTACAAAGCATTCTACAAATAATATCTCATATTATCTTCACAATGACCCTGGGAAGTAGGTGTTCTCCCCATTTTACAGAAGTGGAAACTGAGATGGATAGAATTTAAATGACTCCCTCAAAGCAGCACAGCTAGCAAATATCTGAGGCTGGATTAGAACTCAGGTCTTCCTGAATTCAGGTCTGGCATGCTATCTGCTATGTCATAGAGATTTATGCAGTATAGATGGAATGTTATATGGAATGAGATGGCATTAGAAGTTAGAGGAATGGGAGAAATATAATACATAAGGCAAAATGTGAACTTTGAGGGAAGTGAGGGCAAGTAAAAGCTAGAGGTAATAGGACATTGATTGTAGACATGGAGGACAGCTAGTGCAAAGGGCCTGTAGTGTCATGAGAGGAACACAAATGGGTTTGTGTAGAAGCAAAGTGGACTGCAAGATTGATAAAGTGGAAAGAAACAAAATTATGAAGAACTTTAAATGGGCATAACTGGGCATCCAGTTCTTCAGTGTTGAGGCCTGAACTTTCAAAACAAACCCTTTGACATCTATCTGAGTAGTAGACAGATGGGAATGAGGAGAGACATGAGGCAGGAAAAGGTGGTAGAAGGTTTTGCAATAGTACGGTGAGAGGTGATCAGGGCTTGAATGAGGGTTGTGATTGTGTGATTGTGTGAGATATAGTAAGGGTGGAAATGTTAAGATTTGGTAATAGAGTGGATATTCAAGGTGAATGAGAGTGAAGAGTCTAGGGTGACATTGAGTTTGTGAGTCTCGGTGACTAGGAAGATACTGGTGTTCTCAATAGTGATAAAGACTTTTGGAATATGGAAGGACATGGGTAAGAGTGAGGAGAAGATAATGAGAGAATATAATAATTACTGAACTGACTTGTTCTGCCCTTGTATTTAGTGGCCCTTTAAAAGCATTTCATAGAATTCCAATACAATACGAGCCTCCTAAAGGCAAGAATTACTCAATTTTGCATTGGTGTAACAGTTACTCCAATGCTTTACTATGATATGTAGTTTACCCATGAATTTTGAAGATTACACTAGTAAAGTAAAACCTCTGGAAGGTTCTACCATATCATTCTGGAATAGCTTGGAATACATTCCTGGAATTGAGTTGATTTTGTTCTCTGAAGATTGGCATAGCTACCTAGAAAGGGGTTCATCATTAGTATACTAGTCACTTAGTGAAACATTCTTTGACCAAGGAAATTGATAAAATGAATAATTCAAAATGTCATTCAGTCTTATGCAGGTACCTTTCTGATTCTGCAGTGATAGTATCAGAGGAGCAAAAACGTGAAAGAAAGTGTTAAGAATCTGTTTTTAGATCATCTATAAACTTCAACTTAGTTGTCAGTACTATGAATATGAGCTACTTGTCCATTGACTGAGTGGACATAATGAGTGGAGGAACTGAATCTTACAAATTTTGACATTTCCACTGTAAACAAAAGCAAAAGACAGAAGGAAGTTGCAGTTAATTGGAATAATGGCTCATAGATTCTTCTTGGAAAGATAAATAAAGGAGTTGGATTTTATCATGTATTTAAAGGAAACAAGAAACATCATTTTTATGGGATAATTTTTCATCTTATTTTGCAGTGCTCATGACAGGCAGTCACAAAAGAACCACTATTAAAATGCAGTTTTTGTTTTAGCAACTGTTACAGAGGGTGAAATGATAAATGAGTTCTACAGAGAACCCTGGAAGACCTTCTAATTAACTTAAGCCTTAATAATTGGTATGGTTTCAATGCAATCATGAGACTAGGTGAGAAAACAAAAAAATGGTAGAAAATAGGGATGAGGAAATAAGAAATGAAAGAGACCCAAGATCTGTGGACCACACAGGCGTCTTACACTTAGACATCATAGATACTTTCTTAGAGAAAAGAATTAAATAATTCTGGGCATATAAAACATTGAGCAATATCACAAAAGATGAAATTGATTACATTCTCAAAAATATAAAATTGTTCATTGTTTAATGTGAGAGTCATTCTGGAATCAGATATCTGTGCCCAGTAAGATGACTGGTATTTTTTAGAGTTAAGATAAAAAATAATTCAATTAGAAGAAAGAAAGAAGAAAAATATAAAGTAAGCAATTAAAATAAATTCAGCCTGATCTATTTAAACTAGTTATTGATGCCAAAAAGTGAGACATGGATAGAATGAAGGACAGAAAGTATAACAATTCATACATAATCTTAACTGATTTTAATCAATTGCTATACTGAGGAAAAGGAAAGTACGCCCAAGCTCCTTAGCAACGATTTGACTTAGTTGTCAAGCAGAAAGGTAAGATTGCCAAAGGTAGTAAGTCTTAAAAAGGACAGCTGGTGATTGTGAGCAATATATCTCATAAAGCATAGGAGACTAAGTGGAGAGGAAAATCAGTAAAAAGAAAATTTAGTGAAAGACTCAATTAAACAAAGTCACCCTAAGGCTACTTAATGATGAAAATAGAAAGCCAACAGACAGTAAGGTTGAAAGAAATTTATAAAGAGATTTAAAACAAATTCTTTTCACTATTAAGGATGGTGAAGGTCTAAGGCATAGAGGGGGTGGGGTGGAGGAGCACACTTCAGATTCCCTCTCCACCCAGCTGTTACAGCTGCTATATGTATTTACTCATGCCCTACTGATTCTCATTCCAAAAGGCCCACATCCTCCATCCTCTCTGCCCTTCCTTACTGCAGCCCTGATACCAGATCTGTCATTGGAAGTCAGATATCCTCCAGAGGCTCAGCTGACATCTAGTTCTGAGAATACTATCCTAGGGTTTTCTCTGGCTCCTTCATGGACTCACCTGTCTTTTCTTTGTATTCCCTGAACTTAGCTTACAGGGACACTTTTACTAAATATCTCAGAAAGAGTTCACTTTCAAGGCTCTGCTTCTGATTCATTAATAGCCCCTGGAAATGCATTGCATGCCAACAATGAAGGCTTTTCAGAGGGCTTCATGTGCTGCTAGTGTAGGAAAAGTTATGGATCTACCAAAGAGCTTTTCCAGCATCATCAGGCAGTCCTCCAAGTCATAGAGAAGAGGGTCTAAAATGATGTAATACTACTCTGATAAGATGCCATAGACCTAGCTTCACTGAAGGAAGAAAAAAGGTACTCAGAAGAGTTGAATAAAGAGAAAAATTACAAGAACAGCTACAGCAAGAATTCAAACCTGATAGATTGGCATCAGCAAAACTCCAGTCATTGAAACAACAATTAGATGAAGCCCAAACAGAAAATTTTAACATTAAGCAAATAAAAGACTTATTTGAGTGGAAAATTAGAAATTACAGATATAAAATCAAAATTGGATGAAGAAAGAGGATCTTCAAGAAGTTGCTGAATTTCAGGTGACAAGCTTGGCAGAAGAAAAGAAAGGGACAACTGTAACTCAAGATCTAAATAAAGACTGTATTACTTCTACAATTTGGTGTAGAAGATAGCACTGTATTGAAGAAAGAGCTAGTCCAATTAGTAAACATGACTCTGGAGCACGAGAAAGAATCCAAAAGGAGGATATAAAGTTGCAAGCTGATTGTGCTAACTTTAAGGCCACAATAAGTCAGCTCAGAAGTGAACTTACTAAAGCCCCCAAGGAAGTTTCTGTATATGTACAAGAGCTGCAGAAACTACAAAATTCAGTTAATGTGTTAACTCAAATAACTAAAATTTGACTGAAAATTTCCTGAAGAAGTAACAAAAATTATACTCAGAGGGAAAACAAAAGGAAGCATATGTTTACAAAAGGAATATTCAAACAAATTTTCATTAAAAAGAAATAGGTCAAGAGCTTCCCTTAAAATTATTTTCCTCTGAAACCTCACTACAGAGGTTACAGAGAGTTTGTTGAAAAGGAGGAGGAGGTGACCTAAAATCTCAAGGAAAAATTGTCAGAAGTTGAGAGCAAGTATCAGCATCTCAAGGTGAAATTCAAACAAGTCCAGCAACAAAAAGAGAAAGAAAAAAATAGAATGGTGAAGCCATGCCCCTTGAACTTGAACATCAGAGTTCCAAATTTTGCTAAAGAAAAGAAAACAATAAAGACATATAGATTAGACCAATTTAATTTAAAAATTTATAATAATTTTAAACTATCAGTTTTTAAAGTATATTTGTAAAGGAAGAAATCAAAGATAAATAAAAAATAATTAGACCTTATGAATTCCAAAAAAGACAAACAAGAGAGCATAAATGAGTATTAGAATTGGCCTCTATGCCTACTTTGTCATCTTTGCAACATTTTTTGAGTATAATCTATCCTGGTTGTGTGTTTGTCCTTCTTTGCCAAAGAAGACCATGCCATCAGAGAAATAATGACATGACTTGTGCTTGCCTTTGTTTTGAGTGAGTGAGGGCTATGAAGGTCACAAGCCTCACTTCTCCTTCAGAGCCATCTGAATCCAGTGACCAGAGTCATCAGCATGACTGGAGATGACCCAGGATGAGGCAATTGGAGTTAAGTGACTTGCCCAAGGTCACACGGCTAGCGAATGTCAAGTGTCTGAGGTGAGATTTGAACTCAGTTCCTTCTGACTCCTGCACTGGTGCTCTATCCACTGTACCACCTAGCTGCCCCAAGTATAATCTATACCTAAATATTAAATATATCTGTGATTAGGATGTAAGTAGAGAAAAGATTGATTTTCACAAGCAATGTTTCACATTTAAATATGTGGCAAATAAAATATCTACCTTTACACATTATTTATTGACTCAAAAGTGATGTATTAGAGTAAAATATCACATTAAAGTGTCTCATCTAATAAAGCATGTCTCATTCATACATCAGAATTACACAGAATTCTCTAAAATATATAACAATAGGGATGATTTTGTTCAATGACCTGCAGATTATTAATACCAGTCAAGGCACATACTAGGAAGATATATCCTTGCCAAGGTTGTTCAACACTCTTTGGGATTCAACACAGGATCAAAATCAAGTATCTATTCCCTATTGTTCATGATGAAGTCAAGATTGTCTATACACTCCCTTGGTACTCTTGCTACATAAAGAGAAAGAAAGGGAGATCCCTAACTTTTATATAAACAAATATATGGAAGAAAGTGGCAAAGCCACTTGGCAAAGCCAAGAATTGAACAAGATAAGTAAGCATGAATAGGTTTTGATATGAATTATTGAAGAGAACATCTAGGTCAATGAGGTCATACTTCCATTTCAGTGTTTTTGTCTCCCTAATGTCTAGCACAGGTCTTTACATAGTAGGCACTTCACAAACGTTTCTTCACTTGAATGAGGATGAAAACCACATAGGTTTTTTTTTATTTCTTTAATACTTTCCATTGGTTTTAGATTTTGATAAAAACAAATAAGATAACATATGATACTTGGAAAGAGGTGTAGCTTATACTACCAAAAATGATGACTTACTTTGTGGATTAAACAGATTCTAGGAGTACCACAATCCCTAAAATAAAGATTTCTAGTAGAATTACTAAGATTAAGAGCAGAGATTACTAGGTATTATTAGTAAAATAACCTTGGACCTCTTAAAGTTGAGAGACACATATGGTAGCATTCATTCTTTTCCCAGAACACTAATGTAAGGTCACCCCTAAGAGAGTATTTTTTGTTCAGTGCTGCCTGTGAGCTGAAACTGTCGCTGCTCTCTGGGTTGCTCTGCCTGGGTGTTACATGCCTGTAACAGCAAGTACCCTAGAATACCCAGGATGACCTGTTAGTACAGGTTCTTGAATATGCTTTTCTTAGAGGAAAGCAATTTTTACGGGAACCACCATCTTACTTTAATCAAAAACATCTATCACTCAGTTTAGGGGAAAAGGTCAGCACCCTGAACTTTAGAGAAAATACAGACAGAAATTACATAGAAAATAACATAAAGACCAGCAGATAGGCCTTCCAACTGTCTGACCATAAGTAATACATATATCACAGATCAACAGACAGATCCAACTGTCTGACCATTACATACATATATACCTTCCAGAGAGAGAAGCATCAACATCTGGGTTTTCAAAGCCAGGGGGCTGCTTAATAGCTACCCAGAGTCTCATTTGGCCAAATCACATGAACCTTCTCCCAATGAGTGAGCCCCAAAGCAAAATATCACCTCAGAGTATATATAGAGTCAGAAGGTACCACAATCCATATGCTTTAGTGTCTAATTACCAAAAGGTGTGAAAACCTTCAGGCAAGCAAGCCTCCCCTGAGCAAACTTCCCTTAATGGCCCCACTAGTGAAACCTGTTAAATGGGTTGGGAAGATCTTAAATTCCATTAATATTACAGTGCTTCAAAACTAAAACTCAGGAGAAACCTGTGTGTAATAATCTGCAACAGCAACAAACCTGTAGGACCCAGTTGTTAAAAGCTAATTTGTTGATGTTAACTCATGTTCACTTCTCTGTGACCCCATTTGGGGTTTTCTTGGCAATGGTTAATACTGGAACGGTTTGCCATTTTCTTCTTCAGCTCATTTTACAGATGAGGAGACTGAGGCAAACAGGGATAATTGATTTACCCAGGGTTCCACAGCTAGTTCCACAGCTAGAATCTGCTTAGGCAAGTCATTTAACCTCAGTTGCCTCATCTTGCATCATCTCCAGTCATCATGATGAAATATCTGGTCACTGGATTCAGATGGCTCTGGATGGGTCTATTCAACAGAACTTGAACACAAAAGTGATTGGACTAACTAAACCAGTCTTCTTTTGTACCTAGTCTGCTCATAGTTGGTGTAATCAAAAGAAACTTGGATCTACTTACCTCACATTGGTACAGCTTTCATTTGTTTTCCTTGATATAAAACTCCATAGACCTGGATCACCCTAAGACTTGTAGAAGCAGTCTGTAAATTTCCAGTCAGGGATGGTTGCCTAGCACTGCTGAATGTATCGCTTCATTTCTTTGAGCCAAAGTCACTACTGAAATTTTCTAGCTTCTAAGGTGGTTGGGCATACTCATCCTTGAGAAGCTTTGCCTACTAAATGTGTCTATATATCATCAAATATATTCTATATTTCAATTAACTGAGTGTAAGGCTCTATCTCCTACTTAAAATTAAGTACTAAATTGACATAGATAGCTAGATTTCAAAAGAGGTACCTGGATATTCCATGCATGGCATAACAAATACACAGTGGTGGGGAAGTGAAGGGTATGTAGTGAACATAGCAAACACCAAGGTTTAACTCAAGAATATAGTACACAGAAGTGAGGAATATGAACTAGATCCAGAAATTTAATGGATTTTTAAATACCTTAGACTCTTGAATGATATACTAAGAAGGTTGGGATTTATTTGATAGACCATAAGGAACCATTAGAGGTATTTAAGCAGAGAAATAGCATTGAAAGATCATTCCTTATTTAAATGTAAAATTTCAGCTAATATCATAGTTAAGAAAATTAGAAGCAAGTTATGAATAACCTCATAGATTTGTGTGAACTCAAGGCTCTTAATTCCAATTTTCCCATTTTTTTCTTTTTTAAAAAAATTATTTTGAAACTGAGTCTCCTATCTCATCAAGCCAAAAGTTGCAGTGACCATTCACAGACCCAGTCCTACTGTGGTATTTAGCACAAAAGCTTTGTTCTGTTTCATTTCTGAACTGGGAGGAACTTCTCCTTAAGGAAGCCTGTAGTCATCTGCTCCCAGGAGCTGACCATACTGGTATTGGACTTAGTTTGAATGTCAAATTGGTTCAAGCCTTACAGCAGCTCAGAAATCCTGAACTCAAGTGATCCACCAGTTTCAGCATCCCTGGTAGCAAGTATTAGAGTAATGTGCCATCATATTCAGTGATCCATTTTTCTAAAATTCTTCTGTAGGACTACTGTATATTACAAAACCAAGTCATGACATTCTGTGCTATAATTTGCCTTTATTCATTTTATTTCAAATTTGGTAGTAGAGTGGAATTGTGCGTTCAGATCTATACTTCAAGAAAACTAATATAGGAGTATGAAATATGGATTTTTTTTGAGAGAAGGGAAGAACAAAGATGGAAAAATCAGTTAGAAGGCATTGAAATACTCTGAGCAAATAGCAATGACAGCTTGTCCTAGGGTGGTGACCTTGGGAATAGAAATAAAGAACTGAATGAGTAAGTTATTTTGGAAAGATTGGCATTTGATTAGGTATTATGGAAGAAGGAAAGGGAATAATGAAAAATAGTATCAAGGTTTCAAATTTAGATGCTTGGGTAAAAGGAGGAAATAAATAACTCCTTTATTTATACTGAAAAGAGTGACATGTTAGAGTTACAAGTTGTTATTGAAACCAGATGAAAGAGTGGTCTGGATTTGTAGTTTCTTCAGTTGAGGTAAATCCTATAGGAAAACTCCTTCTACCAATGCAGATTGTAATCACTCTTCAGTGTATACACTTAGTTATGCAGATCACTAAAGGGTAAGATGACTAGCTCACAGCCACACAATATGTATTAGAAGTGAGAAAACTCAGATGACCCCAAGGATAGCTTTAGCCACTCACTATACCTCACTACCTTTTCATTTACATTGTTGACTTCATCATCTTCATCACTACTACCACCAACATCAATCATTTATGGAAGAGGAGGCAGGACAGTGGTTAATAAATGGATAATAAAGATTAGAGTAAAGAAAAAAAAGGAGATAAGAAGAAAAAGGAAGGGAGAAGAGATGTTTTCTCTTTTTTGTCTTTTTTAAAAAATGTAACCCATAATTTCATTAGTACAGAGATCTCTCAGTGATGAATTTCTAATCAGTTCTGTAAATGCTCTGAACCCTACAGCCTTAGCAGGTATTCTGGGGAAACTGAGAGGTCAAGTTATTCACCTAAAATGACACATCCATTACATGTCAGAGGCAGGATTTGAAACCAGGTGATCCCAGCTAAAAACACAGTAGGAAAATTATCTTTACTTGGTCCAGAAATTCACTTATAGTTTATAGAATAACACCTAAACACTATATAACTGTATTACCACACAGAGAATTCAGATGACTTCAAGAGGAGAAAGAAGGAAATAGCTTTAAAAAGACACATATTAAATACATGCCTTTTCTTTTACAATATTTTGGTTTTTTATGTATTTCAACTGATCTTTAAAAATAAGCAAATTATTAAAGAAAAGTCTTTTTTTCTTACCACTTTATTTTAAATGTATCAACCTTTCCCAGGAATGTCTCACACATTCTCAATGTGTGAGGTTCTTTCTCTGTGGTGCAAAGGTCTTTATGAAAACATCAAGACAGCCAGTAGATTTTGTTGTTCATTAACAGATATTTCTGACATTCAAACTGCACTGTAGCCTAAGCACAATTCCTTAAGTCAAGGTTGCTGTCTAATGTACTAAATTGCTCACATGTTAAGGTAAGATTGCTGTCTTCTTTTGATTCCCATTCGAATTCTTGTCTAGTTCCACTTGTGACATTTTTGTCCTATTTAAATGCCGGATGACAGCATAATCAATTCACTACCATAGTAGACAGGCTCATCACAATTTAGTCGATTGACTATGTGAAAGGAATGGATGACAGCTATTGTATGGTGAACATAGCAAGTGAACTGTATGCAAGAGAGCAAGAGGAACACACCTTGCATGAAAAGTTAGCTGATGTGCTTTAGGCTTATGAAACTTTGTCTATGTTATCTTATTCATTCTAATAAAAACCTTGAGAAGTAGAAGCTACAGTATTATTATTTCTGTTTTAGAAATGGGGAAGTTAAATAGCGGTAAGGTTAAGTGACTTACTATGATTAGAAAGCTAGAGGTAGAATACACTCCTATGTCTGCTAATAGAATGTGGACTCTGACAGGTCCTATGAAACTGAGAAAGCTTTTAGTATGACTGGTAATAAACTGTGGGTCTTATGTCCAAGAAACATCCCACCTAAGCTTAAAAGATCTCATCATCAGCAAGTTGACTACTATGTATTATTTTTAAAAGGCAATAAGATCTCATGGATCTCATGGAGACCATCTGGTAAAGTGGTGAGAAATTGCAGTCTATATAAGTAGAGAGAATAACCATACTGTTGAAATCACAAATCTTTTAAAGTTTTACAGAAGGCCAGTAAGGACAGAATGATGGGAATTGGTCTTAAAAATTTAGGAAGATATACTAATGAACAATATTTTATTCAGCAATGTGAAATTGTATTTCCCTTCTTAGGTTTGTGGGAATCATAGAATTTTGTTACTTGAAATACTTATGGATTATATATATCAATTTCATTTTACAGTCTCCTCATTGTTTTCTGGGTGAAGAAATAAGCAACTAACAGGTTAAATTTCCTTCAAAATCAGTCTTTCAACAGGTATAATGATAATCTATAAATAGTTTTCAATACTTATTAAGCACCTTTCCCATTCTCTTTAGTCTACAAGTTTGTATCTGTTCTTTCTAACCTTCATTATTTTAGCCTCTAGTCTTCCTTCTCTCTTTTTAAAACTCCCCATATTAAAACCCAAGAGACTGCATACAGAAACTACAGTGAATTCTTTTATAGAGATTTTCAGGAAACACCAAACAAATGGAAAATAGGAAGGAGAGGTACAGTATATTAAATTTCTTTTAAACTGAAAATAGGAATGCACATAAACTTTCATGACTGACTAGGTCTTAGAATCTAAGCTCTAAAATTGGGACAGGTAATTAGCCCATGCCTCTGCTTCCTGGAAGAGCTGTACCTAAACAACTCCAAAAAGAAAATTATCTTTCATTTTCTACGATGGCAGAGGAAATGTAGAAAATTGAATCATGTCTATATTCAATAAAAATCTCTATTTTTGAGGACAGTTTGTGTGCATACATGTGTGTATAAACAGGCATATTTGAAATAATAGGGACAATGAATTTATTTTCTAATTTCACTGACAATTGTAGATTTTTAGACAATGATGATGAGGACGGGAATTTTCTCTCCCTTCATTGGTAAAAAGCAAACCTAATCAAGTTTGGTGGCATTGCCCATAAAATACATACTAATGATGACTTTTGCCCTGGTTCTTCCTTATCTGTTTCTCATAGAGTTAGAGTCCTCCTCCCTTTAGCTCTTAAAAAATAATATTCATACAAGCATAATATGTTGAATTGGATGCAGACTTTTGTTCGTATGTTATCTTATATATATTGACAAATATGATCCTGGGAAAATTTCTCAAGATTCATACAAAAGTTAATATGTTGTATGTTTTTTAAAACTGAACAGAGAATGTTTATTTCAATAATCTCAGATATATATTTCCTTCCCTTGACCATGTTACAAAATATCTTTTATGTCTTCTCCTCTATCTTATTTATTTCTTACGTAACTGGCAAAAACAAATCAAGTTTATTCATTGTAGTTATGAGATTTAGTTGCAGGGTGAACCTACCTTTTACCTAATGTTGTATTCTTTACTTTTTAAGGAAGTTATATCTCTGAGATATAGGGAACACTTAGTGACGAATTTTCTTCTACTAATGCAGGTCAGTAGCAGTCCCCAGATTGTTTTAACCCCATTAAGGCAACCAGATGGTAATGATCCCCTACCTTGAAGATGTATGTGCTTTTCAGAACCCTCATGGAGTTGCTTGAGGGAAAAACATCACATGATAATTAACACCATTTAAATGAGCTGGGAGTCATCAGTCACAAGTTTTCCAATGATATAGAAGCCCATCAGTTCTTCCCCTCTGTCTTGCCACTACATTCTAAAGTCCTTCATGTCTTATCATCACCTTTATTACTATACCCTCTAGATTATTGGATATTGTCATCTGCATTTCTTCTTCCCCTTGGAAATGTACAGCTTTACTTACTTACTTATACTTAATACCTCCTTATTGACCAGAGGTCAGTCTGTGGTAATAGGGTTTTCTGGATTTGGCATAATGGCTATATATTGAATATGATTCCTGTCTGAGAAATACCTGCCATTAATCTTGAGAAACTATGTGTAATATTTGTTTTTGCTGGTGTTTTCTTTTTTGTCAGATCTGCAAAATTAAGAACAGGGCTACAGTTCAGTAAGAGGAAAGTCATTGAGACTTCAGAGTGTGCCTATATTTTGTACTTAGGTGATATTTCACTAGTAATTTATTGAACACCAAGGAAATCTGCATAAGATAGATCAGGAGTCAAGTGCCAGCATGAGGAAAATATAGGAAGTATTACTGGGAAAATTCAAACTGAAATAGAGGAATCAGTAACTTCATATTTGGGTTATCATGGTTGGTTGGTTGAAATTCTGGGCTATGTGGCCTGGTTATGTGGGTCTCATGTATGAGAGCAATTGGTCTACAATCTCCACACAATTTCTGTGCCTGTATGAGTTGTGAGAGTCAAATATCATTATTCCCATTCCTCTGTTCTCAATTTTATCAAATGATTCACTTTTTACTTGACTAAGACCTACCACTCACCACCCACTTTAAGCCTTTCTCTTGCATTGACAGAGCCACTATGGAATGTTGAGAAATCTCACTTTGTCAATTAGTCAAATGGGCTTAAAGTTTCAATATCTACTTCACAAGTTAAAGATAATTCATGAGGTAACGTTTCATAAAATTCTTAAAGATTCTGATGAAGGGTCATGAAAAATAGACTCAACTCATTTAAAATGGCAATATCTATGAGTAACATAAATATATCCTAGAGGTCAATTGCAAAAGTCAACACACTAATGTTTTGAGTGAAGAGGAAAGAAATATACATTTGTATTTGTAGTTGTAAACAAGAAGCCATGCTGAGTAGGTAGCCTGAAGCCAGCTGAATTAGAAAAATTCTTTCTGAGTTTTCTCTTTCCATTATTTATAGACTGGAGAAACTTCGTTCTTTGCGAAACAACAGGGCAGCTCTTTCTGTTGATAAAGGAAAACCTTTCCATAAAGGATTCCTTTGAGGTCCTATAGTGACTTTTTTCTTAAGCCTGGACATTTTATATATATCCTACTGAAAATGATAATGAAGCCTATGCCTACAAGCTTCATAGAGTCATGTTGCCTTGAATTATTTGTGTAGGAGGTAAAATGAATAGAAAAACAAAATCAACAATAAATGATCATCCAAAGAACTATTAGTAAAAATGTAATATCCTTTGTTATGAATAAAATGAAATTCTCATCAAATGAAGCAAGTTACCCAGAGATTCATTTTTTTATGTTAGCAAGCAATCTTTAGGAAAGATGTTCTCTCAACAAGAATTTACTGGAGAGTAGAGTGCTAAGCCAAAGACAGCACACCCTATATCCCGTGGGCACATTTACTGTTATTGCCTTCTTGCCCACAGGAAGCTCTTAATGAACTTCCAGGGCATGGGGAAATCATTAGGGATGCAAGATCAGGCTCATAACGACTCCCCCAGTAAGATCTGATGCTCATTTTTGGATGTGAGAATTTATTCCCTCAAGGAATGCCCTACAGTGCTCTACAAGAACACAGTTTAAAAGATTCACACCAGTTTCGTGAACCACAACACCCTATACAATCACACACACACATGCACACACACAATTCAATAACGTTAATTTTCAGACATTTTTTATCATCTATTTCCCTATATCTTTTATATCTGAAAAGGGATCATATAGTCAATACACTTTGGAATAATATGGTTCCTTAGTCTTATAGTAGTGGATTTTATTGAGCAACAAAAGGGAGGAAATGTTTTTCTCTTGTGACTTTTTCTATTTTCTGTCCCAGCTTTCCCCAACAATACACTATAAGCAGGGTGGGGCTGATAAGTGACTATGACTAACTGTAGGAAAAAATAAAAGGGTGTGTGAGTGTGTATGTGTGTGTGTGTAGTTATTGTTGAGTCAATTTTTCAATCACATCTGACTCTTTGTGAGGTTTTCTTGGCAAAGACACTGGAATGAATGGTTTGTCATTTCCTTCTTCAGTGTGCCTATATTTTACAGATTAAAAAACTGAGACCAGTAGGGGTTAAGTGCCTCCTGGTCCAGCACTCTACCCACTGCAATAATATAGTGTGCATGTGTATATGTGTGTGTGTATATTTGGGCATGTGTATATATACATATATGTGTGTATGTATATACATATATACACATTTAATCTTATATATACATATATAGGTGTATATATGCATACATACACCTATATGTATATATACTATGTACATATATATACATGTATATGCATATACACACTTTGGTATGCACATACATATAGTTGGTTGGTTGTGGCCCTTCTTCTTCAAAGAGGGCCAAAATGATATTACCATTGTAAAGTGAGATTTCAGTATGTCCAACTGTGGCTGATCAGACCAATATGAACTCGGAATGCTCTACCACAATTTGGGCACAGATAGTCCATGTGGATATTTGGGATGAATATCCCAAATTTGTACATCCTGCATTTACTTTGTGCTGTCTCAATTCTGCTTTGCTCAAAGAGCACAGCACCTTTTCTTATGTGGGCACTCCATGCTGGGTGGTCCTGTGCCATTGTCTCTTGTTGCATAGTCAAATCCAAAGTTCTTGAGACAGACATTGAGAGTGTCCTTGTATCATTTCTTCTGGCCACAATTTGATCACCACCCCCATGCAAGCTCTCCATAAAATTATCTTTTTGGCAAATGTACATTTGGCATTTGAACAACGTGGCCAGCCCATCAGAGTTGCACTCTCTGAACAGAGAGAATTGTTTGAATAGTTGGCACTTCAGCTCGAGCAAGAATTTCAATGTCTGGTACCTTATCCTGCTAGATGATGCTCAGAATCTTCTTAAGACAGTTCAAATGGAAATGATTCAGTTTCCTGGCATGGTGCTGGTAGACTGTCCATGTTTCACAGGCATACAGCAATGAGGTCAGCACAATGGCTCTGTAGACCTTCAATCTGGTAGTCTCTTCTTTCCCAAACTTTTCTTCAGAACCTCCCAAACATTGAGCTAGCTCTGGAAATCTGTGTACCAACCTCATTTTCTATGTGTATATCCCTGGAAAACATACTACCAAGGTAAGTGAACTTATCCATAACATTCAAAACTTCTCCATTTGTTGTAATTGATGGTTCTACTTATGCATAGAGTGGTGATGGCTGATGGAGCACCTGTGTTTTTTTGATGTTAATTATTAGGCCAAAATTAGCACAGGCAGCAGAGAATTGATCCAAACTTTGTTATATCTCAGCTTCAGAGACTGCATTGAGTGCACAATCATCTGCAAACAGAAAATCATGCACCAACTCTCCCTCCACTTTGGTCTTGGCTTGTAGCCTTTTCAAATTGAAGAACTTGCCATCGGTACGGTAGTTGACCTTGATGCTGTGTTCATCCTCATTGAAAGTATTTGTCAGCATGAAAAGATCATGGTAAAAAGCATAGGAGCAAGCACACAGCCTGTTTCACTCCATTGGTGACTAAGAAGGCACAAGAACTTTGTCCATTATCCAGAACCTGGGAAAACATGCCATCATGAAATTAATGTAAAATATTGATGAATTTCTCTGGGCAACCAGATTTTGATATAATTTTCCATAAGCCCTCACAACTAACAGTGTCAAAGGCCTTGTTCACATCTACAAATGTTGTGTACAGACTTCTGTTCTGCTCTTGGCATTTCTCCTGGAGTTGCTGGGCAACAAACACCATATTGACTGTTTCTGAAGCCACACCGACTCTCAGGTAAATGAACATATTCCAGGTGGAGGATCAGCCATTAAGAAGGACTCTAGCAAGAATTTTGCAAGCAGTGACTAAGAGAAAGATCCCCTGTGATCATTGCAGGACAATCTTTTCCCTTTACCCTTATAGAGATGGAGAGTGGAGGCATCCTTGAACTCCTGGGGGATAACCTCCTCTTGCCATATAACCTGGAAAATTTCAGTCAGTTTTTGTATAAGCAATGGTCTCCCTACCTTGTAAATCTCAGCTGAAATAGAATCAGCACCAGGTGCTTTGCCTCATGAAAGGAGCCTAATGGCCCTCAAAACCTATTCTTCAGTTGGAAGTTCAGCTAAGAAAGGATTGACTTCAACATAAGGTAAATGGTCAGTGGCATCAGCATTGATTGATGGTGGTCTGTTGAGAACACTATAGAAATATTCAGCCCATCACTCTAGGACCATGTCCTTATCACTAATCAATGTGGCTCCATCAGCACTGAGTAGTTGTGATACACCATAGGTTTTTGGTCCATAAATAGATTTCAGGAAATCATAAAAGCACTTTGGATGGTTACTATCAGCATAAAACTGAATTTCATCTGCCTTCTTACCAAGCCAGGAATCCTGCATATCTCTTAGCTTTGCTCATCCTTTGCTTTTGATGGAATTAAATGCTGCCTTCTTAGAGGTAGATGAACTATCCTGCTGGTAAATCCTGTGGAGTTCTCACTTTTCTTTTAGCAGCTTCTGAATTTCCCCATCATTTCCATCAAACCAGTCTTGGTATTTGCAGGTGTCCTGACCCAGATGAGCAAATGCAGTGCTGTCCACCAGATCTCTGAAAGTTGACCACTCCTTTTCTGCTCCACTGTTGCCAACTGTATGATGGCTCAACTGTCCCTCCAAGTCAGAAGAAAACTGTTCACATTCAGAGAATTGCTGTAATTTGTTGACATTAACTCTTCTAGTGGTCATTTTGCTTTGGGGTTAGCACTTTTGATGAAGGCAAATATTTATCTTGGAAAGGATAAGTCCATAATCAGTTCAGCTCTCTGCACCACACATTGCCATTGTCACTCTCACATCTTGTCTGTTTCTTCTCCTTATAATACCATAATCTATTAGATGCCAGTGTTTGCTGTGAGGGTGCATCCATGAAATTTTATTGCATTTAGGTAAACGAAAGACTGGTGATGAGAAGATCATGTGATGCGCAAGTCTTCAGCAGTTGCTGCTTCCAACTCCATTCCTCCCTAGGACTCCCTGCCAAGTCTGGTAGAGTGAGCCTACTCTAGCATTAAAGTCATCCAGTATTATAAGTTTGTCTTCTTTTGGCACATTTATGATAAGGGTCTCTAGGTCTTCATAAAATTTGTCTTTTACTTTATCAGGGTTTGCCATGGTGGGAGCATAGGCCTTAATTATGGTGGCATGGCATTTTCCTGCAAGTGGCAATGGCATTGTCATGAGCCTGTCATTCACTCCTTTTGGCAGGCATGCCAGCTTGCTGATTAGATTGGTTTTGATTGCAAAATCCATGCCAGCTTCATGATGCTCCCCTTCACTGGGAGCAGAAAAAAGGTGTATCCAGTTCCAACTTCAGTAAGCTGGCCTTCATTTGCCAATCTTGTTTCACTCAGGGCTGCTATTTGGATGTGATACCTGTGATACAAGAGTAGTTCTTGTTCCATGTGACATCGGTGAGTGGAACCATCTTTGCAGATGTTTTCATACTTTTTTTTGAGTTTTGATCACATAGTGGGATTCCCTGCCTGCTGCTGCAATCAGGCCAGGGTTAGGTAAGCAGGCAATGTTTAGGGCACCTTTTCTAGCCCCCTTCCTCACACCAGGAGCTGTGTGATCCTTAAAAGACTGTTCAGACACCCAGGGGGCTGCCAAGTCCCACTGCTGCTTCTAGTGAGAAACGACCTTATGTGTAGAGTTGTGACTACAGTTCCCAGTGTATCTGCACCTGCTGCTTCATCACTTGCCTTATCACCACAGGACTTTGAGGCATAATAGTGAAATGGTATGGGTGATGTCTTTTTATTCTAGTGTAAATTTGATTTAAGTGAGGCAGAGTTGCATGAGGTTGTCAGCCTAACTCTCTCCTCCAGAGTCATCATAGTACAGTGGCAGGACAGAGTCACGATGACTGCCAATGACTCAGGATGCAGTGGATGACCTTGGCATCTTTGGTAGCTAATCAAGCTCTAAGTGCTCCACATTGCCTGCTTCATCTGCCTTCATGGCTGTTGGAAGAAATTGTTCTTATCCATCCATTTCACCTGAAGAAGTCTTCACATGCTTGAGGTAGATACCCCCCTAACTCACCAATGGGTTTGAGAACTCTTGGTTACCCTCATCCTGGTTTGATCCATCTGCCAAAATGGTATACTGGGGTGTGGCACATGCTGCAGCTTCTTGGAGCCACAAGTG
The DNA here is from genome assembly GCA_028658325.1 of Potorous gilbertii. Classification (NCBI taxonomy): domain Eukaryota; kingdom Metazoa; phylum Chordata; class Mammalia; order Diprotodontia; family Potoroidae; genus Potorous; species Potorous gilbertii. The sequence goes on from CM053770.1 coordinate 445,005,586, forward strand.
AGAGTTAGTTGAAACAGGTGGACACAAAAGGTGGAAAGAGCCCCTAAAAGGGCTCAGCAGCCATCACACCAAAGGTACTGATACTGATCCTCCCTGAACACATCCTACACCCCACACATACATACATATATATATATATATATATATATATATATATATATATATATATATACACAATATATGTATATACATGATATATATGTATATATCATATATGTATACATATACATATATATGTAGATATGACATATTTAAGTTTAGTCAATCAACAAAACAATACATCAAGCCCTGATTTATGGCATTTGCCAGTGTTTGAAGTATAAATGATTCTAATGGAAATTTAACAATCAGCTCTCACAAGTCAATCTGAGATGGCATTTACACACATAGTAGGAAATAAGCTCCATGAGGGCAGGGACTGTTCTGTTTTATGTGTGTATTGTCACTGCCTAGAACAATGCTTGGAATATACTAATAGGATCATAAGATTGAGATTTAGAACCAATAGGGACATTAGAGTCTATCTAGTCACTTTCTTCACCTGCCTCATTTTACATTTGAGATACTGAAACACAGACACATTACTTGACTTAACTTGTGGCCACACAGTTAATGTCATAACTGAGGTCTGAACTCAATTCCTGAGTTAAGCCCAGCACTCTGTCTACAAATACATTTTGCCTCACTAGTTGGCAGCTAATAGATAACTTGTTGAGGTGAGTTGAATAATAGCAAAAACAGAATAAATAATACAAAGGGTTTTAAGAGATTTGTCATAGTAAGCTTCTAATAACTTTAAATTATAGCTGTTGAAAAACACTATAAAATCTCTTGTGGGAAACTGGTCTCTAAATAGGAGCCTGTTCTCATCTAAATGCTGCTGTGCTTTAGGAAAGGAGACAATTTTTATCAGTTGTCACAGTCTCTGGCTGTATGCATAGATTTTGCTCTTTTATTATACTTTTTATTTGTAAGGGATGAACTTCAGAAGTGTGGATTTGGATCACTGCTTTCCATGAAGAGATGTGAATCCAAAATGTCCACCCCTACTTAGTTCTGAAAAATGGGGCTGAAAGTAACTAGAGAAGAAGCATATGAAATTCTTGGCATTTTTTTCTGCTGCTTTTCAGATGAGAAGAGCAACTGTAAGCTCAGTAGCCAGAATCAATGCAGGGAGAATGTAAAGAAACCCCTGTGATTCTAGGGACTGCACAGGTGCTGCCATTAGATCATGGGAGTCATGAAAGTGCCCACTGAAGGTGTTACAGTGACTGACAATGGAGGCAAAGGGGGGTTCCAGGTGCATGGTCAGGTGGCACTTGATGAATGCCAAGAGAGGCTATCTGTGGTACGCATTGAAAAGATACACATCTCTCTCATCTTGGATTTGTTGAAATGTTTTTTAACTGAAAATGTTTATAAGAGAAATTGCTTGCTTGTATTTCTTAAATTTTAAAATCAAAAGGTATGAAATAGTCTTGGAAAATTTACATGGCAATTAACCTTTTTATGCAGCTCATTTTCTATTAATTGATTAAAAATCAATCAAGATTTAGCAAGATTTTAGAAACACTTTGAGGAACATGGAATCATAACTCTTATCTCTGAAAAAAGATGTATCATAGCATTATGAATTCCCCAAAGCCCTTTTCCTCCACAAGATAAATGGCAGCTCTGTGGAGGGTAGATTAGAATAGAGAGAGACTTGAGGCAGGTAGTCCAATTTAAAATTTATTAAAATAGTCCAAGTTAAAAGTAATGAAGGGCTGAAGGAGGATGGTAGTTGTGTGACTGAGTAGAAGGTGAGATATGTAAGGAAACTTCTAGAGAAAGAAAATTCAAGATGGATTCATTGAGCAGGAATGGGAAATAAGAGTGATCTTAAAATTGTCAAACTGGATAATTGGAAGGATGGTAAAACCCTTGAGATTAAAAGAGAAATCCAAATTGTGTTTGAGAGATATAAGGAATTTTGTTTTAGAAATGCTGATGTTGGTGGAGCCACAATGGCAGAGTAGAAGCAGGGATTTGCCTGAGTTCTCCCAAACCCCTCAAAATACCTATAAAAATTTTTTCTAAATAAATTCTAGAGGAGCAGAAGCCATGAAATAACAGAGTGAAACAGATTTCTAGTCCAACACAATCTGAAAGGCCAACAGGAAGGAGCACAGCCCACCATGGGCCACATTAGCACAGAATGAACTGAACCAGGCCTGGACCAGGCTGAGTCACTGGCAGTTGTAGTGATTTCCTGACTTCTCAACTCACAAACATCCAGGACAGCTTCAACGGTCAGTGGGAAAACTCTCTCACCTGGGTGACAGAGGAACATGGTCGAGAAGCATCTGTGGCTGCTTATGGAGCTTTCAGCCTATGGAAGGTGGGGGAATCAAGCAGCTGATCTGGGTCACAGTTATGGGTGGCAGTCCTAAAATTAGCAGGAATGCTAGCATGGCAGAGCTGGTGGGGGCCATGGAGAGGGCATCCTGCTCACAGTTTGAGGGCAGAAAAGAGTGCTTGTGATTGTTTACAGAACAGAGTCCAGGCCAGCAGAGGAGTAAACACTTCTACTTTGATCATAGCATTTTGGAGGAACTGATGATTTACATGTCCCTAGAGATATCTGTGAAAACAGCTATACAAAACCCTTGAAACTTGGGGCATTACACTCTCCTCTTAACAAAGAGCTCAAAAGTCGAGTAATTGACTGGGAAAATGACAATAAAAAGGGGAAAATAAGATTATGGAAAGTTTCTTTCCTGTTGCAAAGTTATTTTCTTATGATGAAGAAGATCAAAGGGGAAGACAGAAAGGTCAAGTTTCCTATATACAAAAGCTCCAAGAGAAATATGAAATGGTCTCAGGTCATGGAAGGGCTCAAAAAGAATTTTGAATATCAAGTAAGGGAAGTAGAGGAAAAATTGTGAAGAGAAATGAGAATGATGCAAGAAAATCATGAAAAAGAGTTAACAACTGCTAAAGGAGATCCCTGAAAATGCTGAAGATAATAACACTTATAAAAATAGACTAACTCAAAAGGCAAAAGAGGTCCAAAAAGCCAATGAGGAGAAGAATGCTTTAAAAAGCAGAATTAGCCAAATAGAAAAGGAGGTTCAAAGCTCACTGAAGAAAATAGTTCTTTCAAAATTAGAATGGAACAGATGGAGGC
>CM053770.1:445009254-445035126 GCA_028658325.1 Potorous gilbertii
GGAAATCTCCTTCACTGTGTTGCTGCGCGGCTTCCACTGTTCCAGAATTTGTCAGGAGTTCTTTTTACAGGAAATCTATGGGCTGTGGGTTCGGACCTAGCATAGGTGAGTCTTTCTACTCCGCCATCTTGGCTCCGCCCTCTGAAATGGCTAAATTTTAAGAGAGGTATCATCAAATTGGTTTTAGGGCAGGGAATTTTAAATCCGTCCACTCTCAAAGACCATACGCTAAATTCTAGAAAGAGAATACCCTATATGTTTATGATGAGAGAACAATGCTGATGAAATAACTAAGGTTTGCGGTATTGAAGTATTATTTATAACAATTGTTATCATGATTAATTACTACGTTACATATTAATTATTAATTACTACATCTAGCTACTAGAGGTAGCTAGATGGTGCAGTGGAAAAAGTGCTGGAATGAGGCTGAACCTCAGGAAGATCTGAGTTCAAATGTCATTTCAGGCAGTAGTTCTATGACGATAGGTAAATCACTTCGGGGTATGGTAGGGCATGTGAGCTGGTGATCACTTACTGAGATGAGACAATGGAGCATGACATTAATGAACAATGTAAGTGAAGACTATGGCTTATGTTTATGGAGTACTTTAATATTTTTAAAGCACATATACAGACATATATCGCATTTATCTCATAAAACCTCAAAGGGCTATGTTATATGAAGAATAGCAGACTACCTAATGATAGCGACTAGATATATGATTTTATTGGTATAGAGAACTGCTGGATGAGGAAACTCGCTTGATTGATGGAGACTGGGGCACCTTCTTGACAACTTACAGTCTTAGGTATTTGTCCAGCACACTGAGAAATTACTTGGCTTGCCCAGATTCATATATTTAGTATGTGTTAGGGATGTGACTTAAACCTGGGTCATTTTGCCTTCATAGATGGCTTCATCCACTAGGTCATGCTGCTTCTCTTAGTCAATATAAACATTCATTTTTAAAATATATTTTTGTTGATTATTGCTTTGTAGCAACTTAATTTTCAAATTGCCATCCTCTGATGGCAACTGATTCATTATAACATCATTATAACAAATATTTTAAAAGCCAAACGATTCAGAAAAACTAACCAAAGCACTAACTTTATCAGATAGTGTGTACACCATTCCATACCTGCCTTCCCTTGACTCTATAATAAATGAAACAAAGGTTTTTCTCCTATCTTTTCCAGTTAAAAGATTGGTTATCATAGAAACAGGGAATAAGTGAATTTGTAATGTTTTTATTAAGTATTTACTGTGTGCCACACACTGTGCCAAAAGCTCAAGATATAAATAGAAAAGCAAGAAAACAACTGTTGTGGATGAGCTCACTATTCATATATTGAAGTGTTAGCTCCTGGGTGAATGGAAGGGTCTGAAAGTTCTAAGATGGAAGCTTTGGCACAGATGGCAAGGCCCAAGGTTCATTGTGGAGCATTGTGAGGCCAGAGTCACAGAACCAGTACATTTTAAGGAACAATTCGAACCAAAGTCTTTCTTATCCGAAGACCATCAGTCAATCCACTATTACTCTCTACTTCTGTCATCATGAGATTCTCTTTAGAACAGGCTTTATTCGCATTTGATTATTGTTAAATTTTCTTTCTCTTGGACTTCACGATATCAGGGGCAGGTTTATTTCATAATACAAGGGAAGAGAAATATACTGATAGGGATGATTGCTTTTTTCAGATCTGTCCAAAGAGAATTTGCCACCTCCTGAGATAAATTTAGCTCTAAGTGGTCCCGAGTAGTGATTATGACATCAAAATGGCAATATTGTACCCCAGGAGCCTCAGTGGAGCCCAGGGCTGAAATCTGTTGCTCTTTCCTCAATCACCACCACATTGAATGAAATGAAGTTAGTGAAGACTTCCTATTGCTTAACAAAACGCTTTTAGTAGATGGGTAGGCCTAAGTTTCGGTTTTCCAAAAATCATGTGCCATATTAGCATAACACAACCCCCCTCCCCCTTGTCACCTTGGGTTACCATATCAGCATAACACATCCCCCCTTTGGGTTGCCACATCAACATAATGTCTATTGGTTATTCACAGAGTAGACTGTCTTGTTTAGATTGTGTTTAGATTGTAAGCCTGCCTCCTGGTCAATGGGAGTAAAAGGTCAGTGGGGGGGGGTGGTATCTGCCTTAGAGCTATATAATCTCTATTTTTGCATTCTATGATTGCCTCACTCTCTTGATTAATTATCAGAGAGGAGATGCCCTTTCTTGTGAGATTGTAACCAAATCTTCCTGCTTAGCTTTTACCTGGAGACATCTCTGATTTTTATTTGAGTCTGTGGTCTCTGACCCACACAATTTTGGGGGCTCATCTGGGATCCACCCACTTGTTGGGAAAACTCTCCTTTTCTGAGTCCATGAGCAGGTGCCCACTAAAGTTTTATCCTGTGGTCCTTGGAACTTGGGAAGGGTAGGAATCCTCCCCAAGCAGGTAAGATCCCAAAGAGGGAATCTCAGAGAAGCAAAACGAAAGCAAGTGGTGAAGCTCTGGAGCACATTAGTAAGGACAGCAAATCGGCCAGATTCAGTCATGTAAATTGTACATGCATGACCCATGTAAGCGAAACTGGAGAACCTTAGAGGTCGGTGAGTGCCTGGGTGACTGAAAAAGGTAGGGTGACCTCTCTTGGTAGATAGATTAGGCTAATTCATTCAGTCTCTGACTGGGAGGGGAGGGCGACCTCTCCTTGATTAAAATTGTTTTGAAAGTATAGAACAGGTTAATTTGTTCAGTCTCTGATTGGAAGGCAAGGGCGATCTTCTCTTGGGTAAAATTCATTATTGGACAGGAACAGTCCTAGACGCCTGGTACCAGGAAATCATGTGATATTCCAAAAGGGCAGTCCTTTGAGGAATAAACTTGAAAACTGGGATGAATTACCAAAGTATAAAGAAAGGATAAGAATAAAATGACAAAATATTGTTGCATAGTTGGGAGTGGTGCCCCAAGAGGAAGGGGTATAATTTGATCAAATTCAGAGGGCAGCAATGAAAGCTTGGGAAACTGCCCATCTGATAGCACAGGGAGGACTTACAGGAGAACAAAAACTCCCCCTGAGAGACCCTAACTGGAATCATAATAATGCCACTCATAGAGGACACATGACGGATCTTAGAACTGTCATAATGCAGGCGATCCAAGATGCAGTCTTCCAGAGTCAAAATATGAACAAAATTTCAGAAATTAGGCAAAAAAAATGAAACTCCATCAGAATACCTAGGGAGACTGAAAGAAAGTATGAGGAAATATTCTGGAATGAGTGAAGGAGAGAAACCCAGACCACGCTCAGATTCTATTTTGTAACTGATTCCTGGCCTAACATAAACAAGAAAAAATGGGTGAGTATTGGAGGTTGCTCAGAAAGTATATGTAGCCAGGAGAGTGAAAAGAAGGGGAAGGAAAAGATCTTTAAGATTATATTACAATCCCTAAAACACCAGGAAGATTCTCTAAAACAACAGAGGGAGCAGGCCAGATGGCAGGAGGAATGTGATAGGCAACAAAGAGAGCAAACTCAGGTCATGTTACAGGCTGTATAGGCTATGGCTAGATCAGTATTGAGACCTTCTCCACAGAGGATGGGGCCACCTCAGTGGAGTGGTGGGGGAGAGGATTTTCTCACACCGAGGACATCAAGTTTCCTCCCAGAGCATGGGGGTGGGAGCCATTTCTCAGACTCCCCTTGTATGTTGAAACTGTAGGAATGAGGGTCACTTTAAGAGGGAGTGTCCTATGCCTTTTAGAATTGCCCTCTTGATATAGAAAGCAGAGATACTTTTGCCTTAGAATGGGAGGTTGCCAGGACAGGAAGAAAGCAGCAATACAGGTAGCAATACAGGATACAGAGCCCCCTAACCAATTTGGCCAAGTACTTGAAACAATTCTTGAGAGGTTCCAGGTCTCCTTGTGGGACCTAAGTATTGCATGACTTATTGATTACCAGAGATAGGAAGGAGCATGTTAGTGAAGCATCCATACAATTGTTGAATTATTTAGGGAATCAGGGACTCGATTTCAAGGGGGAAACTACAATTTGTGAAAACGAAGTCAAATATTTAGGGCACCTAATTAGTTAAAGAAGCAAGAGACTTGATGCTGTCAGGGTGGAGGGAATCCTCCAGACCCCTGTGCCCTGAACAAAAAGAGAACTGCACAAGTTTTTAGGGTTAGTGGGGTGTTATAGACATTAGATTGACTCATATGCTAATATAACTAAACCTTTGTATGATCACTTATTGAATGACAGCCCAGATGTTATCTTTTGGGATGAGGAAAGTTGGGAAAAATTTGAAAAGCTTAAAAATATATTAATTTCATTCCTGGTTCTAGCCCTTCCCTCACTGGAGAAACCTTTCCATTTGTATGTAAATGCCGACAAAGGGATTGCTTTCTGGGTTCTGGCACAAATAAGAGGGCAGAAATCCTTTCTATCTAAACTTCTAGACTTGGTAGCCAGAGGATGGCCTACCTGCTACTGCCATATTGGTTGAAGAGAGCTAAAAACTCACCTTTGGGGAAAGCTTGATAGTAAGTGTCCCACATCAGGTGAGGATGATTCTTAACCAAAAAGCAGGAAGGTGGCTAACCAACTCAAGGATTCTAAAATATGAGGCTACCTTGCTGGAGCAAGATGATTTGATTTTGTCACAGAACTCAAATATGAACCCTTCCTCCTTTCTTACTGCTAGCCTAGAAGGTGAACAAGAGACAGGACACTATTGCCTGGAGATCATAGATCTCCAGACCAAGGTGCAGGAGGATCTTTAAGAATCTCCACTTCCTGGAGAGCTAAATTTATTTGTAGATGAATCATCATGAATGGCAGAGGGAAAAAGGAAAAATGGATATGCCATCATAAATGGAGATCAGAATTCTTTGGTGGAATCTAAGAGTTTGCCCTAACCATGGTCAGTGCAATTATGTGAGCTCTATGCTCTACTAAATCAGGTTCTAAAATTATTAAAAGGAGTAGAGGGTAATATATATACAGATTCTAAATATGCTTGGGGAATTGCACATGTGTTTGGGGAAATATGGGAAAAAAACTAGTACATTCACACTGATAGAGTGTTAGAGAATCTACTGCTCCCTTAGTCAATTGCAATAATTCATGTAAAAGGACACCAGACTGGATTGTCATTTGAAGCTAGGGGTAACCTCCTTGCTGAGATGGAGGCAAAGAGGGCGGGAGGAAGGGAACGTGAGCTGGGTGACCCAATGTTGGTTCTGATCCCCTCCTTTCCCGCTAGTCTCCCCTTTCCATCCTTTTCTCAAGAAGAAATTGAAAAGGCCCAAGATCTTGAGGCTCAGAAGGACAGTCATGGGCATTGGTTCCTCCCAGATGATTGAGAGGTACTGACTAAACCAGGAATGAGACAAGTGCTGAAATATTTGCACCAAGGTAGCCACTGGGGTGTCTTAACTCGATTTGTGTCTCCAGGTCTATACACCCTAGCCCAGCAGTTGGTAGGTGGTTGCCTTGTCTGTTGAAGGTCTAACAAGTCAGCTCAATGACAAATGCACCTGGGAGGATGACCTCTGGGTATCAGACCCTTCCAGGCCATAGAGGTGGACTTTACTGAGTTGCCCCCAGTGGGTTATCTCAAATATCTGCTGGTTGTAATGGACCACTTGACCTCATGGGTGGAGGCTTATCCCCTAGCTCAGGCAAATGCTCAAGCAGTTAGTAGAGTATTGATTGAACAAATAATTCCCAGATGTGGGATGGTTGAGAGGATAGACTCAGATCAGGGAATGCATTTCACAACTAAAGTTCTGCAGTCTCTTGTACAAGCTCTAGCTATTTCATGGGAGTCTCATGCTCCATGGCACCCTCCCTCTTCTGGCATGGTTGAAAGGATGAATCAGGAAATTAAAAGACAACTACCAGATTGGCACTAGAAACCCATTTACCTTCTATATGGTCATCCTTACCCACGAATAGGGAATGGATAAAGTTGGGACCCAATATTTGAAAGCAAAATCAGGTTCCTTAGAGAATATATTCTGACAAAGCATATTAGTGTCTTGCAGACCCAAGGTTTGATAGCCCAAACTCCTCCTCTGGGATTTCCTGTACATCAATTTCAACCTGGTGATTGGGTATTGATTTGGACATGGAACGAAGAAAAACTCACCCCATCTTGGGAGGGACCCTTCCAAGACTCATCACACTAGGGTAAAGAGCCCAGTGACTCCTCTTACTGAATGGAATGTGAATTCAATAGGATCTGAAGGGGTGAAGCTGAACTTCCAGAAAAGACCACCTCCCAGGTGGTCATAGAGTCTATGAAAGAACAAGTATTGGAAGTTTATAGGATGTTTGTTATTACTGATTCTTTTGGGCTTAATCTTTTTCATTCTACGTCTTTTTATCTGTATAGGGATTATACATTTCTCTGGTTCCCCTGGAAGATTCTCTGTCCAAAATAATTAGGTTAGAAGAGAAAGCTGAGGGATCAACACAGCCCAGTCCTGATGGCCTGGAGAAGGAGCGGGGTACTATAGCTGAGGCTATATATCAACAGTGGTATGAGAAATCTTCAAAAGTATAAAAATAAGAGGTGGGATTGAATGGAATGAAGTTAGTGAAGACTTCCCAGGACTTAACAAAAGACTTTTAGTAGATGGTTAGGCCTAAGTTTCAGTTTCCCAGAAATCATATGCCATATCAACATAACACACCCTCCCCTTGGGTTGCTGTATCAGCATAACACAATCCCCTCTTGGGTTGCCATATCAACATCCACATCAACACAATGCCTATTAGTTATTCACAGGGTAGACTGTCTTGTTTAGCTTGTGAACCTGCCTCCCAGCCAATGCGAGTAAAATGCCAGTGAGGGGATGGGATCTGTGTTAGAGTTATATAATCTCTGTTTTTGCCTTCTATAATTGCCTCACTCTCTTGATTACTTATCAGAGAGGAGATGCCCTTTCTTGCAAGATTGTAATAAAATCTTGCTGCTTTTCTTCTACCTTGCGATGTCTCTGATTTCTATTTGAGTCGGTGGTCTCTGACCCACACAATACCTCTGGATGCTAGTGTCACCCCAAATACAACATTTATCACTTGGTGATAGGTCAGGGCTATTGAGAGATTTTCACATTTTAAGGCAAGGCAGCCCAATCTATAACTTCTGAGACAGTTCAGTAAGCACTATGATTGCTCTTCAGGTGTTTTATTTATTTATTTATTTATTTTGGTGGTGTGAGGAGTAAGGGAGGAACCCTTTTCACTTTCTTCTTTTGAGATACTGACAGATTTTTGATTGTTTTCCTGTCTCACAAAGGTCATTTTGGGTGGGGATAAAAATCCCCAGTAGCTTTATTGATATTTGTTAAGAGTGATCACTGGACTGGATAAGTCAATCTTCCTTTTTCTTCCAGGACCAAAATATAAATGGGATAGTTTCCCTTTAGACTGAAGACAGTTAAGAGTCTGAAACTTTCAGTGTTACATGTCTCATTCTATACATGCTGGCAGAGTTGTGTAGAAAAAGAAAGACACAAGATTCTCCCATTCTGTTCTAATCAGTCAATATCTATGTTTCATGAGGAACAATATTTTTTAAAATGTTAAGACACTTTGACAAATAACATCTAAGTAAATAGTAAACTGATAATCAAAAATATATTACAGACCTCGGTATAGTCAGCATCCAGCATAAGGATTCTCATTTTCCCTTTAATCTAGAAAGATTCTGTTTTTATCTTAGAGCCTACAAGACATCTGTCCTCACCACTAACACAATCATCTCTACCCAGAGTTATTTTACAAGGAGATGATTCTTATTGTCTTAGGGGAGGAAGAGGAGGAGGAAGCAATACAAAAGTTATAAAAATCACTCTGTGAAAGAAGCCAGATTCCACTTGAGATCTGTACCTCCAAAGATTCATGTAACCCCAGAATTCTCTTTATACAGTAGTACTTTCAGGGAATAAGGAGGGATTCACTGACATATTTCCTACCAGGAAGCTCTAGTAATGTTTGAGTACAGATGGCCTGAAGATTAAGTTGGAATAGGCTTTGGAGAGCTTTTCATCAGGAAAGAGGATTTATGATTCTTTTAACGTGGGTGGCCAAGAAACATTTGCATAATCGAAGTCATTGAGTACTATGACAATTGTGACGGAATGGTTATGAGGTCTAACTTTTTCAAATGGCACCTGAACATTGCTCTGGTGATCTGGGAAGTAAGATACGATGTTGTCCCTTTTGTTACTAAGGTAAAAGAGCTGCTGCAGTGGTCTGTCATGACCAGAAATGCCCTTGAGTAGTTGGCCTACAGGGGAATTTGTTTTGGGGATATGGTCTAGCTCTACCTCAAAAGTAGGGCAACTTAAAGCTGGCAGTGATGGAATTCATTCAAGGGAAGAAAGATTATATAGAAGAGTTATATCCTTAAAAGTACCACATATTGTTATGTGTTGTAAGCCAGTTGGTTGATCAAAGTAGGGCAAGAAGAGATTTCTCAAGGAAAAGTCTTGATTGTTTGGGGAGTTATAATAAAACTCGTATTTATATAACACTTTAAAGTTGGCAAAGTGCTTTACATTTATTCTCTTTCTTGGTCCTTACAACAACCCTATGAGGTAGGTGCTCTTATTTGCCCCAATCATAAGTAACATAAAGTCAATTGAATGAAGAAACTGAAGGAAACAGAAGTTGTGTCTTACCCAGGATTCCACAGCTAGTCAGTCTCTGATGCACACTTTCAACTCAGGTCTTCTTGACTAAATCCAGTGCTTTATCCGTTGTTCCCATTTATTTGCTCCTGTTTTAATACTGTAAGACAATTGCCATGCTGGGTCACTTTTGCTGTTCAACTTTGAAATTAAGGCAGAATGAAAAAGTACAGACCATGAGATACATTCAGGCTCTGAAAAGAAACAGAAAAATGTTACATTTTCATGCTGACAGGGATAAAAGTAAACTAAGTTTAAGGGCTGATATTGATATTCATCAGATTGGTGAGATAATCAATATAGATGGATCTTCATTCCATAGATGCCAAGCACAAGCCCTCATGTCATAATAGACATACTTCATGAGTTAGTATGGCCCAAATATAAGGCATTCTCTGGTTGCATACTTCTGAATATGAAACCCTGCATTTGATTTGGCTGATCCTTGAACAACAAAAACATAGTTTGAGAACTGCAGGATGTATTTTTTTTTTAGTCCCAAGGAATATATGAAGTTTTTTTTGCTTGATTACTCTTATTTCTTATAAGGTGGGGTCTTTATTTCAGGAGAATGGAGAGTCAGTGAGTGAACAGTAATGGAATAAAATAAGAAAAGAAAGGAGAATCAATAAAATATCTGAAGTCCATAGAACAGAGCAGAAGGATGTTTACTATTTGCCTATCCTTATACCAAGGATGAGGATATACCTTCATTGAAGGGTGTACCTTCCTCAGTGAAGGCTATACCATCATTGCTTCTATTCAGTACTGCTGAATGGAACTGGAACACAAAATGGTGCTGATGGGGTCCACTATAAACTTGTTACATAATTCTAATTGGCCCCTCACTGCATCAAGGCATTTGTTTTACATTTCCCTAGTCAATTAGAAATCCCAGAATACTTTTTTTTCCAGAATACTCTTCTCCTTCCTAGGTTATGACACTAGACTTCCCTATCTCTCCTCCTATATGACTGGTCTTTTTTTTTGTATCTTTTAAAACTATACCTTCATCTAGGTCATGCCCATTAATGTTGGTTTCCATTGAGGGTCTGTCGTATACCCTTTTCTTCCCCCCTGCCTGTACTGTTTTGCTTAATGACCTCATTAGTTTCCATAGGTTCAATGATCAGCTCAATGAAAATAATGCCCAAAGTCATATAACTTCATCTTTCTGAAGAGTTTCAGTCTTGCATCACCAATTTTCAGACATCTTGAATTGGACATCCCCAAAATATCTCAAATTCAATTTGTCTCATAGCAGAACTTATTGTCACCCTACCTTCTTTTGGACTTTCTTCTTACTGTGGAGGCATTTTCCAAGTTGTCTAGACTTAAGACCACTGACTTAGTGAGTTATCTTTGATTCCTCTATCATGTTGATAGCCATATACAATCTGTTTCCATGTTTCATTAGATCTCTCTTCATAACATCTCTCCTACATGTTTTGTTCTCTCTACACACATAGTCACTACTCTGGTGTAGGCCCTCCTCATCTTTTGCCACCTGAATTATTTTTAAACATTTATTTTTAATTTAGGGGGAAAAACATCAAGAGCTCCCATAACATAGTAGAATAAAAATATGATTGCACATTGCTATTCCTTTCAACTATATAACTATATAACAAAATTATGTAAATTTCTTTTTTTCTTCTGTACCCTCTCCCACACCCTAGGGATTGCTACCATTATATATATAGGTGTGTGTGTGTATTTGTATAAAATTATTCTATACATATATTTATCAGTTCTTTTTCTGGATGCAGGTAGTGTCTTTCTTCATATGTACTTTACAGTTAATTTCATATCTATAATAGTCACAATAATTTATTCACTCACACTCATTCTTACACTTCTGGTTGTGCAGCTAAAGTAATTTTATTCAAGTGCAGGGGTGACCATATCATGCTCTGCTCTATCTCTCCCCCCACCTTCCTTCAACTCAATCAACTCCACTGGTTCCTAAATACGTCCTGGATCAAATACAAAATTCTCTGGCATGTAAAGTTAAACCTCTCACCATCTAGCTACATGCTGCACATTTGCATTGGCTGTCTCCCATGTTTAAAATGCTCTCTCTCCTCTCTTCCATCTCCTGGTTTACTATGAGTCAGCTTAAATTCCATATTTTGCAAGGGGCATTTTACAATGCCCTACCACTGCTAGTGCCTTCCAAAGCTGTGTTTGTCACATTATTTTTAGTCATTTAAGACTCTGTAACAGAAAATGCCTCAGAACTGCAACTGTGGGGGAAATGCCTATCATCCAGGTACTTGGGAAATTTAGAGTTCTCTAGGCCAGTGCTGAACATACAGCCTCATCCCAACCCCAACCCACCCTGCCATGCAGCCTGAAACTCTCCCCAGTGCTGCCCAACCAGATTAAAATGTAATTGAGAAGTATTTAACAAAATAACCTAAAATAAAATAGAACATAGATAATATTAATATGTGATTTTCTAAGTCAACATGCTGCCACTGATAGCCTTATGTATGTTTTAATTTCTCATTTCTATTTGAGTTTGATATCACTAGTCTGAACTCTTTGACAGACTACATTCTCAGTACACCTTCAACATTCACCCTCATTTTATTTTTTCATATTCTAGTTTAGTCTTGAAAGAGAAACAAAGGAGAAGAGAAGCAAAGAGACCTTTTGTACACCTTTCAATGTTAAGGCCCCAGTCTCTATGTATCCACTCTCCACTCTCCACCAATAGAGTTATTATAGTCAACTCTTCAGAAGTACTAAAAATGATGCATTATAATGTCACTTAAAATTCAGTCTGGAGCTGGGGCAAGTGGTGAGTTTTCTTCACTTTATTTATAGTATTTTTGTATCTTGTATTGTGCAGTGATTTTCTCCCTAATAAAGTTGACAATTCATCTGTCAATGTGACACAACAAATTATTTGGTTATTTGTTTTCTAAAGAAGGTAAAAACAAACTGTAAAAACCATCCAAAGTATGTAAATGGTCTGCTAATTCTAAGCACTAAAATTGTTCATTTTATCCTGCTGAATAGCTGAAAACACCAAAATAAAACAAATTCTGATGTTAGACTGTGGAAAAATAAAAGCATGAACAACAAACCCCATTTCAGCTTGTCCCTGTCTAACAAAGAATATATTTCTTATCTTGCCTTTTATCTGAATCTTGTCTTCGTCATTACTCTGAATACTCAGACTTCATCATTGGAATTTTTTGCCTACCTTACGCAAATCTGGTTTGTTCTTTGGAAAGTTTTTACTGGTCATTAAGTAATGTTGGATGAGATTTTTCCATGCGCAAGATGGTAAAGGAAATACAAATGTAGTTCAGACATGGTCTTTGCTTTTGAGGAGCTCAAAGTCTAGGGTTAGGAGAAAAGATATCAACAAATAAGAAGATAAAACCAGGACAAAACAGCAAAAGGAAAAATGTCACAACATAAGACATAGAATTTTTTAATGTTTATTTATTTATTTTTAGTTTTTAACATTCATTTCCACAAAATTTTGAGTTCCAAATTTTCTCCCCATCTCTCTCCTCCCACACCTCATAGCATCTTGCATTCTGATCACCTCTTCCTCCAATCTGCCCTCCCTTCTATCACATGCCTCCCTTCCCTTATCCCCATCTTCTCTCTTTTCTTGTAGGGCAAGATAGATTTCTTTACCCCGTTACCTGTATTTCTTATTTCCAAGTTGTATGCAAAACAATTTTCAGCATTTGTTCCTAGAACTTTGAGTTCCAACTTCTCTCCCTTCCTCCCTCTCTACCCATCCCAACTGAGAAGGCAAGCAATTCAATATAGGCTATATATGTAGGTTCGCAAAAGACTTCCATGATAGTTGTGTTGTGTAAGATTAACTAGATTTCCCTCCATCCTGTCCAGCCCCTCATTTATTCTATTCTCTTTTTTGACCTTGTCCCTCCCCAAAAATGTTTACTTGTAATTACTCCCTCCTCTCATTTGCCCACCTTTCTATCATCCCACCCATCCCACTTATTGCCACCCTCTACTTTCCTGTAGTGTAAGATAGATTTCATATCAAATTGAGCGTACATGTTATTCCCTCCTTAAGCCAAATATGATGAGAATAAGCTCACTTTTCCCTTCTCACATCCCCCCCTTTCCCCCTTCATTGAAAAATCTTTTTCTTGCCTCTTTTATGAGAGATAGTTTGCCCCATTCCATTTCTCCCTTACTCCTCCCAATATAATCCTCTCTCACCCTTTAATTTTATTTTTAGACATCATCCCTTCCTATTCCACTCACCATGTGCTCTGTCTATAGATATACATATAAATACGTGTGTGTGTGTATACGTGTGTGTGTACAATCCCTTCAACTACCAAAATACTGAGAATAGTTTCAAGAGTAAATATTATCTTTCCACATAGGAATGTAAACAGTTCAACTTTGATAAGTCCCTTATGATTTCTCTTTCCTGTTTACCTTTTCATGTTTCTCTTGATTCTTGTGTTAAATTTTCTTTTCAGCTCTGGTCTTTTCATCAAGAATGCTTGAAAGTCCTCTATTTCATTGAATGACCATATTTTCTCCCTGAAGTTTTTTACTCAGTTTTGCTGGGTGGGTGATTCTTGGTTTTAATCATAGTTCCTTTTACTTCTGGAATATTATATTCTAGGCCCTTCAATCCCTTAACGTAGAAGCTGCTAGATCTTATATTATCCTGAACATATTTCCACAATACTTGAATTTTTTCTTTCTAGCTGCTTACAATATTTACTCCTTGATCTGGGAATTCTGGAATTTGGATATAAGGGTTCCTAGGCATTTCTCTTTTCGGATCTTATTCAGGAGGTGATTGATGGATTCTTTCAATATTTATTTTTCCCTCTGGTTGTAGAATATCAGGGTAGTTTTCTAGATGGTGTCTAGGCTCTTTTTTTTTTTTGATCATGACTTTCAGGTAGTCACATAAGTTTTAAATTGTCTCTGCTGGACCTATTTTTCAGCTCAGTTGTTTTTCCAATAAGATATTTCACATTATCTTCTATTTTTTCATTCCTTTGTAATTTCTTGGTTTCTCATAAAGTCATTAGATTCTATCTGCTCCATTCTAACTTTTAAAGAACAATTTTCTTCAGTGAGCTTTTGACTCTCCTTATCCATTTCACTAATTCTTCATTTTAAAGCATTCTTCTCCTCATTGACTTTTTTGTACCTCTTTTGCCAATTGAGTTAGCCTATTTTAAAAAGTGTTATTTTCTTCAGTATTTTTTGGGTTTCCTTTACCAAGTTGTTGACTTGCTTTTCATGATTTTCTTGCATTGCTCTCATTTCTCTTCCCAATTTTTCCTCTACCTCTCTTATTTGATTTTCAAAATCCATTTTGAGCTGTTCCATGGTCTGAGACCACTGCATATTTATTTTGGAGGTTTTGAATACAGAAGTCTTGACTTTTATGTCTTCCTCTGATGGTATGCATTGTTCTTCCTCACCTGAAAGGATGGAAGAAAATACCTGTTCACCAAGAAAGTAACCTTCTATAAGTGTTATTTTTTCCCCTTTTTTGGGCATTTTCCCAGCCAGTTACTTGACTTTTGAGTTCTTTGTCAAGAGGATGGTATACTCTGGTGACCTTAAGTTCTCAATTCCTCCAAGGTGGCACAACCAAGAGAGAGGAGTTTACTCCTCTTCTGGCATGCAATCTTCTCTGGGATTCATCACAAGCACTCTTCTGCCCAGGATCTGTGAGTAGAATTCCCTCTGTAGAGCTTCTACCAACTCCACCAGGCCAATGTTCCTCCTCATCTCAGGGCTGCCACTCTGGGCTGAGACCCAGAACAGCTGCTCAGTTCCTCCAGTGCCTTTACCTGAAGACTCCACAAATAGATGCTTGTACTGTGGTGACTGTTGCTGGCAGGTCTAGACCATGTTCCCTTCTCACTCCAGTGAAAGAGCTTTCTCACTGACCTTTGAAGCTGTCTTTGGCTTTTGTGGGTTGAGCAATCTGGGAACTGCTTCTGCTAGTGGCATCTTGAAGCCTGATCTGGTCCTGTCCCTGCCAGCCCACACAACACATGCTGGCCTGTGCTCCTCTCTGAGCCTGGTGCGATAGACCATTCCTGTCAGCCTTCGAGGCTATCATGGGCTGGAAATCTCTTTCACTCTTGTCATTTTGTGGCTTCTGCTGCTCTAGAATTTGTTAAGAGTCATTTTTTTTCAGTTTATGGGCTATGGGGGGGAAGTTTCTATGGGTCCATCTTTCTACTCTGCCATCTAGGCTCTACCCCAAATATATTCTAAGATATCAAAACTTGTTGCTGTACAAATTCAATAGAAGAGGAGACTATCATAGGCCTGGGCTGTTCAATTAAATTTACATGGAGGAGAAAGGACTTAGAAGTATGTGATAGAAATAAGTTCAGAGAGATCCATGGGTGAGATCAGTATGAGCAAAGACTTGAACATAGAAAGATTTCAAACTTATTTGAGGAACAGTGAATTGATCAATTTATCTAGAAGCTAAGATTCTCATAATAAATTTGAGGGAAATAAGAGTAGAAAAGTCTGTTGGAGACTTGAGTGTGAAATGCTTTCAATTTAATGAGAAAAAGTGATAATTTGAGGGATATTGTAAGGAATCCTTAAAGGCTTTTGAGCTGGTGAGTGACATAAGCAAAATGGTATTTAAGGAAGAGCAAACCAGCTGCTGTTCATAGGACTAACTAAACTATGGCAATATCAGAAGCAAGGAGACCAGTATTATATTGTATTATAGTACAATGAGTATAGTGTGTTTGAGGGCTGAAGTAGGATGATCACAAGAAAATGAAAAGGATGGATGTGAGATAATCTTTGAAGGAAGAATCAATAAGAGTGTCACATAGGTTGGGAATGACTGAATATGAAAAATATTAAAAGTTTATGCAAAGTACCTTATGAAACGCTGGGGTGGAAATACATAGGAGGGAAACAATAACCTAATAATTAAAAAATGAGTTGTGATAGTTTGAAGGGGGAAATAACAGGTTTTATTAAAAGTAATTTTAGTTAGAAGCAATAGTGGGTATTATTTTGGAACCATTCAGGAATCTGGTGGGTATATAGAATTAGAAATTTGGGAAAGAGATTAGGTATAGACATATGGATTTGGAGGCAGCTGTGGTATATGTTGATTAAACTCATGGTAGTAGATGAATTCTGTGAGTGGGAAAGTTTAGAACAAAAGAGATAAAAATTGAATAATTGAATCTTACAAAATGCCAACACTTTGGGCCAATACAATGAAGGAGATAGTGGACAGACAGGAATTAAACTAGAGAATACATTGTCATCAAAACTAAAGACTAACATAATTTTCAGAGAGAAGTGGTGGTAAACAATATCAAATGCTGCAGAAAGAACAAGGAGAATGAAAACTGGGGAAAATCCTTTGAATTTCATGGCTAGTTCTCTTTTTTAAAAAAATTAAATTATTTTATTTGTTTTCAGTGTTTGACAATCACTTCCATATATCGTAGATTTTTCCCCTCCTCCCCCTCATTCCCCACTCCCTCCCTGAGATGGTGTACAGTCTTATATATCTTCTACATGTACTTTTCTATTAAATACATATTGCATAGAAGAATTAAAATGAATGGGAGAAACCACAAAAGAAAATGAAAAGAAACATAATATAAAAGAAAATAGTCTGTTTCTGTCTGCTATCCAATTCCATAGTTCTTTCTCTGGATGTGGAAGGCATTTTGTCTCAAGAGTTCATTGGAAATTATTTAAGTCCATGAATTTCAATGAAGTGCTAAGTCTACCAGAAAATTCCTTGTGCACTGATTGTTGCTGTGTACAAAGTTCTCCTGGTTCTACTCCTTTTACTCAGCATCAATTCATATATTTCTTTCCAGACTTCTCTGAAGTCTCCCTGTTCATCATTTCTCATAGCATAATAGGATTCCATTCCATTCATATTCCACAACTTGTTCAGCCATTCCCCAATTGATGGGCATTCTCTTGATTTTCAGTTTTTGGACACCATAAAGAGAGCTGCTATAAATATTTTTGTACATGTGGGACCCTTTCCCATTTCTGTGATCTCTTTGGGATAGTGTCCCAGAAGTGATATTGCTGAGTCAAAGGGTATATGCATTTTTGTAGCCCTTTGGTCATAGTTCCAAATTGCTCTCCAGAGTGGTTGGATCAGCTCACAGCTCCATTAACAATGAATTAGTGTTCCAACTCTCCCACATCTTCTCCAACATTTATTATCTTTCTGTTTTGTCATGTTAAACAATCTGATAAGTGTATTGTGGTACCTCAGAGTTGTTTTGATTTGCATCTCTCTAATCAATAGTGATTGAGAACAATTTTTCATATGACTATAGATAGCTTTAACTTCTTCCTTTGAAAACTCTCTGTTCATATCCTTTGACCATTTATCAACTGGGGAATGACTTGTGTTCTTGTACATTTGATTCAGTTCTCCATGTATTTTAAACATGAGGCCTTTATCACAAACACTAGTTGCAAAAATTTTTTCCCAGTTTTCTGCTTCCCTTCTACTCTTGTTTGTATTGGGTCTGTTTGTGCAAAAACTTTTCAATTCAGTGTAATTAAAATTACCCATTGTGCCTTTCATAATGTTTTCTATCTCTTTTTGGGACACAAATTTCTCCATTCTCCCTATATCTGACAAATATACTATTCCTTGTTCCCCTAATTTCTTTATAGTATCAATTTTTATACCTAGATCATGTATCCATTTGTACCTTATTCTTGTGTATGGTGTTAGGCTTTGGTCTATGCCCAGTTTCTGCCACACTGTTATTCAGTTTTCTCAGCATTTTTTCCAAGCTGTGAGTTTTTATCCCAGAAGCTAGGGTCCTTGGGTTTATCAAACAGTAGATTGCTATATTCATTGACTACTGTGTCTTGTGTACCTAACCTATTCCACCGATCTACCCCTCTGTTGCTTAGATAACACTAACTGCTTTTAATGATTGCTGCTTTATAACACAATTTGAGATGTGGTAGGTATAGGCCACCTTCCCTAGCATTTCTTTTCATTCCTTCCCTTGATATTCTGAATGTTTTGTTCTTCCAGATGAATTTTGAAATTATTTTTTCTAACTCTAGAAAATAATTATCTGGTAGTCTGATTGGTGTGTCCACTGAATAATTATATTAATTTAGTTAGAATTGTCATTTTTATTATATTAGCTCAGTCTATCCACAAGCAACTGTTGTTTTCCAACTTACTTAGATCTGACTTTATTTGTGCTAAAAGTGTTTTGTAATTGTGTTAATACAGTCCCTGGGGTTTTTTTGGCAGGTAAACTTCCAGATATTTTATGGTGTCTACTGTAGCTTTAAATGGGATTTCTCTTTCTATCTCTTGAAGTTGAACTTTGGTAGTAATACATAGAAATGCACATGATTTATCTGAGTTTATTGTGTAACCTGCCATTTTGCAAAATTGTTTATTATTTCAAGTAGTTTTTTACTTGATTCTCTGGGACTCTAAGTATATCATCATATCATCTGCACAGAGTGATAACTTAGTTTCTTCTTTGCCTATTAAACTTCCTTCAATATTTTTTCTTCTCTTATTGCTACAGCTAGCATTTCTAATACCACATTGAATAACAGAGGTGATAATGGTCTTGTTTTTTACCCAGTCTTACCCCAATCTTATTGGAAATGCATCTGGTTTGTCCCCATTGTATATTATGATTGCTGATGGGTTAGGGTAGATACTGCTTATTATTTTATGGAAAGTTCCATTTATTCCTATACTTTCCAGTGTTTTTAATAGGAATGGGTGTTGTATTTTGTCAAAGGTTTTTTCTGCATGTATTGATGAAGAAAATAATCATGTGGTTTCTGTTAGTTTTGTTGTTGATATGATCAATAATACTAGCAGTTTCTCTAAGATTGAACCAGCCCTGCATTCCTGGTATAAATCCTACCTGGTCATAATGTATTATTCTGATGATAAGTTGCGGTATTCTTTTTGCTAATATCTTATTTAAAATTTTTGCATCTATATTCATTAGAGAAATTGGTTTATATTTTTCTTTCTCTGTTTTGGCTCTTCCTGGTACAGGTATCAGAACCATATTTATATCATAAAAAGAATTTTGAAGGACTCCTTCTTCCCTAGTTTTCCAAGTAGTCTATTTAGTATTGGAATTAACTGTTCTTTAAACGTTTGCTAGAATTCACTTGTAAATCCATCTGACCCTGGAGACTTTTTCCTAAGGATTTCATTGATGACTTTTCTTTTTATGAGATACGTTATTTAAGTTCTCAACTTCCTCTTCTGTTAATCTGGGGAATTTATGTTTTTTGAAATACTCATTCATCTCATTTAAATTGTTGAATTTATGTGCATATAGTTGGGGAAAGTAATTTCTAATTATTGTTTTAATTTCCTCCTCACTGGAGGATAGTTCACCATTTCATTTTTGATATTGGTAATTTGAGTTTCTTCTTTATTTTTTTGAATCAGATTAACCAAATGTTTATCAATTTTATTGGTCTTTTCATAAAACCAACTCTTAGAATTGTTTATTAGTTCAATAGTTTTCTTAATTTCAATTTTATTAGTCTCTCCTTTGGTTTTTAGTATTTCTAATTTGGTATTTACTTGGGGATTTTCAATTTGTTCTTTTTCAAGCTTTTTCAGCTGCATTCCCAATTCATTGATGTCCTCTTTCTCTATTTTATTCATGTAGGCATTCAAAGATATCAAACTTCCCCTAAGAACTGCTTTTGCAGTATCCTATAAGATTTGACAGGTTGTGTCATTATTGTCATTCTCTTGAATGAAGCTGTTGATTGTTTCTATAAATTGTTGTTTAATCCACTCATTCTTTAGGATTAGATTGTTTAGTTTCCAATGAATTTTTGGTTTATATTTCCATGGCCTTTGATTCCATATAATTTTTATTGCATCATGATCTGTGCAGGATGTACTGACTATCTCTGCCTTTCTGCACTGGATTGTGAGGTTTCTATAGTGTAGACATGGTCAGTTTTTTTATATGTGACATGCACCACTGAGAAAATAGGTATATTCCTTTCTATCCCCATTCAATTTTCTCCAGAGATCTATGATATCTTCTTATTGAGAGTTTTATTCCCCTCCTTATCTTTTTTTTGGTTTATTTTGAGGTTATATTTATCAAGTTCAGAGAGGGAGAGGTTGCAGTCCTCCACTAGTGTAGTTTTGCCATCTATTTCTTCCTGTAACTCCCTTAACTTCTTCTCTAAGAATCTGGATAATATACCACTTGGAGCATACATGTTTAGTAATGATATTGCTTCATTGCTTATAGTGCCTTTTAGCAGGATATAGTTTCCTTCCTTATCTCTTTTGAATAGACCTATTTCTGCTTTTACTTTGTCTGAGGTTAGGACTGCTTCCCCTGCTTTTCTTTTCCATCAGCTGAAGCCCAATATATTCTGCTCCAACTTTTTACCTTACTGTGTTTGTATCCTCCTATTTCAAATGTGTTTCTTGTAAACAAATATGTGGTTGAATTACGGTTTTTAATTCATTCTGCTATCAACCTCTGTTTTATGGGAGAGTTCTTCCCTTTCTCATTCACAATTATGATTTCTGTGTCTTTCCCTCCATCCCCTTTCCCCTTGTTTATGCTTTTAGTTCTCCCTTCTCTCTTCCCCTCCACAATAGAGTTTTAATTTTTGACCACTGCCTCCCTCAATCTTCTCTTCCTTCTTTCAACCCCCATCCCTTTTCTTGGCCCTTTCCCCTCCTATTGCCTATAGCGACAGTTGTATTTCTGTACTTAATCTAGTGTTGTTCCCTCCTTAAATCCAATCAGATCACAGTACATTTCATACAATGCTCATCTCCCTCCCCTCTTTCCCTCCATTACAGTATATTTTTGTGCCTCTTCCTTTGATGTAATTTATTTTTTTCTGCCTCCTCCTTCATAATTAGTTCCCTTTAAAAGATTAGTTTCTTTGGGGTGATGTGCTGGACATCAGATTGGGAGAGATCAGGAAAGAGTACTAGGTGTCCATTAGTAACAATTGTGGTCATTCTAGATGTAACAAACTTTACAAACTTTTCTAAATAAGTCAATAATTACAAAATTAAGTAATCTTATTTTCAAGAAACCACAGATATTTACTAAAACTATCCCATCCTTCCATATTAAGTTCATTACACTGTAATAATCATTTTAAAACATAAGGCTAGGTGTTAATAAATGACAGAGACTCTTCTTGTGATTTAGTTGTGTGACCCTGGGCAAATCATTTAACGCTTCTCAGCATCAGTTTCCTCATCTATAAAACCGAGTTGAATTCCCTTGTCTCTAAGAATCTTTCCCTCTCTGAATATATAATCTTGTGATCCTCACTTCTTAAAATGATCAAATTTACACGATGGAGAAAAGAATCATACTGTGGAAGAATTTTGCTAAGATATTAAATACATTCATCTTAAAAATTCAAGTGCTAAAGAAAGCAGAACCACTTACAGAATGAAATTCTGCTTATTATTGGTAGCTTTCACAAAGGATATTTGGAGTTCAAATTAATACATTTTTTCATTAGAACCATAGTTCTTGAGAGAGAAAGCACCACAGAGGCCACTGACTCTACTTCCCCAAACCATTTTATACAGTAGAAAACAGAGTCTGCAGCAAGCAGCAATGATCTTAAAAACTGAGAAAGGCTCCAACCCCTCACTATAGCTGTAATCATTTCAGAAATAATCTTGATCTCTGTAATCAAATAGATGTTAACAGCATGGATTAATTTGCCTTAAGTAAAAAAGAAAAAAAAAAAGAAAAGAATCTGAAAAGAGTTCAATGACTTGTGCCGAATCACAGAGATAAAATTATAACCAGTTTCCCTGATTCTGGAGTTAGTTCTCTAAGCCACGTCATAGAAACATCTCAAGGTTCTCCTCACATTTTTTTGAAAGAACAAGTTAAATGAAGTCTTTTTTATCCCTGAATTAGACTATAATGAAATAAGTACTGAACAATCAATTAATGAAATTAATAGTTCATCCACATTTATATCATAAAAGATAGAGGCTCCTCTCATAATTTATATTTTACTAAATAATAAATAATAACAATTTACCATTTGTTAAAAAGTGAAGTTGGCTGTATAATATTTAAAAATTACAGAATGTACACACCACCAATGATCAGGAGTATTTCATCTCCAAAGTACCCATCTCTCATTGAGGTGACTGTCTCACTGCCATCAATCCTTATACTTCCAGATCAATTCCCTTTAACTTCACAAGGAAGGTCAGGTTAATCCATACTTATCCAGCTTTAACTTCTTTATGTTGCCATGAACTGTGTATTAAACAACAGAATGTATCTCCTCCCCCCTTCCATACCCCACCATGGAAATTCTTCACTATATTATGGAGAATTTATATAGTAATTCATAACACACACACACACACACACACACACACACACACACACACCCTGTCTTAAAGTCCTATAGCTTGGGAGCAGTTGCCCTCATCTAAAGATGTCTGGGCAGCAATTGGGTTTGTGTGCAGCAGGTAAAGTTGGCTTAGTTGCTTAGCTTGATGATAGAGTCCTACAATGCCTTTACCAAAGGTGACATTTTAATGGGGATCAGCTGTAGTACTCTTATCTAAAACGTCATCTGAGTCTCTATCAAGAGGATGTGGCTTGTCTGTAAGTACACATAAGGTATCTTGTTGCTAAAGCACATTAGAATTCCATTGACTATTGGTGTCCAAAATGAAGATTTTTAACAGTTGACAGCTGGGCTGCCAACTTTGATATATTTCCTCATCCGCGCTTATCTGGTCTTCTGGGACAAATTTACTGGTTTACATATGGTGACAACTCAAATAAATCAAGTGACTTGTCACCTCAACTGTCCTGTGCAAAATGGTTGCCAGAGAAAACCACTCAGTGAAAACTAGAATTATTGGAAGAGTTGCATTCAAGTGCAGAGAAAGAAAAAAAGCATCTGAGAATAAATCTTTGTGATAAGTTGGCCTGACTTCTGAGTAACAGTAGCTGTCAGCTATTCATATCAAATGGAAGCATGGGTCAAGTCCTTATGATCATAGTTAGGGTTTATAAGCCTTGAATATATATTATAATGGTGAAACAAAACATGCTGGCATGGATTGCTGAAGAAGGAGGGTTTTTTTTTTTATCTTTATTAGAACTAGGTTGACCATGACTTCACAGATAGTAAAATTAATGAATTTTCCATAAAATTCAAAACAACTATTTTTCCACTAATTGGAAGGTGGAGACAATTTATAGAAAATATTTTTTTGCCAAAAACTTATTTTTAAAAAAATATATAGTAAATGTGAAGCAAATACTAATTGTAAAATGTCTTTTAAAAAAAGGATAACCTGGGCACCATGAGATAATAGAAGGAAGACTAAAAAGAATCACTGTTCATATCTGGCTCCAAAATTTCCTACCAGCGTGACCACTGGCAGAGTCACTTTACTTCCCTGGGCCTCACTTTCCTCATCTTTAAAATGAAGGGGTTGGAATAGATAACCTTTATGGTCCTTTCCAGCTCTAGAGTTATTACTCTATGATTGTATGACTCATAATAAATGCTGTATTAGAACAAACAGATAGAAATTACCTTTCAGAGAATGAAAAGAGATATGAGTCAAGATGTTTGTCTTACAGTAGTAGTTTGTTATCTAACTGAGGAGATGAGATATGTAAAAATATAAAATAATAGTATAAACAGTATCTGCCAAATACTGAATGAAAACATATGTCTTATGAGAACTGAAAACAAATGCTATTGTCATAAAGAAGAGAAACATATAACTTTGGCCTAAAGTAGGTAGGGGAGGCAGCATTTGATGTAGGCCTTGAAGGATGGGCAAGATTAAAATGGATATACTATTCTAAGCCAAGAAATCAGCTGTGTAATGAAACAAATTAAAAATATTTAATAATAAGAAATATTTCTTTTCACACTTTAACATTTGCAAAGGCCTTTGCATACGTTACCTTACATGATCCTACAATAACGCTATGAATTAGATGGTATTATTGTCTCCATTTTAAAGATGAGGAAACTGAGAGTGTGACTTGACCAAGATCATAAAGCTAGTAAGCATCTGGGGCAGAATTCAAAACCTGGTCTTCCTGTCCCAAATCCACGCCAGTGGTTCTCTAAGTTTTTGGTCACAGGAACACTTTACACTCTTAAAAATTATTGAAGACCCTTCAAAGACCTTTTGTTTATGTGAGTTCTATCCATCTGTCTGTCTATCTATGTATCTATCTATCTATTCATCCATCCATCCATCCATTCATCCATCCATCCATCTATCCGAGGTACTTACTGATACAGTTGATAGAGCATTGGGCATACAGTTGGGAAGACCTGTATTCAAGTCTATCATCAGACACGTACCAGTTTTGTGACTCTAGGCAAGTCACTTAAACTCTCTCAACCTCAGTTTCTTTAAGTATAAAAAAAAAGATGAGGATGATATTAACATTTGCCTCACATGGTTTATGTGAAGATCAAATGAGTCAATATTTATAACAATTACCTGACATATAATAGGCTCTATATAAATACTTTTTCTTCCTCCTATCTATATCTTAAATATTACAAATTAAATGTATCAGTACAATTACAGAAATAATTTTGGCCTCTAACATCCTCTGAAGAGCTTTGGAAATTCCTAAAGGTGCCTGGATTATACTTTGAGAACCACTTCATGTTGCCACATATCTTCTTTATTTATTAAGTATAATACATTTTGTTGAACGTTCAGGATCCACATGCAAAAGCAAAACAGACAATACTTTTAAGGAATTTATATTCTTTTGGAATGACCTCAAGTTGGCTCCTAGACTCTGGGATTTCACTGCTAATTAAATATTACATTCAGTTTTCTAATTCATGGCAGAGATTTCAATGGTTTATTTTGCCCTTGTATGTCTCACTGAAATGCCACTGAAATCAGATTGTAATATTCTCCAACAAGACTGAGTCATGCACTGTGGCAGAAGACTATCCTGTATGAAAAATAAAAATAAAATGTGTGTATGTGTGTGTGTGTTTGTGTGTGTGTGTGTGTGTGTGTGTGTGTGTGTGTGTGTGTCTGAGAAAGAGAGAGAGAGAGGTCTTTAAGGACACAGAGAAGGAAAAGAAGTAAATTTCCATTTTTTTGAGATTTTCAGTCACTTATAAAATTTGGAGTAATTGTCTAGCTACAACTTCACAAAGCTCCTTAAATACAATCCCATCAATATCTACAATTCGTATTTTCATTTAAACTGATCAGTCTGTGAAGGAGATAAAGTGTGTATAGCGATGTCCTTTTCTGTATGCAAACTCAATATTAAAAATTCTGGGTACATAGATTAGGAAGCAAATGGGGGGGTGAAATGACACTTTATATTGCTTGAAATGTTAAACATGAGGATATTTTAAAGAATGAACTGATTCTAAATAATTGAAAATTTCAAACAAGAAGGATTTTAAGGCTGGAGTATGCAAGCTTTACAATATCAGAGATAGAATGTTAATATTTTTTCCCACTATGAACTAACCCAGTGGCTTGAATCAAATCATGTGATGCTGGACAAGCAATTGAGTGGTACAACAGCTCAAAAATCATAAGATGTGGCTTCTGGACATTTCAACTCTGGCACCTATGGGTTGGGTCATTAAGCGAAACTTATTATTTAATTTCTGTGTTTTTAGCTCCTCCTCCATGAGGAGTCATCCTCATCTACTTCTCAGAGTTTTTATGTGGAGGGCCCAATGAGACAATGTATGAAAAGTCTTTTTCAGGCTTTAAAGCACTATTGAAATTGTCACTTAATATTCCTGCTAGAGTCAGATACTGTAGCAATATTGCAATCTCCAAAAGGGACAAAGTGGAGAAACTCGGTTTACTACAAATGCCTACCTGGGTGTTCTGCAGGCTTTGCAGAATTTCTTTTAGTCTTGGAAAATATAACTGGTATCAATAAAAAAGACCCCAGGTTGGAAAATTGTTGCAAAGGAAAATTAAACTGTCAAGTATGACTGCAATTCTTTTTTTTTTTTAAATAAATTTATTTAACTTTTTCCATTCATTTTCACAAGATTTTGGGTTCCAAAATTTTCTCCCCATTTGTCCTCTCCCCCCCCCCCGATACACTGGACAT
>CM053770.1:445035626-445061670 GCA_028658325.1 Potorous gilbertii
GGGGCTTATGTGCTGGTTCTCAGGTGGGGGCAGGGCTGCCTCTCAGGCTCAGTTCCCTCAGGGGGTTTATACAGAGATCCTTTGTAGTGGAGCTGGGGTGGAGCTCCTGCCTGCTCTGGGAGTCTCTGGCTGAGCTGCCTCTGCCTTTGGCCAAGCTGCCTCAGCCTCTGCCGCAGCAGCCACTTCCCAGGGGGTCCGAGTCCCCGAGATCCCCCGCTCCCCTCTCAGCCTGTCTCTCTCACTGACCTGTGCGTCTGTGGGTGGAGGGACCTTTGCAGCTGCCAGAGATTCAGGTCCCTGACGCCTGCTTGGGTCTGCATCGCTCCTCTCAGTGCTGCGTGGCCGGGACAGGGGAGGGGAGCGCTCGGCAGGACAAGACTCCGCTCCCGTCCGGGGTACCTTTGCAGTTGGTTTTTCAGGGCTCTCTGCAGCAGAAATCTCCTTCACTCTGTTGCTGCGTGGCTTCTACTGTTCCAGAATTTGTCAGGAGTTCTTTTTACAGGAAATCTATGGGCTGTGGGTTCGGACCTAGCATAGGTGAGTCTTTCTACTCCGCCATCTTGGCTCCGCTCCCGACTGCAATTCTTAGTAAGGATTATATTCTTTATAACAAGACAAAACAAAACAATCACAATGTCTGATATGCCAAATGACTGACCATCATAATATCTTCCTCACCAGAGGTACATATCTCTGTAATTTGGAATGTTTGATGTCTCTTACTTTATATGAAAAGTCAATGAAAAAATAGGAGTTTCTTTGTAGTCCATGCTGCTATAATAATTCTTCTTCCATAAGTTGAGGCGTACTCAAATATATTGAATATATATGAAAGATATTTCAGATGTTGCTACCTTTCAATACATGTATGAAGAGCTGA
This sequence comes from Potorous gilbertii, assembly GCA_028658325.1. NCBI lineage: Eukaryota > Metazoa > Chordata > Mammalia > Diprotodontia > Potoroidae > Potorous > Potorous gilbertii. The sequence goes on from CM053770.1 coordinate 445,036,507, forward strand.
TTATAAATGAAATTTCTGCAACTGACCCTACCATAGTTGAGCTAGAACCTGCTCATGCTGGCTGGCAAGAGCCAATTATTAAAATTTTAGTGTGAGCATTTATACCTCAGAAACAAATAGGTGCTATCAATCAGGGTTTGATTTATTGTATTGTTGATTGTCAAGATTTAAGAATGTGATGGAGAAAATGTTAATGATAGCACAAATTAAACTTAAAATTGTGTTGTGAGAGCATTACATTTTTTTTCTAGAAAATGGTTATTAGACATTTACTAACATCTCCCCTTGCTAGGCTTATTAAAAACTGTAATTTCATATAATGTCATCATATAGTTAAACTTAAAAACACACAAAGAAAAGGACAAGCATAGGGTGAGAATCCAAAATGTGAGCAGTAGCTATCCATATATACAAACACATATTTGTATATATGTACATATATATATATATATATATATATACATGTACATACATATATATATTTTTGTATAGAGAAATGGGGAGAATATCCTTTTTTAAGTATATTTCATTTCATGGGAAAGTAGATTGTGTAGAAAGAACACTGTACTTACATTTGTTGAGGTTGTACTTTTGGTTGGAGAATTCATTTTCTTTTCATCTTGGAAAAAAGATTCAACCCATCGCTAGGAGTGTGTACTGAATCTGGCTGAGGGTTAAAGCTTTATACTTGGCTCAGCTCAAGCTTTTACACCATCTCCCTCTGTTTTTATAATTTTCTATTCTGCATATGTATAATGTTTATGTCTTTTTTATCTCCCATTTTTACCCTTTGTAGGTATGTAGAAAACACTCTAATGTTCTTCATCAAATAAGCAGCATTTTATTGTAATTCACTGTTTATTTGTATCTTCAGGATATTCCCCCAAACCTTCCAAAGGAGAAAGAATGCCTGCTAAGAAACATATGCACTCTCAATTTCACAAACCAGTGAGCCCATCTTCATTGTTAATTACCATTTTCAGTGTTGCTGTACGTGCGAAGTAGTAACACTAATATAAACTCTGACTTGCTACAAATATTCAAGTCCACTTATATAACAAATCTATAACCTCTCTAATCAATGTATTCAAGGACCAGATATTATAGGTAGAAGGGTAATCTTTCTATCTTGAGCTCCAAATGTAATTTGAATATGCTACATAATCTCTGAACATCAGTTTCTCTACCATCTTCATGCAATGCTTTCTTGCTCCTGATTAGTGAAAATTCTCTGTAAATTGTCTGACATAGATCCATTACATTTGCCCTCCTCATTGATGAGAGTCTTCTATAAGTAGCTGACCCAAACTTGACCCCAAACAGAGGCCTGTTGCTCTCTGGCCATCATCCTGCCATTTTGAAAGCTATTTGTAAGTTTAGATTGTGGAATAATAATGAAATCAACACTCTCGTTCTTGGAAAGGACATATAAATCAATTATACTTTGGCTCTACTCTCTATCCCTGTCAATTCTCAGTCAAAAGCAGTCTTCCTTAGTCACCATGAAGTTGTCTATCTTAATTTTCTGGAAGAAGACTGAAGTCAAGAGGACTCTGAGCAAGAAAAATGATTGTTCTTTGTGCATGCTAGAGACTTATAAGGTACTTCTAGGATAACTCCTTAGACAAGAATCATAAACATGTCTTTTTTCATACAGCTCCATGCTTGTATTTCATTAAATGTAAATTATATGATATAAGGAATGCTACTCCATGACTTGTTTTCCTCAAACTCTGTCTTCATTTTATTTTCCTACTAATTTTTGGACTGTAGATCCTAGAGCTGAAAGAGACCATATAGATGTTGTTGTCCTACTCACTCGTTTCTACAGATGAACAAATAGGCCTACAAAAGTTAAATGATTTCCTTCAAGGTCACACAGGTATCAAGTTTGAGATATCAGAGAGAATTTAAACCCACTTTTTTCTGACAATTTGTCCAGAGGTCTTTCTACTGTACCATGATGTGTCTCATCCACACTGATTTCTTTACTTGCAACAGTACTATTCTTGAGAATTTTAGTCTTGCTCTAATTTGAAGACCCAATTCATTATCGTTTTAATCCTACTCTTTTCTCAGGCAATTGTTTCCTGACCAATTCTTTAAAGTATCATATATAAAATGTTTTACAAAGCCTCCACCCTCCTACTGAAGAAGGGCCTTTTAAACTATGTCCTCTGACTTTCCTATTTCAACTTATGATCCTCTAATCTTTTAATCTCCAAAGTCTGATACCCCTCCTCAGCTCTCCTTCCATCTAAAGTTACAAAGTGTTCTCAATTCTGTTTTTCCAGTGCCTTTTCCACTTTTTGATGTCTCAGTATAGCATGATAGCCATAAAGATATCTGTCTAGATGAAAGCTAGCTAGAACTGAAATAGGATGCAAGGCAAGGAGTAAAAACATAAAAAAGCAACATGATATCCTCAATAGAAAAGATTAGCAGTTCTGTGTTAAAGATGTGTCACCTTCCACATGTGTGAAATAGTTACATGTGCTCCTTATACAAGTGCCACTTCATCCAGGTATACTAGAGAATACCCATGTTCATGTGAACTATTCATGATTGTCCTGAATACTGTGAGAGTGTTTTTGAGAAAATGAGTTAATGTTTTCAGGGAACAAAGTTCTGTTATTTTATTACTTCCTGTTATAATAAATGCCTTTGCTTTGAAACAAGCATGTACTGTGACTGACTAGTGTAAGTAAATACTTTGATTGGGGCTCATGAGCTATATTTTTGAGAGAATTCTGATCTTCATGGTGCCTAGAACCTAGGGGAGTTAAGTAAATCAGAGGGATCTCAGATGCTACTAAGGAAAATTAAAACTACACTGTATCATTCCTATTCCCATTTTGTCAAGTCCCATTTTTCAGTGTAGCTTAAAATGTCACCTCTCCCAGTCTGAACTAAAAATGTGGTGTGAACTGAGGAAAATAGTAGTCCCTTCTAGCACCCTGCCAACATTTGCTTGCTAGCTAGTTTAACCTGGGATCCTTCTTTTGTTTACCTGTAAACAGAAACCAGTTTAGGCTAAAGGGAAAGCTCTTTTGCCCATATCTCTCATAAAAAGTAGAGGTGTTTTACTCTCATCAAAGGGATGGCTAACTGGAATGATCCTTACTAAAGTGGATCTGATTTTCTAGCCAAGATTACTACAAGGGGTAGTTGAGACCCCTAATACAGTGAACATTTCTTAATTGTCCAAAAGGGTCATGATCAGCCACACCTGAGGGCCAACCTATTTTCCCTAGCTTCACCTAATCATAAAGCTTTCCAACTACCCTGACTCCTCCATTCCTTTTGGAACTCAATAAATGTGGTCTTTTCCATCCCTTTGGTGTCAGTGACTTAAGTGAAGTCAGTCAAACTCATATCATCAAGAGCTATTCACATCACTATTAATAAACTGTTAACCCTCCCTGAAGAAAACACTCCTCAGTTTGCTTGTGTTGTATTTTATTTGCCACACTACATAAGAATTACAACCCTAATTATATAAGCAACAGGTTACTTCTCTGGTGTCTTAACATAATGTGAAAATTATACTGAGTTCTTTCAGCCTTTACCAGAATGTAAGCTCTGATTGGTTCTATAATACTAGAAAGATTCTGAATATAGCCATAGCTAAAGATGAAGTCTGCATTTTGTGTACCAACTGAACTAAGAGCAGATGTTTATCAGTGGTAATCTGGCAGCTTGTTGATGATTGATAGTGTTGTGTTTCTTTGCTTTGTTGTATGTACATATGTATGTATGTATGTCTTTTTACCATGGCTACCCCTACTTGCAAAATGGTCCTCAGGCCATTGTAAAGTCCCCTAATCCATCAGCAGTGACAATGTTTGAGTGGAAGAAAAGAAGGCATAAGGGTACCAAGAATCATGCAGGTTTTAAATAATCTCTATACTTTAATTTGATAGTTCTCTAAATGTGACCAGTACATGTACTTACTGCTAGAGAAACTGAATCAAATGAATTTTGACATTCTCAATATAAATGAAACCAGAAAAAAGAAGCAAAATGCAGGCAAATGGAAGAGTTGCTCATCAGTATTCCTTGGAGAAGCAAAGATAAGAGATGGAAAAGTTAGTTTTTAATCGCACACCTCAAAACAACTAGAAACACTATTTTATGGGGGATATGATTATCTTGAACTGAGGATAAATATTTTCAAAATAACCAATGCAAAAATAATTCTAGCTAAGTAAAACCATATATACTTTAAATAGAGAGTGAATCTACTGCAAAATATAGAATGATAAGAAATACAGAAGAAAATAGTTCAAAAAAATTAAGGAGAAAGGCAAAAGACCTATAGGCTACCTGGAAGCTCATTCCTTTATGTCATGAATGCCTTCTTCATAAAAAGAGTTGACATGATTGTGCCAAAAGAGATCACAAAAAATGAAATAGAATAAGTATTAACAAATAGAAAAAAGATTTGCTGTACAGCCAGATGATTGATTTCAGGACTAAAGTCAGAATTAATAAAAAGAGAGAAGAATAACAAAATTTTGGGGAAAATCATACAATTCAACACATTTGTTGAATTATTGAAAAAGAGAGGGAGCTCCAGAAAAAAAAAAACAAGCATCCACTTCCTTTTCTTGACTACACTAAAATCTTTCACTGTGCAGATAACAAAATATGAGATGAGATCTCATCCCCAAAAGGTGAGAGTACAAGATAGTCATACCTACCTCCTGAGGAAACTATGAGGGTGAAGAAGCAACAGTTAGACGTGAACAAGGAACAATTAAATGGTTTAAGACTGGAAAAGGAATATGACAAAGTTGTATATTGTTATTTATTTTAGTTATTTACCAAGTACATCATGTAAAGTGCCAGTCTGGATGAATCAAATACTAGAATTAGGGTTTCTGGGAGAATAGTCAACAGTCCCAGATGTGTGGATGATACCACTCTGATGTCAGAAAGTGAAGAAAAATGAAGAAACCTTTTGATGAGAGTGAAGAAAGTGTACATGTCAGCTTGAAACAACAAAAAAAAAGAAAATCTTAGCAACTGGTCCCATCACTTCCTGGAAAATAGTGGGAGAAGAAATGGATGTAGTATCAGACTTTGTATTATTTGTCTCAAAGATGTCTGCAGATGGTGACTACCACTAGGAAATTAAAAGACTTTCTCCCTGGAAGGAAAACCATGGCAAATTTGGATAGCATAATAAAGATTAGAGATATAACTTTGGCAACAAAGATCCATATAGTAAGAGCTATGGTTTTTCCAGTAGCAAAGTATGTCTGTGAGAGTTGGATTGCAAGGAAAGCTGAGTGCTACTGCATCAATGCTTTTGAATTGTAGTGCTGGAGAAGATTTTTGAGAATCCCTTGGACAACAGAGAAAAAATCAGTCAATACTTAAAAGAAATTAATTCAGGTTATTCACTGAAAGGTCAAATACTGAAGCTGAAGCCTAAATGCTATGGTCACATAATAAGAAGACAGGATTCACCGGAAAAGACCCTGATGTTTGGAAACATTGCAGGCAAAAGGACAAGAGGACAATAGAGGATGACATGGATAGATAGGGTCATGGACAGACTTCAAGAGATAGAAGAGGATGCAAGGATCCATAGCATGCTCTAGTCCATGGGATCATGATGAAAGATCAGACTTGACTGAATAACTGAACAACAACTAAAACAACTCAATTCTGATCTATTTAAATAAGTAAATAGAAATGGTATTGAAAGCAATTATAATTTTACATGGAAGTTTAAACATTGAAAATTTTGCAACCATTAAATTTTATTTAATGAAACCAAGGAGTCAGGGATAGCAAATTAATCAGCTAACTTTTTATTTCCTTGCAAGACCGAGAGGGAGATGGCTGCCAAAAGCGATCTTATTTAGGAGAGTGGATAACAACCTCTGACCTACGGGTCATGAATTCTCATTTACTATTCAAGATTTAGAATGTTAACTCTTTGGGAGATCTTACAAAGAACAAGTATTTAATTCTGAATATCACCCAAGAATAGGCAGAGGCAATAGAGAATAAAATAAGTTTAAAGAAATTTTTCAGGGAGATCCAATGAAGTAAAACCATTCTAAGGGTATTTAAGGATAAAAATGGAAAGAGGCTACAAATAGAGGCAAAACAAAAAAGATCTCTAATGATTTTTAAATCAAACTTCTGCCGTCGAGGACAATGGCAGTGTTACATCTGGTTCCTAACATCACAATCCCAGATGTACTTTTAGGGTACACAGAAATGGATTAAGGGAAAAAAAGATGAATTGGGTCACAAGTACATCTATTTTGGAGGAGAAACAATCATGATGATGTCAAGCGATTAATACACAAAATATCTGAATGAAGGTAAGATACCACACACAAGGAAAGTACAGCAGATCTTACTAATATCAAAACCAAAATCATCAGTTGATAACCAATATGTCTACTGTCCCTTCTTTACAGAATCTTGATGCAAGTCATCTACATGTGAATTGAGGGCAGCCTCAATCAGAGTTTTAGTAGGGAAGAAGAAAGTTTTTGCAAGCATCACTCAACAATGGATCGCATGTTTACTATTTTATAATTGACTGAGAGATATAAAGAATACAGAATGTCATTGAATCTATTATTTTTAATGATCAAATTATTTGATTCAGCAAAGCAAAATGTTTCCTTAAAGTCTTTTCCTACAAAATGTCTCCCGCCATACATCAAAATTATTGAAGATTATTTGAAAGAGATAAAAACAGAAATAAGCCTGTTGAACAACTGCAATCTTAAACATAAAGCATAAAATAGGAGATGTATGCTTGCCAAAAGGTGTTCTCCATTGTGATGATGATGTCACATAATAGAAGCAAAGGAGAATTATTTGAGATTGTGAAGTTGTCAAAATGCTATCTTTGTGAATGATATTGTCTTGGTTTACCTTTTTCCTTGGAATACTGCAGTGCCCCCTGAAAGTGGTCTCTATCCAATCAAAAGAGTTTAACCTGTTACAACAAAGACCAAGTGGATCAAAGATGTCTATTGCTTTTAATTGTTATATGCATCTCGATGAACATTATAAAGAGCTCATCCATCCATAAGAATGTATATCTGGGAAAGACTACTGATGAACAGTGAATTGTGTCTAGGATTGAATAGGAAGAGAAAAGTAAGTTCAACTGCCTTTAGGAAATTACAAAGATTAAGGATGCCAAGAATCCAATAGAAATGATTGCCCTTCTTTTAAACCTAATGTTCTTCTGATGTGTGGTAGCAAAATCTGATGTAAACAGTCTCCCAAGAATTACAAATGAGTATTGCATAAAGAACAACAGAGAAGTACATGGTGGTGACAACAAGCTATAACCTGTAACTGATGTAGAACTTCAAATAAGAAAAAGATGTCATTACAGAAATGTTTGCAAGCTACAAAAAAAGATGGTCTGGTCACAGATTCAACATGGTGGGAATAAAGGATGTCAGTAGGTAGCATAAATACTCTGCACATGTCTTTTTCATTTCAGGAGAAAGTGAGGAAGGCTTTCAAATCATGCATTGCAACACTTGCTTATCCCTCCTACATTATTTGGCCCAAAACAGCTTTTAAAATAATATCTGTCAATGTGATACTTCCTGATATGTTGGTGGCAACATATCTCTATTTCTTCCATCAAGGAATGCCTCTATGGTGAACAATAAGGAAGGAAATTATTTGCAAATAAATGAGTTTTCATTTAGAAAATACACTTTGGAAGCATTTGATTTGTTTCATAGCTTCTAAAAACAAAGCTCTGAACAGCGTCATTCCATGGTTTTTGAGAGACTTTTAGGAAAAGTGAAACATAACAACCAACTACCCCCAATCTTCCCCATTAGCTATTAGTTAATAGCTAATTTCAATAAAGAGATTTCTACCTACCAGGAATAGGGTAGGGCTGGTGGTGGGGATGCACTTTTACTGTGCCTAGAAAACCAAGGAAAGGAAAGAAATGCCATTCTTTCAAAAGATGCATTTTCAAATAAGTCACAAAAGAGATGAATATGAAAAATAGTCAATTTCAATGAGTACATTACTTTATAGGGTTACCAGAAGCTCATTTTGAGCATTCTTTGTTTTTAAGTTTTTTCCTGTTCGTATATTCTGTATTTGTGCCCATTTGGGCAAGGTTAGTGATTAGATTTGTATTTTCTTCATTTAGATACAGTTATATATTTGTGTTCTGAAACCAGGAAAGAAGAATACTAAATCAACTTCCTTGTTTTGATTACCCATTCAGGTTTCTATACAAAACAAGGCACAATTATAGGTGTTGTGAATAGAAATATATTTTATAATCTTATGTAATACAACCATAATTAGAGAATGTCACATGGACATTTCAGCTCTAAATTTATTAATATTAATAAAAACAAATCTAAATTCCTAAATGATAAAACTATAGCTAAGAAGATAGTGATGTATTGAATCACCAGTGATTCAGATAGCCAATGAACACCAGAAATTTCTCTTAAATAACTGGTGGCCCAAGAAGCAGAAAAACTGACAGGTGTTATGGTGCTGCTTACAATATGTCCTGGAGCAATCTTTTATGTTTATCAATGCATATTTCTAAAGTCACATCTAATTTCTACTGCACATTAAACAGGTTTTTCAAACAGTCTACTAAGTGACCAGGGAGTTCACAGTTCAGTGAAAATACTAGGTCATGTAAGTAACTCCACTTTAGCAAATGCTGACATGATGTTTCTAATACACAGAGAAGACATGCAGCAGTCAGGAAGGAGAGAATACTGCCTACTTGAATAAAAAACAGGATGACAGTCTTTGGTCTTAGAACACTAAGAATCTTCTGTCAAATATGTCGGCAGATAGTTTGCCATCCTTTTCTGCTACTCCATTTCATGCTTGAGTATACATCCTATGCCAAGTCAGAACATTGTACAACTCAATAATGGTTCCTAATAAGAAGGTGACTTAAGGTCATAGAGTAGTTTGGGATGATTTCACCCTATAAAAATAGCATGAAACTTGACCTTGAGAAGGATGATGAGTCAGACCCCAAGTGTCAGGTGAACATCAGAACTACTTGTGCAGGTAATAATTTATGCTTTAAAAGGGAAAAGTAATTTCTTTTAAAGTTCTAAAATTCAATTTGTATTACTTATCTGATTTTGTTATGGTTCTCATCAGTCCTTCCTCTTGGAGTCACAAGGACAAAACAAAATTATAAATTAAGGAGGAGAAATTTGTGGACATGGATTCAGTCCTCAGAGATCCCCTTCCTAGGCAGAGTACAGTAATCCAGGATCTATGCTATTAGCCTATTGGCTCATGACCCAAGTGGCAATAAGTTTAAGTTTTATTTGGGATTCAACTGATGACCTTGAGTGAAATGCATTATTGGTATTTCTGAGCATATAAACTTCAGGAAAACTCTTATCCTTTTGCCATATATACTATCTCTTTCATCCAAAACATTTATTGAGTTTGGATGCCAGCCAAACAATTGGCTAAATGGAAAGTTAATGTGTAGAGAGACATGGATGTTTTCTTTGTGAGTCTCCAACTCTGATTCTAGTTTATGTATCTATTCTATGAAACTATACCACCCCAGATGAGGGTATGAATATACCTTTTAAATTTTTCACATATCAGATCCCTATCAGATACTGTGTACCCGACTATGCCCAACATGTGTAAAGGTGAAAAGGGAGTATACTTGACAGAATTATGTATTATTCCCCATTATCTTTGAATCATTGTTCATGCTGTTACTCTGAGCTGAAAATAGCATCTAAGAATGATAGTGTATTATACCTAAGGAGAGAAAATGATTATACCCTACATTTTGCTCAGATCTAACATTCACTTAGGTTATCTGGGAAGTCCTCTGTCTCCGTTAACACAGATTACTAGGTACTATAGTTGACCACAAAGGCACATGGAGTCTTTCTTCTCCATGACTGTTAAAAACCGCTTCCACCAATTTTGGTAATTAAAATACATACATATATATTTGCTCAGCTGTGTCCCAATTCATCCCTCTATAACTTATGTGAATATTATATAGAATAATATTAGAGGCTGGATTGCCATGAATAAAAGGAACATTGACTAAATTTACTCAGGATTGTCAGGGCACCATTTTTTTTTCTCCAAGGGAATTTACAGTTTTGCTGCATTAAAGATTAGGGCTGCATTGCTATTAGCTACCCGGGAAGCACAGGCAAATTCTGTCATATCAAAGCTAGCAGATTTTATAACCTACAGAATAAATGTATTAGAATGTACTGAGATCACATGGAATCAGTCCTCCTATCCCAGAAAAGAAAAAAGTAAAATTCAGTGGACTTGGTTAAATCTTGAAAATGGTCTTCAAACAACATTTGCCTTATAGAAGTCCTACTAAGTTCACAAAATTTTCACTGCTTCAATCAATTTTTATCTGTATACCCTGTCCTTTGTTATTTCCATCTCGTTTTGATTTCCCTATCACTGAGTCTTAAAAACACAAACATTTGGATAGAGCAAATACATAATAGGATTTACTCTAAGACATAGTTGTATTACAGTCATCTGATCAGGCAGAGGACCAGGCAGTATGTATCAGTATGTAAATGACTAATCACTACACAAATGACTCTGAAAGGATGCAAGTTGGTCCTGAAAACATTGAAAAAGTTAGAGCTACTGAATTAAACTCTGGTTGCTTTGACTTTATAGACTACGTAGCCATAAAATAAATGAAAAAAAAATCACAATAAAGAAAAAAGAAAGTCAGAAGGAAAATGGTTATGCCAACAGTAAACCTTATTCTTTTAATACTTTTGTAAATAGTGCAGGCTTATAATAGGGATGGTGATAAATAATTTGAAGGTTCTTACAAATATTACATTTTGCTGATCATAAACTATAAGCATAAAATAGGATATTTATAACAATAGCCAGCTTTTATAGAGAATCTTAAGATTTATAACAAAAATTTTCCTCATAACAACCCTCTGGAAATAGTTTAGTGGAAATATTCCCATTTTACAGATGGGGAAACAAAACTTCATAAAGGTTAAATATCTAACCTACAGCTGCACAACTGGGAAATGGTGCTAGGAATTAAACTTCTATTCTTTGTTTTGGATTGAGTGATCTTTACAATGTACTAAGGTGTAATTCAATAAAACTATTGTACTTTTTTTGGATCTTGGTTTTTTTGGCAATTATTTTATTCATTTTAAACAAAAACAAAATGAGAAAAGGAGAAAAGAAACATTTCCATGTACATAGAAGACAAGAGAGGATACAGCATAAAACAATAAATTTACATTTCAAGAAAACCTACATAAAAAATACATTGTTTTCAAAGTTACCTAATTTTTCCTGGATTAGTTTCAAACTTTAATAGCAACTGACAGTTGGGATGGTAGTCATCTATTAGTAATGTTGGAAGGCAGGTTAAATTTTCTTCTCACAGCTGATGTGAACTTAAATTCTGCTAGCCATAAGAAATGAGTTTAAATTCTTCTCTATAGTAATCATTTTTAAATTTTTTTCACAGAATCTGCAGTATGACCATGTTAACAAGATAGTGTCCCAAATTTTAATATTTAAATAGCATTTGCATCACATCTATCCTAACTGCACCTAAGTTATTAAAGTTTAATTGTTTATAAGGACTTCATGAAGACCCAGCATACGCATAATGCAACCCTTAAATACATTATCCAAGATTCTTGCTCTCCAGACAATCAAAATTAGAGGAAAATAAACAATTAACTTTTACTGAACAACTAATTATATTAAAATATAAATGTTTAGTATACGTTCCTGAAATGTTCTGAACATTTTGGGACCAATTAAGTTTTTACCCTAGGCATTTTCTACCTCACTCTGGGTAAAAGTCACCACTCTTTCCAAATACATGCATAGGCATATGCACACACACACACACCCACACACACACACACACACATTTTCTATGGTTACTCTGAGAAATGTAATCAAATCAAATTGTAGTTGCCTCTGGATGCGTGTCAATCAATTGACCTTGTTCCACTCACTACTGTAGAGATTTCTGAGAATAAAACAACCTTCCCTTGCCCCAACTGCCCCATAGGTGTCTCCCCATATTTGAATGTATAATTCCTAGTTGGCATATACTGCCTCACTTTTTATATTTTTTTCTTTTTTGAAAATTAGTTAATATGTTTATTTTTAGTTTTCAACATTCACTTTCATAAGTTTAAAATTTTCCGTCTCCCTTCCCTTCCCACTCCCCAAGACAGCATACAATCTGATATAGGCTCTACATATGCATACCTATTAAACATATTTTCATATAAGTCATGTTGTATAGAAGAATTAGGACATTAGAACGAATGGGAGAAACCATGAGAAAGAAAAAAAATAAAAAACAGAATAATCTGCTTCTCTATTCCTTCAGACTTCATAGTTCTTTCTCTGGATGTGGATGGCATTTTCCATCATGAGGCTTTTGAAATGGTTTTAGGTCCTTGCATTACTGAGAGGAGCTAAATCTGTCAGTCCATCAGTGTACATTGTGGCTGTCACTGTGTTCGTGTTTTCCTAGTTCTCATTTAGTTCAGCATCAGTTCATATATATCTTTCCAGGTTTTTCTGAAGTCTACCTCTTCATCATTTCTTATAGCATAATAGGATTCCATTATATTCAAATACCACAATGTGTTCAACCATTCCCCAATTGATGGGCATCCCCTTGATTTCCAATGCTTGGCCAATACAAAAAAAGTTGCTATAAATATTTTTGCATATGTGGGCTCTTTTTGCATTTGTAGGCTCTCTTTAGGATACAGTCCTACAAATGGTATTGCTGGGTCAACGGGTAGGCACATTTTTATAGCCCTTTGGACATCGTTCCAAATTTCTCTCCAAAATGGCTGGATTAGCTCACAACTCCACAAACAGTGAATTAGCCTTCCAGCTCTCCCCCATCTTCTCCAACATTTATCATCTTCCTGTTTTGTCATGTTGGCCAATCTGACATGTGTGAGGTGGTACCTCAGAGTTGTTTTGATTTGTATCTCTCTAATCAATAGTGATTTAGAGCATTTTTTCATAACTATAGATAGCTTTAATTTCTTCCTCTGAAAACTGCCTGTTCATATCCTTTGATCCTTTATCAATTGGGGAATAACTTATATTCCTGTAAAACACTTTTTGTATCTTATCAGCCTTTGGTAGAGAGGCTGGCACATAGTAAGCTCAGACAACCATCAATTTTCACAGGAGTAACGTTCCTAGTCTTCTAGCATGAAAGTAAAAAAGAGTAAATCTTTTTTTCTTTTTTAAAATTTAATTAATTTATTTTTCAGTTTTCAAAAATCACTTCCATAAGTCTTAAATATTTCCCCATTTCTCTCCCCTCCCTCCCTGAGAGAGCATACAATCTTATATGTGTTCTACATTTATATTCTTGTTAAACACATCTTTATATTAGTCATGTTGCATAGAAGAATTAAAACAAGTTCTAAAACCATAAAAAACGAAAGAAAACACAACACAAGAGAGAATTGTCTGCTTCATTCTTCATTCCTGTTCTATAGCTCTTTCTCTGGATGTGGATGGCATTTTGTCTCAAGAGTCCTTTAGGAATAGTTTAAGTACTTGCATTGCTGTGAAGGGCTAAGTCTATCAGAAACAATGCTTGCACACTGCGGCTGTGACTCTGTATAATCTCCTGGTTCTGCTCATTTCACTCAGTATCAGTTCATATATGTCTTTCCTTAGGCATAGGGAAGGTTTGTCTGAAGTTTTTCTGAAGTTCAACAGTTCATCATTTCTTATGGCACAATAGTATTCTGTTACATTCATATACCAAAACTTGTCCAGCCACTCTCCAATTGATGGGCATTCCCTCCACTTCCAGTTCTTGGACACCACAAAAAAAGTTGCTGTAAATATTTTTGTACTTGTGGGACTTTTTCTCATTTTTATGGTCTCTTTGGGATACAGCCCTAGAAGTAATATTGCTGGATCAGAGAATATGCACATAAAAATGTGAATCTTAATATACTTATCCTATGGGAAATAAGGAGTTAGGTTTCTACAACCATCAAAAAGTATAATGTTTTGCTAGGGGTGACTGAAAGTAAACATTTCTGCATAAAATTCTTTATAACAAAAATTAATTTGACAATATGCACTTTTCCTAACATAGCAACCATGAAATAACCCACAAAATCAGTTCATAAAATAAAATTGGTAACATGCAAAACATTTTTCCTCACTAGTAATTCCCAAGGATTTTCTGACATTTTATGCTAATATCTCCAAAAAATAGATTATTGATTTCACTTTTCATAATATATGAAATCTAAAGTGCCATAAATACTTAACAGTCAATAACATTCTTAAAACTAAAATATTTTTAACCTTAATCTTACTCCCTCTGTGTCAGATGGTGGCATGAGTGAAATGTACTATAAACTATACTACCATAAACCTTTGTACTTTAGGTACCCTCTGAAAACCACAGTAGAGGTTGCTGACACTTTAGTCTCTGCTGGAATATACCAAGACTGATCAGGTCTTGACATCTCCTTTGTCATTCTGTCTTTCATGTGAATGGTGGAGATCATGAATTATGCACAAGTTTGATCAAATCAGTGGGGACATAACTATAATGAAAAATTTGAACTTTAAAACAAACAATGAAAATACACAATGAATTCATGGGCAGCTTTTTACAGTGGTGGGGTGAAGAAGACCAGTGAAGCACCTAGTAGGATATAGGCTGTTCTACAAACTTGTGTGCATCGTGTCTCTCATTTATTTTTTCTTCTGTTCATAGCCATGAATATGCGGGGTTGTCAATGCAAAAGTTAAAATGAAGTTACCAATGAAATCACACTAATTTTTGAAGTCAGGAAAGTTAAAGAAGCAAATGATGAGGCTTAGTTGTAATTAATTCTTTTCTACTGATTGATTTATTAGATAGTTTAAGATATCTGATTTTATCATGCCCACTCCAATGAGAGGCCTGCACTCACTGGATGGTTTCATTAATTGTTGACCTCGTCCCACCCAAATCATCATCTGGTGGTTTAATCTCAATTAGAGAGCCTCTCCAAACTTAGTTAGCCTAGTCCTCATGGAAGACTTATATTATACCTGTCATTCAAGATTTAAAAAGACTGGCAAGCTCCCCTATTGAACTACTACCTCAATGATACCGACAGAATATAGGGGTGCCTCCATGCCACAATGAGGCATCAGAAAAGGAGTTAAATAGATGAATTTTACCAGTAGTAGGTGAAAAACCATGACACCTGAAAACAGTTTTAACTAACATCTAAAATGTAATTCTCTCAAAAGAGAATCTTTTTTTTTACACCTAAAGAGAGGTGTAAAACTGATGTTTTAACAACAGCTGTATCATGACTCATTGTAACAATTTTAAACTTAAAAATGAAAGATTATCCTAAGCTTGTTCAACTAATGATTGCTCCCTAATGGGTCAAAATGACTTATGAGAAATCATTCCAATTGAAATAGACAATTATTTAAGGAAGGATGAAAATAAAAGTTTAAGAAGGTTGTTCTTCAAGGGAGTTAAAGGGTGAGAGAAGTGAAGCAGAAACATTGCACTATCTTAGTGAGAGGCATGGTTACTGAGAAAATAGTGTTGATTATCTAGTCCGAGTATTACAGAACAAATCCTTTTAGTAAGGAATTTGTTCTTTGAAGTTTGTATTCAGTCAAAGGGCTACACCTAAGGACCTAGAAGGCCACATGTGACCTCAAGGCCACAGGTTCCCCTCTCTTGAAGGGGATACCAGAGGAGGGCCAGTACCATAAAGTAGGCAAAACAGTAAAAGGATTTTGTTTCAGTGAGATTCAGGATTCCAGAGCATAGTACAAGAAGAGATAGTAAATTCTTTTATATGCTACTTGCGTTGTCAGAAAGAAGAGTGAGCGGTATAAGATTCAGGACAGGTCCCAGTTTCAGCCTTGGTATTGGGAAGAAAGGAGGGAAGGGCCTACTATTAAGAAGTACAAAGCTTTTTGTTCCAGCACACGAATTGTGTGTTCCCTAAGTCACGAAGTGATAGTTGCCAAGACTGTTAGTCCTATCCCTGGACAAGGTCAAGTTCTTCAAAAGGAGAATGCTGAGGTCACTAGGAGGAAGAACACCACCAGAAGGGACACAGAACAAAATGTGAACAGAGAGAAAGAAAAACAAACAATCTTTATTGAGGGAAAAATAGTCATAATGCAAGAAGCAGCCAAAGAAGATGCAGGCAAGATTTATTGAGATCCTTTTTGAGATAGGGAACTAAAACCTATACAGTTCAGTGAATATTTAAAAGGCCCTAATCTGGGTCAAATGGGAGCAGACATTGTGGGAAAGGAGATCCTGGACCTGGTGTGAAGGTTAGGGTTCAAGGATTGGGGCTGATTCATGGTTTAGGGGAATACTAGAGGAACTGACAATTTGTTGATATTCACATCCCAAGTCAAGGGGAAAAGGGGCTTTCATTCATAATTGAGAAGTTTCCTTTGACTGGCTTGCTCAGGGAATTTGACTTTCCTAGGTTCTTTAGTTAGAGTAGTGAGGAGACTACTAAGGTCCTTTATGGCTAAATAAAATAAAAATATTGGAACTCAGACTAGAAAGACAACAGCTGAGAAAGGATATGATAAAATTTAATTTTTAAAAAATGGATAGGGTATAGATAGATTTTAATTCAGTTTATTTCAACTCAGTTTAGTTCAATAAACATTTATTAAAGATTTACCATTTTCAAGACATATCAGAGATGATGTATGGTACAGTGGACGCAGTGTTAGACTTGGAGTTATTAAGCCTGAGGTTCAAATTCTGCCTTTCATACTTAGTGTCACCTTGCCATGGATAAGCCACATGAGCTTTCTGAGTCTAGATTAGTAAGCTTTGGATTCTTGTTCTATTTGGTTGAACCAGACAATCACAAAACCTTAACATATGTGGCCAACTCAGAAAGCCTGAATGTGAATCAGACATTATCATTTCCATGAGGTCTCCCTGAGATTCCCTACCATGCCTCATAAGCAATCAGATGCCTGAATCTTCTCTCATGTCCACAACAAGAGCAAGTGAATAGGAGAACAGCCACACTTCAAAATATAAATATAACCTGAAAACTATTTGATTCATCATTGACCCTTTCCCTTTCACTCTGATTCTATCATTAGAAAAGCAGAAAGGACCAGTATGGAAAGGAGAGCAATTTAAAACTTTTCCATATTAGAAAGAAAACTATAGACAAATTTCCCTAATGAATATTAGTACAAAATATATTTTTTTAACCAAAATACGATTAAGGAGATTACAGTAATATATCACAAATGTATCATCATGAATAGCTGGGATTTATATGAGAAATGTAGGGCTGATTCAATGTTAAGAAAACTATAAGCGTAATTGACCATATCAAAAACAACAAAAGTCATATGATTATATCAATAGCTATAGAAGAAACTTTTGACAAAATGCAATGCACATTCCTATTAAAAGAGCTACGAAGCATAGGAATACATGAAACCTTTGGTAAAACAAATAGTATCTATCTAAAACAAAGGACAAATATAACCTATAATGGGGATAAATGAAAACCTTCCTAACAATATCAGGGGTGAAATATGGATGACAATTATCACCACTGTTATTCAATATTGTTTCAGACTTAATAACAATAGCAATAAAACAAAAAAAGCAATTGGAATAAAATTAAGCAATGAGGAAATAAAATTATCATTCTTTGCAAATGATATGATGGGATGCTTAGGAAACCTAGAGAATCAACTAAAAAACTAGTTGAAACAATGACTTCATCAAAGTTAAACTCACATCAAAATAAATTCACATAAATCATCAATACTCCTATGCAATATCAATAAAACCTATCAGGAAGAGATAAATTCCATTTAAAATAACTCCAGACAATATAAAACACTTAGAAGTTTATTTGCCAAGACAAAATCAGGGACTACATGAACACAATTGTGAAACACTACTTTTTACACAGAAACAGATCTAAACAATTGGAGAAATATTAATTGTTGTTGAGTAAGCCAAATCAATATAATAAAATTACAATTCTATCTAAATAAATTTATTTATTCAGTACCGTAACAATCAAACTGCCAAAGAATTGTTTTATAGAGCTAGAAAAAATTAATCCAGAAGAACAGAATATGAATATCCAGGGAATTAGTAAAAAAAATAGAGAAAAGGGGCAGCTGAGCAGTGCCAGAATTCAAACTATATTATAAAGCAGTAATCATGAAAACATAAAATGGATAAATGATTTAAACATAAAAGGTGACTTCTTATGTAATTTAGGGGAGTATGGAAAAATATGCCAATCAGATCTGTGGATAAGGGAAAAGTTTATTACCAAACAAGGGACAAAGAGGATCATAGGAAGTAAAATGCATAATTTTGATCACATGAAATTAAAATCTTTGCATAAATAAAACTAATGCAACCAAAGTACGAAGGAGAGCAGGAAGTTGGGAAAAAATTTTACAGCAAGTTAAAGGCTTCATAAACTGAGACAAATTTATAAAAATAAAGCCATTCCCAAATGATAAATTGTCAAAGAATATGAACAGGTTGTTTTCAGAATAAGAAATCAAAGTTATCAATAGTCATGAAAAAAGTACTCTAAATCACTATTGATTAGATACATGCAAATTAAAACAACTCTGAAGTACCATCACATCTATTAGATTGGGTAACATAACAGAAAAGGAAAAGGAAAATGACAAATACTATAGAGAATATGGACAAATAGGACACTAATGCAATATGGGTGGAATCATGAACTGGTCTAACTAACAATATTTGAAAGACCTAAGAAATGTGACAAAAGCAATAACTAATTACGACTTAAACAGATTCTTAAATGAGACCTTAAACATAACTCTCATTTCATAAAAGAGAGGTGATTGGGGAGGTCTAAAACCTCCAGACTTGAACTGCTAAAAGCACTGAGAAAATATTGTTATAGAGCAGTGATATCATGAGCTTATAAAATGAGAAAACTAATGTGTTATTTGGAACACCAAAGAACTCTGTCTCTGTAGTGTCATTACGTGTGAATATGATATTTACAGTCAGCTCCTCAGATCCCAGTTAAATGATTTATGTTCTTAAGAGAATAGAGACCCCTACAAGGGTTCCCTACTAGCTTGTGTTTTTCTGTGGAAGGTAGGAAGTTGTTAGGAGATATTTATTAAATTGGTCAAGTTTACAGGACAATAGCTTATGATGAAAACTGGTCCCAGATTAGTCTCACTAGATACTTTCTTAATATTGTAATTCAAAGGTCAGACATTTTGCCACATCCTTCCCCTGATCTTGGAATAGGTAATGAAGCTGTCTCTTCAGCAGTTACCAGTACGCAGAAACCTTTAGATTTCAGTTTCAAGGTTCTCTGCTGACTGTTATTTAGTCTATTTTCAAAGGGATCTGGTATTGGTTCTTCAGTTTCAATGCTCCTCCTTAGTTTGCATCCTGAATAATTGATGATACTGCTACTATTCCTACTCCTGCTTCTACTACTACTATTACCTGACATCTATGTAGTGCCTTAAGGTTTGTAAAATACTTTACAAACACTTCATTTTATCCTCATAACAACCCCAGGGGACAGATGCTATTATTATATTATTATATATAATGTGTATGTGCTATATGTTATATATATAAAATTATATCCATTTTATGGATAGAAAATGGTTCACAGAGATTAAGTGATTTACCCAGTATCACATAGCTAGGTACTTTATGAAGCCAAATTTGAACTCAGGTCTTCCTGCCTCAGGGACCAGTCCTCAATCCACTGAATCACCTAGATGCTTGCTATAGAGCCAGTAAGACTGATCCCTCATGCTACTTTCTTCCACTTGAGACAAAAAAGGGACAAGACCACCATCATCAGTTATGATATAACCACACTATAATGTCCTTTCTTTGTGAAAAAGGAGATCTAAAGGTCTATGGAAAGATGTGTAGTAGACATAAATAGGAAACAGCACATGGTCCCTAATAGTTTGCATGCAAGACTTAGCATAAAATATAACCTCGAGGAAGTAGGATGGTCATATAGAAAGGGTAAAGATAACATATTCAAAACACAACGTTAAAAATCCTATAAGAAATCTTCTATGATAGATCCTACTTCACGGTAGAACCCCTTTCACAGAATTATAGTAAAATATGGACAAAATTTTATGAGATGAGTGTTTTTATAGAAGACTATCTATGCAGAAAGAGTATCCATATCTCTGAGATCACAGATCTAGCAAAATGTTAAATTTTCTTGGAATTTGAGGGTGATATGATCTTGAAAACATTTTTCTTAGAAACTATCCAAGTCCATTTCTGCTACAGATGTCAGATGATGCTGGCCTCAGACTCTGACTATCCTTCACCCCCTGTCATCTCCCTACCATGCCAAGTGCCTACATGTTCTCCCATCCATTTTTCACCTCTGTAACAGTAATCAAATGAAAATTATGATTGTTTCTGGAAATACAATATCAGGAAACTACCCTGCACTGAACATCTTTAGGATTTCCCAGACCCAAATCCACTTCCCTAGCTACCATTCTTTTGTATATGTTGTCTCTTCTTTGAATATAAATTCATAGATGGCAGATTCTGTCGTTTGTGTTTATATACCCAGAACTTATACCTTGTATATAGTAATTTATTTTTTACCATTCATTTATTCATTCTTCCATCCAAACCTTATTATTTTTCCAGGAGTGTGTGTTTTCTGTTGCTACTCATTTTGTTTGCCACTATGGACTGGCGGACAAGGATGAAGCATCCTAAATCCAACCTATAATCCTGAAGGTAATTTAACTCCCATGGACAAAGAAGGAGGAAAGTCCTTACGGTTACCAAGGAGGGAACAGTGTTGATACATTGACAAAGCTAAATATGTTCTTTTGCCAAGATTCTGTCTACATGGCCCAGGAGGAGGATATGCCTAAAGAGCAGATCAAGATCTTCAAGCAAAGTTCCCAGTTTGTGTTAAGGAATCATGAACAAGATAGAGTAGAATGGGAATTTGTGGAATGGTAGAAGTGAAGATATTTGTTCCCTCAAATATCACTTGGGAACCATCTGCTTTTTAAGGACTCTTCACTCACACAGGTATGATTAGCCTCATTTGATGTTGACATTTTATTGATGGTGATAATCATTAATCTTGATGAATTCTGGCCAGGCCTACAGTTAATTAGGTCTCTTGATTTGTTTTGTTTTGTTTTTGTGGACCTTCCACTGGAGTCTGAATCTGAAGCCTCATCATAACACGGAAGTGACCCTGATTAATCATAGCCTATGCTGGCAGAATATAAACTTCTGCACATTCTAACAAGCTGGAAAGTTTTCAAGGATGAAAAAGGCAATGAACTCTATGTGTTTGCCACCTGAGGACCCATCTAGTTAAGTTCCGACAAGTTTATTGCCTGAAGGTTGGCCACCTGCTGATGGTTTTTCCCCATCCATAGCAACTCATAAAACCATTTATGAAGGCATGCTAGGGTTGTGATCTATGTCAACGGAGAGAGTACCCACAGAGGTAAAATCTCAGATCTTGTGAAATAATAAAGTGAAGTTTAAATGGACACAGCTGACACACACATATATATAGTGAAGTTATAGATGGCTGTTTGTGAAATCACCTCTGGCAAGAACAATATCTACTCTCTTTATAGGTGCAGTTACCACATCATAGCCTACTTAAAAGCATAGGCTCCTCCATTTAAAGCTGCAAGGGATTTCAGAAGCTATTCCTATTACTGAGAAAAACTGACTTGCAGATTCTCTTTCTCTCTTGTACATACACATGTGCACACACAGACACACACACAGAGTGTGACACTTAGAGGCAAAAATTAACCCCATGTCCTCTGAATCTGCATATCTTCCACTATACCACAATGCCTCTCCTAAACTATAGTAAAGTCTACTCTATCTTTCAAATCAGTGAGCAAAGAAACCAAATTAAAATGCAATTAGGAATCATGAAAACTTCTTTTCACCCAGTGAAAGAAATTAACCTGTATTGTTAAATTTGTCATCAGTTTGGAATTTATTATAAAGACTTCTCCCTTCTGTCTTCTTTCTACAAACAGCACTATCCTATAGTTTATTCCAAGACATTTAATTTTTTTTTCTTTTTGGTAAACACATACCCAGATAACTTAATTTAAGGAGGTGTATGTCTCAGAAAAAATGTATTTTAGTATTGTGGATATCGCTTGATGTTCTAAACCTCTTACCCAAAATAAATACATAAAAAGAGGCAAGAAAAAAGAAAAAAAATGAATGGAATTAGAGAAAAGTGAAGCTTATCACTATGTTTTCTTGAAAAAGGAATAATCTAGCACTGAGACTAAAGCACATCATTAGTGGCCAATCAATGAAATGCAGAGAGAGCCCAATAAACCTTGCAATCCAATGGACTGAAGATAGTGTGATTGTGTATTTTCATTTAAAGAAATGCAGTTTGAAGTAACAGCAGCTTCTTCTTAGTCTTGAATAGCACTAAGCACTGCTTCACTAGCCAGTGACGTTGAGATAAACCTTAGAAAAATCAATACCCACTGAAGTCATCTATATTCATTGCTCTGCCATATGGAATTACTTTGAATCATAATTAGATTTCCAAACCTTTGCTCCCAACCAGTCAATAATACTTTGTTACAACAGTACTCATAATTATCAAGTATTTATTAATCACCTACTATATGTCAGGCATTATACTCTGTGTTGGGGATACAAAAAGAGGCAAAAGACAGTCCCTACTGTCAAGGAGAGAGCAGAACACCTATTGTCTGCAGACTATTTGTAACAGACCCTAAGAGGAGTAACCAAAAGAAGCAGAAGACAGAAGTCCTTGCCTGAATTATCTTAGAAATTCAGTGAGGAGAGAGAATTTGCGTACAAGCATATATACATGTAGCTATAAAACAACATATCAAAAATGCAGTTAATATTATCACAAACTAATCAAGTAGTTAATCAATAACATTTACTAAGAACCTACTATATACTAACCACTGCACTAGGTTCTGGGCATTCCAAAACAAAACAAAAAAGACAATGAAACAATCTTTGTTCTCGAGGATCTTGGGTGTATAGAAAATAACCATATAGGGTGGTAGAGCCAAGATGGAAGAGGAAAGGTGGAGACTCCTCCAAAGACCTTTAAATAATGATTTAAAACAATTTCTGGAGCATCAAAATCCATGAAAGGATGGAGAGAAGCAATTTTCTAGCCCACAATAGCATAGAACATCACAGGAGAGATCTGTCACACCTGAGGTAGAGTGGAACTCAGTGTAGTGTGGGCTCTGCCGTGCAGACCAGGTTCCAGCAAATCAGAAACAGGCCTTGGGAGTGACTGAGTCAGCAGCAAGAGTGAATGCTTTGGAGTGCTCAATCCACAGATGGTAAGGGGCTTGAACAACTGGTCGGAATAGCTGGTCAAAACAACTTGCCTCTTTGCTGCATGAGGGGCAAGATTCTGATGCTTTACTCATACACTGACCTGGGCTACAGTCCTGAGTGGTAGTTCCAAGACAAAGAGGAGCACTAGCACACCACAGTTTGCAATCCCTCTTCACAGTTCCAGGGAAGAAAAGAATGCTTATGGTTACTCAGAGACCAGAGCATAGGACAGGAGAGTAGTAAATACACCTCTTCTTAGATCAAACCATTTTGGAAGAACTGAAAACCTACAAGTATCTAGAGGTATCTCTGAAACAAGCTGCACAAAACTCCTAAAGTTTGCAAACTTGCACTCTTGATCCTGGAAGTAGAGCCCCACGTTAGCAAAGAATTAAAAATCAAGAAATAGCCTGAGAAAATAAGCAAACTGAAAAAATCTGACTGTATCAAGTTACTATCAAAACACACAGTCAAAAGAAGACAGGAAAGTGAAAACTTCTACATCCAAAGCCTCAAAGAAAAATACAAATTGGTCTCAGGCCATGGGTAAAATCTAAAGGGATTTTAAAAATCAAGTGAGAAAGACAAAAAATTAGAAAGAGAAATGAGAGTGATGCAAGAAAATTATGAAAAAGAAGTCAAGAGCTTGCTAAAGGAGGCACAAAAGGTACTGAAGAAAATATCACTTTAAAAAACAGACGAGGTCAAATGATAAAAGAGGTACAAAAGCCCAATAAGGAGAAGAATGTCTTGAAAAGCAAAATTTGCCAAAAGGAAAAAAAATATACAAAAATTCACTGAAGAGAAAAACTCCTCCACAAGCAAAATTGCTCAAATGGAAAAGAAGTCACAAAAATTCACTGAAGAAAAGAATTCATTAAAAAAACTAATAGGACAAGTGGAAAATGAGGTACAAAAACTCACTGAGGAAAATAATTCCTTAAAAATTAGAATTCAGGGAGGAGCCAAGATGGTGGAGTAGAAAGACACACATACACTAGCTCTGAAACCACAGCCTATAAAAGATCTGTAAAGAAGAGCTCCTAACAAATTCTGGAGTGGTGGAAGCCAGAGAACAATAGAGTGGAGGAGATTCCTGTTCCAGAGAGACCTGAAAAACCATCACCAAAGGTCTGTCGTGCATCTGACCCAGAAAGGAGCACAGCCCTGCCCTGAAGGCATGGCCCTGAGAGGAGCAGATCCAAACAGGCTTCAGGGATGGAACCTCCAGCAGCCACACGGTTCCCTCCACCCACAGGCATACAGGTCAGTGAGAGAGATTGTTTGGTGGGCCAAGAGGGGAGCAGGTGTCTCCATAACTCAGGCCCCCTCAAGAGGCAGCAGCAGTGGGGAAAGCAGTGGCCTGGGGCTCCCAAAGCAGGCAGGAGCTCAGGTCCATTGTTGAAGGTCTCCACGTAAACCCCCTGAGGGAACTGAGCCCTGTGAGGTGGCCCTGCCTTGACCTGAGCACCAGAAGTTAATCTCTCACTGAATAGCAGCCCCACCCCATTGAAAGCCCTGAGGCTGGGGAGCAGCATTTGAATCTCAGACCCCAAGCACTAGCTGGGCAGATCTGGAGGTGAGGTGGATGTGGAAAGGAATCTCAGAAGTCAAGTTACTGGTTGGGAAAATGCCCAGAAAAGGAGAAAAAAATAAGACCACAGAAGGTTACTTTCTTGGTGAACAGATATCTCCTCCCATCCTCT
>CM053770.1:445062170-445090915 GCA_028658325.1 Potorous gilbertii
TTGATGAAAAGACCAGAGCTGAAAAGAAAATTTGATTTTCAAACACAAGAATGAAGAGAAGCATGAAAAAGTAAACAGCAAAGAGAAGTCATAAGGGACTTACTAAAATTGAACTGTTTATATTCCTACATGGAAAGACAATATTTATAACTTTTGGAACCTTTCAGCATCTGGGTAGGTGGTGGGATCACACACACACACACACACACACACACATGCACGCATACACAGAGATAGAAAGCACAGAGTGAATTGAATAGGATTTGGTGGGGGGAGGGGACAAATGGGGAGAAAATTTGGAACCCAAAATTTTGTGAAAATGAATGTAAAAAGCTAAATAAATAAATGTATTAAAAAAAAACAAAATAAACTAAAAAAAAATTAGAATTCAGGGGAGCCCAGACCAGACCAGCATGCTAGAGCAGATTAGACCAGCACAGAGCACAGACCACTGTGGAACAGCAGGGATAGGACCCAGAACAGGATTCAGGGTACTACCAACAGCATTCCTGGATTCCCTATCCGACAAATGCCTTAGCCAGCTTCAAAGATCAGTGAGAGGGCTTCCTCCCTCAGGAGAGGGGAGCATGATCTTGACCTCTGACAGCAGGCACTGCAGCAGCAGTTGCCATTTTTGGAGCCTCCACCTAGAGCCCCTGGGGGAATTAGGACACTGATTTGTTTCTCAGCCCTGAGCTCCCACCAGGGGTGAGGAGGAGCACTGGTGGTGGAGCTGGAGATGGTTTTGGTCAGGGAATTCAATTGCAGATTCTGGGCAGAAAAGTTTTTGGTTGTTCCGAGACCAGTGTGCAGGTCAGGAGAGGAGTAAACACCTCTCCTTTGATTGTGCCACCTTGGAGGAACTGAGAACATACAGATCCTCAGAATATACCCTCAAAAGACAAGTAACTGGCTGGGAAAATGCCTATAAAGGGAGAAAAAAATAAGCCTATAGAAGATTACTTTCTTGAAGACAGGTATTTTCTTCCATTTTTTTGGATGAAGAAGAACAAAGCATAACATCAGAGGAAATTAAGGCTTCTGCATTCAAAACCTGCATTCAAAACCTCCAAAATAAATATTCAATGGTCTCAGGCCATGGAAGAGCTCAAAAAGGATTTTGAAAATCAAGTAAGAGAGGTGAAAGAAAAATTGGTCAGAGAAACAAGAGTGATGCAAGAAAATCATGAAAAGCAAGTCAACAACTTGCTAAAGGAGACCCAAGCTTGCTGAAGAAAATAACAACTTTAAAAATAGGCTAACTCAAATGAGAAAAGAATTCCAAAAAGCAAATGAGAAGAAGAATGCTTTCAAAAGTAGAATTAGCCAAATGGAAAAAGGAGGTTCAAAAGTTCACTGAATAAAATAGCTGTTTAAAAATTAGAATGGAGTAGATGGAAGCTAAAGACTTTATAAGAAACTAAGAAATTACAAAACAAAACCAAAAGAATGAAAAAATAGAAGATAATTTGAAATATCTTATTGGAAAAACAACTGACCTAGAAAATATATCCAGGAGAAACAATTTAAAAATTGTAGGACTACCTGAAAGACATGATCAAAAAAAGAGCCTAGACATCACCTTTCATGAAATTATCATGGAAAACTTCCCTGATATTCCAGAACCAGAGGGTGAAATAAATATTGAAAGAATCCATTGATGAACTCCTCAAAGAGATGCAAAAAAGAGAAAATCCTAGGAATATTGTAGCCAAATTCCAGAGTTCCCAGGTCAAGAAGAAAGTATTGCAAACATCCAGAAAGAAGTAGTTTGAGTATTATGGAAATAAAATCAGGATACTGGTAGCTTCTACATTAAGGGATCAAAGAGCATGGAATATGATATTCCAAAAGTCAAAGGAACTGGGATTAAAACCAAGAATCACCTACCCAGCAAAACTGAGTATAATATTTCAGGGGAAAAAATGGTCATTCAATGCAATAGAGAACTTTCAAGCAGTCTTGATGAAAAGAGCAGAACTGAATAGAAAATTTGACTTTCAAACACAAGAATCAAGAGAAGCATGAAAGGTTAAACAGGAAAGAGAAATATAAAGGCCTTTCTAAAGTTGAACTGTTTATATTCCAACATGGAAAGATAATATTTTTAACTCTTGAGACTTTTCTCAGTATTTCAGTAGTTGGAGGGATTTTATACACACATACACACACACACACACACACACACAAAAAAAACTACATATAGACAGAGAACACAGGGTGAGTTGAATAAGAAGTGATGATACCTAAAAAAATGAAATAAAATTGAGGGGTGACAGAGGAATAAAATGGGAGGAGAAGGGGAAAAATGAATGGGGCAAATTATCACTCATTAAGGAGGCAAGGAAAAGCTTCTTTAGTGGAGAAAAGGAAGGATATGAGAGGGAAAAAGAGAAGCTCACTCTTCACATTTGGCTTGAAGGAATGACATGCTCACTCAGTTTGGTATGAAAGTATATCTTGCACTACAGAAGGGTAGGGGAGAGGGGGACAAGTGGGGTGAGGAGGATAACAGAAGGGAGGGCAAATGGGAGAAGGGAGTAATCAGAAGTAAACACTTTTGGGGAGGGACATGGTCAAAAGAGAGAATAGAATAAATGGGAGGCAGGATAGGATGGAGGGAAATATATTTAGTCTTACACAACATGACTATTATGAAAGTCTTTTGCAAAACTGCACATATATAACCTATATTGAATTGCTTTCCTTCTCAGTGGGGATGGGTGGGGAGGGAGGGAGGGAGAGAAGTTGGAATTCAAAGAATTAGGAATGCATGTTGAGAATTGTTTTTGCATACAACTGGGAAATAAGAAATACAGGTAATGGGGTATAGAAGCCTATCTTGCCCTCCAAGAAAAGAGAGAAGGGGATAATGGAAGGGAGAGGTGTGATAGAAGGGAGGGCATATTGAGTGAAGAGATAAGCAGAAAGCAAGGCATTATGACATGGGGGGAGAGAAGAGATGGGGAGAAAATTTGGAACTCAAAATTTTGTGGAAATGAATGTTGAAAACTAAAAATAAATAAACATCAAAAAATTATAATTCAGTAAGTGGAAACTAATGACTCTATGATACATCAAGAGACAATAAAATAAAACCAAAGGAATGAAACAAATTGAAGTCAATGTGAAATATCTCATTAGAAATACAACTGACCTGGAAAATAGATCCAGGAAAGATAATTTAAACATCATTGTACTTTCTGAAAGCTGTGATTACCAGATTACCTGGATATCATCTTTCAAGAAATTATCAAGGAAAGCTTCCCTGATATTCTAGAACCAAAGAGCAAAATAGAAATTGAAAGACTCCACCAATCTTTCACTGAAAGAGATCCCAAAATGAAGACTCTTGGGAATATTACAGCTAAATTTTAGAGCTCCCAGGTCATGGAGAAAATACTGCAATCAGCCAGAAAGAAACAATTCAAATATCATGGAGCCATAGTCAGGATAACACAAGTTAACAGCTTTTACAATAAAGAACAAGAGGACTTGGAATATGATATTCTGGAGGGGAAAGGAGCTAGGATTACAACCAAAAATCACCTACCTCAAAAAACAGTGTAAGCCTTCAGGGGCAAAAAGGACATCCAATAAAATAGAAGACTTTCAATCATTCCTGATGAAAAGACCAGAGATGAATAGAAAATTTGACTTCCAAATAAAAAAAAAAACTCAAGAGAAGCATGCAAAGGTATACAGGAAAGATTATTCATAATGGATTCATTAAATTCATTAAACTGTTTACATTCTTGCAAGGGAAAATGCTACTTTTTAATTCTAAGAGTTTTATAATCATTAGGACAGATAGAAGGAATACACACAGACACACACCACAAACACACACATACTCACACACACACTCAGATAGATAGACAGAAAGACAGACAGATAGACAGACAGACAGATAGATAGATAGTACAGGTATAAAGTGAATATGTTGGAATGACATATCTTAAAGTATGAGAAAGAGGTATGCACAAAGGGAGAGGTAGAATGAATGGGGTGAATTATCTCACATGAAGGAGAAAAGAAAGAACTTTTGCAGTGGAGGGGAATTTGAGGGAGTGTTGGGAAATACGTGACCCTTACTATCATCAGAACTGGTTCAAAGAGGAAATAACATACATATTCAATTGGGTAAAGAGATTTATTTTTCCCTATAGGAAAGTAGGAGGGAAAGGGTATAAGAGAAGGTGGGCTACTGATAGGAGGGAGGGCAGATTGGAGGAGGTAGTATTCAGAAGCAAAACACTTTTGAAGAGGGACAGGGTGAAAGGAGAGAGAATAGAATAAATAGGGAAAATAGGATGGAGAGAAATACAGTTAGCAACCATAATTGTGAAAAAAATTGAAGCATGTTTCCCTGATAAAGCTTTCATTTCTCAAATATATAGAGAAATGAGTCCAATTTATTAAAAAATAAATTATTGCACAATTGACAAATGATAAAAAATTATTAGGTAGTTTTCAGATGAAATAATTATTTATCTATAGCATTATTAAAAATACTCTGAATAACTATTGATTAGAGAAATAAAAATTAATGCAATTCTAAGGTACTATCTCACACCTATTAGATTGGCTAATAGGATAGAAAAGGAAAATGACCAATATTGGAGGGGACATGGGAAAATTGATACTAGTGCATTGTTGGTAGAGTTGTGAAATGATTCAACCATTATGTAGAGCAATGTTTAACTATGACCAAATATTTATAACACATTTTCTGATTACAAAGATATGGAAACTGAGGGGATGCCCATCATTTGAAGAATGACTGAACAAATTGTGGTATATGATTGTGATGGAATACTATAATGATATAGGAAATTATGAGCTAGATGCTCTCAAAAAACCCTGGAGAGTCTTACATGAACTGATGCAAACTGAAATAAGTAGAACCAGGAGGACATTGTACACAGTAACAGCAATATTGTAAGATGATTAACTGAATGACTTAGCTATTCTAAGTAATAAAATGATCCAAGACAACTCTGAAGTACTTATGATGAAAAAATGATATCCATCCCCAGAGAAAGAACTGATGAATTCTGAATACAGATTGAAGCATACTTAACTTTACCTTTTTAAAACATACTTTAACTTTATTTTCCTTGGGCTTTTATTTTGGTATTTGTTTTCTTATGTAACATGATTAATATGGAAATTATGCCTTACTACACACGTATAGCCTATATCAAATTGCTTGCCTTCTCAATGTGGGTTGTAGGGAGGGGGAGGGAAAGAATTTGGAATTCAATATTTTAAATGAATTGAGGAAAATAAATTACTAAAATAATAAATTCATGACAGCTAAATACAAATAAGGGGTAGCTAAAAGTAGATAAAGTGTAGGCTTTGGAGTCATGAGGTCCTGAGTTCAAAATGACCTCAGATACTTACTAGCTGTGTGACCCTGGATAAGTCACTTAACCCTGTTTGCCTCAATTCCTCATCTGTACAATGAGCTGGAAAGGAAATGGCAAACCACTTTAGTATGTTGCCAAGGAAACCTCAAATCGGGTCAAGAAAAGTAGGATACTGAAAAGACTCAACAACAAAGCACAATAATCACACACAAGTAATCACAGTTACAGTAAGCAAAGAGATGTGGTTTTGTTGTGCTTCTCCCCCCTCCCCAAATGTAACCTTTCTTTTAAATTAGTGTATTCATTTTATCTTATCATACCTTATTTACATGTCCTCCCATCCCCTGTTAGGATGCAGTTGGAATCCCATCTTCCTTCTAATATCATTCCACCTGATTTAAGAAACCTTTTCTGATCACTCCAAAAGAAATTAGGTCTGCTTTTCTTTCTTTTAATTTTTGTAGCATATGTTGTTTGAGTCACTGATATCATCTTTATGGGAGCAGCTAAGTGGTACAGTGGATAGAACATCAGTGCAGGAGTCAGGAGGATCTGAGTTCAAATCTCACCTGAGACACTTGACACTCACTAGCTGTGTGACCTTAGGCAAGTCACTTAACTCCAATTGCCTCATCCTGGGTCATCTCCAGGCCACTGAATTCAGATGTCTCTGGAGAAGAAGTGAGGCTGGTGACCTGCACAGCCCTCCATCACTCAAAACAAAGTCAAGAGCAAGTCATGTCATTATTTCTCTGATGGCATGGTCTTCTTCAATAACAAAGGATGAATACACACATCATCTTTATGATTCCATGGAATTAGGAATGTATTTCATTTATTTTATCTCCTTAAATAGCATGTAAACTCCTTGAGGAAAAGGACTATAACTTAGGCTTTGTTGTATTCCTCACAATACCTTGAATATGAAAGACTCTAGATAATAAATATTTGTTCATGATAATGACATTTGTTTCATGATAGAATTAAGCCTTCAGCTGGGTTTCGATGAAGAGGAAGACTGAGCAGATGGAGTAAGTAGAGCATGTTCCCAAAGGAGTCAGAATAATTCTGTGAGAGAAGATCAAATTTGCTTGGAGATTTGACTGGTGTATAGGAACCTGCTGGTAAATAAATGGAAGTGTAACTGATGAGATATTGACATGTCAACTGTTGCCAGATCTGAACAAAAAGGCCCTAAATATTTTAATTTTGTGTAATGGGTCTGGAAGGCCACTGAAGATTTTTGACTATGAGGCTGCCTTAAAAGTTAGGAAAGATCAACTCGTAAGGCATTTATGTGCAAATTGGATTGGATTAACAGGAGACTAGAGGCAGGAAAGAGACTATTGAAAATGGAAGATGTATATTGTTACATTGTCAGTTTCTTTCAATGTATTAATTGGTTTGGCTGATTGTTGTTTCTTTACTTATTATTTTTCCTTTTCAATATAATATTACATATTTTATAGGCTGCTACTCTGGGAGGAGGGTGGCTGAGGGATACTGGAAAAAAATTCTGGTGATACTGAAAGAAAGGATATTTATAAATATTTACTTTTTAAAAAGAGATTGTTATAATAATCAAGGCAAGACACCCTGGGATAAATAGGAATGGTGACAACAGAAATGGAAAAGAAAACACAAATTAGAGAGATATTGTGGAAAAATAATTTGCTGAATTTCATAATGGATGATGAGAGTCAATAAAGAGATGAAAATAAGTTCATACCATGTTTGAGAGACTGGGAATTTAAGAAACAGAAGCAGAGGAAAGATATTTGAAGTTGCTCCCAGTTATTGTACAGGAAGAAGAAGGAAGAATGGGGAAGCAGAATGTATTGGATTTAAGTGAGGGAGGGCTGTTCAAAGTCACCAGTCTCACTTCCTTATCCGAAAGCCTCTGGGTCCTGTGGCCAAATATAGATCAGGATGACTGGAGATAGCCTAGGCTGCAGTGAGAGACCTTGGCCTTTTTAGGCTAAAGTCTTCCCAAGCTCTCATTTTGAGTTTGGCAAAGTCCAGTCAATGAATTGATCTATTTAAGTAGTGAATCAAGGGATGGTCTCTGATTTAAAAAAAAGTCTAGGTTGCTGGTCAAAAGACAATTACCATTTACATTCACTGTGAGCCTGGAGTGCCCAAAAGGGTAACCATGCTGGGCAGGGACCTATTCCTTTCCAATCAATGAGAGTCCTAGTGAACTGGGTGTAACTCACTACTGAAGCAGCCTCCAACTAATCCATGCTTACCCATATTTTCCTGTATTTTCTGGATAATTAGGCAACAATGAGAATGAGAAACACAGAACTGAAAGTGTTAATGGTATCAGCAATCATAAGGGTCTGTCTCTCCCTGTACTATCACAGTGTAATCTCTTCTGGATTCTGGGATATATCTGCTAATCATTAGTAGGAGGCATGGAAAAAGAGGCTGACATGATAGTGGGCTTGGCAGGGTTTTCTGAGGTGAGTCTGACAAAATATTAAACAGCTGCATTTGCTTGGCAGGTCTCTAGAAGTCAGGTGCGACAGAACCAAGAGGTAGTCTCACTTGGTTTCTTTCCTTTTGATCTTTGGGACCAAGAATGCTTGATAGCACACATTTTCCCACCAAAATAGCAACAACCATGACAATAGCAGCAGAAGTCAGGATGAGGGGTTTGGACGACTGGAAATTGAGACTTTACCAAAATGATTGTACCCACTTCACTAATTCAGTTGCATGTTACTCTTTATTTCAGTTTTTTTAAATGCCATTAACTTACTATTTAACCAGGAGTAGATTTTAGGGGAGCTTTGAATTTGGAGGGGAATATAAATGATGGGGATGGGTTCTGAACCCCTAAAAGGAAAAAGACCATGTCTTTGGTATGTGGACCCAAAAAGGAAAAGCCCAGATCCCTGGGGTTCACTGGGCAACCTGTCCTTCCCAGTTTATTAACTACTCTTTCATTGTGGCCCTCATTGTCTGCACCTGACCCCACCCTAGACCTTAGACCACCACTCCTTAATTGCATCTAGATCCCTTATCTGTTCTCACAGTCTTCTCTACGAAAGATTCATCTTTCCTCCATTAAGCTGCTCAGATTCAATCTGATTTGCTTGTCAATACAAGCATTACAAATGCTCAGATTCCTTAATGGGCAGATTCTTAAAATCTTGCCCACCCCAACTAGTGTTCTAATAAACCTTGTCTTTAACTGATAGAAGACTTGAGTTGAATTCATTCATGGCATTGCTTCCTCTTGAATTTAGGGGTCCCAGAACCCCTAGACTGCAACACACACATACACACACACACACACACACACACACACAATGTTTGAGGCCTCACTTTGGCCTATATTCTAGGTGACTGGATTTCTGGAGGTTTTAATAAAGAAAGATTGATAACCCCAAATAGCTAGGGTGCACTCATTCAAAGTCATTTTTGAGAGAATTGACTCAAAACCTCTGATTTGAACTTGAACTCAGAATACTCAGGAGTTCAGGCATAGTCTAGTTGCATGAGTTCAAACTTTTAGCACCAACCATCTTGAGGGCTTGTGCAAATAAAGCTTTCTATAAGACAGAATGTTGGTTATCCGTCTGTTAAAGTCCTTATTTCAAATTTCAATTCTTCCTGAAGCCTTCTTTAGCCCTTCCTTGTAAACCCAGGTGAAAATAATCCCTACATTTTCAAATTTCTCAAAAAACTTTGGCTTTGTGTCCTTTGCTCTCTTTAAATCTTACCTTCTATCATATGAATTTGTGTGTGATTGTTATCTTTATTCATATTTTCTTCATATTTTAATTAGATGTTAAGCTTTTTGAGGTCAGTATTATGCCATTTGTCATCTTTGTATACTCAATGTCTAACATGACACCTTGTACAAAGTAGGCATTTAAAAATGTCTGTTCAATTCACCCTGAATCTGCATTTTGATTTAGCCACTATATATTTTTTAATTTTACTATATTCATGACATTGTAGATAGATTCTACTTTTCTATTCAGAAATATTTGGGTTCAAATTCCACTTTAGTTGCATCCTTAGTTGTGTTGTATATAATGTCATGTTATATGTAATTTGCATATATTTACCTCAAGCAACTCCTTAGGATTAAACTACAGAGGATTGCAATCTGCATTGTAGAGGATGTTTCCACACCGAAACATCCCATACATTTACAAAATTGTTGATCCTTCAGGTATTTTCACAGTACCTACATGGACTGAAAGATGAACCACAACAAGTCTCATTTTTCAGATGAGAAAGCTGAAGAACAAGATTGCTCATAGAGCTATGTGTTCTTAATTTCTAGGCTATTAAAGCACTGAGGCATACTACTTGCCTAATTTTAAAGACATGTATTTAAATGGCTTTGTTGAGTCTCTCACAATGAACGTAATTCATACTTGGGTACATGATGCCTGTGTCAGAACTTAGTTCAATTGCAAGGAGAGAGGGATGAGTCACAAAGCTGGGCTAATTCTTTAACACATCTTGGATATCCATTTGAAATTGACTGTGGAACCAGTTAGTGGCTAAATGTCTGGCCCCAAAGTAGAATATGAAGTACTTCATCTTGGAAAAAAAAAAGCTATGTTTTCACAGTTTATGATATAAGATGACTTATTCTTTACTCTCACTAATCACACCACAAGAAACTATTGGAGAGAATTCCAGATCAACCAGAAAGGTATTATAAATTCAGGCAGGGGAGCAGAGGTTTCTACAAGTTCTATCTATAATTATTACTTAGACTGCCAGAAATACAATAAAAGAAACTGCAGCTCTGGATAGGAGACATAAAATTTGTATTAGCCTCATGGAACATACATAGATTAAATTCTAAAATTCAATTAATTCAATGTTAAAGTAACATCAAAAACGGAGAAAATATTGAATTGAAGATTTTCATTATGTTGTATATCATATTTAACACAGTAACAGATGATTAAAAATATTGCATGAAAGAGTTGTATATTGTCTTTAGGAGGATAGCAGGATTTCCTTGGCTTTTGTGTGGAGAAGAGCATCGTATTAGGAATCAGGACACCTGGGTTTTTTTTCCAGCTCTACAACCAACCAGTTATGTGACCTTGGGTATGTTGTTTAACCTTTCTGAAACTCAATTCCATTATCTAAAAAAAAGAATAATTAGATTAGCTATTCCCTCTAAAGTCTCTTACTAATTAAAAAAAGCAACCAAAAATATTTGGTGTACTAGTGGTTATGGACAAGACAATTAGTAGAAAGCAGGAAGGAAGGACAAAAAGGACGGAGAGAGGAAGGAAAATAGGAAGGAAGCAAGAAAAGTAGCATTTATTAAATACCCACTGTGTAATGGACTCTATGCTAAGCCATTTACAATCATTTCATTTGACTCTCCCAACAACACTGGATGTTAGGTGCTATTGTTATTTTCATTATACATTTGAGGAAACTGAGGCAGTTGTTAAATTACTTGTTCAGGGTCACACAGGTAATAAATGTCTAAGGATGAACGTGCACTTAAGTCATCCTGACTCCAGGCCCTGGTGGTGAGGAGGGGGAGATAGGGATCAGAAGGATTTTAGCTATAACTTATATGAGACCCTGTGTGACTGAACAAGCTACCTAAGCTCTTCATGTTCTAAGTCAGTATCTAAGACTATAAGGCATAGGGGCGATAACCTGCATTGGTACTAGGTTTTTCTTTACCAAAAGTTCCCTCCACCAGTTCCTAATCCCTCTTAACAATGCCCCTCCCCCACCTTTTTCTTTTTTTGGAGGATAGGGCTATGCTTCTCATCTGCCATTCTTCCAGGAGAGATATAAAGATATTTCCACAGTCCCTAACACTTTCACATTCCGCCTACACAACTTTAGTACTTGATCAACTAGCAATAATAAAATACAGGAAGTAACCTGGTTTGTAAAAGGTTCTCAAAACCCCTGCATTAGTGGGGCACTTTTGCTCTGCCTCCACCTAGCTGGTCAGTTTACTGAGATGGCCACTTCTGTGAACACAAAAATGTTTGTTTGTTTGTTTTCTTGGTTTTTGTTCTTTTTCCTGTAGCAAAGAGCTACTGAAGATGGAGACTTCTCCCATTTGACCTTTTGTGTTTTTCACAGTTCAGATTCCTCTCAGTGCCACAACAAATTGGTCTACTTGCTTTTCCCCTACACAAGATTACATCTTCTGCCTATGTATCATTGTCTTCTTAGAGAAGAATGAACTATCCTGCTGGTAAATCCTGTGGAGTTTTCATTTTTCATTTACCAGCTTCTGAATTTCCCCATCATTTTCATCAAACCAGTCTTGGTGTTTGCGAGTGTTCTGACCCAGATGAGCAAATGCTGTGCTGTATACCAGATTTCTGAAACCTGCCCACTCCTCTTCTGCTCCACTGTTGCCAACTATGGGTTGGCTCAACTTTCCCTCCAGGTTAGCAACAGACTGTTCATGCTCAGAGAAAAGCTCTAATTTGTTGACATTAATTCTTCTGGTAGTTGTTTTGCCTGGGGGGTGGCACTTCTCATAAATATGAATATTTAGCTTGGAAAGGATAAGTTCATGATCAGTCCAGCACTCTGCACCATAAATTGCCATTGTCACTCTCACATCTTGTCTGTCTCTTCTCCTTACAGTCACATAGTCTACTAGATGCCAATGTTTGCTGTGAGTGTGCATCCATGAAGTTGTATTGTGTTTAGGTAAACAGAAAACAGTGTTACTAATGAGAAGGTCATGTGATGCACAAGTCTTCAGCAGTAAATGACCATTGCTGTTGTTGTTTCTGACTCCATTCCTCCACAGGACTCCCTGCTAAATCTGGTAGTCTGATCCTACTCTAGCATTAAAAACAACCAGAATTATAAGCTTGTCCTCTTTTGGCACATTGATAACAAGGATCTCTAGGTCTTCATAAAAATTTTTCTTTGACTTTATCATGGATTTTCACAGTGAGAACATAGGTACTGATGATGGTGTCATGGCATTTTCCTGTGAGTGGCAATTGCATTGTCATGAGCCTGTCTTTCACTCCTGTTGGCAGACATACCAGCTTGCTGATTAAATTAATTATGATTGCAAAACCCATACCAGCTTCATAGCCCTCCCCTTCCATCAAAAGCAAAGTACAAGCACAGCTTAGAGAGAGGCAGGATTCCTGGCTCAGTAAGAAGGCAGATGAAATTCAGTTTTATGCTGATAGTAACAATCCAAAGTGCTTTTATGATTCCCTGAAAGCTATTTATGGACCAAAAACCTATGGTGCATCACAACTACTCAGTGTTGTTGGAGCCACATTGATTAGTGATAAGGACATGATCCTAGAGACATACGCTGAACACTTCCATAGTTTTTTCAACAGACCATCATCAACCATTGCCAGGAATAACCCGTACATGTTATGTTACTCCTGAGTAACATGGCAGTTGTGACTTGAATTGTTTTATACCCAGAAGAAAATGGCAGCTGGATTCTTTTAAACAAATCTTCCAATCCAATAATCAAACCCCAGGTAGCTTGAGACCACACCAAACATGACTAAACTACACAAAGTTGAACATAGCAGTTGGTTAAATTCCTTTGTTCAATAGTGGTTGCACTTATGGCTCCATTAAACATTAAGACATCTGTTTCTGTCTAGATGCCTCCTCTCTTTGGTGAAAGGGATCAGAGGAGGAACACAGTGTGAATATATTGAATTATGACTATATTTTAGTTTTTTTAGCTAGATATTCTATTACAAGATAGATATAATCATGACATAGACAATATGAGAGACAACCTTTCTGTGAAGGTTTTAAAATCTTTTAAAAATCAAAATTTCAATTTTGTAGAAATTTAATTGAAAATTCCACTAATATTTCCTAACTTTTATTTCATACTAACTTATTTTTGTGAAACATCTTTAACATCTAAAAAATAAAATTTTCCAAATAAAAGTATTTTTAAAAAAAGGATAACGCAAAAAATAACCCTTGCACCCATTACTACTTCACTTGTCCTCTAACCTACTCACCCAAACTTTCCTTTCCTGATTTCCTAAGAATTTTCTAAGAACATCCCTTTTTCCCTAAGTGTCTTCACATTATTTTTGTCACTGCTGCTGTTAAATCTTCTGTTTTCCTCTGTTAAACTTAGAGTTATTAATTAATGTGACTCCAATTTAGTATAAATTAAAAGGACTTGGGAGCTAATTTTTTAGTGCTAAATGGGACCCTCACACACCAAAATGACATTTGCTTCTTTATAGTATCGATTAATTAATTTATTCTTTAAGGGTATGAGCACATACTGAGTTTCTTCATGTAAAACACTTTGATAGGACTGAAGGGGAGCAAAAGAAAAGTCAGAAACGGTTACTTCATTGATCAAGATTCCATAATTATTTTTTAAAAAAGTATAAATCTATGTATAAAATCCTATCATTTAATTGACTTTCCCCTTCATTTTGAATTTGAATATTTTTTGGATTGAATATTAAATTATTAACTATATCATATTTAAGTGTATGTTACATTTAACAAGGTAGCATAAAATTTGCAGTTTTTGTTCCCTTCTGAATTTCTTTTTCCCCCTTCCCCCTGATGAAAATTTATTTGTGCTCTTTTCTTTCTTTTTCTTTTTTGCATCTCGATCACCAGCTATTAACAAAATATAGAAGCCTTCCTTTGTACCAAATAAGTGTAGTCATAGAAAACAAATCAACATATTGATCATGTCTTAAAATGTGTCTCATTTTACGCAACTATCATCACTGTTCTTCCAGAAGGTACTAAACATGCTTTCCCAAGACATTTAGAGCAAGATCCATCACTGCTCTGATCAGAGTTCTAAAGTCTTTAAAATTTACTATCCTCTGTAATATTTTCATAATTATGTAACTTGTTCTCTTGGTTTTGCTCATCTCAGAATCCTTTCGTAACTGTCTTCTCAAGGTTCTCTTATTCATAACTGTCTTTTATTTATTTATTTTTACAAGCACACATAAATATTTCCAGCAGCAGTCTCCTTCAGCAAAGGAGAAGAAAAAATGCATGACCATCAATGGGAGAATGATTAAACAAACTGTGGTATATATGCTGTACATACTTTTGGGTATATCTTTTTCTTTTTTAATTTGACCTTCATGGTCAAATATGGCTCATCAGGAAGGTTAGTGTTTTCAATCCCATCATCTTCCAATATCATTTTATAAGTGCAAGACATGGAAAACAATAACTTCTTAAAAGGGACTGATGTATGGCAAATATGAATAGATTTCTTCATGTAAGCAAGGAGTTACAGAAGAAAAGTAAAAATTTCAATAGGGAAATATATGATAGGAAATGACAATAAACTGGGCTCACGGTAAGAGTATGGAATAACAGGTAGATTGTATGTATTACGGCTGTCTTCATGATGTTAGAAGTAAGGATGATGCCTAGTATATTGGACAGGCTACTTGCAATGAACTTATGGATTCATGTGGTTAAGAGTTGAAAATTTTGGGCAGGCATGATTGGGCTTCAATCCGCATCAGCATAAGGAATATCCACATTGATGAGATCCGCTGAAAGGTTTTAGAGTAAAAGTTTTCTTATTTTAGTTTGAAGTTCCTTAGCCATAATCAAGCAAACTTGAACATAATATATTAGCAATGCTTTGGTTACAACTATGGTATAAGGTAGGGGTTGCAGATGTTGAACAGATATGCTTCTCAATTCTACCATTCTATGATCCTGTGTTTTTAAGGTCATCTATGAGGGTGAAATCACAGAAACTTATTTTGCTTTAGAAATAAAGAAGTATGATTTATCTGTTGACAAAAATTTTTGTCAGCATCTCAGATAGCCTTTTTTCCTTCTTTGTTTTTTTTGAGAATTAACACCTAAGGAATTCAATATTTATCAAGTGTCATTACAACTAGTGAACTGGACTATAACTATTCAAATATGGAAAGTGTCACATGTTCCTCTCTGCTAAAAAAAACAAAGAAGAAAGTACAATAATCCCTAAATTAATATAGTAGTCTTTTCCTCAAGAAATGTTCTCAGAGATCCAAATTTTTCCAATCTGGCAAATATGTTTTTTGTTTAAAAAGAAAGGCCTTGGCTGGGTAACATTAACAACCTTATGTGTTCAGCAAAAAGTAACTATACTCTGTTGATGAGAGAAGATTCAGTGAGAATGAGAGGTAAATATGTTCCATTTAATGCCCACGTAGGGCATCTGAGCATTCTTTATCCTTAAAGAGAGAGCGCTTCTCAACTAAGCTGTCCTGTCTTTCTTGATGAGTCCTAGGTCTTTCTAAACTACAATAATAATATCTTTGCTACCATTTTTTATTTTTCTATATAGTTTCATAGGAATTGTATAAAATAGGATTTTCAAAATTCTAGCTGTGATTCACATGTTTTAGATAAGCTGAACTGGTGAAGACATCATCAAAAGTCTACTTTACCCAAGTTTCCTTCCTTGGAAGAGTTTAAAAAGGAAACATGACAGATAGTTCATAGCCATTATTGGAGAAGAAAGGCATGAGAAATACAAAAAAGTAAGCAAAAGAGGAGACAAGGCAAACATAGTCAAGGTCAAACAAGCCAGGCTGCTTACAGAACATTTCATTAAAGAAACAAGCAAAACCTTTGATTCATTTCAGCATGTGACCTAAATATTGCCCCAAAACTGAAGGGAAAGGAAATGCAAATAAAGCAGGAAAAGACACATCACCCAACCTGGAATGAGGGATTTATAGCCTTTGGCAAGCAACTGTTTGTCATTAGATTAACATTATCAGACCTACAAAAATTAAAATAAGCTAAGAATTTTCAGAAATCAATAAGAAGGAAGGTACATGACCAGACCTCATATGTCTTACTGAAAGAAGTAAATGACTAGGCCAGTCCATTGTCGGAAATGGATAGAGAAAAATGACTCACTCCTGTTCTCTGACTAGGAAACTAAGTAGAGTGTGGAGTAACAAGACCAGGGTCAGTCCAGCTGCTATTTCAGCATAACAGAACACAGTTTCTGTATTATAAAGAAAGGAATTCACTTCAGACAAGTGGGATTTCTTTAGACTTTCAGACAGGAGGAGAATGAAGCGCTATCTATTGAAGAATATACGTAAAAGAAGCCTGTTTGGAAGCTAATAGATAACAACCAAGATACATAATACAGATGGTTTTGAAAAATGGAGCTTTTCAGGGTCAGGTAGGAATGAGGCAGATACTTCAACCAACAATAACTCCTTGAAGGGGTCAGGAAAAGAAAGACATTGCAGGGGCTTAATGCTCATTGAAGGCCAAATTGAGTAGCTATTTAGGCTCTTCTTTGATCTAAGCTTACAAAAATTTCTTCAGCATCAACAATAATGCCTTTTACACTATCTCCCCTTTCATCCCAGCTTTCGAAAGCACTTTTCACTAGCGGGTCTGTCTTGGGTTAAGTATTCTCTGTTGTTCAGTAGCTAGGTAATTAACCTGATGATTATGGAGCAACTCTTATTTATGGGTAGAATTGTGTTAATTCTTTATGCTTGTCAAAAGAATACACCTAAAAAACATAACAATGACAGAAGCAATTCAGAATCTGTTGATAGAATAGTATTAAAGTATAGTGAGGAAGGAACACTGTCTCTGGTATCCGGAGATCCTAGGTTCAAATGTGGGCTCTAGCGCTTACCACCTATAGCACCATAGGTAAACCCATTTAACATCCTGTGCCTCAGTTTCCTCATCTTTATGATGAGGTGGTAAAACTAGGTCTCTGAGGTCTGTCTAGCTCCATATTTGTGAATCAAAGTATTTCTGAGAATATAGTGCTGGGAAACATATTGAGGTGATGGAACTAAATGGACCACATTCCTTCTCTATTACTACTATAGATACTCTATGGTATCTACAGATTCTATAGGTTTGGAGGTATGAAGTTGCACAGGAATCTCTATTACCTCCAGGGTTAAATATAAAACCTTCTGGCTTTTAAAATCCTTTATAATCTGACTATTCATGCCTTTCTCCTCCTTACATCTCCCACATTCTCCACTCTGCAATCCTAAACCTCTTGACCCAGGACACTCCATCTCCCAACTTCAGATATTATCACTGTCTGTCCTTCATCCCTGGAATTTTTTTTCCTACCTCATTTCTGCCACTCTAGCTTACTTGACTTCCTTCAAGTCCCAACTAAAATCCTTTTAGAAGATGCCTTTCTCTACTTGACTTAATGATAGTGCCTTCCCTCTCTTATTTCCTATTCATCCTCTATATCTTTTATTTCTATATTGTTGTTTCATATTGTCTTCTCTGGATCCTTGAGAGTTGGAGTTGTATTTTTTTTTTGGCCTCTCTTTTACATTCTATCAGGGACACTCCGCCAGGCATAGAACAAGTACTTAATAAACACATTGTTTTATCTTGATGGGCAGCTAGGTGGCATAGTGGAGAGAGTGCCAGGCCTAGGAAAAACCATCTTTATAACTTCAAATCTAACCTCAGACACTCACTAGCTAGGTGACCTTGGGTAAGACACTTAATCCTGCTTGCCTTAGTTCCTCATCTGTAAAATGAGGTGGACAAGGAAATGGAAAATCACTCTGGTATCTTTGCCAAGAAAACCCCAGACGGGGTCACAAAGTTTTCAACATAACTGAAATGACTCGGCAACAATATGCAACTTGACAAAAGATGCTGCTTGTAGTAGTAAAGGAATTCTCCTGTCGTTCTCATTAATGCAGGATCAATTGGCAAAGGGTGGGATTGTTGACACTGGAATATCTGTGCTATGTATTTAGGGCTGTAAGGATTCTAGGAAGGCTTCTGCTGGTTGGTGTAGGGACTGGCTTTGGGATGAATATTTGATAAGAGGGAACCAATTTATGTTGAGTAGGAGTTGAGAAGAAAGGGAGAGAGCCAGGGGTTTCACCACATTGTTTTAACTCTGAGGTCCTTCCATTTATAATTGTGGGATGTGTGTGTGTGTGTGTGTGTGTGTGTGTGTGCATACTTAAAAATCATAGGATCTTTGATCTACCTGTGGAAGAAATCTGAGAGGTCACCTAGTTTAATCCTTCATTTTACCAATGACAAAACTGAGAGAGAAGGGAAATTTCCCCAAGGTTAAGGTAGTAAGAATCCCAGCTGGAATCTGAAACCAGGTTCTCTGACCACACAGTCAATTCTCTTTCCACAATAACGCACTTTGTGTTGATTGGTAGCTTAGTTACTACTGCATGTATACAGATGTCACAGCAATTGAGGCTAATGCTGGTTCATCAGATTCTGCCTAGTACTGCTTGTCTGAATTGTGCAGTACTAGCTAAAGTTTCTTCAGGTTTAGGTGCCCTGAGTTGGATGCTCCTTAAAGTGGGCAACTTAACCAAAAATTTACAATCTAAATAAGTGTGCTAACAAGACTCCTCACATTCCTCAACAGAAGAGGACTGTCTTTCCCTGGATGTGCATTGCTTATACACATTCCAAGAATCTTGTAAACTCAAAGTCTTTTGACCTTGGCAATAGTACACCTTGGCAGCTTTTACATAATCTCTCTCACACATACATTTTTCCTTTAAAATACAGTCCTGTGTTTATTGAGTACACAGTCTTAAAATACACATGGGTTAGGTTGGCAGAAATTTTAGTTCAGAAGTCAATATGCCTGATCTATCAGGTTACTTGCATGAGGAAATTTTCCAAACCTAACAACTTCTGTAGTGTATTCACACAAAAACATGCATTTGGTGTTTGGAAAGGAGAGACATAAGGTTAAAACTTTGTGGAATCTACTGAAGTCTGAGTCCAAGGTACATTGAAATTTTGAGTCAGGTTAAAAAAAGGATATGAGAAAAGGAGAGTAGAAAGAAAGAGATGTAATTAGGAGGGAGAATGAGGGAGTGGGAGACAGAAAGAGGGAGAGAGAGAGAGGGAGGGAGGGAGAGAGGGAGAGGGAGAGGGAGAGAAAGAGGAAGAAGAAGAAGAAGAAAGAGAAGAAGAAGAAAGGAGCAGCAACAGGAGGAGGAGGAAGAGAAGTAGGAGAGAGAGGTGAATAATGAATAGGAATAGGGAGGATAGGGAGATGGGGGAAGAGGGAGAAGTAAGGAGAGAGAAAAGAGAGAGGGGGGAAGAGGTGAGGAAAACAGGAGAAGAGGAAAAGAGCTAACAATACCCAACCTTTTCTTTGTCTTGTTTTGCTTTCATTTCTATAGGAAATTCTCAGTTAGGAACTCCTCCTCTACCAATTTACCAATTCTGGAAAATAAGTGTTATCTTGGGCAATGAGAAATGATGTACTTTTCCAGAAGCCAGATTCCAGATAGTACATGTGAGAAGTAGAATTTAACCCTATGCTATTTGGATTCTATTAACCATACTATGATTATTTTCTAACCCTGTAGAC
Source organism: Potorous gilbertii (assembly GCA_028658325.1). Classification (NCBI taxonomy): domain Eukaryota; kingdom Metazoa; phylum Chordata; class Mammalia; order Diprotodontia; family Potoroidae; genus Potorous; species Potorous gilbertii. The sequence continues at coordinate 445,081,902 of CM053770.1, forward strand.
CAAATGGAAATTCCCAGATAGCCAAGGGACTGAGAGACAAAGAAAATGACCCTCTGAATTAAAAAAAAAAGCAGCTCTCATTCCCACCCCAATTTTCTGCTTCCCCCTCCTCCCAAAGGGGAAAAAATGGAATTACTTTTCTCCACTCTCTAGTTTTATATTTAGAAGCCTTAGTGTGGCACAGTGAAAGGTAGACTTGGCATCAGAAAACCCCAGTTCTAACACTTGCTGTGTAGGACCATGAGCAAACATTTTAGCTGACCAACCTGTTTCCTCATGGGCAAAATGCAAAACATAACACTTCTACTACAACCTAAAAATATTTAGCTAAAGTTCTTTGTTAGCCTTAAAAGGCTAGCGAAATTTCTTATTACTTTAATATTTCCTTTGACCATTCCATCCCAACTTTTGCTTTGGAGCCTTGCTGGTCCAAGTTAACTCCTTAGGGCTTCCACAGAGCTGAAGGGAGGACTGTAATAGAGGGGACTCAAGGGTATGATAGACAGAGGGCTAGACTCAGGACAACTTGAATATGATTCTTACCTCTGACCCATCAGCTGCATGACCCAACACAATGCATTTAAGGTTTGTCGGCCTCTGTTTCCTCATCTCTAAAACAGAGATAATAGTAGCATCTACCTCCCAGGCTATTATGAGGAATAATAGCGGTAATATATCTAAAGTGCTTTGCAAATCTTAAATCACAATATGAATGTTAGCTACAATAACAACAGTATTAATAATGTATACACACATACACACATGTAAAACCAAGAGTTACCACTACCTGGAACCAAGACAAAGTAAAATAGTTTTCAACCAATGTCACCACTTCTATCTGACATTGTACCAGCCATAACAATGAGACAAGAAGAAAATGAAATAACCAAGATAGAGATGAAACGAAATTAACAACTTTTGTAGATATTTATTAATATCATTATCATCCTCACCTCAGAGAAGGAGTCAGAGACAGGAGAATTAAAGGAGGAATGACTACATCTTGTAGTCAAGATTTCAGGGTTCCAATCCTGTCTTAAACATTTCCCGGCAATATGCTCATGGGCAAGTCACTCTGCCAGGGAAGCACTGGTACATTTGGGATGAAAGCGATGGAACTACCTATCACATGAGGTTGCTGTAGAAAAATACATTGAATATCTTTTTCTTTGTCTGTTTTGGCATTGAACTGATTTTATCAGTGTAGGCAACTGCCAATGTGGCCATTCAACTGAGATATCTGAGTTTGCAATGTTTAACCTTAGAGAACGGACTGGAATTGCTGACATATTAAGGCATAGTAAGGTAATCCATTTATTTGCTTCTAAATCTATTGCACTGTCTTTCTATTTTCTAACCAGTATAAAATTTTTGGATAATTATTACTTTATATATAGTTTGAGCTCCAGTATTGATTGGCTCCCTTTTCTATTTCTTTTCATTTTCTCTTGAGATTCTTGATTTTTGTTTCCTTCATATGAATTCTGTTATTATTTTTTTCTGGTTCCATAATCTTTTAGCAGTTTGGTATGTTGCTGCATAAATTGATTTATATCAATTATATCACTACTTTTATCTTATTGTCTTATTCTACTATGAAGAATTAATATTCTTCAAATTATTGTCATCTAACTGTTTCTGTAAATAATATTTATAGTTTATTTATGTAGCCCTTATGTATAAATTGAAGATAGACTCCTAAGTTTTTATTCATGTTTTAGTCATTTAAAATGGAATTTCTCTCTCTTCTTGCTGGTTTTGATTGGCATTGTATAGAAATGCTGATGATTTTTCTGAATGTATTTTATATTCTTCAGATTTGCTGAAGTTATTGCTTCATTTTTTTTTAGTTTTATGTTTTTGAGTTAAGTACATCGTCATGTCATCTGCAAAAGGGTTAATTTTATTTCATCTTCATCTATAGCTATTCTCTCATTTTTTTTTTGTCACTGGATCCTTGAGAGCTGTAGCTGACATTTCTAGTTCAATGTCAAATAAAAGTGATGACATTAGCTGAAAAGTATTTCAGTTTTTGTTCCATATAGTGGTAGTTCTTGGATTTTTTATGCATATATATATATGTATGTATGCATAGATGTTTATAATTTTCCTAATATTACACCAACCCTTCAATACAGATTTAAATTCAACCTGGTCAAAGGGCATAATAATTGTTGGTTTAGACTCTTTGCTATAAATTTTTTTGCATTTATATTCATTGGGAATATTGGTCTTATTTTCTGTTTGACTCATGGTTTATGTATCAAGAACAAAACTGTGTCATAGAAGGAATTTGGTAGGATCCTCTATTTGCTGCTTTAGCACATAATTGATGCATTATTGGATTTAATTGTTTAGTAGAAATCACTTGCAAATCAATTTCTTCCTGGGAGTTTTTCATTTGGAATATTATTTATGTCACTCAATTTCTTCCTCTGAAAAATTTAAAAATTCTCTATTTTTCATTGTTTTGAAATGACTGCTTCATATTTTTATAAAGATCAAATCATTTCACTTAAATTATCAATGTTTAGCAGATACTTGGACAAAATAGTTTCCAAATACACTATCCTTTATTTTTTCTGCATTTGCTGTCAGTTTTCCTTTCTTACTTTTGATGGCTTTGTTTTTCTTATTTCTTTTGTAAAAAAACAATCAAATTATCTAGTGATTTATATATATTTTTGCTCCTTCCCCCCCAAAAAACCCAGCTCTTAGTTTAATATGTTAATAGAATGGTTTTGTTGACATTTTTTCTTAATTTTTATTTAATTTTCAGGATTTCTACTGTGGTGTTCACGGGTTAACTTCATTAGTCTTTTAGTGTAGCTTAGTATAACTAGTTACATTAGTATAAGTAGTATAGTACAAACTAGAATAATTAATAAAGAATATTTAGTAAACTTTATATTAGTATAGGTTTTCTAGTATTTTTAGTTGTATTTCTAATTCATTTACCTTTTTTCTTCTTTTTTTGTAAATATAAGTGTTTAGAAACATAAAATTTCCCCTAAATGATAAATTAGCTGCATCCCCCAAAATGTAAAATGTTCTCTCATTATTGTTTCATTATCTTTTTATAAAAGTATCAATGCTATGATTTGTATTTGACCCAACAACTATTTAGGAGTAAGTTATTAAATCTCAAGTTGATTTCTTTTACTTTTCTCAGAGGTTTCTTTCTCCTATGTTTTAATTTCATTATAATCAATTTACATTTCTGCATTTTATGAGGCTTTTTTTTCTAAGATGTGATCTGGTTTTGTAAATGCACTATGCATAACTGAAATATGTGCATGCTCTTTTCTATTTGTATTCAGTTATTGCCACAGTTCTACACTATATAATTTTTGTGTAATTCTATTCAGATCCTAATTTATTTCTTGTGTATTTTTGATAGATTTATGTAGAGTTGATAGAAGTGAATTTATATTCCTATTATTATAGTTTCATTATCAATTTCTTCTTGTAATTCATTTATTTTTTCCTTTAAGCATTCAAAGGTTATTCCTTTGCATACATATATGAGAGATATTGCACTCAATTTACTATTTTTGATTTGTTCTCCTGCTTCAGTTAATTTAATTCATAATTTTTGGTTTTACTTTCTTTTATTTTCTTTAAACAATACTGGGAAGAAAAGGAGGGTGAAACAAAGGCAGAGCTTATGCTTGGAATCTATGGGATGATGATATTGACAACAGAGAAAGGGGAAATGGTTAATTCTTATTTGTTTCTGTTTTCTTTGCAAGGTAGAATGACACTGAAAAGACAAAACAAATGTTATTTCCTTATTCTCATCATGAATAAATGGAAAGAGCATAAGTAAAGGGTAGCCTTTAGTTGACCTTGATGAATTCAGACAACTTGGCCCACATGAACTAGTACTGAAAGAACTGCTAAGTAGGACTGTTAAGCGGCTGTCAACATTATCTGAAAGACTGTGGAAAATGGGAGAGGCATCATAAGACTGGAAAAGGCCAGTTGTTGTCCCAATGTTCAGAAGGAAAAGAACAGTTTTCAAAATAAGCCAAATAATTTCATTTCCTGGGAAATTTCTGGAAAGGACCAATAAAGAGATGGTCAGCAAACATCTTAAAAAGAAAAGATGCCCGTACATACCCAGAGTGGCTTAATAGCTAGTATATATCACCAACGTGATGTTCACAGCACCTACAGTAGCAATGAATATTCTGGAGCAATTCTGAATCACAAAATACACGACTCTCCACATAGAAGACAGAACCAAAACATTTATTCAAACACCAGAAAGCCAAATCCATTATAATCTATACGCAACAACAGAGTAGAGGACAACACCAGCCCCTTCATCTCCCTGCGAGGCTTCCCACAAACCAGCTCCCTTAAACACATCACAAGCAGACTCCCTTAAACAAAATCACAAAAAAAAAGCTCTTTTACTCATGCTACCCAGCTACCTGCTTGCCTGCATCCTTCCTAGCTCTGTAGAACTTCCTCTCAGCTGTGCTCTAACTCTGCCTCTTCATGTTCTATGCTTTACAAGCTCCTCCCACTATAGGCTCCATATGCCTCAGCCTTCCACGTGATCCAGGCAGATCACATGGGTCTATTAATAAACGGGAAAGATCTTCCCATTTAAATTACCATTACAATATAATGTTAAGGTATATAAAGCACTTTACAAATACTATTTCATTTTATCCTCCCAACAACACTGGGAAGTTAATGTTATTATTATACCCTTTTTGTAAATGCAAATAGCAGTTAAGTGACTAGGATTAGAATTTCTTTAAAAATAAATCATGGCAGATTAATATCACTGCAATTTTTCTCACAAAAGTACTAAACTGGTAGATGAAGGACATATTGTGGATGTTTTGATCTAGATTTTAGTAAAGCTTTGTTCAAAAGTTTTCCTTTTTTTTGGAGGAAGTGGAGAGATATAGATTAGAAAACACAATCAATTAGATTCAAAGCTGGTCAGATGACAGAACTCAAAAAATAATTGGTAGTGGTTCAATGTCAATATGGCTTTGTCCCCAATGGATGAGATATGTGCATTGGTTAACATTTTCATCAATAAAACTGTTAATGAAGGCATAAATACTAGGCTTATCAAATTTGCAGAACACACTAAGCTGAAAAGTTTATCCCTAGATGGTAGATCCTGGAGCAAAATGTTTCTTCACAACCTAATTCTCATAAAATGATGTTCAATAGATATTAATGCAAAGTATTGTACCTGGGTACAAACAAATTAGCTTCACAAGTATAATCTGAGGGAGACATGTATAGATAATAGCTGCTGTCAAGACTATCTTGGGATTTTAGTGGACTGCAAACTCAGTATAAGCCAGATGTGATATGTGACATGACAACCAAAAAAGCTAAAGTGATCTTGGATTGCATTTAGGGGATCACAGCTTCCAGGACTAGAGAACTAATAGTCCATCTGTACCTTGCTTTAATCAGACATTATCTGAATAATGTGTTCAGTTCTGGACACTATAGTTTAAGAACGCTATTGATAAGCTTGAGTGCATAACAATAATTGGTTTAAGATAAAAAAAGGATTGTTTTTAATCTTGGTATCAGTCAAGAAGCATTTCCTAAACATTTGTGATGCATCAGGTACTGTGTAGTAAACATTTCATAATAATTAGAGTCATACAAAAGTGTAATAAGCTGCCCTAAGAGGTGGGGGGTTCTTCTTCTTTGTAAGTCTTCAGGCACAAGCTAGATATTAATATATTAATATTAATATCTGGTCAGATATTAATATAGGTAAATAATATATAGTAGGTAAGCCTTTCATGTATGGATAGGACTAGATAATTGCTAAGGTCCTTTACAACCTTCAGCTTCTGTACTTTAATGATTAGATATGTGCTCATGCTTCTCTTGAGGCAATTAGGTTGCACAGTGGATATAGTGCTGAGACTGACATCAAAAGGCTCTGAGTTCAAATCTGGCCTCCAACACCAATTGTGTGACCCTGGACAAGTCACATAACCCTGTTTGCCTCAGTTTTCTCCTGTACAAAATGAGCTGGAGAAGGAAATGGCAAACTACTCCAATATCTCTGAAAGAAAATCCCAAGTGGGGTCATGAAGAGTCAGAAATGATTGAAACAACTGAATAATAGTAACTTACTTCTCCACCCTTCCTTGAAGAAGGGAGTGATGTGGAGGTCAGCATACAGGTTGAAGAGAAGGGGATATTTGTTATGCACTCATTACTTAAGTTTATTTTTCCCTTTTTATCTTAATTTTTATTCTGAACTTCAGACTCCATGAGTATTTTCCTATGTACAATGGAGCACAACAAAAGGATTGTACATGACAGTAGGAATATCCATTTGTATTTCTCTTGCTTTTTCAAAAAGATAGTTATTAATTTGAAAGTTTCCTTTTTGATGGTTTCATTCTGAACTTCCTTCAGATCTCTTCCGGGTATGTAAAAACATATCAATGATACTGTCTTTTTAGTATCACTCTTGCTAAGCAGTTGCCCTCATTCTTACCCACACTATTAAAAATCAAGAGAGAAAGCAAAGGAAAAAAGTATGCAACATATAACCATTCTCAAACAAGACAAAATCATATAATGCAATGTCCAAAAATGTATATGTCTTTTTGTACCTAAAGTCCATCACCTTTCTGTCAGGAAGAGGGTATCATGTTTCATCTTAGATCATATGTAGACATAGCCAGTCATTTCTTTGATCAGAGTTCTGAAATCTTTCAAAGTTGTTTTTCTTTATATTTTTATCTTTATTTAAATAGTTTTAATTCTGCCCTCTTCACTCTGCATAAGTTTGTATTATTCAGGATTCTCCAAAATTGTCTTTATTAGCATTTTTATGAGATAATAATATTCTATTACACCCATATATCACAATTCCTTCAGTTATTGACTGACTGACAGTCATGCCCTTGTTTTCTAGTTTTTTTCTTTTTACATTTAATTTCTCCCTCAGGATTAAAAAATGTATTTGCTTGTATCTATTTCCTCCTCAATATTTTTCCCCCTTTTAAATATCTCCCCAATCATAATGTTAATTATAAGAGTTAAAGATATTCCCCACCCATTAATGGGCCTACCCACTAAGGGAAGTTTCATTGGGGGAGATTTGTTTTGTTGAAAGAACCATACCTTTTGTTAATTTCTAATGAGGCACTGGATCTTAAGAGTTGTGATGCCCTTTGCCTCTGAAAAGTGAATACACTCTCTGAGGTGAGGCTTACTCATTGGAAGTGTTTTTTGGCCAGATGGGACTCTAGGTAGTTGCTAAGGAGCCCCCTGAGCTTGAAAACCCAGATGTTGGTGCTTCTCTTTCTGGCAACTATTTATGTATGTAATGGTCAGATAGGTGGATCTGTCTGTTGATCTGTGATGTATGTACTGCTTATGGTCAGACAGTTGGAAGCCCTGTCTGTTGCTCTTTATTTCTCTGCTTGTGTTTTCTCTGAAGTTCAGGGTGCTGACTTTTTCCCCAGAACTAAGTGAATGATATTGATTAAAGTAGATTGTTGACCCCTCAAAAGTTGCTTTCCTTTCAGAAAAGCAGATCTAAGAACCTATATAGGAGGCCCTGTTGTGTATGCTGGGATCCTTGCTATTACACCACTATAGCCACACACATTTCTCTTCTTGGTATCACATATTTCTATAGGAAACCGTTTGTTTAACTTTACTTTATCTGGTTCAAATAATACAGAGATTCATATGATGACCATCTCCTCTTCTTTTCCTCCATGTTTGCCTATTCATCTTCTCATACATCCCAATCATGACAAATAACAAATTCCACTGCTTTTTCAGTGTTCCTACACTGATGTATTTTTTAAATGTACTGTTCCTAGGGGGAGGAGCCAAGATGGTGGAGTAGAAAGATTCACATATGCTAGCTCGGAACCCACAGCCCATGGATCTCTTGTAAAAAGAACTTCCAAAAAATTCTGGAGAAGTGAAAGTCTCACAGAAAAAGAGTGAAGGAGATTTCCGTTCCAGAGAGCCCTGAAAAACCAATCCCAAAGATCCGTTGCGCACCAGACGGGAGTGGAGCCCAGCCCTGCCCTGGCCACATGGCACCAAGAGGAACAGATCTGAGCAGGCTTCAGGGACAAAATCTCCAGCGGCCATGAAGCTCCCTCCACCCACAGACCCACAGGTCAGTGAGAGAGACATCTGGACGGGCTGAGAGGGGAGCAGGGTGTCTCCATAACTCGGGGCCCCTCGGGAGGCAGCAGCAGAGGCAGCGGGCGGGCAGAGGCTCCCAGAGCAAACAGGAGCTCAGCAGGAGCTCCATTAATGAAGGTCTCTGCATAAACCCCCTGAGGGAACTCAGTCTGGGAGGTGGCCCTGCCCCAACATGAGAACTGATTTAATCTTACCCTGAATAGCTGCTAGGCCTACTGCTGAAAGCCCTGAGGCTGGGGAGCAGCATTTGAATCTCAGAACCCAAGCACTAGCTGGATGGATCTGTACTGGGGTGGAGAGGAATCTCAGAAGTCAAGTAACTGGCTGGGAAAATGCACAGAAAAGGGAAAAAAAATAAGACCATAGAAGGTTACTTTATGGTTGAGCAGATGATTCCCCCCTTCCTTTCTGATGAAGAAGAACAATGCTTACTGTCAGGGAAAGAAGTAGGAGTCAAAGCTTCTGTATCCCAAACATCTGAAATAGATATCCAATGGGCTCAGGCCATGGAAGAGCTCAAAAAGGATTTTGAAAATCAAGTTAGACAGGTGGAGGAAAAACTGGGAAAAGAAATGAGAGAAATGCAAGATAAGCATGAAAAACGGGTCAATACCTTGATAAAGGAGACCCAAAAAAATGTTGAAGAAAATAACACCTTGAAAAATAGGCTAACTCAATTGGCAAAAGAGGTTCAAAAAGCCAATGAGGAGAAGAATGCCTTCAAAAGCAGAATTAGCCAAGTGGAAAAAGAGGTGCAAAAGCTCACTGAAGAAAATAGTTCTCTCAAAATTAGAATGGAACAGATGGAGGCTAATGACTTTCTGAGAAAC
>CM053770.1:445091415-445133994 GCA_028658325.1 Potorous gilbertii
GTGGGGGCAGGGCCGCCTCTCAGGCTCAGTTCCCTCAGGGGGTTTATGCAGAGATCTTTTGTAATGGAGCTGGGGTGGAGCTCCTGCCTGCTCTGGGAGCCTCTGGCTGAGCTGCCTCTGCCTCTGCCTTGGCCGCCGCCTCCCGAGGGGGTCCGAGTCCTGGAGATACCCCGCTCCCCTCTCAGCCTGTCTCTCTCACTGACCTGTGCGTGTGTGGGTGGAGGGACCGTCGCGGCCACTGGCTCCTCTCAGTGAGGTGTGGCTGGGGCGGGGGAGGGGAGGGCTCTGCTCCCGTCCCGGGGTACCTTTGCGGTCGGTTTTTCAGGGCTCTCTGCAATGGAAATCTCCTTCACTGTGTTTCTGCGCGGCTTCCACTGTTCCAGAATTTGTCAGGAGTTCTTTTTACAGGAAATCTATGGGCTGTGGCTTCGGAGCTAGCAAATGTGAGTCTTTCTACTCCGCCATCTTGGCTCCTCCCCCCCAGATCCACTATTTTTGAATGTTTTTGATAGACATAAAATGTTTCAAAATGGTATAAATAATGTCATTCATTCTATTCTGCATCTAATAGTGACATATTCTATGCTAAGACATATAAAAAAATAAATAAGACTTGACTTCTTGAATTCAAAGAGCTTAGAGTTAAGTAGGAGGTGATAAGACATATGTAACACCATGAAGAAGAGGTATGCATATATTCTGCTATTCTCTTTCTCTCATATGTATAATTTTCTGTCACTAATATATAATTATTATATTATTTATATAAGTATATATAATTGTATTATATTAATGTATTGGATAAAATTATAAAAGACTTTCATAAAATATATAATAGTTCGTATAATTTTGTTGTATATTGCACATAATATATTATACATATATGTACATTAATATTATATGCAACATACAATATATGTGCATGGATAATATATTGCATATTATACAATGTATAATGCACATTGCTGATAAAATAGAGAGAAAAAGAAAGAGAACTACCTGATTGAGATAATTTCATTTTCTGCTATCATTTCATTTCATTATTGAAAATCAATGAGCCATGTTCCACTTAGGCCTTCAGGATTTGATGTGTTCCATAACCAATATATTTTAGTATCTTTTTGAAGGAAAATAAAAACAGAAACAGTAGAATAGTTATAATATTGACAGGAACAAATGCTGTTTTTCATGACAAATGATTGTGAAATTAGAATCAGTACAGTAGAAATCTCTTTATCTTTTGATTCATATAGATTTCTTTAGAATATTAGAAAAGTCTTCTCCATGCCTTTGTTCACCCCAGACATATATGTCTACATCTATATCTATAAAAAAGTTCTATGGTATCAGATGAGGAAAGGTAGTTTCAAAATTTCCAACTGAATCTGGGAATGGAGAGTTAAGAGAGACAATGTGGTGAGTGAGAATGAAGAAAAGATTTTTGTGTGATTCTAAGGAAGCCTGGAAATGGTTAATGATGGACATAAAATTTTGCCTAAATGGCTTCTTTTTAAATAAATATATTATTAGATGGGGGTGGAGCCAAGATGACAGAGTACAAAGACACTCATATGCTGGCTCTTCCCACACAGCCCATAAAATACCTGTAGAGAGGGATTCTCAACAAATTCTGGAGCAGCAAAAGTGGAGAACAATAGAGTGGAGGAGATTTCCAGTCCAGGTGACCTGAAAGGCTCATGGGAAACGTCTGTTACACCAGATATGGGAAGAACCCAGCCCAGCCTTGGCCACTGTGTGGTGTGGCTCTGGGAGGAGGACACCACAGGGGCAGCATCTCCAGTTGCTGAATCCCCAGTCACAGCAGAAGCAGCAGCAGTGGGTTCGCAGATTCCTCAACCTGCAGGGGCTAAAGGTCAGTGACAGGGTTTTTTTCAGCTGACCAGGAAGGGAGAAGGGCCTTCCCATAGCTCTGGCCTTACTTCAGGGGACAAAATGGTCTTTCAATGAAATAGAGGACTTTCAAACATTCTTGATGAAAAGACCAGAGCTGGAAAGAAAATTTGACTTTCAAACACAAGAATCAAAAAAAGCATGAAAGGTAGACAGCAAAGAGAAATCATAAGGGACTTACTAAAGTTGAACTGTTTAGATTCCTACATGGAAAGACAATATTTGTAACTCTTGAAACTTTTTTCAGTATCTGGGTAGTTGATGAGATTACACACACACACACACACACACACACACACACACACACACACAGAGCACAGGGTGAATTGAATAGGAAGAGATCATATCTTTATCTCTCATAAAAGAGGCAAGTAAAAGATTTTTCAGTGGAGGGAGAAAGAGAGGAAGCGAGAGAAAAAACCGTGAATCCTCTCGTCACATTTGACTAAAGGAGGGAATAAAATGCATACTCATTTTGGTATGAAAACCTATCTTACAATACAGGAAAGTGGGGGAGAAGGGGATAAGCAAGGTGGGGGCAAGATGGAAGGGAGGGCAATGGGAGAAGGGAGCAATTAGAAGTCAACACTCTTGGGGAGGACAGGGTCAAAAGAGAGAATAGAAACAATGGGGGGCAGGATAGGATGGAGGGAAATTAGTTAGTCTTACATAACACGACTATTATGGAAGTCATTTGCACAATCATACAGATATAGCCTATATTGAATTGTTTGCCTTTCCAAAGGGGATAGGTGTGGAGGGAGGGAGAAAGAGAAGTTGGAACTCAAAGTTTTAGGAACAACTGTTGAGTATTGTTCTTGCATAGAACTAGGAAATGAGAAATACAGCTAATGAGGTATAGAAATTTATCTTGCCCTACAGGACAAAAGAGAAGATGGGGATAAGGGAAGGGAGGGATGTAAGAAGGGAGGGCAGATTGGTGATAGGGGCAATTAGAATGCTCAGTGTTTTGGGGTGGGGGGAGGGGATGAATGAGGAGAAAATTTGGAACCCAACATTTTGTGGAAATGAATGTCAAAAACTTAAATAAATTTAAATTAAAATATATTATTAGAAATTTGACCCTGAATATTAATACAAGTAATGAAATTTGTTATTCTTCTATTTCCCTAGATTTTAAAAAAATGTACAAAGGCATAAAACATGTGCCCTTCAAGGTGTTTGCCTAGATGGTGCTTTGGTAGAAGATTTTAAAGGTAGAGCAAATTTGTGTCTAGAATAGCCTACGTTCCTACTAACTATTTTTCTTGTGCCTACTGTACAGCTTTTCTAAAAAACTCCAAAATTGTTCTGACATCATCACCATTTATAAAATTTGCCACAGTCAAGATGTCTTCTTTCCTTGTTTCACTCCACTTTTTCATGGTACTAGCAGTGATCTCTCTTCCATTCACTTGATAGAAACTAACATTTTCTTAGAATTTGCACTATTCAATTGCATGTGGGGGGAATAAAGGTCTATGCTTCTCATTCTCATTCATGCGAAGGATGCCTCTCCCTACTCTTGGGAGAGAGATATTCATATGCCAGCTTACACACAAGCTTTTACAACTTACATTTGTGTTTCAATTTCAACCAGCATAGGAGATCAATTTTAATGAACTAAGGAAAAATATCATGTATATTTTGTTGTGATCTGACGGGAGGTGCAATGGGAACTTAACTTCTTTCGTAAAATCTACTTTTAAATGTACCATTCAGATGGAAATAGCTGGTGAAGTGTATTTTACAAAATATTTAAAAGTTATCCTTAATGAGTCCCTGGTGTTGGAAAAGAATACTGTGATCTCTGTTTTTGCTGTAAATATCTCAGTAAATATCTCTTTGTAAAAGCTGATTTTTGTTAACTGGTTAAATTGATATTGGAGCACCAGTTATTGGGTCAAAGAATGATTTAATGAAGATACTAACATTAAATGGCAGTGATGATGTTATAGAGAACATATCAGAATGGGAGTTTAAGTTAGTAGAATTAGGCTGTTCTCCAGCTACAACCAACTCCTTTAACCCTGGTATTGCTCCCCACAAAACAAAGACCCAACTTAAGCATATGAGTGAAAGTTAGGAGAAATACCCTCTAGATTTTCCAAAGGCTATATTAAAATATTCTGGAACAGAAATATTAAAAGAAAGAGAATTGTAAATGAGCCTAAAGAAATATTTCTTGAGAGTAGCCTCTTATTGTGGGTACATTTTACTTTATATCTAATCAAAGGTTCATTGTTTCAGTGCTCTGTTTAATGACATAATGACTGTCAACATTACACAAAGGAATTGGTGTATGTTGTAGGTGCTGTTATGATATGCACTTTTAATATTAATATTGCCTGGGTGTTTATTTGTTCTAGCAACTTTAATAAGCTCAAGCTAATAAAAACCTAACATACATGTCACATGATTTTATTATAAACTACAAAGAAAAAGAAAAGTGGTATGTGCTATAGCTGTATGTTGCATAATAAATGAGCCCATAATGACTGTAGAAGACAGAGCTTTCCACTTGTTTATATAGTTTGTAAAAAGTCAATTCAATCTGATAAAAAAAAAATTCAAGTAGCTATCATTTTCCAGACTCTGTTAAGCATTAGGGAGGTAAGATAAGGGCAACTTCTTGACCTCAAAGAGTTGAATACTATGGGGCATTGTATAAATCTGGATATCAAATTAATGCATTTAAATATTTCCCATATCTTATAGAGGGTGGAGTGCTTAGAAAGAAAAACCATGGGTAACTTCAGAAAATGTTTAAGGTCAACTACATAAAAATATGCAAATGTCTTTGAGTTTGACAAATCATGTGATATCCTTTGCTGACTCTTGACCCCGTCTTCTGATCTGTCCATGGCCTGGAACAAGGAAACTTTGTTCCGTTTTCATAGCCGCAACCCTGGCAGTGACTTCCACTCCTTCTCTATTCTCAGGATAAAGAAAACTTCTTTCCTCTCTGTTCAACTATTTCTGTGAGAAGGGGGCAAGAACATGGTCCTTCTCAGTCACTTTTTGTTTCATAACCTTCAGAGCGTAACAAGGATTTGCATCAGTCTAGCTGTGGAAAGTTAATGATTGAAGACAATAGTAGTCCAGGTTGGGAGTTGAAGGGCAAGACTAAAGACTAGGCATATCCAAGTTACGTAATCAGTAAGTCAGTCAATCAATAAGCATTTATTAAGCTCATACTATGTGCCAGGGACTGTACTATACTAAGTACTAGGGATTCAAAGAAAGGCAAAAGACAAGGAGCTTATGGGATAATGGAGTAGGCAGCATGAAATTTTAAAAAATAAAATAAAATGAAACTTGGCACAAACAAGATATACCTAGGATAAATTAGAGTTAACCAATGGAAGGAACAGTCAATGGGATGAGAAAAGGTTTTTTATAAAAGGTGGAACTTTAGCCAAAACTTGAAGGAAGAAAGGAAGACAGCCTTGAATACTTCTATTCATCCCTAGTCATGAACTTTAGATTTCACAAACAATATGATGCTTATGTCCCAATCTTGAAGGTGATGATGGTATTCGTTCGTCACTACCCAAGATAGTTCTCAGCCTGAACCATGGAATACTCTAAATCTAGATTTACAGTAGGCCCAGGGTTTGCTCCCTCCCCTGGGGCTGGGGAACATAGTAAATAGGCAGCTTTATATTCATCTTTTAAAAGTAAGCATTATGCAAAATAACGCTCTAGAGAAATTCATTCTAATACCCCGGAGATACTAAAAATCACCGTGGTTTTGTCAATAGGCTATGAGGATATGTAATTTGTTTGATTTATTTAGTAACATTATAAAAATGAATAATTCTGGTCTGCTCTCATTTTAAAATAAAGATCAAATTATCTGTTGTTAACTTACCTTTTGTGGATCCTGCATTTAAGAATGTCAACAGAATGTTTTCTACTCTTCAAAGAAAAATATTACATTTATTCATCCATATATTTCCCCTTCGATTATACCCCACTCTCATTTATCTTCAATTTATCCCCATTAAATACTCCCCTTACAGACATGACCATGTCTCCTCCATCCTCAAAAAAACAAAACAAAACAAAAAACTGTCGATTTGATTTATCTTGACTATCTATCCTCCTATATGTCTCTTCTCATTTGTGCTTAAACTCCTTGAAAAGGCCATCCATAATAGGTGCCCCTACTTCTTTTCCTCTCACTCTCTCCTTAATTCTGGCTACTAAACTCATAATTCAAGTGAAACTCTTTTCAAAGTTGCTAATGACTTCTTAATTCCTAAATATGATGACCTTTTCTCAGAGTTCATCCTTTTTAACCTTTCTGCTGCAAGCCTTTGACAGCTGTTGATTATTCTTCTCTTTGATAAACTCTTCTCTCTAGATTTTTAATATAGTGCCTTCTGGTTCTTCATTTACCTATCTGATCATTCCTTTTCAGTGTCCTATCCTGGATTTTCATTTGGGTCATACCTCCTAACCATGGGTTTTCCATAATGTTCTGTCCGGAGCTCTCTCTTCTCTTCTCCTTTATACTACTACACTTAGTGATCTCATAGATTCAATTACCATCTTTTTAGTGATGATTCTTAAACTTACTTCTCTGCTGACCCCCAGTCTCACCTTTCCAACTACCCATCGGACATATCAAACTGGGTACTCCATAGGCATCTTAAGTTCTTCATGTCTAAAACTGAACTCATATTTTCACTGAAACCTTCCCATGTTTCTAACTTCCCCATTACTAATGAAGGTCCTGAAGGCATGAAAATGTTTTCTCCTCCTTACTCTCATCACCTCTTATTTGCAATTTGTTGCCAAGGTCATCAAATTTTACATTTTAAACAGCTTTCAAATATGTCCCTTTCTCTCCTATGATGCTGCCACCACCCTGTGGCAGGGCCTCATCACCTGACTTCTGGATCACTGCACCCGGTTGGTTTCCTTGCCAGAAGTCTCTCCCCACTCAACTGTCAAAATGACCTTTCCAAAGCACATGACTGTTCATGTCACCCCCTCACTTGGTAAACTTCACTGACTTCCTATCATTTCCAAGTTAAAATCCTTTGTCTGGTGTTCCAACTACCTTCCTTGTCTTAGTACATCTTAGACTCCTCCACATACTACATGATTCTGTCCTATTTTTAAAACAAGACACTGTATTTCCTAACTCTGGCATTTTCCCTGGCCATCTCAAATTCCTGGAGTGCCCTTTCTACTCTTCTCTTCCTTTTGCTTTCCTTCAAGTCCTAGCTAAAATTCATCATTTATAAGAAGCATTTCCTGACTCTCCTTTGGGAGGTAGCCCATTCTCTATATTGACTAGCTCAAATTTATTCTCTGTCTCTGTCTTTCTCTATCTCTCTATAATCTATAGACTATAATCTTTACTATATATGTATATATATATATATATATACACACACATATATATGGTATAGACTAGATAGACTATACTATATATATAGCATAGACTAGATAGACTATGCTATATATATAGTATAGACTAGATAGACTATACTATATATATGGTATAGACTATAGACTATAGGAAAATGTGAGACTGACTAGTTATTTCCTAAAAAATGTAAAACCATGCAACTAATGGCAATAG
Source organism: Potorous gilbertii (assembly GCA_028658325.1). NCBI lineage: Eukaryota > Metazoa > Chordata > Mammalia > Diprotodontia > Potoroidae > Potorous > Potorous gilbertii. The sequence goes on from CM053770.1 coordinate 445,098,926, forward strand.
ATATAGATGATAGTATCCTGGGGTCATACATTAATGCTTTCATTTTCATAAAATGCATATTTTAAGAAAATAAGAGCATTAGAATGGTACATGAATATAAAATATTATAAAGTAATATATACTTTATAAGCTTTAATTGACTCAGATTGCATAAACTCTTTAGCAGCACAGATTGCAGCCTTTCTTCTCCTTAGTAGCTGATATGCATAAATTATGGTTCCCCACCCCCACTCTCAAATGCCTGACTTTCTGGAGAAAAGTTTCCTCATAATTCATACTTAGTTTCATTCTGAAATGGTAAGCACACTGTCTTCCACTGGACTTATAATCAAAGTCTTTCCAGCTTGGGTAGAATCTGTCAAATGTTATTCTCTGCTATCATAATTTATAAGAACCCCAGATCACCTACAGGTCATCATGAGGTATTAGAATATAATTTTAGTGGAGGGAGGGAATAAATAACCTCATTAAAATCTGTTTTCTACAAATGAAACTCAATAAAATTAATAAATTTCTTCAAATAAATATTATACCATATATGTGTATACACACACACACACACACTATAGTTTACATATATAGTATAATCTATAGGGGAGCTTTGTAGCTTTGGGGAAAGTGAGAGAAAATTCTGCAAAATGAAAACTTGTGCAAATTCATGCTAGTGGATGAAGGGACAACTACTGGAGAACTGCAGGCTATTTGGTTCTCAAATTCCCCAGGTAAGAAGGGTTTTGGTCCTTTACTGATGGTCTTATTCTGACTATGTGACTCAACCTCCCTCAGAGGTGTTTTTGAGTTTCCCTGAGTCTTTTTCACTTACCATGATGGGTCAGCTACTCCATTCATTGCAAATAAGAAAGGAAAACAAAAAACAATTTTCCCAATACCCAAACATAAAACTCAGTGATTTCATACACCTCCAAGGGAGTTACAATCCAATAGTCCTTCAGTTCCTCTGGTTCCCAGCAGAGTTATAGGAGAGATAACCTCAAAAAGCGTAATCCCACTGGTAAACATTTACAATGAGGTGTTTCATGCTCCCTGGAAGTCTCTTGAAGCAGTCGTATTTAATGACAAGTGGGGTGAGGATGATGATTTTTGCAAATATTTCTGTCCTGTATGGTCAAAAGCAGTCAGTGTTGCATAGTGGAAATAGCCCTTGATCCAGGGGTTCTGTGTTGTTAATTGTTTACTTACACCTCAACATTTGCAAAGCTATAAATCAGGACTTCACTTATTGTTTTGTTGACTGACTAAACGTAATAAAATATTAATAATGGAAGTTAAACTGACAAGTTTGAGCATGCTTACATTTCTTTCTCACCCAAAAACCCAGTAATTAAACATTTAAAGAATACTCTTATGTTGCTTTATAAATCTTGTTTGAGCTCAGCAGAAAGGCAAGTAGAAGGCTCAGGAAATGAAGTCATCATTAGACTAGAGGCCTAGTGATTGAAGGCTATCGCCACCACCACTAAAGACAACAACAGAAATAGTAGTAGCAGCAGCAAAAGCAACAGCAATAAGCATTTATAAAGTTCTTTAAGTCTAGCAAAGTGCTTTAACTCATTTACTTCAAAAAACCACAGATTGGATCTGAAGTCAGAGGATTTAAGATCAAATTAAAAGTCAAAATATGAATTCTTCCTCCATTACTTCCCATGTATGCAATCCAATGAAGGTTTTTTTTTTTCACTTCCCTAGTACTTATTTTCTTTCGTTCTCTAAAATGAGAAGGTTGAACTAGATGACTTTTATGGTTACTTCCAATTCTCAATCTATGTTGCTATGATCAATAGACATTACTAAAGTTGACATGGTGGAGATGAGATTCCATTTCAAGATATCTGATTCCAAATGCAGTAGTCATTATAAGATGGGAAGTAGCATTTTGAAGTGGGAAAATGCCAATTACTCACATTTGTATAGCACTTTGAAAATTATAAGGAGATTTCCTTTATAGTCACCTGGTGGGTGAGCTAATACAAGGAGTATTAAGCCATTTTAGAGAGGTGGAACTGAAACTCTCAGAGGGTATGAGACTAGGCCATGATCACACAAAAGAGTATCTGCTTAGTAACTAAAGGTCCAGGGTCTATCTACTACATCATGCTCACTCTTATAAAATGACTTAAAAGCCAACTACACAAATAACAAATAGCTTTCCTCTCCTAAAAGTGGGGAAACATCTTAGGAAAAATACTTTACTGACTATGCAGAAATGACTCCAAGTTTCTAGGAGACTATTAGAAAGGCAGTTTGGTAAGTCCTTAGCAGGGCAGTCTTCAAGACAAAAGGATATTATCATATCAGTGAGGTGTAAATGACCTTCACTTGTTTTTGGAGCTTAAAGGGGAAAGTGATGGAATTTGAATTAGAACCTCTTTTTCTTCTTTGGTCTGGAGGCTGGAAGGTCACTGGAGAGAGAGCTGTGATTTGTCTTTTATCTTCCAGGTGCAGGAGTGGAGTTTAGAGCTGTTTAAACTATTTAGTGAAGCAAATAGTCTCAATAATTTCTTAGCACCTTTCTCCTCTTCTCTAAAGCACAGCTCTGAAAAAACCTTGCTCATTTTCCAGTTATCGCAAAGGCTGCAAACTTGGGAAATAATTCATTGATATACAGCAGATTAGATATTGAGGGAGCAAGTAGAAAGGAAGTCTAGGCTTTTTACTTTCAGAGACTGGGGGAATTGCCAGATTAGCATTTAGTGTATAAAAACTCCTGAAATTAGGACAAAAAAGGACTTTCACAGTCCTTTTTTATCTTACTTTGTATGATGTGTTTTCCTACCAAATAATACTAATGATGAAAAGATTGGTTCAAATATGAGTATGGATTTGATTAGGTATCCATAAATGAGATACAATTTCAGATTTACTAATTGAATTTTACAGAATGCCAAATACGCATCATATCTACACACACCATTTTGTGAATAAAAATTCAAATTTGCCTTTCACTTTTGACTTGTTTCCTTATGAGAAAACGATTTATACTAGAGACTGGAATAAAGAATGATGTTTGGAGGTGTCATGATGTTAAAACAATATCCTGCAAGGTAAACTTGCCATGAAATTTTATAATTTTCGAGATTATTGATGTGAATATTCTTGGAGTTATAAAGGACCGTAGAAGTCACCCACTGGACCCATAAATCTCCTTTAAAACATTTCTGAGAAGTAGTAATCTAGTCTCTGCTTCAACACTATCTTTGCGACCTTGAACAAATTCTTACCTCTATCTCCTCCAGGAATCCCCTAAAGTGAACTGTACTTCAGCTTTATCTGATTGTTTTCCAGGCAGTGTAACCATCATGATTTCTAGATTTCCAGTTAAGGAAAATCCACTACCTCCCAAGGCAATCAGACTCCATTTTTATGCAAAGCTTATAGTTAGGAAGTTGTTGCTTATCTTGAAACTAAGTTTTCCCTTATCTAATTTATCTAATTATCTAATTTCCACTCATTGATCCTAATTCTGCATTTACAGGACATGCTCCACATGACAGCCCTATGGCTGAATAAGTTGTGGCATGATCATGCTATAAAAAATGATGAGCAAACAGATTTCAGAAAAACCTAGAAAGACTTACATTAACTGTTACAAAGTGAAGTGAGGAGAATCAGGAAACATTGCGCGTATTAACAACAATGTTATAAAATGATCAACTGGGAATGACTTAGTTCTTCTCAGCAATAAAATGATCCAAGACAGGTCCAAAGGACGCATGGTGAAAAATGCTATCCGTATCTAGAAAAAGAATTGCTGGACACTGAATACAGATCAAAGCATACTATTTTTCACTTTTTTATATTGTTTTTGTCTTGTTTTCTTTTGGGTCTCTCTTTCACAATGTGATTAATATTGTAATATGTTTGGCTTGTCTGAAATCATATAACCTATACCAAATTGCTCACTATCTTAGGGAGTGGGAAGGTAAGGGAAAAAGAGAAAATTTGGAACTCAAGATTTTTTTTAATTTAATTTTTTTAAATTTATTTTCAGTGTTCTACATTCATTTCAATATATCTTAGATTTTTTTCCTCTCCTTCTCCCTCCTTCCCCTCACCTCTCTGCTCCCTCCCTGAGATGATATACTATTTTATATAAGTTCCACACATATATTCCTATTCAATACATTTTCACCTTGGTCATGTTTCATAGAAGAATTAAAATGAATGGGAGAAATCATAAAACAAAACCAAAACATAATACAAAAGAAAATGATCTGCTTCATTCTGAGATCATATTCCATAGTTCTTTCTCTGGATATGAAAGGTATTTTGCCTCAAGACCACTGGGAATTTTTTGAGTCCTTACATTGCAATGAAGTACTAAGTCTACCAGAAAAATTTCTCACACCCTGTGATTGTTTCTGTGAACAAAGTTCTCCTGGTTCTACTCCTTTCACTCAGCATAAGATTATATGAGTCTTTCCAGGCCTCTCTGAAGTCCTGTTCATCAGTTCTTATACTGCAATAGTATTCCATTACATTCCTGTACCATAATTTATTCAGTTGATGGGCATTCCCTTGATTTCCAGTTTTTGGCCACCACAAAGAGTGCTGCTATAAATATTTTTGCACATGTAGGACCCTTTCCCATTTTTATGATCTCTTTAGGATACAGTCCTACAAGTGATATTGCTGGATCAAATGTTTGTAGCACACGTTTGTAGCCCTTTGGGCATAGTTCCAATTTGCTCTCCAGAATGGTTGGATCAGCTCACAGCTCCACCAACAATGAATTAGTGTTCCAACTCTCCCACATCTTCTCCAACATTTATCATCTTTCTGTTCTATCATGTTAGCCAAGCTGATAGGTATAATGTGGTACCTCAAAGTTGTTTTGATTTGCATCTATCTAATCAATAGTGATTTAGAGAATATTTTATATGACTATAGATATCTTTAATTTCTTCCTCTGAAAACTGCCTGTTCATATGATTTGACCATGTATCAGTTGGGGAATGACTTGTACTCTTGTGCATTTGACTCAGTTCTCTACATATTTTAGAAATGAGGACTTTATTACAGACACTAGTTTCAAAAATTCTTTCCCAGTTTTCTGCTTCCCTCCTAACCTTGGTTGCATTGGATTTGGTTGTGCAAAATCTTATCAGTTCAATGTAATCAAAATTATCCATTTTGCACTTCATAATGCTTTCTGTCTCTTTAGGCAAAAATTCTTCCCTTCTCCATAAATCTTATAAATACACTATTTCTAGCTCCACTTATTTGTTTATAGTATCACTTTTTATACCTACATCATGTATCCATTTGGACATTTTTCTTGTGTACGATGTCAGACATTGGTCTATGACTAGTTTCTGCCATGCTGTTTCCCAGTTTTCCTAGCAGTTTTTGTCAAACAGTAAGTTCTTATCCCAGAAGCTAGGGTCCTTTGAGATGTGGCAGAGCTAGCCCATGTTCCCTAGCATTTTTTTTCATTAGTTCCCTTGATATTCTGGACCTTTTGTTCTTCCAGATGAATTTACATATTATTTTTTCTAGCTCTAGAAAATGATTACCTGATAATTTGATTGGTATGGCCCTGAATAAGTAAATTAATTTTGGTACAATTGTCATTTTTATTATATTGGCTTGACCCACCTACGAGCAACTGATGTTTTCCCACTTACAAAGATCTGATTTTACTTGTGTGAAACGTGTTTTGTAATTGTGTTCATATAATCTTGGGTTTGTTTTGGCAGATAGACTCCCAAATATTTTATAGTGTCTACTCAAGCTTTAAATGAGATTTCTCTTTTTATCTCCTGCTGTTGGGCTTTGTTAGTAAATATATAGAAATGCAGAAAATTTATGCGGGTTTATTTTTGTAACAATTTTGCCAAAATTGTTTATTATTTCAAGTAGCTTTTTACTTGTTTGTCTGGGATTCTCTAAGTATATCATCACATCATATGCAAAGAGTGATAACTTAGTTTCTTCTTTGCCTGTTCTAATTTCTTCACTTTCTTTTTCTTCCCTTATTGCTACAGCTAATATTTCTAGCACCATATTGAATAACAGTAGTGATAATGAACATCCTTGTTTCACCCCTAATCTTAGTGGAAATTCATCTAGCTTATCCCCACTGTATAAAATGCTTGCTGAAAGTTTTAGGTAGATGCTGCTTATGATTTTATGGAAAGTTCCATTTATTCCTATGTTCTCCAGTGTTTTCAATATGAATGGATGTTGTATTTTGTCAGAAGCTTTTTCTGCATCTATTGAGATAATCATGTAGTTCTGTTAATTTTGTTGTTGATATGATCAATAATGTTAATAGTTTTGCTAATATTGAACCAGCCCTGCATTCCTGGTATATATCCTACCTCATCATATTGTATTATTCTTGTGATTAGTTGCTGTATTCTTTTTGCAAATATCTTATTTAAAATTTTTGTATCTATAGTCATTAAAGAAATCAGTCTATACTTTTCTTTCTCTGTTTTGACTCTTCCTGGTTTATGTATCAAAACCATATTTTTATCATAAAAAATATTTGGGAGGACTCCTTCCCCAATTTTCCCAGATAGTCCATATAATCCTGGAATTAACTGTTCTTTAAGTGTTTGACAGAATTCACTTGTGAATTCATCTGGCTCTGGAGATTTTTTTCTAAGGAGTTCATTGATGGCTTGTTCAATTTCTTTTTCTGAGATGGTGTTATTTAAGAACTCAACTTCCTCTTTTGTTAATCTGGGCAATTTGTATCTTTTAAAATAATCATTCATTTCATTTAGATTGTCCAATTTATGGGCATACAGTTGGGCAAAATAATTTCTTATCATTGTTTAAATTTCCTCCTCATTGGAAGTGAGTTCACTGTTTTCATTTTTGATATTGGCAATTTGGTTTTCTTCTTTCTTTTTAAATCAAATTGAGCAAAGGTTTATCACTTTTCTTTCTTAATTTTCAATTTTCTTAATTTCAATTTTATTAATCTCTCCTTTGGTTTTCAGTATTTCTAATTTGATATTTACTTGAGAATTTTCAATTTGTTCTTTTTCAAGCTTTTTCAGCTGCATTCCCAATTCATTGATCTCCTTTTTCTCTGTTTTATTGATGTAGGCATTCAAAGATATAAAACTTCCCCTAAGAACTGCTTTTGCAGTATCCCATAAGATTTGGTAGGTTGTCTCATTATTGTCATTCTATTAAATGTAATTGTTGATTGCTTCTATTATTTGCTGTTTTACCCACTCATTCTTCAGGATTAGATTATTTAGTTTCCAATTAGTCTTTGGTCTATCTTTCCATGGCCTTTTATTACATAAAATTTTTATTGCAGTATGATTTGAGAAGGATGCATTTACTATCTGTGCCTTTCTATACTGGATTGTGAGGTTTTTACACCATAGCACATGGTCAACTTTTGTATTGGTGCCATGTATCTCTGAGAAAAAAGGTATATTTCTTTCTATCCCCATTCGGTTTTCTCCAGAGATCTATCATATGTACCTTCTCCAGATTTTTATTTACCTCTTTAATTTCTTTCTTGTTTATTCTGAGGTTAGATTTATCAAGTTCAGGGAGGGGGAGGGGGAGGTCCTCCACTAGTATAGTTTTGCTCTCTATTTCTTCCTATAACTCCCTTAACTTCTTCTCTAAGAATTTGGTTGCTGTACCACTTGAAACATACATATTTAGTAATGATATTGCTATGGTGCCTTTTAGAACTTAAGATTTTTTAAAAAATTAAAAATGGTCTTTATATGTAAAGGGGCACAGATAAAACATTTTAAAAAGCTAAAAAAGGCAAAGTCATCAAACATATTTAAATGTGAAACACTTTTGTGATGACCCATAAGCATCCATCAAGATATACCATTCCACTTTCTATATTGTCCATAGGAACTTTTTTTTGAGATTGAATCTCCCTATGCCACAGTGACTGTAACTGCAATAGCCATTCATTGGCCCAATACCAATGCTGAGATATAAGGAAGTTTCTACCTGCTCTGTTTCTCCAACTTGAGCCTCTTCTTACAAAATCTTCCACTTTCCAAGGTTAATGACATTGGGAACATTTGATTGATTTTAGTTCTACTATAGTTCAGAACTCTGGAATTCAAGTGATCCATCTGATTTGAATTTTCCCATTTGCAGGTATTAGAGTTATACGACACCACATTGAGCCCTACCAGGATACTTTTATTTTTTTTCTAGGGGAATGAGGCCAACCTGTAATTTCATATATGTGAGAAAAACTCTATACTTACTGGAATTGAGATCCTTGCTTCTCTATAATTCTTAATCCTCTACTTGTGAGTTGTCTACAAGAGCTTTCTGAAACTGCCTTGTGGAAGCTAATTAGCTTCACAGAAGATACAGCTCTGGTCCTGGAGCCAGGAAGAACTGAGTTCAAATATGATGTCAGATACTTACAAGCTATATCACCTTGGGTCAATCTCATAAAATTTTTGCCTGTTTACTCACTATAAAAATGGGTATAGGAAGGGTTATCTGAGGATAAAATGAGGTTATATTTCTAAGTCACTTAACACTATATACCTGGCCTGTGGTAAGAGCTAGATAAATGCTTTTTTGCTTACCCTTTTAAACAAGTATTATTCATCACTGTAGAAATGTTAGACTTACTAAAATTCACTGCAGAATTTCCATTGCCCTCCATGAATACTTAAAGCAAGTTTCTCAGTCTTGCATTATTGCTGTTGGGAACTTTTGTGGCTAACTACTATGGTAGACTATTTTTTAAGCCTATCAGCTACTCAGGGGTCCAAAAGAATTGGTTCAATTAAATGAGGCTTTAATTATTTATAGAAGGCTTTATTTACAAAATGTAAATTAGTTTTCTCAACTGTTCACAGGTTCATGGATTTAGAAATGAAAAGGATATCATAATTCATTGAATTCAACCTTCTCATTTTATAGATTAGGAAACTGGGCAAAGTTTACTGCACTGATAACATTAGTATAGCTCTTTAAGGTTGTCAAAGTGCTTTATACATATCTCATTTAATCTTCATAATACTGTGTTGTTTGTGCTGTTATCTCCATTTTCTATATAAGGGAAATCAAGCTAAGAAAGATTAAGTGATTTGTCTAGTCACATTTTTGGTACTGAGGTTGAATTTGAACTCAGTCTCAGCACTCTATCTGCTACTATACACACACACACACACACACACACACACACACACACACACACACACACACACACTTGTATATATTCCCTCTATAAATACCCTAATACTGAAAGAGGTCTCATGAGTTACAAATAACATCTTTCCATGTAGGAATGTAAACAGTTCAACTTTAATGAGTTCTTTAGGACTTTTCTTTCATGTTTATCTTTTCAAGGTTGTTTTGATTCTTGTATTTGAAAGTCAAATTTTATATTCAACTCTGATCTTTTCAACAAGAATGCTTGGAAGTCCTCTATTTCATTGAAGTTCCATGTTTTCCCCTGAAGTATTATAATCAGTTTTGCTGGGCAGGTGATTCTTGGTTTTAATCCTACCTCTTTTGATCTATGGAATATCATATTCTAAGCCCTTTGATCCCTCAGTGTAGAAGCTTCTAAATTCTGTGTTACACTGATTTTATTTCCACAATACTCAAATTGCTTCTTTCTGGCTGCTTGCAATATTTTCTCCTTGACCTGGGAATGCTGGAATTTGACTACACTATTCCTAGGAGTTTTCCTTTTGGAATCTCCTTCAGGAGGTGATCATTGAATTCTTTCCATTTCTATTTTACTCTCTGGTTCTAGAATATCAGGGCAATTTTCTTTGATAATTTCTTGAAAGTTGATGTCTAGGCTCTGTTTGTGATTATGATTTTCAGGTAGACCAATAATTTTTATATTATGTCTCCTAGATCTATTTTCCAGGTCAATTGTTTTTCCAATGAGATATTTCACATTGTTTTCCATTCTTTTGGTTTTGTTTGATTATTTCTTGGTGTCTTATAAAGTCATTAATTTCCATCCACTCTATTCTAATTTTTAAAGAACTGTTTTCTTCAGTGAGCTTCTGGACCTCCTTTTCCATTTGGCCAATTATGCTTTTTAAGGCATTTTTCTCCTCATTGACTTTTTGGACCTCTTTTGCCATTTGGGTTAGTCTGTTTTTAAAGGTGTTATTTTCTTCATCATTTTTTTTGGGTCTCCTTTAGAAAACTGTTGACTCCTTTTTCATGATTTTCTTGCATTGCTCTCATTTTTATTCCCAATGTTTCCTCTGCTTCTCTTACTTGATTTTCAAAATCCTTTTTGAGCTCTTCCATGGCCTGAGACCATTTCATGCTTGTTTTGGAGGCTTCAGATATAGGAGCCTTGACTTTGCTGTCTTTCTCCTGTCGTATGATTTGTCCTTCCTCTGGTTTTATGCTTTGATCTTTCTCATCCAAAAGAAAGGAAGGAAATACCTTTTCACCAAGAAAGTAACTTTCTATGTTTTTTTCCCCCTTTGGGGGCATTTTCCCAGCCAATTACTTGACTTTTGAGCCTTCTGTTAAGTGGAAAATATACTACCCCAGGTTTCAGCAGTTTTGCATAGTTCTTTTCAAGGATGTCTCTGGGGATCTGTAAATTCTCAGTTCCTCCAAATTGGTATAAACAAGGGAAAGGTGTTTACTCCTCTCTTGTCCTGTGCTTTGGGGTCTGAGCAACCACAAATGCTCTTTTCTGCCTTGTAACTGTGAGTAGGATTCCCTTTCCACAGCTGCCATTAGCTCCACTATGCCATCACTCCTCCTCATCCCATGACCACTCAGGGGAGAGACCCAGAATAGGCCCAGAGCTTCAGATATGACTTCTGCTGAGGCAGTGACTGCCACCACCCTGGGACCAGTGAAGGGGCCAGGCCATGCTCCCCTCTCACTCAAATGAGAGATCTTTCTCACTAACTTTTGGAGCTGTCTTTGTATTTGTAGGCTGAGAAATCTGGAAACCACAGTAGCCACTCATGTTTCAGCACCATGCTGCCTGCTCTAGTTTGGTCTACCTGGTGAAGCCCAGGCTGGGCTGCACTCCAGTCTGAGCCTAGTGCAATAGACCCTTCTTGTCGACCTTCCAGGTTGTCTTGGGCTGAAAATGTGTTTAACTCTGACATTTTGTGGTTTCTGCTGCTCTAGAATTTGTTTAGAGTCATTTTTAGGGGTGTTTTAATGGCTTTGGAGGGAAAGCTGGAGAAGCTTCATGCTTGTGCTCCACCATCTTAGCTCTGTCCCCTTAATATGTAGTTTTCTAAGTCAGGGATACTTACATATAGTTTAATGGCCACCATTTCTATTTAAGTTTAACACCACTGCACTATACCATATTTATGTGTGACTAGGCTCAATTTTTCTGCTTTTTAGGCATTATCAATTCTAAAGTGATGCTATAATTGTCTCTTTTTAATCCTCTTCAACAATTCCTTATGATATGGAGGTATGACTAACAGTCTACACCATTGTTATATCTCCCTATCCTCTGAAAGATCAAGTTTTCAGCAAGGCTCATAGAGAACTTTTCAATATTTTTCTCCTATATCTATTCAGTGCTTCTAGATGCCACGTTTCTGGTTTTTCCATTAGTCAACTCACTGAGACTCAGTTCTTTAATTGTGTTGGGACTTGTTTGCAGGAACAACAACACGAATGAAAGCAAGGATTGTACCAGATAATATTCGGTGATCCTTTCCATTTCTAATATCTAAATTGATCAGTGACATTTTGGTCAACTTGATCAATTACTCTTGAAAGCATCTTTCATTGTCTATCATCGATTTCCTAGTTGTCACCCAGAGTCAATAGGACTCTACTTATCAACCAGGTGCAAACCCAAACCTTGATTAGTAAAAGCAAGTTCTCTTACTCACTGAAAGACTGTGATTTCAACTTTATTTTTTAATTACATGTAATTAATAGCAAGGATGCTTGATGTGAACTTAAAAAGCTCAAGACATTATCAAGTGAATGAAAAATATAGTTTTTCTTAATTCTCTTTCTTGGCATTTTTTGTAAGTATGTTAGAATTTTAAATTGGTTTAATTACTCTAAACAAAACCCACATGGAATAGAGTAAATGCAATTAAAAGCTAATCTGTTTGTGTAGAATGGATAAAATCAGGGTTACTTAAAACTAAATAAACTAAAATTAATAAATGTGATCTACAGGGAACTTGAACAGTTTTGTATATAATGTGTATAATTATACACCTATTATTTTGCATGCCTATATGAGATAAATAGGAAATAGTTTACTGATTAAATCACTTGATTCAACTAGTCTGTGTGTTTCAGAGAAATCATTAAAAATGGAATTAGCTGTTGAGCAATGGTCTACATGAGCAATTCTTAGGGGCTCCCATTTCTGGAGCTTATCCCATGTTCCAGTGAAGCTCATTAACTCATCTACAGTATAGGCTATTTAAAATGTGTTCCTTCCAAAGGATTTAAATTAAATTCTTCTATGTGTATTTATTGATATGAAGATGATTGCAAAAAATAGATTATGTTGTCAATGGTGACAAGAAATTCAGTTTAGTTTTTCCTTTGCAATTGTAGAGCAAAGATGTATTTTTTTTCCAGAATACAAAGATAATGTTGTAATATTATCTCAAAGACCTTTAGAATCAGTTCTAAGTACTTGTTAAATATTAATAAAAGCATAGAACTGTTTAACTGAATGTCAGAATAAGCCAATCATTGGTACAAACTAGAACATTTGGAATCTGAAAATCTCTCAAAATTCCTAAAAGTGGAAGAAAAAACTTCTTCCATTAACCAATACCTTTTTCCTAACTTTTTTGTTTCTGATGAATGCACTACCATCCTTTCAGTCCCCCAGTTTGGTGACCCATTTTGCCTGCCATAGACAGTTACAAAGTCTTGTCAAATCTAGCCTCCATGATATTTCTTGCATCCATTGCTTTCTCTTTGATCATACAAAGATCATGCTATTTCATATCCTCATCACCTCTCATCTGAAGTGTTTGAAATAGTCTTCTAATTTGTCTCCTTACCCTGAGTCTCTCCTCTCATTCTCATAACTACCAAATTGATATTCCTAAAACATGAATTGGACACTTTGACTGCTCTCATCATGAAGCTTCCATAACTCCCTGTGGTCTTTAGAATAATTTAAAAAAATAATTTGGCATTTGGAGTCCCATACTCAGTTTCTTTCGTGTATATATATATATATGTATATATATATACATATATATATATATATAAATATATAATTCTATCTACATAGATATATAGAATAATATAGATATATGGAATAATTATATATATATATATACATACACACACGTATATGTATATTTATAATATATATTTCAACCAAACTGCCCTACTTGCTCTTTCCCATATGCCACATTCTATCTTCTATGTCTCTGTGTGTGCTTTTGTGTGAGCTATACCTCCATATCTTTCTGATCTTCATAGTTATGAATGTCTTTCAAAATTATTTTGTGTTTATTTTGTATATATTTCTTTATCTATATGTTGGACAATACCACTTGTCACACCAAGTGTAAGTTCTTTGATGGGTCAGATTATACTAGTCAATGGGCATCCATTTGTTAGCTTATGTATGGTGTCCTCTTCCTGCTTCCAACCCACATAAGGGGCTTAGTGACACTGTTTCTTGGAAAAGGTGATAATGTGATTTTGAACCACAGTTAGACTTTACATTGACCTCCAGGTATTGTGCCCTGGGTATTTGCCTTCCACTTGGCATGGTAAAAAAAAGGTCACTTGATTGCTTAGAAGGACAAACAAAATGCCATATAACCTGGTATGGATTACAAAAAGTAGATGTTGAAGTCCTTATCTTTCCTCCAGCTGCCATGTTAACTTTATTCTCTTATGTCTCTGTTTTGTTTGGTCTTTCCTGATTTTACATGAAAGGGTATTAGAAACAGAATAATAAACTTAGGAGTTTCAAAAATTTAAAAGATATGTCAGAGGTCTAGTTTTGGATCAAGAGTAGTTGTAAACTGTTTGACCCAACCAGTAATGGGTGAACCCAGCAACTGATAGCCATGTTCTTATATAACCAAGGAAATGATTCATTCATCAGATATACCATACTTATAAAACATACTTGAGAGTGGGAGGAATTTGAAATTTGAGCCTACTTGCAAGTTTGAAGTAGAGGAGATGGCTTGGGAACTGACAGAATGAAGTGGCAGAGGTTAAGAGTCTGTCCAGGAGAGCAGAGCCAAGATGGCAGAGTAAGAGCAAGTACTCACATAAGCTCTCAGACAAACTCTTTCAGACACCTCTATAAAGAGAATATGAATAAATTTTAAGAGTGGCAGAATCCAATAGAAGACAGTGTGGCAGATTTCCAACCTAGCGCAGCCTGAAAGCTTGGTGGGAAGGATCTGTTTCACAAGGCTGGAGGAGCACACAGCACACAGGCTGTACTAGTGCAGATCCCACCATAGCAAAGCCATGCAGGAAGCCCCAGGCAGTCTGAAGTAGTAGCAGCACTTCAGATTCTCAAACATATTCATCCAAGATGAGAGTCCAATGGAGCTTAACAAGAGAGAATTGCAGAACCCCAGGTAACTGAGGCAGCCACTCTTGTGAATGTCAGCCCACAGATTAAATGCCTGTAAGACACCTACTTGAACTTCCAGGAGCCAAGATGGCAGACTGATCTGTAAATGCTATCCCTCTCCATTTATTGACTTTGAAAAATCCAGAGAATATTCTACAGGAAGAATTCTAGAACAATGGAATTAGTTGAAGAGGTAAACAGTCTTTTAAACTGTGAGGCCAGGAAAATCACAAAGGGGGTTCTCTCTTGCTGTGGCTGAAGGAACAAGTGAAGGACTAGAGTTGTCCCAGACAGCCCTATCTCAGAGAACTGGAAGGAGATCCTGAGCACCCATAATCACCAAAATCAGGACCCTAGGTGTACCTCAGCACAGCCAGGGGAATTAAGAAGACACTAGCTCAGACAGGGTTCACTAAACACTAAGCTTGCATATACTCTAACTCAGGAGAAGAGACCTCCTGTGGCAGGACCACCTCTCCCCAACACTTAACACAGAAAGCTCCAGAGTAACTTCAAGGAAATTCAGAAAAACTTCACTTGGCCTCTGCTTTGGCACACCAGCCAGCTCAGCACCAAATAAGCTGTAACATTTTTGCTTCTAATTGAAAGAACCAGAGGCTATAATATACAAAGCCTCAAGTTCTAAGTACAAGAACTATGGGAAAGAGCCCCCTGTGCCCCAGAAGTAGAGATTCACTTTAAAAGTCAGAAAAAAATGTGATCATCATGAACAAGAAGCAAACTTGAAAAGAAAAGATCATAGAATCTTTCTATGGTGAAAAGGACCAAAACAAAAGTACCAGAGAGGCCAGCATTGAGACTGTTCTCACATCTAAAACTTCAGATGGAAATATGAACTGATTTCAAGCCCAAAGAGCATTCTTGGAAGAGCTCAAGAAGGAATTTAAAAGCCAAATTTGAGAAGTAGAGGGAAAACAGGCCAGTTGCTTTAAAAATATGAAAAAAGAAATCATGGAAGAAATTAAAAGGAAAATCGAACAAATGCAAAAAGGAAGCAAAAACCCTAACTGGGAAATTGAACAAATGGAAAAGGAAGTGCAAAACCTAGCTGGAAAAAAAATAACTCCTTAAAAGGAACAATTGGGCAAATGGAAAAGAAGATGCAAAAGTTAACTGAAGAAAACAATCTGTTAAAATTGCAATTGGGCACATAGAAGCTAGTGATTTTATGAGACATCAAGAATCAATCAAAGAGAATCTAAAGAATGAAAAAATAGAAGGGGCAGAGCCAAGATGGTGGAGTAGAGAGATGCACATACAGTAGCTCTTCCCCCACAGCCCATAAAATACCTGTAAAAAATTACTCTCAGCAAATTCTAGAGCAGCAGAAATCACAGAGCAACACAGTGAAAGAGATTTCCAGCCAAGGGTGGTCTGGATGACTGGCAGGAAAGGTCTTTTGCACACAGGGTGGAGTGTAGCCCAGCCTTGGACACATGACACTGGTGGGGAGCAGGACCAGAGCAGGCCTCAGGGGCAGGGTCCCCAGTAGTGGAGGTTCCCAGGTCCCTCAACCCACAGGCACCAAATAGAGCTTTGGATGCCAGTGAGGGGTTTTTTTGAAAAGCGGAAGGAGAGCAAGGTTCCCCCCGCCCCCTTGCCCCGGCCCTAGGTGGCAGTTGTGGTAGCAGCAGTAACCTCCGTTTCTGGAGCTCTCAGCCTAAAGACACTGGGGGAATTGAGTGATTGATCTGAACCTCAGCACTGAGTGGTAGCCCTGCCCTCTATCTAAAGCCCTTGGGGAATTGAGCCACTTATCTGAATCTCAGCTCTGAACAGGGTCCTAGGGCATGGCAGAGATGAGGTGGTTGTGGAGTGGGAAGTCTACTACTTGCAGATTCTGGGCAAAAAAGCTTTTGGTTGTTCCTGTAACAGTGCACAGGCCAGGTAAGGAGTAAACTCCTCTCCCTTGATTGTGCCACCTTGCAGTAACTGAGAACTTACAGGTCCCCAGAGTGTACCCTCCTCTTAACAAAGGACTCAAAAGTGAAGTATTATAACCAAGGATCAATTACTCAGCAAAACTGAGAATAATATGTGAGGCAAGGAGACAGACATTCAATGAAATAAGGGATTTTCAGAGCTTCCTGATTAATAGGCCAGAGCTCAATAGAAAATCAGATCTTCAAACACAAGTCTCAAGAGAGGCATAAACAGGTAAACTTGGGGGAAAAAACTTGTTATTCAATTTGGGCAAACTGTTTATAACCCTATAAGGGAAGATGATACTTGTTATTTTTGAGAATTTTGTATTTATTATGATATATAAAAGATATACATTCATAGAGCAAGTTGGAGCCTTGATTTCATGATAAAAATGTGATTTAAGGATGGGTAGCAATTGTAACAGGAGATGTGAACAGGAGGAGGCAGAAAAAGGTAAGTTACATCCCAAGAAAGGCAGAAAAACATATTAGAGTAGAAGGAAATGGAAGGGAAAAGAGCATTGTTTGAGATTTACCATCATCTGATTTGGTTCAAGGAGGGAATAACAAATTCAGTTAAGTATAGAAATCTAACTAGCTCTATAGGTAATAAGAAGGAAAGAGGAAAAAAAGGAGAAAGGAGGCTAATAACTAGCTCCATAACCGGTAGGAGGGGAAAGGGGAAAGTAAAGGCATGGGGGGCTAATAGGGAGAGAAGAATTAGTAAGGGAAAAGGGGACTAAAAGGGAGGGGGGCTGAAAGGGGGTGGTCAAAATGAAAACTCTATTATGGAGGAGAAGGAAGAAGGGAGAACTAAAAACATAAACAGGGGGAAAGAGGATGGAGCGAATGACACAGATAGTAATCATAACTGTGAATGTTAATGGGATGAACTCTCCCATAAAACAAGGCGGTTAGCAGAATGAATTGAAAAACCATAATCCAACAATATGTTGTTTACAAGAAACACATTTGAAACAGGGGAATACACACAGGGTAAAGGTAAAGGTTGGAGCAGAATACATTATGCTTCAGCTAATGTAAAAAAAAAAAGCAGGGCTAGTGATCCTAATATCAGACAAAAACAAAAGCAGAAATTGATCCAATTAAAAGAGATAAAGAAGGAAACTATATCCTGCTAAAAGGCACCATAGGCAATGAAGCAGTATCATTACTAAACATATATACACCAAGTGGTATAGCATTCAAATTCTGAGAGAAAAAGTTAAGGGAGTTACAGGAAGAAATAGATAGAAAGACTATATTAATAGGGAACCTCAACATCCCCCTCTCTGAACTTGACAAATCTAACCTCAAAATAAACCAGAAAGAAAACTCTGGATAAGATAGATGCAATAGATCTCTGGAGGAAATTGAATGAGGAGAGAAAGGAATATACCTTTTTCTCAGCGCTATATGACACATATACAAAAACTTGTATATGTTTTATACATGTACATGGGTTATAATGTACTAGACCATAAAAACCTCACAATCCAGTGCAGAAAGGCAGCAATAATTAATGCATTCTTCTCAGTTCATAATACAAAAAAAATACATGTAACAAAAGTCCAGGGAAGGATAGACCAAAAATTAAGTGGAAACTAAATAATCTAATCCTAAAGAAGGAGGAGGGTAAACAACAAATCATAACCATCAACAAACATATTCAAGAAAATGACAATAATAAGACAATTTACCAAAACTTTTGGAATACTGCAAAAGCAATTCTGAGGGGGAATTTTATATCTTTGAATGCCTACATGAATAAAATAGAGAAAGAGGAGATCAATGAATTGAGCATGCAGTTGAAAAACTAGAAAAAGAACAAATTGAAAATCTCCAAGTAAATACCAAATGAGAAATACTGAAAATCAAAGGAGAGATTAATAAAAATATAATTAAGAAAACTGTTGAACCAATAAATAAAACTTAGTTGATTCTATGAAAAAACTAATAAAATTGATAAACCTTTGGTAAATTTGATTTTTAAAAAAGAAAGAAAACCAAATTGCCATTATCAAAAATGAAAAGGGTGAACTCACCTTCAATGAGGAGGAAATGCAATAGTTAGAAATTACTTTGCCCAACCATATGCTCATAAATTTGACAATCTATGTGAGATGGATGAATATTTATAAAAAAACATAACTTTCCCAGAATAACAGAAGAGGAAGGTTAGTACTGAAATAACTCCATCTCAGAAAAAAGAAATTGAACAATCCATCAACATAGGAAAACAAATCTCCAGGGCAGGAGGGATTTACAAGTGAATTATATCAAATGTTTAAAGAACAATTAATTCAAACAATAGAGACTACTTGGTAAAATGGTTCCAAAGTTCCTTTTATGGTACAAGTATAATTCTGATCCTCATACCAGGAAGAGCCAAAACAGAGAAAGAAAATTATTGGCAATTCCCCTAATGAATATAGATGTAAAACTTTTAAATAAGATATTAGCAAAAGCAATACAGCTACTTATCATGAGAATAATACATTATGATCAAGTAGGATTTATACAAAGAATATAGTACTGACTCAGTATTAACAAAACTTTCAGTATTAATGATCATATCATCAACAAAACTAACAGAAAGCATATCATTATCTCAATAGATGCAGAAAAAGCTTTTGACAAAATACAACACCTATTCCTATTGAAACCACTGGGAAGTATAGGAATAAATGAAGCCTTTCATAAAATAATAAGCAGTATTTACTTAAAATGATCAACAAGCATTATATGTAATGGGGATAAGTTAGATGCATTTCCAATAAGATCAGGTGTGAAATAAGGATGTCCGTTATCACCACTGTTATTCAATATGGTACTAGAAATGTTAGCTTTAGCAATAAAAGAAAAATAAAGAATTAAAATAGGCAAAGAAGAAATTAAGTTATCATTCTTTGTTGATGATATGATGATATACTAAGAGAATCTCAGAGAATC
This sequence comes from Potorous gilbertii, assembly GCA_028658325.1. Lineage (NCBI taxonomy): Eukaryota > Metazoa > Chordata > Mammalia > Diprotodontia > Potoroidae > Potorous > Potorous gilbertii. Next base: position 445,118,360 of record CM053770.1, read on the forward strand.
AAATAAAAAACACTTGAAATAATATTCAACTTTGGCAAAGTCGCAGGTTACAAAAGAAACCCAGATAAATCATCTACATTTCTATCTATATATTACTACGAAAGCTCAACATCAAAGAGAAATCCTATTTAAAGCTCCAGTGGACATTATAAAATATCTGAGAGTCCACCTGCCAAAACAAACCCAGGGAATATATGAATACAATTAGAAAACTTTTTTTTGCCCAAATAAAGACAGATCTAAATAACTGGAAAAACATCTGTTGCTCATTGGTAGACTAAGCTAATATAATAAAAATGACAATTCTAACTAAATTAATAAACTTATTCAGTGCCATATCAATCAAACTACTAGATAATTATTTTCCAGAGCTAAAAAAGTAATATCAAAATTCATCAGGAAGAACAAAAGGTCCATAATATCAAGGGAACTAATGAAAAAGAAATGCTAGGGAAGGTGGCCTAGCCCTATCAGATCTCAATTGTATTATAAAGCAGCAATCATCAAAACCACTTGATACTGGCTAAGAAATAGAAAAATAGGCCAGTGAAATAGGTTAGGTACTCAAGACATAGTAGTCAATGAATATAGCAGTCTACTTTTTTGATAAACCCAAGGACCCTAGCTTCTAGGATAAGAACTCAGTGCTTGCCAAAAACTCCTGGGAAAACTGGGTAACAGTGTGGTGGAAACTGGGCACACATCAGTGCCTCACCGTGCACAAAATAAAATAAAGAATAATACTATAAACCAATTGGAGGAACAAGGAATAGTTTATTTGTCAGAACGAAGAATGGAGAAATTTTTGACCAAATAAGAGATAGAGAATGTTATAAAGTGCAAAATGCATAATTTTGATTACAATAAATCAAAAAGTTTTTGCATAAATAAACCCAGTGCCTCCAACAGGAGCAAAGCAGAAAACTGGGAAAGAATTTTTGCAACTAGTGTCTGTGATATAAGGCCTAATTTCTAAAATATATAGAAAACTGAATAAAATGTACAAGGATATGTCATTCCCCTATTGATAAATGATCAAAAATATGAACAGGCAGTTTTCAGAGCAAAAAATTAATGCTATTTATAGTCATGTGAAAAAATGATCTAAATTTAGTCATGTAAAAATGCTAAATATATGGATTAGAGAGATGCAAATCAAAACAGCTCTGAGATACTACATCAGACCTGTCAGATTGGCTAACATGACAAAACATGAAGATGATAAATGTTGGAGAAAATATGGGAGAGTTGGAACATTCCTTGTTGTTGGAGCTGTGAGCTGATCCAACTAGTCTGGAGAGCAATTTGGAACTATGCCCAAAGGGCTACAAAAATGTGCATATCCTTTGACCCAGCAATATCATTTCTAGGACTGTATCTCAAAGAGATCATAAAAATGGGAAAGGGTCCTACATGTACAAAAATATTTATAGCAGCTCTCTTTGTGATGTCCAAGAACTGGAAATTGAGGGAATGCCCATCGACTAGGAAATGACTTAACAAGACATGGTATATGAATGTAATGGAATACTATTGTGCTATAAGAAACAATGAACAGGAAGCCTTCAGAAAGGCCTGGAAGGACTTATATGAACTGATGCTGAGTGAAAAGAGTACAACCTGGAGAACCTTGTACACAGCAACAACCACAGTGTGTCTGGAATTTTTCTGGTAGATTTAGCCCTTCATAGCAATGCAAGGACCTAAAAAATTCCCAATGGATTCTTGAGGCAAAATGCTTTCCCCATTCAGAGAACGAATTATAGAATTGCATCACAGAATGAAGCAGACTATTTTCTCTTGTGTCATGTTTTGTTGTTTTTTTGTGGTTTCTCCCATTTATTTTAATTCTTCTATGCAACACGACTAACATGAAAATGTCTTTAATGAGTATATATGTGTAGAACCTATATAGCATTGCACTCTGTGTTGAGGAGGGAAGGTGAAAGTAGTGGGGTGGGAGGAGGAGAAAATCTAAGATATATGGAAGCAGTTGTAGAAAACTGAAAACAAATGAATCAAATTTTAAAAATACAAAAGGAATAAAAAATCGTAACCATAAAAAAAAGGGTATGTTCAGTTTTAGGTTCATGCCTTTATAGTTTGGGTTTTACTATTTCTTGTAAATTTCTCTATTATAGGTTAATTTATATTGATTAGTTGATGAGTATTGAAGAGAAATCAATTAAATTGATAATGTAGTTCTAATCTCTGGTGATGATATTGTGAGAGAAAATGTCAGACAGGGCTCAACAAAATAGCGTTATAAGAAATCCGTTGTCCCACAGGTGTTTCTACCAAGCTGTTGGAAAGATGTAGTCATTCCCTTTCTAGGCATCTAAACTGCTACTTCAGGCTTTCATCACCTCTCACTAGAACTATTCTAATAATCCAAAATATCAGTTAGGAACGTAAGTCTAGAGTCTCACTACATGCGTAAATGTTTATTTGCTTGGTTACTTTACTTTACTTGGTTACTAATGTCATGATTATTGCTTTATCATGCCAGTCATCTAGAGTCCTTTTTACTTTTCCTCATATTTCTAGGCTTTTAGTACCTTTACCATCCTGGCTTTTCTTCCTTGAACATACTGCAGATTATCAATATCCCAGCTAAAACTGGCATCAAGGACTGAGCACAATATCTGTCCTGATGTGGCATGACCAGTATAGAACAAGATGATATTTCATCTCTATTTTCTGGAACAAAACAAAACAAAAGAAGCCAGAGATTATATTAGTGTTGACAGTCACATCAGGCATTCTATTGAGATTCTAGTCAATGATAAGTCCCAAGTCTAGATAGATTCTCCCCAAGCCAATTCTATATTTTGTGCAACTGACTATTTGGAAACTAAATGTAGGACTTTCCATGTGTTTCAATTAAGTTTTATATTATTTGATTAGGATCATGTTTTCTGGATCTTTTGTTATTCTTTTCCCCTAATCCTTTGTGTTAACTGTCTCTTCTAAATTTGAGTCATTGATAAAGCTTATGTGTGCCATTAATAAAAATTCAAATCTGTGGTAAATAGATTGAATAAATTAGAAACAAGAATAAAGCAATGCTCTGCTCTGGTTCTAGCACCTAAGCCTCAAAGATTGAAGGAAATGGAGTGATCTATAAACCCCAAGGATATTTCATTTTGTAGAGTTCAATATCTTACAGATCATGATTAAATATGTCAATACACTTCTTAGGACTAGATGTAAGTTCCCCTTCACCCAATGCTAGTGACCAGAGTGACCTGCCCTGCAAATCAGAGCTTAATAATAAATGAAAAAAAAAAGATACTCAATAATAAGGAGGTACATGAAAAGGTTATTTTCCTCTCAAAAGTTCAAGATAACAGATATAAAAGAGGAATGTTAGAAAATACAGACAGGGACAGCAACAGTAAGAGAATAAGAGCAGAAAAATTTAAGTAAGAGACTTTTTCCTAAATGTACAAAAAGAGATAGAGGTGAGAGGTAGGCTTAGAACATTATGGACAGAAACAGAACTTGGTGACATCCTGGCTACAAGTAAATTGTTAGGTTTTTAGTGAGGCTATATTACAAACTGGGAGGGTGCATAAAAGAGAATTTGAGACAGAGAAACAGAAGGGGAATGTGTCATGTACCCAGGTGAAATTAGAAGACAACAATGAGAGGAGGTGACTGTGGTGGTTTCTCAGGAAGAGAAGAACCTCCAGGAGACTGAATGAAGGAAGAGGTGGGGAAACAATTAAAAAGAGGAGGGAAAGAGAGAGAAACCTTGTTTTGTGGGTCAGAAAGGATTCTACTGGTAAATGCTCTTATGCCTAAAGAAGGATGTTCTGTGAAAGGAGATGGGAATTTTATGCTAAATGTTGTCCATGGGGTTTGAGACTGTCAAAGAGAAAAGAAAAAAAGACTTCTGGGTCTGTTGGATTCATAAGAGAATTGTATCAAAATTTTAGTGCAAAATTAATACCCATACTTAAAATTACTCTCGAAATTGAGATAGTACCCTATCTTTTAAAGAACACACTTAACTTTCGCAATATAATTCTTTTATAGAAAATATAATCAAAATACCTAAACCAGGAAAGAATAAGAAAAAAGTTACAAACAATATCATTAATGAGTATTGATTTAAAAGTTTTGAGCAAAATTCTGTCAGACAACACTGATTTATCAAAAACTATTTATTATTTCCAAGTGTGATTTATACTAGCAACATGACTATCAGTCCACATTAAGAAAACAAATACCACAATCATTATATTAAAAATGAAAACATCTAAAACACATGATTTTCTCAATAGATGCAGAAAAACCTTTTGACAGATTATAATACTCACTTTTGCTAAAATCTGTACAAAATATAAGAATAGAAAGACCTTTTATAACAAAAAAAATTCTAACACCAAAAGGATATAATTTATGCAATGTAGATACCTTTTCTGATAAACATAGCAGTGAAGCAAAGACACTCTTCTCACTATTATTTGATATAATTCTGAAAATGCTTCAAGTAGCAGACTACAGAAAAACTCTCAAAAGATCAACGGCATTTGTATATAATAAAAACAAATCTCAAGAAGCAATAAAAGAAAGAGAAATCCCATTTCAAATAACTACAAAATGCAAATATGTGGGGATTGACTTACCAAAGCACATAAAAGATTTGTACAGATTCAATTATAAAGTTTCCCTTAAAGAAATAAAGAACAACTTAAATAGCTGGAGAAATGTTCAGTAGTCATAGCTAAGTTATTCCAATATAATAAAAATAATAATATTACCCATTAACATACTTTTCATGCTCCACAAATAAAATCACTAAGAGAACACTTTATAGAACATGATAAATTAACAAAATTTATTTGGATAAAATACAAGAACTAGAATATTAAGGGAAACAACAAAAAGTAGGGATGAAGAAGGAAGAGCACTTCTAGACCTCAAATTGTAAAATAGCTGTCATCAAAACTGTCTGGTATTGTTCTAAAATAAATAAATGGAATAGACTAAACAGGAAAAATCAGAATCAGTGGAAGGAAAATGTCCAGTGTTTGATAAAGTAGCAAATATAAAATACCTAGGAAAAATTCCTCTTTTTGAAAAAAAAACTTATTGGGAAGCAGTCTGGTAGAAATTGGTCTTAGACCAACACCTTAAACAATCTTTCACAATGTATTTGAAATGTTTACTCAGTCTTAACATTAATGTTAAATTAATTTTTTAATGTTAGAAAATTAACAGACTATATGCTTCTTACAGCTATGAGTAGAAAACATTCTTAACCAAACAAGAGACAGAGACAATTACTAAAGATAAACTAGATAACTTTGATAATTTGAAACTGGAAAACTTCAGCAGAGACAAAATAATCACATAAGTTTAGAAAAGAAGCAATGAAATTGGAAAAATGTTTATATCACATTTCTCTATTAAGGGTTTGATACTCAAGACACATGAATATGCCTGATATATAAGATAAATGTATACACATATGTAGGGTATATACTGATGGTAGGATAGATCGGAGTGTGGAGAGACAAGGCAGGCAGGAGTTATTATACTGAGGCCTTCATTCTATTGACCCAGTCCAAGTGTGTGATGCTGATGGTACCACAGTTGTCATACTTTCACAGGACAGAAGAGGGATAGGATGCAGAAATGAAATCTTATAACTTAGTCCCTGCTAAATGGAATTTTTCTTTCTATTATTGTTTCTTGGGTTTTGTTTTTATTATATACAAATGCCTTTGATCTTTGAGGGTTTATTCACTTGCCTGTCACTTGAAGCATTTTCAGAATTATATTAAATAATAGTGACAAGAATGAGTATCTTTGCTTCACTCCTATATTTATCAGAAAAGTTTCCAGTGTATCTACTTTGCATAAGTTATGTGCTTTTGATCTTAGATAGATTTTTTTGTGATATCATAAAAGGTCCAACTATACATGTATATGTGTGTGTATCTTTGATATAAAATCCTTAATAGAGAAATGTGTATATGTATACATGTATATCATGCATGTGTATATCTATATGTACATACATGTATTGCATGTGGGTATACACACACTGATATATATATATATATGTGTGTGTATATGTCTTTTTTCAACATATAAGTGGTCAGAGGATATAAACAAACAGTTTTCAAAATAAAGATTTAAAGATTCAAAGTATTCACAACCACATGAAAGAATTCCCCAAATCACCAATAATAGAAATACAAATCAAAATAACTTTGAAAAGGCTTTCTATACAAAATGGGATGTATTGTTAATATATATTTATTGGGATTAATGTATTTTTAATGGAATGGGAAGATTTTCCCATCCATTAATAGGTCTATGTAACCTGCTTAAATCACAGGGAAGCCTAAAGTCACATTAGTTTGAGTCACATGAAGCCTGTGGTGGAATGGATGGAACAAGAAGGAATGGAGCAGGAAATGTGTCACAACAGTCCAAGGTGGGAAGGACAGAGAAAGCAGTAACTAGCATGAGTGAGAGAAGGGCATTTTGCTTAGGGGAGCCTGTTTGTGGGAAGGTCTATATTGTTATTTTGTATAGATTTCTTTGTTACAATGATGGATTTGCCTTCCTGGGGTTGGGATTTGGGTTTTTGGTGTTTCAATAAATGTTTTGGTTCTGTCTTCCATGTGGAGAGTGTGTTGTATTTTGGGACTCAGAATTATGCTGGGATATTCATAGCTGTTGTAGGTGCTGTGAATATCCCCTTGGTACTAAGTGGGATTTTAGTTGAAATTGAAGGAAACCAAGGAATCCAAAAGGTGGAAATGAGGAGGAAAGGCATGAAGACATCAAATGAAAACATAGAAATTCGAGAGATGACATTTCTTCTTCATGGATCATTAAAGAAGGCAGTGTTACTACATTGAAGAGTATTTAGCAGCGAGTAAGGAATAAGAGGACTAGAAAGATAGGAAGGGATGTTAGGTTATGAGGGGATTTCGGTGCCAAAAATATTTAATCCTGGAAGTCATAGCGAGTCATAGATTTTACAGAGTAGGGAAATTACTTGATCAGACTTTCACTTTATGAAAATCACTTTGGCAGCTTGGTAGGATAGATTGGAGTGGGGAGAGACTTGAAGAAGGCAGATATCATTTGACTGAGGGCATCATTCTATTGCCCCAGTTCAAGGAACTACTTTAACTCTTCTCCCAAACCACCACAAATATCTGTAAAAAAAAGATACTAAACAAATTTTAGAGCTGCAGAACCCACAAAGTGATGGAATGAAGAAAATCTCCAGCCAAGGACAATCTGGAAGATCAAAAGGAAGCATCTGTTTCACTAGGTTAGGAGTGGAGCAGAATGAAGTCTGATGTGGGACACACAGATGGGGCCAAAGTAGGCCTCATGGGACTGAATTGCTGGCAGCTATGGCAGTTTGCAGACTTCTCAACCTACAAATGCTAAGGAGAGCATAGATCAGTGGGAAAAATCTGTTATACCAGAGTTGGGGAGGGATGCAGTCCTGCTAGGCACCAGCCACAGCCCCTTGGTGGAAGAGGAGGTGGCAGTAGCAACAACAGTAGCAGCATCTTCCAAAGCTCTGGGCCCACAGACAGTGGGGACTGTAGCAGCCAATACAAAAACCCTGAAGCCTGGGACAACACATCCACCCCCATCCCCACTGGAAGCTGAGTCCTACCTTGACAAAGAATTAGAAAGTCAAGTAGTTAGCTGGTAAGATGAGCAAACAGAGGAGAAAAGTTAGCCTATAAAATCTTATTTTGGTGACAAAGAAGATCAAAACATGCAACCACAAGACAATAAAGTAAAAGCTCCTACATGCAAAGCCTCCAACCAACTAAGAATTGGTCACAGGCCATGGAAGAGCTCAAAAAGGATTTTGAAAATCAAGTAATAGAAGTAGAGGAAAATTTGGAAAGAGAAATGAGAGTGATGCAAGAAAATCATGAAAAATAAGTCAGCTGCTTGCTAAAGGGGACCCCAAAACATTGAAGAACATAACACTTTAAAAATAAACAAACAAAAGCAAAAGAAGTCAAAAAAGTCAGTGAGGGAAAATGCCTTAAAAAGCATAATTGATCAATTGGAAAAGGAGGTTCAAAAGCTCACTGAAGAAAATAATTCCTTCATGATTAGAATGGAGCAAATGGAAATTGACTTTATGAGAAATCAAGGGAATGAGTGAGCCTTACTTTCATTGGATTTGGCTTAAGGAGGGAATAACATACTTACCCAATTAGGTATCTTACCCTACAGGAAATTAAGGGGGAAGAGGATGAGAGTGGGTGATGATAGAAAGAAGGGCAGATTGGGGAAGGGAGGAGTCAGAAGCAAATACTTTTTAAAAGGGGAAGGGTCAAAGTTGAAAAAAGAATTAGCTGTGGGGTGGGATAGGATAGAGACAGACATACCTAGTCTTGCACAACATGACTATTATGGAAATGTTTTGCATAAGTACATACATACTGAGAAAAGTCTCAAGGGTTACAAATATTATCTTTCCATGTAGGAATGTAAACAGTTCAACTTTAGCAAGTCCTTTATGATTTCTCTTTCCTGTGTACCTTTTCATGCTTCTCTTGATTGTATTTGACAGTCAAATTTTCTATTCAGCTCTGATCTTTTCATCAAAAATGCTTGAAAGTTCTCTATTTCATTGAAATACATTTTTTTCCTTGAAGTATGATACTCAGTTTTATTGGGTGATTCTTGGTTTTAATCTTAGCTCCTCTTACCTCCAGAATATTATATTCCATGCCCTTCAGTTCCTTAATGCAAAAGCTGCTAGATCTTGTGTTATCTTGATTTTATTTTCAGAGTACTTGAGTTGTTTCTTTTTAACTGCTTGCAATATTTTTCTCCTTGACCTGGGAACTCTGGAATTTGGTACAATATTCCTAGGAGTTTTGCTTTTGTGATCTCTTTCAGGAGGTGATAGGTGGATTCTTTGAATTTGTATTTTAGCCTCTGATTCTAGAATATGAGGGCAGTTTTCCATAATAATTTGTGGAAAGGTGATGTCTAAGATCTTTATTCATCATGGCTTTCAGGTAGTCCTATAAGTTTTAAATTCTCTCTACTAGGATCTATTTTCCAGGTTAGTGGTTTTTCCAGTGAGACATTTCACATAAGAATATTTTTCATTCTTTAAGCTCTGTTTTATAATTTCTTGACCTGTATTGAATTACTTGCCTTCTCAATGAGGGTGGGTATAGAGGGAAGAAGGAAGAGAAGTTGGAACTCAAAGTTTGAAAAACAAATATTAAAAGTTGTTTTTACATGCAACTGGGAAATAAGCTATATAGGCAATGGGGTGTAGAAAGCTATCTTGCCATCCAAGAAAGAAGGAAAGGGAGAGAGATAAAAGGGAAAGTCGACTGGGGTAAGGGGTAATCAGAATGCATGCCATATGCGGTCGGGGGGAAGGGAGAGATGGGGAGAAAATTTGGAACACAAATCTTGCGTGAATGAATGTTTAAAACTAAAAATAATTTGATTAATTAAAAAGATTGATAAAAAGGAGTTAAATGACAAAGCCTATTCCTAAGTACAAAAAAAGGAAGAAAGTAACCCATGGTTATGGGTCCCAGAGGCTAAAGAGGAAAAATTAATTACCCTCTCCCCCAAATAAAAGATTTACCTACCTTCCCATTTAAAAAGCATAGATTTAAAATTACTTTTCCAAAGAAGTCATTCTAAACAAGGGACGTGATACATATCTCTGAGACAAACTCATAGAAAACTGCTTGACTTTAATCAATCAATTGATCTATCAATAAACCTTTCTTAAGTGTCTACTGTGGGCTAGGCAACATAATAGAATTTGGAGCTACAAAGACATAAATGAAATAACACTAAATCTCAAGGAGTTTGCCTTCTCTCAGAGGAAGCAACATAAACACATATAAGCAAATATATCCTCTATAAAAATAAATACAAAGTAATTTCTGTCCTTTCAAGTGCATCAGTTGATTACTATATTAAAAAATAAATCCACAGGTAACTTGGAAGAAGCTACAATTTACATACATCATGATAGCATCTCATCCAGTGTGGCTTTTCTTTTGAAAAAGAAAACATTTATAATTTGAAGGAAATGGTTATAGTGACCCAGGGGGAGCTGCCAGTGTTTCCTGGATGAGGGCAATTAACTAAAACTACATTGTTCATTTTGCTGCAGGTTTCAAGTGATGTACAGAATAGAAGACAAACTTGGGCTTAATGGAATGAGTTTGCAGGTGACTGTGTACATGAGCAAGGTGAAAAACATCACATATCCCCTTACATCAGCAGGAGCCATTATCGTGAGAGACACAGGGAACCTAAACTACTATTCTCACTTATGTGAGCTCCCCCAAAGTTGTTTGGTTGGAATATGGTGGGCTCATCAGTGATTGTGCTATTTTTCACTGAAACATAGTCAAGTTATTTGGGATAGAAGAAATCTTACTTAACAATAAAACTAAAGTATCTTGGCCTTAACCAGTCAAAAAGACTCAAGGGGTCATCTATTCCAACTCTTTTATTTTTGAAATGAGGACACTAATAGTCTGGGAAGTAGTGCTCCTAGTAGTGTCCCACATAGAATTGATACTCAAAAGTAGATTTCAGAAAAAATTTCGAATTGCATGAACTGATGCTTGGTGAAGTGAGCAGAACCAGAACACTGTACACAGTAACAACAACACTGTGTAACGGCCAACTTTGATAGCCTTAGTTCTTTTCAGCAATGCCTTAATCTAAGACAATTCCAAAAAACTTAAGATAGAAAATGCTATCCACATACAAAGAAAGAACTATGAAGTGTGAATGCAGATCAAAGTAGACTATTTTCCTTGTTTTGTTTTTTTTTTCTCATGATTTTTCTCTTTTGTTCTGATTCTTCATTTACAACGTGACTAATGTGGAAATATGTTTAATATGATTGTACATAAATCAGATCCCCTGCCATCTTGGGGAGGGGAGAGGAAAAAATTGAGAACTCAAATTTGTATAAAAGTGAATGTTGAAAACTAAAACAAATTAAATAAATTTAAAAAAGAATTGATGCTCAAAAAGTTTGGTGGGATTTGCAAGTATAAAGTAATTTATAAACAAGGCATTAAATATCCACAGACATATAGTGCTGAATGGGAAGCCAAATAAGGTAGTTATGGTGCTTTTTTCTATCATTCAATCAATTGATCAATCAACTAACCAACAAGTATTCAGTATGTGCTAAATTCTCTACTAAGAATTGGGGATATAAAAATGATTTCTAGATACAAGTTATTTGCATTTGTAATGGTGAGGAAATATACAAATGTCAAAATATGTAGTCAATAAATAGAAACACAGAGAGTTGTTAAATTTAAGACAGTATTGGAGTTCCAGAAGTTTTTTTAGGTGGTAGTGGTATTTATTTTGATGACATGGTGATGATTGTTGAGTCTCAGCTTCCTCATCTATAAAATGGGGTCTAATAATAGTATTTACCATGTGTGGATTTTCTGAAGAACAAATGAATATATATGTATGTACATGTATATTTTCATATTTGTATGCATGAATACAATATATCTTTGTAGACTCCACAGTACTAACATAAATGTGAGTGATGATGATCAGCATGGTGATGATGTTGGAAATGTTGGCAATGAAGCAGTAGATGTATGTAGCACTTTAAAGTGCATACCTATTTCATTTTCACAATCATTCTACTAAACAGGTGATATTATCATGCTCATCTTCCCGATGTTGATGCTAAACTTGAGAAATTAACTGATTTGCCTAGAATCACACAACTGGATATGTCAGAGGTCAAAATTGAACCGTCTTTCTTAATCCAGTCCAACATGTAATCCACTAAGGCAAGTTGCCCCTAAAGAGCATATGTTGATTGAAGGACAGGAAAGCTCAAAATGTGTACAGAGGGGAGTGACAATGAGCAACTGGAAGGTGGACAGACCCTATGCTGCTGTTATTTAAGACATAAAATTGCTCCAGTTACCTTTTTGAGGGTTTTGATTCCGTTATGCTAGGAAAAGCTTCCAATAAAAGATAAGGTGTTTTTTTTTTATTAGGACTTAAAGTAAGTCAGGGAATTCATTAGGTGAATTGAAGAGACAGAATATTCTTAGAATTGGGCACATTCAGAGAAATTGCCCAGAGCTAAGAGAGTGACTTGTCTGTGAAGCATCCAGGAGCTTGATGTCACTGAATTGAAGAGTATGTGTTGGAGAGTAAGGTGTCTCTAGTTTATCTCAACTATGCATAGAACTGATCACATATCTAAAACACCTTAATCCCACCCCATTGCTTAGTTGAATTTGTCCCAGTCACCAGAGTTTCTACTTTTAGCTCTGAGATATATCAAATGAAAGTGTACAAAATAAAAATTAAAAAAGGATTATGTGATAAAGATACATTTAGGAAGTCATGACTCTGTTTTGGTTAGGTTAATTATGATCTACATTAAATCCTTCCTTTCATCTTGCCCATTTACTTGGGATTGTTTGCAGAATTTTCATTTGTCCAAACTGTTAACAAATACTAGGACTTGCTGAACAGTCTCAATTTAATTTCTTTCCCCACTTTAAAGTTTCTGAGAAGGCTCTGAATAGCACTATGATTATATACAGAACAAAATTCTAACTGTCTATGGTTTTGTCAAGTACTGTTCTTCTTATCTCCTTTTCAAGTGGATGACAGGGACCAATTAAAGTAATGAGTCTCACAAAGTACCCTTGGCAAATGGTAGCCCGTATTAATGTTTGCACAAGTATAGCTTTTTAGCTGTTAAGTATTTACAATTGGTACCACTGTTGTGTAAGATACAGCCACATTCAATGACTCTTGCCAAAATAATTTGAGATTTTGACTAACCTCTACCACCATACTTGCTATGGACTTCATTTGCCAATTTCTTATCTGTAGTAGGGAATTACTGTGAATGTGATAGTATTTATGAGATTATTTTTTAACACTGCATAAAATTTAAACATATATGGAGAAGTCAGAATCTGAAATAGAAAAAGAAAGGGTATAATATTTTATGTGACTGACTTCATTTGATCAATCATTTTGTTTCACTAGTCTTCTTTTCTAGTTTAATGATTTCTGAATGATCATTTTCTCTGCAAATAATTATATAATAACCATTGGTAAAATATTTTCCATTTATTCCACAAAATTATCATAATCCCTAAAACTGTGACTTCACCATATTTAAATACTTTTAATTGATCTAATTACAACTCTTTTTATAATACCATGGTATTAGAATTTAGACACACTGTAGATCAGAGCACTGAAAAAGAAAGGGAATACAAAATGAATGAACAAAAATCCTTATTTTCATCCTGAAAGTGAAAATGGAAGGAAAGGAAAGCATAGATTTTCACCTTATTTCCTTTAAAAAAATAACACATTTTAGAAATTTCTTCATGGTTGTATAATTTTTGGACAGATATGTTCACATTGTCTAATGTAATAAAATACAAAGTAATTTTGAAATTACTTCCAAAACTCATGTAAAAAACTTTCACTCTTAACTACAAACCACTTACTAATGCACAATTATGGGCCACACTTTAAAATATTGTATGAAAAAATTGATCTTTTTTGCACAATTGTTAATATAAGCAAATGTTCAAGCTTTCTCAAAATAAACACACAAGGATTAGTGTATCCCTTTATGGGTAGTTCTTATAATCTATCCATATTTATCCATTTTTAAAAATATATTCATGAAAGAGTTTTCAAAACAAGGCCTATTTTTTTAATATGCCCAGATTTCTTATAATGAATGAGCATCTCAGAATTTAAACTGTGAATGCTTTGTTTCTCATAGTTAAGAACTTATAAAAGTTCAATTCCATTCAATTCAACAATCATTTATTACATGATTACTATGTGCAAAGAAAGTGGTTCTTTCCCATTAGGGAATTATTAACAAGAAGAAATAGTTGAAGTCTTTATTCATAAATGATATTCCTCTTTGAGCCTTTTCATATAGGCATTTTAACATTGTTGTCCTCTTCTAGGTTCGTGTTTTGATGTTGCCTATCCCTATAGTAGCTTTCTATGGTCAGGGCTCTTTGTTTGTTTTTTGCTTATTTAAAAATTGCAAGCTCTTCTCCTGATCCACAAGGGGCAATGGCCCAACCTTCTTGCATTGGAAGACAGGGTCTGGTGTCTAGTTCTGCACTGGGGTATCTGGAGCTGGAAGTTTGTCTGCTACACTAGAGTGGCCCAGTCTAGTTGCACTCTTGTGCTTTGGGTTCCAGGGTTGGCAGTTTGTGTGCTATGCTGAGGCTGGAGATCACACAGCTGGCTTACTGTGTCACTGACCTGCTGAGTATAGATTTTGGGGCCTCAGTTGTTGATCTGTGCTGTGGCTAAGAGCCTCTTGCTGGCTTGTCCAGATATCACCTGTGCTGGGCTGTGTTTCCCTTTTCCCCAAGTGAAACCTTTCCTTAAATCCTTCCAAGTGACCTTGGGCTAGAAAATTGTTTCACTTTGTCTTTTTATGGCTTTGCCACTCTAGAATTCTTTTAGAGACTTGATTTAACATCATTTCTGAGAAAAACTTGGGAGAGCTCAGGCAACTTCCTGGCTTCTTTCTACCATCTTGGCTCTAACCATGAGCAACTCTTTTTGTGGTGGTAAAGAATTGGAAATTTAGGGGTTTCCCATTAGATGCGTGATGACTGAACAAATTGTGGTATATAATTGTGATCACATACTATTGTGCTGTAAGAAATGATGAGCAGGGTGGTTTCAGAGAAACCTGAGGAGACTTTTATGAACTCATGGAAAGTGAAGTGAGAACATTGTTATGTGTTAATAGAAATTTTGTAGGGGTGATCATCTGTGAGAGACTTAGTTATTCTGATCAAGAAAATGATCTAAGGAGGAGCCAACATGGCAGAGTAGAAAGATTCACATGTGCTAGCTCCGAACCCACAGCCCATAAAATACCTATAAAGAGGAACTCCCAACAAATTGTGGAGCAGTGCAAGCCATACAACAATGGAGTGGAGGAGATTTCTGTTCCAGAGAGACCTGAAAAACAGACACCAAAGGTCCATCGCACACCGTACCTGGAGCAGAGCCCAGCCCTGCCTTAGCCACATGGCACTGAGAGGAGTAGATCCGAGCAGGCTTCAGGGACAGAATCTCCAGTAGCCACACAGGTCCATCCACCCACAGATGCCAAAGGTTAGTGAGAGAGTTGGTTTGGCTCGCCAAGAGGGGAGTGGGGTGTCCCCATAACTCAGGCCCCCTCAGGAAGCACCAGCAGAGGTCACAAAGGACAGGGGCTCCCAAAGCAGGCAGGAGCTCAGATCCATTACTGAAGGTCTCTGCATAAACTCCCTGAGGGAACTGAACCCTGTGAGGTGGCCCTACCCCAAACTGAGCACATGAACTTAATCTCACACTGAATAGCAGCTCTGCCCACTACTGAAAGCCTTGAGACTGGGAAGCAGTTTTTGAATCTCAGACCCCAAGCACTAGCTGGGTGGATCTGTGTTGGGGTGGAGAAGAATCTCAGAAGTCAAGTAACTGGCTGGGAAAATGCCCAGAAAAGGGAAAAAAATGTAAAACCATAGGTTACTTTCTTGGTGAACAGATATTTCCTCCTTTCCTTTCTGATGAGGAAGAACAAT
>CM053770.1:445134494-445156096 GCA_028658325.1 Potorous gilbertii
AATG
Organism: Potorous gilbertii; assembly: GCA_028658325.1. Lineage (NCBI taxonomy): Eukaryota > Metazoa > Chordata > Mammalia > Diprotodontia > Potoroidae > Potorous > Potorous gilbertii. The sequence goes on from CM053770.1 coordinate 445,134,499, forward strand.
ACAAAATGGAAGAGAATGTGAAATATCTCATTGGAAAAACAACTGACCTGGAAAAGAGATCCAGGAGAGACAATTTAAAAATGATGGGACTACCTGAAAGCCATGATCAAAAAAAGAGCCTAGACATCATCTTTCATGACATTATCAAGGAAAATTGCCCTGATATTCTAGAACCAGAGGGCAAAATAAGTATTCAAGGAATCCACAGATCACCTCCTGAAAGAGATCCAAAAAGAGAAACTCCTATGAACATTGTGGCCAAATTCCAGAATTCCCAGGTCAAGGAGAAAATATTACAAGCAGCTAGAAAGAGATAATTCCAGTATTGTGGAAATACAATCAGGATAACAAGATCTAGCAGCTTCTACGTTAAGGGATTGGAGGGAGTGGAATAGGATATTCCAGAAGTCAAAGGAACTAGGACTAAAAGCAAGAATCACCTACCCAGCAAAACTGAGTATAATACTTCAGGGGAAAAACTGGTCTTTCAATGAAATATAGGACTTTCAAGCATTCTTGATGAAAAGACCAGAGCTAAAAAGAAAATTTGACTTTCAAACACAAGAATGAGAAGAAGCATGAAAAAGTAAACAGCGAAGAGAAATCATAAGGGACTTACCAAAGTTGAACTGTTTACTGGAAAGACAATATTTGTAACTCTTGAAACTTTTCAGTATCTGGGTAGTGGGTGGCATTACACACACACACACACACACACACACACACACACACACGCACGCACACACACACACACACGCACACACACACATGCACACACAAAGAGAGAGCACAGAGTGAATTGAATGGGATGGGATCATATCTTTAAAAAATGAAGGTAAATGGTGAGAAAGAAATGTATTGGGAGGAGAGAGGACGAATTGGAATGGGGCAAATTATTTCTCATAGAAGAGGCAGGCAGGAGACTTTTTAGTGGAGGGAAAAAGAGGGTAGCTGAGAGAAAAACATGAAGTTTACTCTCATCATAATCGACTAAAGGAATGAATACTCCTTTTGGTATGAAAACCTATCTTATAATACAGGAAAGTGGGGGAGAAGGGGATAAGCAGGGTTGGGGGGATGATAGAAGGAAGAGCAATGGGAGGAGGGAGCAATTTGAAGTCAACACTCTTGGGGAGGGAGAGAATCAAAAGAGAGAACAGAAGCAATGGGGGGCCAGGATAGGATGGAGGGAAATACAGTTAGTCTTACACAACATGACTATTACGGAAGTCATTTGCAAAACTACACAGATAGGGCCTATATTGAATTGCCTGCCTTCCCAAAGGGAGTGGGTAGGGAAGAAGGAATGAGAAGAAATTGGAACTGAAAGTTTTAGGAACAACTGTTGAGTATTGTTCTTGCTACTAGGAAATAAGAAATACAGGTAATGGGCAATAAAAAGTTATCTGGCCCTACAGGACAAAAGAGAAGACAGGGACAAGGGAAGGGAAGGATGATAGAAGAGAGGGCAGGTTGGTGATAGGGGAAATTAGAATGCTCGTTGTATTGGGGTGAGGGGAGGTGACAAATGGGGTGAAAATTTGGAACCCAAAATTTTGTGAAAATGTATGTAAAAAGTTAAATAAATAAAGTTATTAAAATAAGAAAATAAAATAAATAAATAAGTAAGAAAATATCCAAGAGAATTCCAAAGGACCCATGATGAAAATTGTTTTCCACTCCCCAGAGAGAGAAATGGTGAAATATGAATGCAGATTGAAGCACTTTCCTTTTTTCCTAGCTTTATCTTTATTGTTTCATTTTGTTCATGTTTTCTTTTGCAACATTACTAATGCAAAACTATGTTTTGCATTACCTCACCTGCATTATTGATATCAAATTCTTCACCATCAAAAGTGATGGTTAGTAAAATTTTAACATGTATTTGATAAATATCTAATGAAATAAATTAAAAAATTAAAAAGAAGATAAAATAAGAAAAAAATTCTGTTGCAAACCAATAGTGATTTTCCAAAAGTTACTACTGAAAATTTTCTGAATTATACTTACCAATCTCAGCCAACCAATCTGTCAACAAGTATTTAACTTCTTACTATATGACAGGCACTGTGCTGAACATCTGATAACCAGGATGAACATAGGAGGTTGAACCAAGATTCAACATATGTTGAACATAGATAACCAGGAAAGGAAGGCCACAGTTTTAAGATAAATACTTACTGTCTAACAAAATGTCTAACAACAACAACAACCAACTTACCTTGTAAATGTCATAGGAGAACAGAGTAAAACTAATGGCAATCTGATATTACGGTACATTAAATGTATTGTACCCGGAAAACACTTGAAAAAACTACCAGGAAATAAGGCACACCCTGGGAAGCAACTTGTCAAATTGGGAAGCTGGAATATTAAATATTTTCAACCCACTGTACCCCCTGCTATCAGTGCCTCTAGGGTTTTTGTTTCGATTTTTTCTGCCCAAGTGATCTAATCCAATATTTGTGGCCTAGAAGACTTCCAAAGGCTGAAAGTTTATTCTATGATTGCTTATTGGGAGCAAGGTCCAAATTTGTTCCTAAAGCAGTTCTTTACTCTTTTTGGCTTATGGACATATCTGTTAGTCTTGAAAAGTCTATGGTTTCCTCAGAATTAATTTTTAAGCATACAGTTATTGAAACAAATCTTTATTTTCTACATGCAAATTCATAGACTCCTTGAAATCTAACACATCTCTATTGTGAGGGTCACTATCTAGAACATCATGTCAAGAATCCGTTCCTTATTGGAAACTGACTTTACTGATCCAGATGTAATCAGGGGCCCAGGTTGTTTAGCCTAGAAAGATTAATTCATTCCAATCCTGCTCAGTAATAATTGTATTCCTATGTTGAAACAGCCCTGTGAGCCAAGATTCTCTTCTATCAATTTTAGTGAGATATTGATTATAAGTAGAACTCCCTTCAAACATTGGAATAGACACATCACAAATTATCCTATTTTTACATAGACAAAGACCAAAAATAGACAACTTAATCTGCTTTGACATACTAGTGATTATATAGGTTCACACAGTCGTTTCTTCTGTGGTTGCTAGTGGGCCATTACAGCATGGTTTTCCAAGAAGGCTAAACCATCTGGGGAGTTCCAGATGCAAGAGGTCCCATGTTCCTAAATTTTCACTTTACAAATTACCTGGTGGCAATGAAATGGTGCTCATTTGTGATATGATTCAGGGCCACATCTAAAAGGAGAAAGATATTCTGAAAACACTGAATGCCTGTTTTATAAAGAAACTTGCCTTCTCGCCTACCTCTCTCACGTTCCAAAGTGAAAGCTCTTCTTTCCTCTCTTCACCAAGGCTAAGTGTCTAGTAAGTTAAGTTGTATCAAATTCCTGTATTTTTATTGCTTACCAATAAAACCTGAAGAAGTTGATGTGCCATCCATTAATGAGCATAATTTAAAGTTGTAATAGGGTGCTTTTTTTTTTCAATTGCAGGCTCTTCAAGATTAGTTAAAATGTTTAACATTCTATTATGACTTTTTTGCTTTTATAATCTACCTATTTTTTGTCACCAAGTTTTAGAGAAGGGAATGATCTTCACAGCCATTTAATCCTACTGATATTTGAAAGAAATTCCTATTAATATACTAAAAGAGCGGCCATGATGACTTTGTCTGAAGATTTACAGAGAGGGAAACCTCCACCTCCCAAGTTAGCCCATTCCACTTTTGGATTCTTGGTTTTATTTGTGAGCAAGTTTCTTCTTGACATAAAACTGACCTGTGCTTCTTTGCACCTTGCACTCATTACTCCTAATTCTTCCCTCTGTGGGGCAATAAGTAAAAATAGAATTGCTTTTCAAGATGACTGTCTAAATATTTGAAAATAAAAGTATTCTGTCTTTGATCGCCTTCTTTTCTCTATGTCAAATTTCCCCAGTTTTTTCAACTTATCTTCACATTTCAAGGCCTTCACCATTTCACTTCCCCCTCTAGGTATCCTTAAATTTACTAGTATCATTGAATTATGGGATTAAGAACTAAATACTAATCTCTGGCTGCTAACATGACCAGAGCAAGCATATTCCCTTATCCTGTTCTTAAGGGACTGATTTCAAAAAAGTAAATTTAAATTTAAAAATTTAAAATTTAAATTAAATTTAAAAAATAAATAATTTTTTAAAAATTTTAAAAATGCAGTACTATATTTGTCTTTTGAATTCTATCTTATTAGATTCAGCCTAATGATCTAAACAAGTCATTCAGCCCAGTCATCTATGTTTAGTAACCACGTCACGAAAGGAAATAAAGTTAGTCTCCCAGGTCCTACCCTTGAAAAATCCCCACTGATTCTTTGTAGTCACACAAAGTAGTGTGTTAACGGTTGTCTTTGATAAATGGCCTCTAGATGAAATAGAGTGCTGAACCTAGAATCAGGAAGACCTCATTTAACAATCTTGCCTCGGACGCTTACTATGTTGGTTACTCTAGGCATAGCACTTAATTGCTATATGTCTATTTCCTTATCTGTATTCTATTGACAAATGTCCTCTAATCACTGCTTTATTGGGAAAGCTAGGTGTCAGAGTGGATAAAATGTTGGACTTGGTGTCAGGAACACCAGAGTTCATGTTCCTGTAGACATATGCTGACTGTGTGACCTTGAGGAAGTCACTTAGTTTCTCCATCTGCTTCAGTTTCCTCAGTTATAAAATGGGAAAAATAATAATACCTGTTACCCACGGTTGTTGTGAGGATAAAATACAGGTACTATGTGTAAAGACTGTTCAAATTGTTGAGAACTATATGAGTGTTAGTTGTTATTTATCAATGACTGACAAGAAGTTAATACCCAAGCAAAAGTCAGTACCCTGAGTAGACAGAAGTGAGATAGAAAAGAATAGTGAGCAAATTATAAGCAAATAAGATTTCAGTTCCTACTAAATTCTTAAATGGATTTATTGTTAAATAATGAGTTTGACTTCATTTCATAAAAAATATAATCATAATCCATTCTAGAATTTAGAAGGAACTTAAGTTCAAAACTTTTACAGTTGGTACACTGTTCTCTGCTTTCCTTTTTTTTTGAGTTTTGTCCTCCATAATTGCAATATTTTCCCCATTTTCCATTATCTTAAAATATCACCAAGAATGGGTTACCAATCACATCAGTGAATTCTTTCAGTCCCTCAGGATGGAGTTCACCTGGAGCAGGTAACTTGAACTCATCAAGGGAAACTACATTTCTTCAATTTATCTTGGATATCAACTCTTTATTAGCTATTTCTGTTCCATTATTTTTTAGGGCAAATGGCATTCTCCTCAACAGATAACAGTAACAAATGAACAATTCTGGTGTTTTTCTATTGATGGTTACCATCATACCAATGCCCCAAGCAGTATTCATTCAATCCAGCCTTTTTTCTTTCCTCTTTCCTGCAAAAAACCAAACAAACAAACAAACAAAAAAACTTTGAAAAAAGAATTTTGGTAACTTAGCTTCTATGTCCTAATCTTTCTTCCTCAAACACTATTTTTAGCTTTAAATAGTATTCTATTTTCCCTAATTGCATATCAAGGAAGTGTTTTAGCATTCATTTTTATGAGATTCTGAGTTCCAAATTTTTCTCCCTTCTTCCTCTCCCCTCTTCTGAAAATGATAGGTGATTTGATATAGTTTATACCTGCACTATCATATTAAACATTTTCATATTTGTCACAGTTGTGGAAGAATGAACAAATCAAAGAAAAAACATGAAAAAAGAATAAAGTAAGTGAAAAAATATGCTTTAATTTGTATTCAGAGTCGATCAATTTTTTTGTCTGGATATGGATGGCATTTTCCTTTGTGAGAAAATTTTTCCTTTGTACTTGTATTGGATCATTGTGTGGTTAAGAAGAACTGAATCATTAATAGTTGATCAGCACACAATCTTGCTGGTACCACGTACAATATTATCCTTGTTCTGCTCATTTCACTGTGTTTTAGTTTATATATGTCTTTTCAGGGTCTTTCTAAAATCTGCCTATTCATCATTTTTTATTGCACAATAGTATTCCATTACATTCATATATCACATCTAATACTGTTGGAGGATGTAGGGGTCTAACAGCATACCTAGTGGTGATGTCTGTTATGTGCTGAGGCTTGGTTGGGTGTTTCTGTATTTCCCTGTGACTACACTGAAGCACTCGATGATCTGTCTTTTGGAGACAGATCATTTTTGCATTATTGCCCAGGGATACACTGAAGCACATGGTGGTTCTTGAAGCTGGAGTCTGCTGGTTCCTCTAAGGCATGGTCCTGGTATTAATGTTTACCTGATCTACCACACAGTGGCTCAGGATCTCCTAATAGAGTGATGAGGTAGGACTTGCTGCTAGCTTGCTGGGAAAATTGCTGTGCTGAGCTGATTTTCACTTTCACCTGAGGGAGATGAATCTTTCTTGCTGATGCTCCAAGTTTCCTGAGCTAAAAAACTGCTTCACCCTGTCTTTTTGCTGGTTCTGCTGCTCTAGGATTTGATTTAGGGCTCTATTTTATAGTTGTTTGGAGGTGAATATGGGAGAATTACAGAAATTTACTGCTTACTCTGCCATTTTGGCCTTTCAAAGTCCTCAAAGACCATTTTTATGGACTCTCCCATGACTGTTCACCATTTGTTTTTTGCCTTTCCTTCCATTATCTATACATTAAAAAGTCAAAGATTCCTCCTAATTGGAAATATTTTTCCTTATATCTTTTAGAATTTCATTTTTGAGAGTTTTCCATGCCTAACAGATTGACTTCTACTATGGGATTTTAGATCATGGGATTCTACTTGTACTTATTTTCAATCATTTGAAATCTTCTTTCTCAAAATTTAAGGTACATATCAGACTAGGTCTAGCTTTTTTTCTCTTCTGTCACAAATTAATGCCATTCAACTCCACTAGTTATCTTCCACAACTCTGCCACCTTGGCTACTGAAAGTTCTTTTCAAGTGGATAGTGTTTCATTTAATTTTTTGCGTATCTCCAGTGCTAATACAGAGTCTTATAATCCTTTGATGATTTACAGTTGGGAAATTACTTGTATTGTACATTTCACTCAGTTCTCTATATATTTTAGAAATGAGGCCTGCAGGACAGACACTAATTGCAAAATTTCTTTCCCAGTTTTCTGCTTTCCTCCAAATCTTGGTTGCATTGGGTTTGTTTGTGCAAACACTTTTCAATTTGGTGTAATCAAAATAATCCATTTTGCCCTTCATAATGTTCTTTATCTCTTGTTTGGTCAAAATTGTCTCCATTCTTCATAAATCTGACAAGTATACTATTCTTTGCTCCTCGAATTTGCTTGTAATATCAATCTTTACATCTAGGTAAGGTATCCATTTGTACTTTATTCTTGTGTAATGTGTCAGGGATTGGTCTATGTCCCATTTCTGCATACTATTATCCAGTTTTCCCAGCAAGCAGTGAGTTCTTATCACAGAAGCTGAGGTCTTTGGGTTTATCAAGCAGTAGATTCCTATATTCATTGACTATTGTGTCTTGAGTACCTAATCTATTCCACTGATCTACCCCTCTATTTCTTAGCCAGTACCAAGTGGTTTTGATGATTGTTGCTTTAAAATACATTGATATCTGGTAGGGTTAGACCACCCTCCCTAGCATTTCTTTTCATTAGTTCCCTTGATATTCTGGACTTTTTCTTCTTCCAGAAGAATTTTGATATTATTTTTTCAAGCTCTAGAAAATAATGATGTGGTAGTCTGATTGATATGGCACTGAATAAGCAAATTAATTTAGGCAGAATAGTCATTTTTATTACATTAGCTTGGCCAACCTATGAGCAAATGATGTTTTTCCACTTATGTGGATCTGACTTTATTTGGGTAAAAACTGTTTGTAACTGGGTAGACATAGTCCCTGGGTTTCTTTTGGCAGATAGGCCACTAGATATTTTATGGTATCTACCGTACCTTTAAATGGGATTTTTCTTGCTGTTGGGCTTTGTTAGTAATATATAGAAATGCAGGTAATTTATTTTTCAGAGTTTATTTTGTAACCTGCAATTTTGCCAAAGTTGCTTATTATTGCAAGTAATTTTTTACTTGATTCTCTGGGATTCTCTAAGTATATTATCATGCCATCTGAAAAGAGTGATAACTTAGTTTCTTCTTTGCCTACTCTAATTCCTCAATTTCTTTTTCTTCTCTTATTGCTAAAGCTAAAATTTCTGGTACATGATTTAATAACAGTGGTGATAATGGACATCTTTGTTTCATCCCTGATCTTATTGAAATGCATCTAACTTATTCCCATTACATATAATGCTTGCTGATGGTTTTAGGTAGACACTACTTACTATTTTATGGAAGGCTCTATTTATTCCTATGTTCTCTAGTGTTTTCAATAGGAATCAGTGTTGTATTTTGTCAAAAGTTTTTACTACATCTATTGAGATAATTTGTATGATTTCTGTTAGTTTTGTTGTTGATATAATCAATAATACCGATAGTCTTCCTAATATTGAACCAGTCCTGCATTCCTGGTAAAAATTCTACCTGATCATAATGTATTATTCTCGTGATAAGTTGGTGTATCTTTTTTGCTAATATTTATTTAAAATTTTTGCACCTATATTGATTACAGAAATTGGTACATAATTTTCTTTCTCAGTTTTGAGAAATAAAAACCATATTTTTATCATAAAAAGAATTTGGTAGGACCCCACAAATTTTCCCAAATAATCTTAATACTATTGGAACTAATTATTCTTTAAATATTTGATAAAATTCACTTGTGAATCCGTCTGTCCCGGGAGATTTTTTCCTAGGGAGTTGATGAATGGCTTGTTCAATTTCTTTTTCTAAGATGGGGTTATTTAAGTATTCAACTTCCTCTTCTGTTAATCTGGGCAATTTATATTTTTTAAAGTATTCATCCATCTAACTTGGATTGTCAAAATTATGGACAGACAGTTGGAGAAAGTAATTTCTAATTATTGGTTTAATTTTCTCCTCATTGGAGTTAAGTTCCCTCTATTCATTATTGATATTGATAATTTGGTTTTCTTCTCTCTTTTTTTAAATCAAATTGACCCATGGTTTTTCAATTTTATTGTTTTTTTCATAAAATCAGCTGTTAGTTTTGTTTATTAGTTCAATAGTTTGCTTAGTTTCAGTTTTATTAATCTCTCCTTTGGTTTCCAATATTTCTAACTTGGTATTTACTTGGGGATTTTCAATTTCTTCTTTTTCTAGCTTTTTCAGCCGCACGACTAATTCGTTGATCTCCTCTTTTCCTATTTTATTCATGTATACCTTCAATGATATAAAACTTCCCCTAAGAAATGCTTTTACAGTATCCCACAAATTTTGGTAAGTTGTCTCATTATTGCCATTCTCTTGAATGAAGTTGTTGATTGTTTATATGATTTGCTATTTAACCAACTCATTCTTTAGGATTAGATTACTTAGTTTCAAGTTAACTTTTGGCCTATCTTTCCATGGCCTTTTATTACATATAATTTCTATTGCATTATGATCTGAGAAGAATGCATTCACGATCTCTGACTTTCCAAACTAGGTTGTGAGGTTTTTATGGTCAAGGACATGGTCAATTTTTTTATATGTGCCATATAGTGCTGAGAAAAAGATATAATCCTTTCTATCCCCATTCAGTTTTCTCCAGAGATCCATCATATCTACCTTACCCAGAGTTTTATTCACCTTCTTATCTTCTTTTTTGTTTATTTTGAGTTTAGATTTATCAAGTGCAGAAAGGACCCTGTTAGTATAGTTTTGTTGTCTATTTCTTCCTGTAGCTCCCTTAACTTTTCCTCTAAGAATTTCGATGCTATACCACTTAGAGCATATATTGTAATGATATTGCTTTGTTGTCTCTGGTGCCTTTTAGCAGGATATAGTTTCCTTCCTTATCTCTTTTGATTAAATCTATTTCTGTTTTTGCTTTGTCTGAGATTAGGATTGCTACCCCTGCCTTTTTTACATCAACTGAAGCATAATTTATTCTGCTCCAACTTTTTATCTTTACCCTGTGTGTATCTCCCATTTCATATGTGTTTCTTGTAAACAACATATTCTTGGATTATAGTTTTTAATCCATTCTGCTTTCCATCTCCATTTTGTGGAAGAGTTCATTCCATTCACATCCACAGTTATGATTACTATCTGTGTCTTTCCCTCCATCCTCTTTTCCCCCATTTATGCTTTCAGTCCTCCTTTCTCCCTTTTCCTCCACAATATAGTTTTAATTTTTGACCACCGCCTTTGTCAGTCTTCTCTCTCTGTCTCTGTCTCTCTTGGATCTATTTTTCATGTTAGTTGTTTTTCCAATGAGATATTTCACATTGTCTTCTGTTTTTTTATTCTTTTGATTTTGTTTTATAATTTATTGATTTTTCATGAGGTGATTAGCTTCCATCTGCTCCATTCTAATTTTTAAGGAATTATTTTCTTCAGTGAGATTTTGGACCTCCTTTTACATTCGATCAATTCTGCTTTTTTAAATCATTCTTCTCCTCATTGACTTTTTGGATCCCTTTTGCCATTTCAATTAGTCTACTATTTAAGGTGCTATTTTCTTCAGCATTTTTGGATCCCCTTTAGCAAGCAGTTGACTCATTTTCCATGATGTTTTTGCATTGCTCTCATTTCTCTTCCCAACTTTTCTCCTATTTCTCTTACTTCATTTTCAAAATCTTTTTTGAGCTCTTCCACAGCCAGAGACTAATTCACATTTTTCTTGGAGGCTTTGGATGTAGCAGTTTTTGTTGTCTGCTTCTGGTTGTATGTTTTGATCTTCCTTGTCACCAAAGTAAGATTCTGTAGTTTAAGTTTTTCCTGTTTTTGCTCATTTCCCCAGGCAATTACTGAACTTTTGTGCTCTTTGTCAAGGTAATTCTCTGCTTTCATTGGGGAGCATATTGATTCTCCTACAATCTGTGCACCTATAACTCCAGAAACAGTTGCTACCAGTACCCCTGATGCTGCTGTGCCTGCCTTGGGATCCTCTGGCCCCTCTGCCACTCTGGGACTGGACCTGAACTACTCTAACTCTCTCACACAAGTCTGACAGGTTTTTTCCATTGACCTTCCAATTTGTCTGTACATTTTGTGGTCATGAACTCTGGAAACCATCACAGGTGCCAGTGATTCAGTCCCCCAAGTCCTCCTCAGGACTTGTCTGAGTTGGCATACCCCACACTAGACTATGTTTTGCTCCCAGCCCAGAGTGATAGATGCCTCTTGTGCACCATTCAGGCTGTCTTGGGCTGGAGATTTGCTTTACTCTGTCATTCTGTGGGTTCTGCAGCTCCAAAATTTGCTGGGTTTGGGGAGCAGAGCTCTATCAAGTCTCTGCTTTTACTTTACCTTTCATTCTGTCTTTGTGAGTCATACTGTTGATTTAGTGCATTTGAGCTAAGCTTATACTCAGACTTTTTCCCTTATATTTTTTTAAATTCTGTCTTTTTTCCCTTACATTTCAAGTGGATACTTTAAGCATAAATACATACTGGAAGGACTCTTTTACTTGGACTAGTTTGTTTTCTTCCTTTTATCCTAAACAGATGTTAGAGGCTAAACATCAAAGATCCACTTGGGTTGGGACATGTGGGGGTCTGCCTGAGTACCTGACCAGAGTATCACCCCTGAAAAGAGGAATAATCATAACTAGATCAGTAGTTGTTTTGCAGTTAGACATAGAAATTCTTTATCCTCTAGCCACTTTTTTGCTGTATAGTCTTCACTTTACTTCATTTTACTACCCTTCTGAAAAAGAGAAATAGACAGAAAGAGAGAGAATTTTACTGCTTTTCTTTTGCTTTGTCGGAATCAGTGCTGCTGCTTCTATTTTGTTCAGATTGAATCACTTCCATGGGGGACTAAAAGAGAGATCGCAGTAGCAAGGGAAACCCTGAAGCACAAACCTGGTAGGTCTGTGCTGTCCATGCCATAGCATCCAGGGTTGTTTGGAGATAACTGAAATGAATAGTAACTTAACTTTTTCAATGTTCTTATGTTGTCCCATTATGATTTGTACCTTGTGTGATGTTTTTTCTATTGTCTTTTATTATTGATCCAACTTTAATCACTGAAGTTTGCATCTTTCTTTTTATTTTATTTTTTTGAGATTACTACATAGGAAGTTACATTTAAAACACTAATATGTCATCTGTATGTTAAAAGCTCATCCAATCTGTCCCATATGTCCTGATGACATAGTTCTTCAGATCATATATGAAATGGGGTCTAGCAAGAGCTATATTCAAGTTGCTGCATCATACCAGAGAAACTAAACTTATTATTAGGCAAAGAAGATGATTAAGCTCTCCATACTCTTTCACTTAGAGATTCCACTGCCAGGCATACACTCCCAGGAGATCATCAATAAAGAGAAAGGTCCTACATAGACAGAAGTATTCACAGCAATACTTTCTATACTTGAAGAGAAGTGGACAAAAAGTAGTTACCCACTAACTGGAAAAATACCTCAACAAATTGCAGCCTACACACACACACACACACACACACACACACATATATAGTTGATTGTTTCTGCTCAGTAAGAAATTATGATTATGAAGACACTAGAGAAACATAGGAAGACCTATGAAATGATGCAAAGGGAAATATAACCATGAAAAGTATACACCACGATTATGATGTAAATGGAAAGAACAACAATAGCACAAATTATCACTGAATGCTATGAAATGATAATGATAAAGTTTGACAAAAGACATATACTTTCTCCCCCACCTGTTTTAGAAGAGAGATGGGGGATTATGTGTATGGAATATTGAACATAATAGGCTTCGTAGATATTAATTTTAATAAACTTTTTTCTCCTTTTTTATTTCAAGTTATACAGAATGACTCTCTGGGAAGGAGAGAAGAAAAATTGGGGGAAATAAAGATGATATAAAAGTGAAAATAATAAATGAAATAATATAATTTCAAATTTAGTTTTAAAAAATATAATGTAAGCTCTAAGGGCTATTTAATTTTTGTGTGTTTTGATCTTCATTATTTAGTATATTGCTTAACAAATAGTTGGTGCTGAATAAATGATTACTGATTGATTTATTGATTGAACTCATTGAAGTAGTGCTGCTCAAAGACCAAGGCAGTCTTTGAAGAATACTGAGGAGAAGAGTGCGTACCCCTATGACTTATTCTGAAATGGGTTCATTAAACTTGTGTTCTTGACATGCTTAGCCCTTTGTAGATCACTATTAACAGAGGATTGCACTCCTCTCAAATGGAGAGGGAACTTTGACTATGTACTCTCATAGTAATACACCATTTTTAAATAATTCACTATTTCAGTAAAGATTTTTCTGTACCTATAACATGTAAGAAATTGTGTTAAGCACCAAGGATAAAATAATGTGCAAGATTAAACAGTCCTTGTCCTCAAGATATGTATGTGCAGAAGGGGAACTGACTTCCTGACTCTTTGCTTCTCCTTAATTAGATATAGTATCTTTTCTTTTTCTTTATTTTTTTTGCAGGAATTTCTTTATTACTTCCTTTCAGATTAGAAATTTGTTTACAAATCTCATCTCCTGTAACATAAGACATCTTGAATATCTTCTTTGTAGTAGGGCACTTTTTCATGATCATGACTTGGAGGGAAAATCCTTTAGCATTAGCCCCAATTTATGTTTTTTCAATGATTTGCTCAAATTTTGATCTTTAAATGCACAGAGGTATATCCCTTGCAATTTCTTTAAGCTCATTCAGTTTCCTGCTAATTCTTTGATCTACTGCAAGTTTTCATGCAACATTCATTGCCCCTCCTTTTCTTTCTTTTTGATAAACTGACCTAAAAATCACATTTTATTGAGTCTTAAGTAGCTTCTGCCTTAAATCCACCCAGTCAACTGTCAGTTATCATTCTGAATATAGGAAGAGACACTGAGACTCAGACTAATTTAATGTCACATCTATTCTTACCTTTGCTGCCTTCATTTTTTCTTTGTCTTGCTCTTGTTATTTGTTGAAGTAGTCCTTGCTGTGCCAAGTTAAATAAATACTCTGCTAAATTAATTCTCCTTGAAGACAGTGAGGGCCAACTTTGTTGATGTTTGTTCACCTGTTTTCTGGCTCTGTGGTATAATTTCTAACTCTAAATCTCTCTGGCTTGTTCACTGGTATTTGCCATACAGACTTCTTAAATATGCCTTTGTGGTAGCATTTTGAACAGTGTTTCTGGAACTAGGAAGGCATTGGATATTTACCTATATGGAAATATTTTGTCCTGCCTGAGATTGATGAGAAGCATCTGTCAAGGACACTGTGCTAGAATTCTATCTGAATTGTGCATTGAAGGAGCATAATATAGATTCCCAAAGGAGTGCAGCCAGATAAGAGATGAAAAGATGACTTGCCTGGGGCATCCTCTTTAAATAGAGGGTTTTTTATAGGTAGCAAACAAAAAGTGATTTGAACACAAACTTTATGACTCTAGAACCAGTGTTTTTTTTTCTTTCAATTGACTATACTATCTCTCTGCTTACCTGGGAAAATAGTTATAAGGAAAGCACTTTCTAAAGTGAGATGATAATACTTAAAAAAGTAAAGAAGATGATGAAGGAAAAGAAGAAGAGGAGGAGCGATGAAATGAAGAAAAAGAACAAGAAGTTATTTGCTTTATTATTCAGGAAAGAAGAGTGGGATGTAATCATAGAAATGAAGGGTCAGGTTTTAGAAGGTGTTAAATTGAAATTTAAGGAATTAACATTACAGAAGAAGGAAAAAGAACCGAGGAGGAATGAATGATATGGAATTGCGATGAAGATAAAAGAGTAAAACTGTGAAGGGTAATTGAAGAGGAAAAAGACATTTAAACCTCTCTGTCAAATTTTATCTTTCCTTTGACTTTTCCCTCTTTTTTTGTGTGCTGTACCTCACTTAGAATGTGAACTTCCTGAGGCAAGAGATGTTTTTCCCTTTTATTTTTTATATTCCCAATATTTAGCATCATGCCTATCACATAGTGACCATTTGGCAATTGCCATTGATAGACTGATTCATTCTCAATTATTGAAGAAGTTAGAGCAAGGTAAATAAAGGTGACATGGCATTGAAATAGCATCAGACTTGAAATCAGAAAATCTGTGTGTGAATGCCAACTCTCCTATTTACTACTTCTGGTGCCCTGAATAAGTCAACTTCCCACTGTTGACTCAAGTTTTTTTTCCGCTTATTATAGTGAAGGAATTGACTAAATAATTACCAAGGTCCTTTCCTGTCCTACACCCCTTTGATTCAATGATGGGTATGACCAGGTGAACCTTAAAATCTTTTCCATTCTTCCTATGTGGCATCTTTTCAATGTAGTTTCATTTGCCTTATAGTATTATTTCCCGAAGTATCACACACATACACACACACACACACACACACACACACACCTCACACCATTCACATTCAATGGTATCTATAAAACACAAACCAAATAGAATTCATTGTTAGATGCATTATAACTTTGAAATATCTTTCCACTGCTTCCCGTTATTAGTATGTACTTTTCAGAGCTTGTTAACATTGATAAAGAGATGTCCATACCTATACTAAACCACAGTCCTGAAATAGATGTAGTTGTTATTTCCAGTTTAATAATCAGGTTCAAATTAGTTGGATAATGTTTCTGGAAGTGACTTTCTAATAAATTTTTAAAAACGAAGTGGATGTGATGCATGGAATGGAAAGAAGGAAATTTCCAGTGGCATTGACAGAGAAAGATGTTGTCTGTATAGATAGCCACGATAGTAGATGAAGACACGCAGGTTAGGCTCCAATATTACCTTAAAGCTCTTGAGCAAAACTTTGCCTTCCAAACTTTTTCTTCATCACTGTCATCACCACCATCATCACAACTACTACAAAATAACATGCATTTCTTAAAATGCCTTTAGGACTGTAAATAACTCTGTATATATTCATAGCCATGGGAGGTAAAAAATTACCCCAATTTACTGATGATGAACATGAGATTCAGCAAAATGTTGTAACTGTCATTTGGTCAGTCACACCTCCATGCCTGAACTGGGACTTTTCAATTAATTTAACGTCTCCATTTTATTGGCGAGAAAATTGAGACTTGAAGAAGTTAAATGCTTTTTCCATAGGTGTCATCTGATTATTCTGAGTATTACACTCTCCTCCTCTTTCTCCTCATTGTTTTCCTTCTCCTTTTTTGGTTTAATTTGGAAAGACTAGAAAGGCCAACCTTTCTTTGAGAAATACATCTCTCATGCTCTATTGTAAACCCATGTAATCAGGGTTTTCTGAAGGAAATGTTGATTAATGCGCATTTCCAGCAAGAGTTACATTTTCTAGTTGCAAAGCAACCAATGCACTTTGACTTAACAGTGATTTTTCCTAAATGTAAGCTTTTATCCATCCCTATCTCTTTTTTTTTTAAGTAAATAATGACAGAACTTTTGCATGTAAACTTGTGTGCAATAAATCACTTCTAATAATGGATGCTGTCGAAGTTAGAGTTAATATTTGTTAGTCTAAGATTTAGGCACTTCCTTTTTTATTGTTTTTTTTTATTCACATGAATCCTTTAAAAGGAACTTTTGGTGATTACTTTGTTATTGCATTGTCCCTTTTACTCTCTTGATGAATAAATCATGCTTTTTGAGTAGAACAATCCATTGTTTTCTGAAATGTTTAAAAACCTATGATGAGTCTGCATAACAAAATGACCTAAACTAAAAGGAGTGGTATCTAGGAATGAGTCTTAGGCATATATGAAACCCAAGCAGGTCTGATATTATAAGGCAGACAGAAGTCTGAACTGCAGTAGAAACAGAGGGGCAGGGAATAAGTGACACTTGGAAATACAAAGTGGGGCCAAAGATGATACACTGAGAAATCCTACAGTTTATCTTCATAAGATAAATGAAATCACATTAGTATAGTCAGAGATTTTGGTGATGAATGCCACTGTTCTCTAGCTTTGAGAATACTCTGTAATCTCTGCATCCTGCTTTCTGAGGCCACCAGGGAAAACCCAGTGAGTGAGCACTCTGGGAAATTAAAGAATATGCTAGTAGATTTAAGAGACTAAATTCATGTCAACTAAACAAACATTTGTTAAGTGACAACCATACTGAATGTTGTTTTAGATACTAGGAATGCAAATTAATTTCATTTCAACAAACTTTTATGAAATGTCTACTATGTACATATAAGGAAATGTGATAGACACTCATTGAATTAAGACAAAATGTCACCAATGAGTGGAAGGAAATTAACATTTTAAAAGGGTCCAACATATAAAAGATGAAGATTTTCCCCTATCTCAGCTTTTATACATTAATGTACCATTACAGCCCTTCCCCAGTAAATTTTTCAAAGAGCAGAGGATCCCATTTTCCTCAACTACTCTCAGAAAAACAACTCTTCTTCAATCTTCATTCCTCCCTTTTGAGTCACAGAGAGTATAAATACATCTAAGTGACATGAAGGCAAATATCTGAGAGGCTCCTCTCTCAAGGTCTTGATAACATTAAAGTTCAATAAGATTACCTTAGCTTTATGATAAAAAACAGAGCTTAGATATCATACATCAAGAAATTACCAAGGAAAACTTTCCCAATATCTTAGATTCAGAAGGCAAAATAGACATTGGAAAAATGCACTGATCATCTCTTGAAAAGAGATCTCAAAATAAAAATTCTCAGGAATATTATAGCCAAATTCCAGAGCTCACAGGTAAAAAAAAATGCTTCAAGTCATCAGAAAGATACAAATTAAATATCATGGAGTCACAATCAAGATCATATATTTATTGGCTCCCATATTAAATAGTAGATGGTTTGGAATATAATATTCGAGAAGGCAAAGGAGCTAGGCTAAAACCAAGAATCCCCTACCTAGAAAAACTGAGTATAATCCTTCAAGTGGAAAAAAAGGATATTTAATGACATAGAGAACTTTCAAAAATTCCTGAAATGAAAAGACCAGAACAGCATAGAAAATTTGACATTCAAACAGAAGACTCAAGAGAAACATACTGCAGTAAACATGAAAGTGTAAGCATAAGGGACTCAATAAAGTTAAATTATTTACATTCCTATATAGGGAGATGATACGTGTAACTCCTAAGAATTTTATCATTATTAAGGCAGTTCAAAGGGGTTTACATAGATAGATGACATCATTAATAGATTATGTTGGAATGATCACTAAAACATGAAGGATTGAGAAAGAGGGATACACTGGGAAAATGGGGAGGGGAAAGTTAGAATGGGGGAAATTTTCTCACGTGAAAAAGGATACACACATATATATGTATATACACACATGCATACACACTCAATTGTGGATAGAAATGTAACTTAACCAATAGGGAAATAGGAGAGAAGGGGCTAAGAGAAAGGGGTGAAGATCCTAAATGGAAGTGTAGATTAATGGAGGCAGTGGTTAGAAACAAAAACAGTGGTTTAGGAGGAACAGGATAAAAAGGGAAAGAATAGAAGAAAGACCATAATGTAATAAAGGGAAATGTACAGTTAGGAATCATAACTGTAAATGTGAATGTGATGAGCTCACTCTTAAAATGGAAGCACACAAAAGACATTGGATCAGACTTGAATGTAACATAAAGTTCTTAGAGACACACACACAAACACATAGTTAAAATAAAAGACTGAAGTAGAATATAGTAAGATCAGCTGAAGTTAAAAAGGCAGTTTAACAAATACAACCTCAAGCAAAACAAAAGCAAAATGGGCATACTTAAATGAGATTATCAGGAAAACTGTATTTTTGGCTAAAAGGTACCACATCAAAAAAATTAATAGCAAGTTTCTCTGATTAGATCTCATTTCTCAACTTTATTCTGAGTGTACAAATAAGTCAAATTTATTGAAAATAATAGGAGCCATTCCCCAATCAACAATGGTCAAACAATATGATCACATAGGTGGTACACTGGATAGAATGTTGAGTCTGGAGTCAGGAAGATCTGAGGTCAAACCCAGCCTTAACCACTTAACAACTTTATGAGATTAGGCAAGTCACTTAACCTGTTTGCCTCAGTTTCCTTTTCTGTAAAATAAGCTGGAGAAGGAAATGGCAAACCATTCTATTACCTTTGTAAAAAAAACTACATATGGGGTCATGGAGAGTCAGACATGACTGAAAAAAAACTGAACAACAACAAAGAACATCAACAGCAGTTCTCAGAAGAAGAAACCAAAGCTCTATATAGTGATATAAAAACTGTTCTAAATCACTATTGACTCAAGAAATGAAATTAAGATGTCTCTGAGATACCACCCAGGGAAATGAGGGGATTAGAACAGCAAGTGGTTAATTGTGGGAACTGAGTGAACCACACTGACTCCACCTTGTGACTCAATTATGGAGCTAGTTCTGTTTCCTTTCTATTTAATTATGGGTCTAGTCCCATTTCTTTCTTATGATAAAATTTTATTGAATTGTAGAAATTGGGAGATAAACTTATTACATTGTTTGACCTTGGATATATGGCTGGAAAATTGGACCCCCTTTACCTGTTACTTAGAGATCTTTAACTAAGGACCTAGGTTATGTTGATCAGAAACCTGGTCAGATTCTTAGATTGCTGGAAGGAGTTTTTTCACAATTATACATCCCTAGCAACCCATATATCATATATAAAAATTTCTATGTTCCTTTCATTGTTCACAGATACTTGGGAAGAGTATGACACTTCATTTTCTGAATTCAGTGAATTGTTCTTGTTACTTCTCACTCTTTCAACTTGGAAAATATCCAATCTTTCATCCAATTAGAAATCCAATTACCTAATGTTGTATTACTTCCTTTTAATTAATTGACCTTTTGGTTGTTTTTAATTTATAAAGTCTGTCTTTCCTTATATTTAGGGATTAGTGACAAAGCTGAGAAAGACTGCTGGTTCAGATTTTGGGGGCAATTGGCATGTATTGTTTAATAAATCAAAACCTTTGTTTCTTAATTCATTTCATCTTGTATCTGTCAGAAAACTCACAATTACCATGGATTACAAATGATGGAGTGGATGAGGGAAAAATAGATACACTAACGAACTGTTGGTGGAGTTGTGAACTGGTTCAATCATTCCGAACAACAATTGGGAACTATGCCCAAAGGGTGAAAAATAAAACTGTTCAAAAGTCTTCCACCCAGCAATACAACTACTAGGACTGTATACCAAAGAGGTCAAAGAAAAAGGAAAGGAACTCAGATGTACAAAAATATTTATAGAAGCACTTTTTATGGTGGCAAAGAATTGAAAATCAAGGAGATGCTTATCAGTTGGGAAATGGCTGAACAAGTTGTGGCAATTGTAATGGAGTGTAACTGCCCTATACAAAATGATGATGGAGATGGTTTCAGAGAATAAAAAAAAAAACATGACAAGACCGGTATGAACTGATGCAAACTGAAGTGAAAAAACTGGGAGGTCATTGTGCCCAGTAACAGCAAAATTGTAATGATGATCAATTGTAAAAGACTTGTCTATTCAGATCAAAACAATGATTTAAGTCAATTCCAAAGGACTTATGACGAACAAAATGCTGTCCACCTCGAGAGAAAGAGAGTGGCAGAACTCTGAATGCAAATTGAAGTATACTTTTCTCATTTTATTTTTCTTGTTTTTTTTTTAAAATATGGCTAATGTAGAAATATATTTTGCATGATTTCACACGTATAATTGATATCATATTACTTGCCTTCTCAACAGTTGAGAGTGGTGGGAGAGAGAATTTAGAACTTTAAATTAAAAAAAGAATTTTTAAAATAAATTTAAAAGCATTAAAAATAAAGTGAAAAGAGATGATTGGAGGTAGGAATCTAGCAGGTGAATGATCTAGAAAGACCTCATGGAGGAGGTACTAGTAGAGCTGAATGTTAAAAGAAATTGGGGAGGAGAGAGAGAGAGGCTAAGGAGGGGGATGATAGGATGATTTCTAGACAAAGCAGAAAAGTATACAAAACTACAAAGATAGGAAATGTAATTCCTGTGAAATTAGTGAGAAAAAAAGGTGGTATGAACGATCTTTGTGGCTCTATAAGTGGTATTGACTCTGAAAAATAACCTTATTAGTAATTATGGGGCTATATCAGCCCAAGGAAGCTTGAATATTTAGGGTGAGATTTGGGAAGGAGAAGGGTTAAGTATAGAACAAAGCAATACAGAGTAGTTTCTCTGTTCACATATGGGATATTTACAAGTCAAATATGTAACATGCAATGAAATATATATTACAATGCAGTGAATAGGTGTATGTGTGATTTGGGGTACTGTGTATATGATCCATTAACTACACTATAAAAACAAAACAAAAACTACTCACATTGACTTTTCCTGGCTTCTCCTCCCATTTTCCATGAAATTTAACTTTTTACAATTATTTTCACAAAATTTTGGGTTCCAAAATTTTCTCCACATTTGTCCCCTCCCCCCAACCCAATACACTGAGCATTTTTATTTCCCCTATCACCAATCTGCCCTCTCTTCTATCTTCCCTCCCTTCTCTTGTCTCCATCTTCTCTTTGTCCTGTAGGGCCAGATAACTTTCTATTCCCCATTACCTGTATTTCTTATTTCCTAGTAGCAAGAACAAT
>CM053770.1:445156596-445227839 GCA_028658325.1 Potorous gilbertii
AAAATAACCTTCTATGGTCTTATTTTTTTTCCCTTTTCTGGGCATTTTCCCATCCAGTTACTTGACTTCTGAGAGTCCTCTCCACCCCCACCTAGATCTGCCCAGCTAGTGCTTGGGTTCTGAGATTCAAATGCTGCTCCCCAGCCTCAGGGCTTTGGTGGCAGGCCTGGCTGCTCTTCAATGGGAGCTTATCTGCTGGTGCTCAGGTGGCTGTGGGCCGCCTCCCAGGCTCAGTTCCCTCAGGGGTTTTATGCAGAGACCTTTTATAATGGAGCTCCTACTGAGCTCCTGCCTGCTGGCTCTGGCCACCTGCTGCCTCTTTGGCTGCCTCTGTCGTTGCCTCCTGAGGGGGCCTGAGTCCTGGAGACACCCAGCTCCCCTCCCAGCCCATCCAGACATCTCTTTCACTGACCTGTGTGTCTGTGGGTGGAGGGACCTTTGTGGCTGCTGGAGATTCTGTCCCTGAAGCCTGCTTGGATCTGCTCTCTCCTCTCAGTGCCTGGAGGCCAGGGCAGGGTGGGGTTGAGCTGTGCTCCCATTCGGTGTGCCACGGACCTTTGGGATCGGTTTTTCAGGGCTCTCTGGAACAGAAATCTCCTTCACCCCATTGCTGCGTGGCTCCACTGTTCCAAAATTTGTTGGGAGTTCTTTTTATAGATAATTATGGGCTGTGGGTTTGGAGCTAGCATATGTATATCTTTCTACTCAGCCATCTTGGCTCCACCCCCCAGAATTCTTTTTCTTTCAAAAGAGAGAATTTAACTTGTCCAGCTTCTAAAATGAGATATTCCAAGTGAAAGTGGCCAATTTGTGAGCAATTCCATGATATTCTATATGCTCTGGTTTTCCCTATACTTATTAAAATTCTAATCTCAATCTAGCAGTTTACTTTATATTTATCTTCTCTCTAATGAAGCCTACCTCATTAATTTGTATATTTCTGTCACTGATGATCACAACCCACCCATGGCCTGCTCATTTTGTGCAACTTTTGTCCATGGCCTCCAATAGAATCATGAAAGGCATTCATCAAATCTACTGACACCTTTCTCTGTTTCTCCTGATATGCTGAGGTTGCCAGGATGGTACTAGGGATACTAGTTCATCTTTATAATTCATCCATTTTCCTCCTGATATACTTTATTCAAGATCTTTCTCCAAGTTCCTTATTTGTTATATGTTGCATCTACCATGTACTTATCCATTTTTCTAGGCATAGGCAGAGTTATTATGGTGAGACAAGGGGCTTATAACTGTACCTTTGAGTACTATTAATTACTATTAAATGGGTTCTATCCCTGAATCCTGAATTCTATACTTAAAGCCTTTTAAGTGAGGTTCTTGTATGTTTTTATTAATTGTGTCATTTTGAAGTTTAGCCTAGGGGCTTAAGAGGCAGCAAAAATGCTCTCCCCCCAACAATCTTAATTTTTATCTATATAAATTCATTTTCTTTTTTAAATTAAAATTTATTTACTTTTTAGATCTACATGATCATCTTTCACCTCCTGTTCCCCTCCTCCAACTGAGAAAGCAAGAAAAATGACTCCCCTTTTACAGACATGTATAGCCAAGAAAAATAAATTCCCACATTGACCATGACAAAAAAAAGTGTCATGTGTTCTGAGTCTATTACTTCTCTATTAGGAGGTAAGTAATTTACGTCATTTTGAGACTTCTGAAGTGATGATTGGTTATTGTGCAATGTTCCTTAAGTCTTTCAAAGTTGTTTGTCTTTATGATGTCCACATATTCTTACAGAAATATATCTTGTAAGATGAGGCCATGTTTTGTACCTACCACTTTATATGTCCAGTGTCCTATGTCCTACACTAAGTAAATATGACATAAATATTTATTACTATTAATGATGATGGCAACCCCACTGGTTTGGGGACTGGCAATATTGCCAAGAATTAGGATTATAAAAGATTTTATAAAATGACCTAGCTGATTCTGTGGTAAAAATTTACATTTAAGTATAATAGTTTATATTTAAATATGAAGTGATATTACTATGACTCTAAATAGTGAATAGTTACTATTCTGTGATATTAGTTTTTCATATTTTATGTGCCAAAATTTTGGTTTAAAGATTTACAAGTAAATTTTTACTCATGTATCTTATTTCATATGTATAGCATTCGACATGTATGTATATGCAAATTATATATGTATCATTTGCATATGTACAGTGTTAAGTAAATATCAGTATTCAAGAGGACTTCAAAATCAAAACAAGAAACAATAAGGAGGGAAAACAAGCTGGAACCATTAGTTAGCCTGATTAAATGAAGGCATAAAAAATGGGGATAAGGCAGAATTTTAATTTAGTTGATGATGTTGCCAACTTGAACTTCCCAAACATATTAAAAAAATGGAAACTGCATTTTTTTCAGAGTAGAATTATGGTGATAACTCAATGGAAAATGTTTTTAAAAAGCAAAATGTATCTCATTAACAATGATAGCTCTCTCTCACAAAGTTACATGTTTTTTCCTGTTACAAAGAATATCAGACTATTAGAGGCATTCTGTCACATATCTCAAGCTAAGTTCTTCAGTGATGTCACATTACTCACACATTTAATCCTCTTTTTGTGTCCCTTCCAAATTCCATGTTTTTATATCTCTTTTATTTAGTTTGTCCTTTCTCACTTTCCATGGAACTCATTGCCATTGCTTCTCCCTATTCAAATTTTAAGATAGAGAATTTGGTTATGGTCAGGACACCATTTTAGAGTTATGTGGACTCTCACTCTAGAGTTCTAAGGCATTTACAATCTCTCTTAACTGGACAGCACTAGAAACAAAGTGGAATGAAAACAAACCATCAACAATAACACTATATTAAATTTTTCTAGGCATGTTGCCTGACTGTCAGTAGATCCTAGGTATGGATATTAAGAATTATTTTCTTGGTTGCTGAAATCAATTCAAAATGATTGAGAAAATATATTCTGAGGAGGGTCCAGAAAATATGAAACCACTAATTCTTCTGATATCTTTTCCCAGTCAAAACCTTCATTCCATTTATATTAATGCAGATATCTAATTTTGAAGTAGGAAATTCACTGATGCTACCATATTGATAGCCAAAGATAGATACTTGTCTTGTGTTGGGCCCATAACTTGGTCCCATTTTGATGGCAGAAAAATAATTCAAGCCTTTCATTAAAAGCATTATTTTCAAAATAAATTCATGCAGTGACCAGTAAAACTTCTTAATTACATGAATCATTTAGACCTAGACTCTATTTATCATGGTGTAGAAACAGAAGTGAGGACCTCCCTGGAGTGGCACATTGCCAGTATGACCCTGGTCATTTCTATATTCATGCTTAATGTCATGCCAGCTAAAGGTCATTTATACATAGGGAATTTTTAAATTACTATCTGCTTAATTTTGTTAAATTAGTGTAATATCTAGAAATGCAATTCATAATTTTATTCACTGCTACTTATAAATAGTATGTAGAAATCCAACAACCTCATTTGAATTGTCCTAAGCTTTATCTTCTAATATGTAAACTGTCTCCTGATCATGGTGTCATGTAAAAAAAACAAACAAACCACAAAAAATGAAAACAACAAGCTTAAAATATTCACAAAGTCAAGAATTAGTTATTCTTCCAGTGACCGGATGTGCAAAACAAGTAAGAAAGCTTCAAATTGGCAATGCTATTCCTGAAGAACAAAAACTCATTAGAATAGCTAGTAGTTCTTTTTCATACTTAAATTAATGAAAAAATTAATTACCCAGAATTAATAATAATATCTAATACTTTTATACTGTATTTGAAGATTTGAAAAGTACTTTGCATGTATTATCTCTAGATTGTCTTAGTATCTACAGTAAAAATGCCGTGGAATATATGAATTAATTCTACTTAGACGTGTTCTGACAATGTTTTGACAGAAAAGAACTTAAAAAAATCTTCAAATGAAAGCGTTCAAACCTGGTTAAACCAAGATCCTTCAGTTTTTGAATCTGGCTATTCATCTCTGGAAACAAAAATTTTGTGCACTAAGCTTAAAGAAAACCCACAAACAATGACATTGAGAATGATATCGATTTTTCATTTGGGGTCCACAGACTAAAAGTCAACACTAATTGGGTACATATGAAAGCTGGCGATGTGTCAATCTTTTCTCTATCGTCTCATGTACATGTATACTTGGAGAGAAGCATGGTATTCACATAAGAGCACTATCAAAATCTACCCTCCCCTGGCGCTCCAGTTGACAGTCTACTCCTTCCTTTTTGAATGATGCTGTCAACTTCAAGCCTTTTGTCACTGTGAGTCATTTTACACATCAACTGCTTTGACCTACTTCTCGAAGGAGAATGACATATATAACCTCAGCATGGGAGATATTAATAGGTAAAGTCAATCCTGATTTTCCCTTAATGCTTAGCAAAACAAAAATATGCTAAACCCCATCTTACATATAAAATATGAATATTGTATCCTTTTCCTTTTATAATATATAAAAATTTCACATTTCTCGGATTATTTAGAAAAATATCTTCAGATACATGCTACCTTGTTGGTCAATTGTTCATTTATAATGTTGCTGGGACTTTTAGTATACATAGTACTGATATATATTTGTTCTACTTGCTACTTGTGTGATAAGATTTAAAATACTCCTAATTTATGGAAACAGTTTGTTAATTTACATGCACTCTAGGAAAGAGACAGCATGAAGTTGGATAAGAGTACTTCTATGTTCAGTTGGCCTACTAGAAATAGATGGAGTAGAGGAGCATAATAGTCTGTGATAGTGGAGATTAAAAAATTTATTCACTTTCTTTCCTGATGCATATCTTTGCATCACCATAGAAATTCTTAGGAGAACTAGAAAGTAGAGTATATAGGCACCTGAAATTGTGGCAATCTTAATAAAAGAATTGGATCTTATAAAATAAGCAAGTAAACAAACAATAACAAATTGCCTAATGCTATGGCATGTTATGCCATGAGTGAAATGAAATCTTTCCAAAGCTTAGGAAGCTTATGATATTTTTCTAAGAGCATCTACAAGAGCGGATAAAAAGAACATGGACTAAATGCATTAACTAATGATGCAATATAACATATTGACATCCCTTTCAAACACAGAACATCTATATTTGGTACAGTCAATGCGTACCTCTCAAGCTCGAAGGAAAAAACAAGTCCAATATATTGACTCTTATGATGTCTCATGACTGATGACAACTGAAATAAGTTTGGACTGATTGACACTTATCAATTGTGAATGTGCTATAAACATGAATATAAAATGACATTCTTTTCAGAACCATGACAGATCCCAAGATAGATGTTTCTTAGATAGATATAATGCCTGACTATTAAAACTAGACCTTGACCCTGAGACCAGCATCTTTGAAATGGTTTTTAGGACATAAGAGTCAAAATAGAACAGGTATTGAAAGACACTAGAAATTATCACTTTCATTCTCATGACTTTAATATATTTTTAAAAATCTGGCAAAAGGTAGGATAGAATCTGGATCCCATTAATTTCTAAAGCAAGGTTTACAAAAATTTTATTGATATTTTTGTTTGAACATAGTAATTTTAAAATATACTTCTCCACACTCTACTATATAGTGTGCCTTTCCTTGTAATAAGTAGGAAATAAATAATAACAAACGACTGTTATGCAAATACCCAATGACAGCATTTGTATTATACTTTGTTTTTCTTTTGCTTCTTATGACAAATTTTCTTTCACATTTTACTGGTACTAAAAAAAATATAATATATCATATTATTTGTCAGAAATAGTACCATTTGGAGAAATTACATACAGAATTTCATACCCATACTCCTCTATTTTTCCAACACAAAGACAGGACTGTAATTCCTTATTGCTTATGTAGGGTCAAGTTGTCATTATCATCACAGTGTTTAAACTCATTTAATTTTTGTGTGTGTCAAGTTACATTGACATATTCTATATGTTGTTTTCCTAGCTATGTTTACTTTATAGTTTGGTTACTTTTTTCACATAATTCAAAGGTTTCCAATATGGTTTAATCAATTCACAGCTGTATCAAAAAGATATCAGTCTGCCTGCTTTTCCCTACAGGTCTTTCAACATATACTATTTTCATCTTTCATCATGTTGTGAATTAGAGTTGCACTACATGCAACTTGAGTTCTCTTAATTTCTCTTTGTCTTTTAATTAATGATTTTAGACAATTTTAATGTAGTTATTAATAACTTGCACTGATCATATACATATTGAGTAAAGACTTTTGGTTTTATATATCTGTATAAAATTTCTTCTTATCTTAATTCCTATAAAATATATTTAATGAAAAGTTTTCCCAGCTGGCAGTTAACCTTTTTATTCCAGCATTAATAACTTCATTTGCAAAAATGTTTTGCAGTTCCATGTGATTGAATTGGTCTATTTTATTTCCTGTTATCGCCTCTGTCCCATTTTGGTTATTAATTCTTCTCCTATCCCTGGCTATTTTCCTCTATATTTTATTGTTGTATGACATAAAATTTTATATTTGAATCATACATTTATTTTGATCTTATGGTACATGATATAAAGAATTATTCTAAACTTATTTTTTGACAATTGATGTCCAATTTTACCAGAAGTCCGTTTCATAGTTATTTCCCAAATAGTTTTTCTCTTGGGTATACTGAGCATTGAGCTACTTGAAATAACGTGCTTTGTTACTCAGCAGGAGGGTCACAGATATTTTAAGTTGGTTCACCCAAAGGATGGGAAAATCATTGATACTTTGGATGCTGATAGTCAGTGAAAAAGATAAACTTCCTCAAAAGAGAAGAGTAAAAGAGCCCGTGGCTTCAAATCAGAATAGATTGATAAGAAAAGAATAGTTTATTACTCTATTGAGACCAGGGGTAGATTTTGGAAGAATAGATGGCAATTCAGCTAATGAGCTATATAAAATGTATCAAGGAAAGAGGCTTGATTTTAAACTGAGTAGGCAGGTAGGAGCAGCCCCTGAAGAACCTCTTGCAACATTGTATCCAGGTTCATCACACCTGCAGAGAGAATGGTGATTCCCAGCTCATGATAGAGAGGGTGCACCTCTAGCCAGAATGATGACCACAAGACTGCAAACTGAAAACCAGTAAACAATAGTGAATGAGGCTATGACAATGGGTTCACGACAATGGGTTCATGGCTGAACCTATATCTACTCTACTTCTAGTAATTGCCTACTTGTTTCTTTTTGGCTTTTTGTCTAGTCACTTTGTCAGATTTGTTTTCTGCAGATCTAGTACCCTCCTCCTATAGATGTCTACTTGCTTAAGACAGATGTCGCCGCCTGTCCAATGTGCTGTGTTATCCCTGGATCTGGTGTCAACCAACTCCAGATGCCAGCTGAGGAACTGACCCCTTAAATGGGACCTCTTGGGGCAGGGAGAGCTCTACATCCAATCTCAGCAGGAAGTAGCTGGAAGAAGAGACTTTCACCCCTCACCCCAAGGTTTTGAGCCCCATTCATTTCAGAGGCTAGTGATGGGGTGCTTGTGCTCAAGTCCTACACTAAGATATTGTTCTATATGCTTATTTTGTCGGGTCCTTGTTATATTATAAAGTTCTGTGAATATCAGTTCCTAAGATATTGTTTTATATGCTTATTTTTCTGTTATACTGAATATATATACTGAATGTAGACACGACATTTATGTCAAACTGATCAATAGATAGCTGGACATGCAAGACTTTAGAACTGAAAGGAGGTTAAGGAAAGGGTAAATTTGAGAATCGTTTACATAGAGATGATTATTGAATCCATGCAAGTGCATGAG
Source organism: Potorous gilbertii (assembly GCA_028658325.1). Classification (NCBI taxonomy): domain Eukaryota; kingdom Metazoa; phylum Chordata; class Mammalia; order Diprotodontia; family Potoroidae; genus Potorous; species Potorous gilbertii. The sequence goes on from CM053770.1 coordinate 445,164,414, forward strand.
ATCACCAAGTGAAATAGCTTAGAGGGAAAAAAGAATCAATCAGGACAAAGACTTAATGGATACCCATAGTTAGCAGAGATGATCTCAATGAAGATTCATCAGGAAAGACTTAGAAGAAATGATCAGACATAGACAGAAGAGAAAACTAGAGTGTCAGGGCAACCAACGGAGGACAGAAAGAAGGCTTCATGGAGGTCAAGAAAAATAAGTTTGCTCTACCACGAAAAGCTACATCTTAATATGAGATAGGGGTGAAGGAGGAGATAGTTGGGGTAAGATATCTGAAAGATGTGAGATGAGGAGGGAGCTCTTGACAAATGGTTTGAAGTTTTTCAGTGAAGCTGAGCTCTCTGCTGTGGGAGAAGAGTGGGAAGGTACCATGGTAGAGTTAAGGAAGGATGAAAAGCTGCTTCTCAGTAGGGCAGTGAATCCATTTGAGGTGTCTAAAAAGATGGCCTTGCTACAGTGAGGTCCTGCTCAGGTGAGGTTATATAACATTAACTTGTAGCTACTGAATCAGGCATGGTTTTGAGATTTTCTTTATCTGTTTTCTGATATACTGTTAAAGTTCTGTTGATACCAGTTGTCCCAAGCAACCAGCTATACAAAGTACAATGATCTAAGACAATTCCAAAACACTCATGATAGAAAATGCCATGTGAACATGTAAATATCAGAACTTCAAAGTACATTTTATATATGGGGCGAGAGTAAGAAGTTGAGGGAGATGTAATATTAAGACTGGATAACTAGGAACATAATTATGCCTTCAATAATAATAGGAAGAATTTTTGGGGTGTAAGATAATGGACCCTGAGGATGTGGATGCATGAATGATTTTTAGTATTACTGGGAAGTTTGGTTTACCTTTCTAAAGAGTCATTGAAACAATTACATTCTGTAGAGACCCCAGAAGAAACTTTGTACAGTGACTTTTGTCAGAGGAAGTTTTTCCCTGTCCTGAAATTTATCAGTATTGATCACAGGAATGTGTTCAATGTGTTCAAGATTTTAGTTGTTTGTAAATAGCTACACGCAAAACAAAAAACAGAAACGAAGAAGATAAACTTAAACTGCTGTTAACATAGTAGAAATTTCATTCTTTCTATAACCTGCTTCCCAATTCAAGCTTATTCTAGTATTTACTATGACCTATCCTTTGCCTTTATCCCTTTTAAACAAAGCCAGATATGCACCATAGTTACTTTTCCTTTCAATAATGTGTGGAGTCATAAAACAGCAAGACAAGAGCACTAAGTCAAGTCAGATAATTTTACATATATAGGTTGTCAATTGCAAACAATTTTAAGCTCCTTATGACATATATTGTGCTATCTTAGAAGAGTTTTAAACCAATATTTTGCAATTATATCACTACATTGAGAATCATATCATAGATCTCTCCACCAGTACTGATTGCAATCATTGTGTGACTTGTGCCTAAGGAATGGCCAATGAGGCTCTAGCTTTAGGGTACACACAATCTGCTACGCCTGGTGCTAACCCGGAAATACTAGAGAAACCTGCTTCTTGGCCCTTCCCCTCCGCTTCTGAGGATGCACAGGTAGTCTGTGATTATTTCTAGTTTGCTTGCTTATGGGTAAAGAAAAGCATTTTAATTGCTTGCTGAGACAGAAAAGACATAAGGACATAGAAAGACTAAAATGGGCTCACTTTACCAGTGGTGATCAAAAAAAGATATGGTGTAAGCTTCTAGGTGAGGGAAAAGAGACTCTGGATCTTTGTTGTCCCCAAGTTTCTATGTGATTTTGAACATGTGATGCTATTGGTTTTCTGTCTTAGTTATTTTTCATTCTTTCCCAGTTAGGTGAATCACTGTAAGAAAGGGATGGGCTAGGATATGATACTGTGAGTTTCAAAAGGTCAGAAGAGCCACTACAGTTATATCAATTACAGTACAGATAAACCTGATAAGTCAGTACTTCCCTGAATAGCAAACTGTTTGATCCAATCTGGCAGTGGATAAACCCAGCAGCTGACACTTGGTTTCCTTCAAACAAGGCCGTCATTCTACCCATCTGCTATGCTGAATTTGGAAGTTAACTTTGTGGGGATGGATGTGATGGGGTGTTTGGGTATATGTACATGGACCCCAATCCTAAAATCACATTTCTCTCTAAAAATCACATTTCTCCTTAACCTCAAAACACCATCCCAGGTAGTTTCTCCACAATCTGAGAATAGCCTACCCCAGAAACCACCATTATCTCTTTTCCTGATACAGTAGCCAGCTGAACCTATAGAATTTATTAGCCTGAATCAATTGTGTACTGGATAAACTGGCTCTGTACTGGATCATAATGACATTTATCAGTCACATGTATCCTAGACTTAGACATATATATATATATATATATATATATATATATATATATATACATATATATACATATATATGTATATATATATACATGTATATATATGTATATATATATATATATACTCTCTTACATTTATTTTGTGTAACAAGACATTAATGAGAGCAGTCTGCTATTACATAGTCCTGAACATTAGTTGACTTAAGGACATTTAAGACCTAAAACCACACCTCCATGAAGATCTCCCCTCCTTGGGCTATTTCCCAATGAGCTCTAGGTAAAATACCTGTGCAGTAGATACTAAATGTGCATTATCTTTAAGAAAGAATCACTCTTTCACTCCTCACTAATCCTGCCCCAAATCACCTATTAACCATACTTGGCACTTGTTTTGCTATAGTATAATCTATATAAACTTTACCTATAACTCCTTTTAAATCACAGATTCCCTAAGAACTCTTGCCCACTGAAAAGCATAATACATTTTTACTACCTTGACCTCAAGAATGCTTGAGTACACAAATCTTTTCCAGATGGCCCATGTGGGGAACTTCATTCCTGGTGTTCCTCTATCTTTCCTAAGCCCTCATCAAATGTTTTCTACAAACTGTGTTAAGTTTTAGCTCATTCTCACCAGGGACAGATGTCACAGAGAGGTGAGTGTGCCACAGTTCTGAGAGATTCTGCGTTTTGTTTTGATTTTGGCTCTTTCTATATCTTTTCAATAAAGATTTCTTTGTGATGGATAATGGATATTAATTGATCATTGGTGATCTTGAGATATTAACAAATCCAATTGATATTGGAGAAGTACACAGTATAATGAGAACTTAAACTGGTAGCAAAAGAGAAAAACCCCATAATCCCTTAGCTTTACCTGTAAAAGTTTGAAAGTTAAAGATAAAGCCCAGCTCTGAGAACCAACTCACCAGTACAAATAGAGTTTGGGAATTATTTTCAGAGTTTATATGGGCATTTAGAGTTACCCAAGGACAAAATGGGGTTAAGTGACTGGCTTTTTGGTGATTCTAGGTGGTTCAGTGATAAAGTACCAGGCATGAATTCAGGAAGACTCCTCTTTCTGAGCTGAAATCCAGTTTCAGATACTTATTAGCTGTGTGACCCTGGGCAAGTCATTTAACCCTGTTCTTTCAATTCTGTGAAATAAACTGAAGAAGAAAATGGCAAATCACACCAGTATCTTGGCCAGGAAAACCTCAAATGAAGTCACAAAGAGTCAGACACAACTGAAAAGCAACTCAAAAACAGCTAGTGTCGATGGTAGGATTTCAATTCAGGTCTTCCTGACTCCAAGTGTACCACTTTACTCTGTGTTCAGAGCAGCAGAGTAAAATAGTTTTAGACTTAAATGGTAATAGTATTCTTGTGTTTCAGGACCTCACATAAATGATATTATTTCTCTCAAACATTTAATAATTATGTATTACAAGATGATTTTCAAATTTATTCAATTTTATTCCTAAAATAATGAAATTTTTACTTGGGAGGAGCCTAAAAAAGCAGGAATTCTTTTCATAACATTCCTGATACATGGTTATCCAAGCTCTACTTCAATATTTATAGAGAGTAAGTTGTCTCATTTTAAAGCAATCCTAATTGTTAGAATATTGGTGAATTGGGTCAACACCTATACCCCTCTAACTACTCCCCATGAATTTCAGTTCTTGTCTTTGAAAAAAATACAAGTACGTTCCTTTTTAAATATTAAAATTCATCAGATATTTGGAGAAAATTCTTAGTCAAAATCTTGGGATGTTGAGGGACTAAGAATAATAGAAGTGTTCCCTGTCAGGGTTCATTTTTTTCTACTTACTACATTTTGGGGGCATCTGTGGGGAGGAAATAGGAATTTGTGGTTCTGTGAACTGAATTCAAGAATATCAAGAAGTTACCTCAAGGGTGATGCTGATTTATTGCTGACTTTGGAGACCCAGGTTGGAATAGGTGAACAGGTAAAGCCTTAAAGGAGAGGCAGTGGTTATAGTGAGTGTATAACTGCATGAACATTCATATTGAGATAAGAAAGTGAGAGAATAGATAAATCTGAGAGCACCTTGTCCTTAGGGAGAAATTTGGGAAAGGTAGAACTATTTGGTGATTAAATCAAATTATAACTTATAATAATAAGAATAACTAATATTTGAACAGTACTTTCCATGTGCCAGGCATTGTGCTAAGTGCTTTGCAATTATTCTCTCATTTGGCACTCATTACAACCCTGGAAAAAACATGCTATTGTTACCCCCATCTTACAGATATGGAAACTGAGGCAAACAAGCATTGAGTGACTTGCTCAGGGCTATATAATTAAGTATGCATTTGAGGTCAAATTTCAACTCAAATCTTCTTGACTCCCTGCTTGACACTCTACCCACTGTACTGTCTAGTTATTATATATAAAATATATACATACATATGTTATGTATAATGTGCATATGTACATATAGGGGACATACCCACGGGTATAGAATAAGAATACCTATATAGTGCTTTAAGGCCAGTATTATGTTTCATATACATTATCTCATTGTACCTCATAGCCACCCTGTGAGGGAGAAATTAGAGGCAGTATTATGCCCATTTTACAGATCATGAATCTGAAGCTCTGAGACATTGAATGACTTGTCATTGAATTATATGATAAATCGTTATTGAAGACTGGATTTAAACCCAGGACTTGCTAATCAAAATCCAGTTCTTTCTGTGTTGTAGGATGATATATATGTATATACATATATACAATATAGTATAATACACCTTTCTAAGATCTGTTCCTTTTTAATACCTGCTACAGTTGGATCTCATTTTCAGCACCCAGAGATTAAACTGATTATTAACTTCTTTTACTGAGTACTGATAATATAAGACTTTATATAGATTTATAATTATACCTTCTATATATGTTGCCTTCTATATTGTCTAAACCACGTGTGGTTTTTTCCCCACCTTAAAATGGAAGAAGACAGAGAGGAAATAGTCTCTCTATCTTAAAAAAAAATTGCTGTAGAAGAAAAGGGAATTGGGCAACCATCACATAATTGAAAAAATAAAACTATTTATTGTGAATTCCTTTGAAAATCTGTAGGAATTTATCTACTTTCCTTTTTGCTATGTGCACTTATACTTTCATATTATATGAATAATTTTCTACAGGAATAGCTTTTTAGCCACATACTCTAATCAACAAAATTCTCTATTTACATAGAAAGTATAACTTTTTGCTCTTTTGGCTGATATTTTGATTTCATTTTTACTCTAATCTTTTTATATGAATTAGCATATTTTGCCAACAAGAGAGGAATTAGAGGCAAAATTATAGGTTAGTCTCTTACCTAATTATGATGACTAGGCAAATTAATTATATCAGTTGATGCAGTTCACTGAATGAGAGAGAGAGGGAGAGAGGGAGAGAGAGAAAATTGAATAAACATAGGTAGCTTATTTCATTCTTTGGAATTTTTCATAACTAATCATAGTACATGTAAAGGTCAATGAGAGAACTGGCATGATCTTATGGATTCCCTTATGCTCTGTGTTGGGTAGCTCAGTCTACCAAATTGAAAAATAGTGATGCATAACCTGAATACTGAAGGGAGAAGATATAGAAATAGAATCAGAAATAGGTTGAAAGCCAAAGGACGAAGTACAGTTTAAAAAAATAAATGAAGCCCATTCCATCAAAAATGAGAAATGAAAATAACAGGACTCCCCCTCCCACCCAGAGGGTGTCTGCCATGCCTGGATGCATTCCTTCCTTACCTCTACCTCTCAGACTTGTTAGTTTCCTTTAAGGTTGAGTCCCTTAATAGTATCTCCTACAAGATGCCTTTCATTATCCCACCCCCATCCTTAGACTAAAGCCTACCTTCCAAAAATTATTTGTATGTGCAAATGCTGTCTGTCTTAATGACTGCTTGTTGATAACCTACTTGTTTCATTTTTTCTTTGTATTCTGAAGTGCCCAGTGCAGTGTCTGATACAAGTGAGTGTTAAATCTATAATTGGTAATTAACTGACCCTTCCTTCCTTCCTTCCTTCCTTCCTTCTTTCCTTCCTTCCTTCCTTCTTTCCTTCCTTCCTTCTTTCCTTCCTTCCTTCCTTCCTTCCTTCCTTCCTTCCTTCCCTCCTTCCATTTCCCCATGTCTGTGTTTTTGTTCTAGTATATTGTGCAATGTTCCTTTTCTCTCTCTAACAAACATTCTCTCTCTAACAACTCTTCCATTTGGATTGAGAAGTCTTATTAAGAGACAAAGCTATACACACAGTTATATTTTTACCCTAGCAGAGCTTGAGAACAACTGGAATATCTTTTTTTTAACACAAATGCTGTAAGAGCAGGATAAAAGAGGAGTGAACAATGTTTGGCTATATGATCGAGACATGTAATTCTTGAGTTGGAGACCAGCCAATTATGATTATCTAAGCATTGGTGCTTGTGCTTCAATACATAGAGGAGAATATCCATATGCATATAAGTTATTTTTAATGAGAAACATAGAGAAAAGCCAAACCACATACTACCTCCCGGAAAGAATCCATAGAAGAGAGGGTTGTTAACACAGTCAGTGAGCAATGAAAATTGAACTATAAGAGGAGAAGTGCAGCACTTCCTACAAGTAATTACAATGCATCATTATATAGTGGCCTTTATTCTGCAAATAAATATGGGAAGAACCCAGGCCTCTGATCTGGCATTTTAAAATTAGTCTTCATATTATGGTTATAGAATTGATGTTGCTGTTGTTAGAGAAGTCAAGAGAGAAGAGCAGGACCTATGGGTGACATTGTCATGCCAATCTATGTTTTTCCTGTCTTTGTTTTTGCTCCCCTGTATTGAACACTGGATTGTGCCTTAAACTGCATGAAACCTTAGGCACGGAGCACATCAAAAGGCTAGATGATGATGAGTATGGGACACAGGGACGGGGCTGCTGCTTCTCTGGAGACTTTTGAGCCCTATTCATGTTTTCCCAAGGTTCCCAATCCAGAGTTTCTGCTACCTGTTTCAGTCAGTAGCTGAGACACTTTGAAACACACCTAGCATCTTAGTAACTAACAGGTTGCCTTAAGCTCAAGCTAACCTGAGGCAAGTGTTTCCAACTATACAGCTTCATTTGACCTGAAATACATTTTCTTTTCTTTGTACTGCTTGTCTAAAATGCCTAAAGCGTTAAAGAAAGGGAGGAAAAGGTGTATGTAAGAGAGATTAAAAACCAATAACTGAAACCTAACATGGATTTATCTATAATTATCATAACATTTTTATTTAGAGAATCCCCTTCACGTGGAATAAAAAACAAAGAAAAAGAAATGGTGGAAATGAATTGTCCAGTTCTTTGGGATACACTTATTTGATGCACAACACACAGAATTTGTAGTGAAGTGTCAGAGGCTTATATCCAAACTTTGATGATTCATAGCTTTGTTACTGTGGTTAAATAATTTAGTATCTATGGGACTCAGTTCCTTTTTTTGATAAAATGGGAATAAAAATGCTTGCACTATCCAGGTGACATGATTGCGAGGAAAGCCATTTGCTAACATTCAAACTACACATAGTATATCCTCTTTCTGCTAATCTTTCTCCTTATCTTCCAATTATGTGTGTGCATATATATGTGTGTATGCGTGTGTGTTTTTCTACACTGTAATTTCTATCCTCATATAACTTGTCATTTAGTGGGGGAGATAGGGCATATATGCAAATAACCATAGTATAAAATAGAATATAAATACCTAAGATACATGAAAAGAGTTATGAGGGCCAAGGAAAAATAATTTCCATATTACAGTGAGGGGAAAGATTAGATAGTGACTAGGAAAGAGTTTAACAGTAGCAGTGGCATTTGAACTAAGTCTTAAGGGATGAATGAGACTTCAACATATTTACATGAATCTCCATTTTTAACTATTACCTGATGATTTTGATAACTGTGTTTTATAATATAGTTTGAGGTCTAGAAGTGATATTCTGCCTTCAACTGTAGCTCTTTTCATCATTTCCTTTGATATTAACATCTTTTTATCCCCAGAATATTTTACTGAGTTCTATAAACTATTCCTTTGATATCATGACTGGTTATTATATTAAAATCATAAATTAACTTTGGTAGTATTGTAATTTTAATTCTATTGGCATAGCCTAGCTATGAGCACTGAGTATTTCTCCAACAATTTAAATGTTCTTTATATCTTTCAGGAACAATTTTAATTAAATCTATATCATTATTTGGTGAACTCTAGTAGATTGAGCCCTAGATGTGTTATGCATTTTGTAATAATTTAGAATGGAATTTCTATTATTTTCACTTGCATTTTCTTATTATTGTGTGGAAAGGCTGTTGATTTCTGTAGGCTCTAAGTTTGCTGAAGCAATTAAGTGTCTCAATATCTTTGTTGATTATCTAAGGTTTTCTAAAGAAATCATCATATCATCAGCATGTAGGGATAATTTTATCTCCTCTTTTCCTATATGAATGCCTTTAGTTTATTTATCTATTGCTAGAATTTCTAGAACTGTATAAAATAATAGTGGAGAGACTAGGAATCATAGCTTTACTTCTAGATTTGTTGGAAAACCATTGAGTGCATCTGCATTGTATATATTGTCTGCTTTGGGTTTTAGATACTTTAATTCTGTCTCTGTCTCCTTGTCTCTGTGTCTCTCTATCTCTGTCTTTGTTTCCCTCTCTCTCTGTCTCTGTCTCTCTCTTCCTCTCTCTTTCTCTCTCTCTCTCTCTCTCTCTCTCTCTCTCTCTCTCTCTCTCTCTCTCTCTCTCTCTCTCTCTCTTTCCAATTTACCTATTATTCAGCTAACAAACTGATATTCCTAAATACAGGTTTGACCATGTGATCCCTTGTTCAATAAACTCCTTTGGTTGCCTATTGCCTTCAAGATCAAATATGAACTTTTCTGTTTTGCTTTTAAAACCCTTCATTATATGACCCCTTCCTACCTTTCGAGTCCTTTTATGCCTTTCTATATCCTCTGTGATCCATGACACTAGCTTCCTTGCTGTTCCTCACACAATATTCCATTTCTAAAATCTGTGTTATTTCACTACAGTCCCTCAGGTCTTAAATATCCTCTTTATCTCCATCTCCTTGTTTCCTTTTGGGTCCCAGTTGAAATCTTATCTTCAACAAGAAATCTTTTCCAGTCTTCTCTTAATGCTTGTGCTGCCACTCTATTATCTCCAATTTATCCTATAAATCATGCTTGCAGAGTTGTTTTCCCTTATTAGATGGTGATTTCTTTAAGAGTTGGAGAATTGTTATTTTGTTTTATTTGTGGTCTTTATTTGCAATGCCTAGCAATATACCTGTGCATAATGAGCACTTAATAAATATTTTTGACTTGATTTTTTTAAAAAAATATTATCACCAATGATATAGGTCACCTGCAATCACATGAGGCTCTCATCTATATATTCCCATGAGATTGACAAAGCGAGTCTAACCAAAACGCTCAAGGTCTGTATCCCTTTATATTGACCTACTAGGGACAGCTAGGTAGTGCAGTGAATAAAGCTTTAGATCTGGAGTCAGGAAGACCCGAGCTCATAGCATTGTGGCCCTAGACAAGTCACTTAATCCCTATTGCCTCAGTTTCCTCATCTGTAGAATGAGAAGAAAATGGCAAACCACTTCAATATCTTTTCCAAGAAAATTCCAAATAGGGTCATGAGAGTCAGACATGATGGAAATGACAACAATAAACAAGAAAAACCTGACATCTTAAGGATACAAGGTGGACTCTTTCTAGGTCCACCATCATTCCTCACTTCGCTATTGACCAGCTCATCCTCTTCTCCTTTCATACATTTCCCTGATGACATCTTTTAATTTTTTCTTTCTTCAAATCTCCTCATTGGTTAGTTTTCTTTTTCTTAGCCTATTCACTCCCCACCTAAAACACCCATCATTCCTCTGACTTTATGTCATATTCATTTTTTTATTCTTAGGAGACTATTGCACTCCATGTTTTGCTGCCATAAAGCAATATTGGAGGAATGTTGACTTTACAAAGATAGGCCTTTATTTCTTAGAGAAGCCTGGGTTCATTAAAAGAGCTTTACCAATTTCTTGAAAATGGTCCCTCTCACTGTCCTCCTCTTGGTCAACTCTGGGCTCAGCTTGTTGGCTATTTGTACAGTCTTTTCCAGATATACAAACTTGTGGACAAGCCTTACACATTTTAAAACCAAATTAATATCATAATCCTGACTGTCTATCTACATACACACATCATTCTTCTATTCCATCTTTTGTTTGTGGATGCTCAAACTATGTTCTTTTTAGTAGTTACCTGTGTTTTCCAGAAGGCTCTTCAGTGTTCCAAGATTTTATACAACTAGAACAGCATTATCTGTAAGCAGCAACACCTGGAGAATATCTTCTCACTTTGGACTTTACATTAGAAAGCCTCCAAACAGAATGGCAACTACTCCATTTTATGCCTTGCTTGCGATTTTTGATCAGGGTTATTATATCTGTTGTTATGTCTCTCAGAGCACTTTGAATGATCTTAGTGTACAGTTAGGAAACAGTTTCCACTAAATCAAATGTCCTTTCATAGTTGAAAATTAAGCATAACAGGATCACTTATTCTCTACATTTTTCCATCATTAGCAAAATGATAAAGAAGTAGTTTGGAACATCACTTGTAATATCACATTTTGGAATATTGTTTGTGAAAGGCTGCCTATTACTTACTAATTGATATTCTTATTTAGGAGACCCTTGATTCATGTATACTTCAGTGTCATAAAGATTTTGACTACATAGGAAATTAGGCATATAAATCCATAGTTGTTTCTGGAGTTCTCTTGAACTCCTTTTTTTGTATATTAATAACTTCGGACCTTTTCCCTCATCTTTCATATATTTGGCTCATTTAAACATTTGATGAATTGATCTATCAATTCCTTTGCAACTGTACAATTCCAGCATAGGTCTCCTTTTTTAGATGCAAGAACAAATGTGGATGTTTTGTCCAATTTTTGTTTGGGGGATATTTTGATGTCATTCTAACTACCCTATGAATACACTGAAAACTCTTTTTAGAGATCAAATGTGGTTACTCCTTTATTTTTGATTATAGAAATAATTTGTGGCATTCTTCTTTGCAGATATTTTCAATATTCTATGTGTTTTTTATCCTCTAATTTTTTTCCTTAAATTTCCTTGGAATGGTTTTCATTAGTTGGATCTCTTTCCAGGGTTTCAACATTTTCTCAACTTTTCTTTATCCTTCACTGCTTATTCTTTTTTTCTTTAGGATAGGATAGTGCTAATAATTATTCTTCTTTGTTTAATTTTTCAAATAAGGTTTTATTCTATATTGGTTTTGTCTTTTGGTTTACTTTTTCCCTCACCAAGTATATTGAGTAATCACTAACTAAACCACTTTATGTGTTTTAAAATTGCAGCAATTGATTTTTATGATTAAACTTCCATATGATTGTAGTATAATAAATGTCAATGCCATTTCTGTGATTTATTTCCACCTTTGGTTTTGGAATGGTAGCTTTTAGCTTATACATGTAAGTTTGATGGCTTTCAACCAAATGTTAGTTACACAAAAGACCATCAAAAATGTGAGTGAAATAATTAATGCTTTCCCAATGAGGGCAAGGTACCTCAGCTCAAACCAAAAGAAAATCCCCAATTTAACCAAATGAAATGGAACTTCCATCTTTATTTTCCACCTTTTCATTACCAAAATCTTGCTCAAATGATCACATTTGGATCATTTCAAGAATGTGCCATATTTTTTTCTCAATGTAACACTGTGTTGACTGTCTAAGATGTGCGTATCTGTACTGTACCGAGTATCTAAGTGTATACAGAGGTGGCTCAAGTAATCTTCAGACATCTCTGGAATCCTACTCATCTCTCTTCAAGGGAGATTGACTCCAGTCTTAAAAGCAGAGATAGATAGGTAGACAGACAGATAGACAGAAACAGAGAGAAAGGTAGAGACAGAGAGAGGACTACTGAGCAAGAATTATATCTATCATTCTCTCTATTCTCCACTACCACCATCAAATATGGCCAGTCTAATAGCATGATTTTTCAGATTATAAAGGAAAGTCACTAACTCCCCTGCTTATTACCCTCCTTTAAAGTAATGGAGAGGGTGGGAGGAACAGATGGTAGCTCTTAGCTTATACATATCAGTTTGATGACTTTCAACCAAATGCTAGTTACACAAAAGACCATCAAAAATGTGTGAACTATTTTTTCTAAGCAAAGAGCAGCAGCTATTTGAAAAATTATAGAGATTAGGATATCAGAAAATATATAAAATGACATAGCTCTCTCAATGAGGGCAAGGTATCTCAGCTCATACCAAAAGAAAATCCTCAATTTAACCAAAGGAGAAATTTCCTAACATATCTAGGGAATCAAGCTGAGAATTAGAAACATATTGAGAAGTCAGAATTTTTTTTATGTCAGTCACTTTCAAAGTCTGTCTCCCTATCCATATGTCTAGAGTCAATCCTCAAAAGAGTGTGGCACTACATGAGTCCTTTTGAAGATATCATAAATTATGTCTCTCTCTCTCTAAAGCTCTTGCATCAATCTATCCTTCATACAGGTGCAGTATTGTGTCAGTGTTCTCTCCACCAGCTAAGGAGAATGTCAAGCAAAATTCCCTGGGCTTGACTGGAAACTGAATTATATCAATTATATCATTTTTGTAATTAAAAAGAAAACAACTAATTAAGATCTTTACTCCAAACTTTCAGCAGTCTGACTATACATACCAGATTTAGGAATACTTCCGACATAATTTTTTCCCTGTACATTAAAATCTAGTAAGTCCTTTTTATGACTTTTGGGGAGTGCTGGTCAGTTTCAATGCCAACTAATCATTTTCTTGAACAAACTTTTCAAAATGTAAAAGCAAGGGACTTCTGTGTAGTCTAGAAGTCTTAGGTTGCTCATTTTCTCTGAACCATGTTTCTTGATAAACATGTTTACCATCCTAATTTTCCCCTACCTTTTCAATGAAATCACCAAATACCAAAGCATAACTGATTATTTTTTTGGGGGGGGTCATCAAATTAGAATTTCTCTATGAATCTATCTTCTGTATCTGGTGGATTTTATGTATGAGCTTTAGTTGTTACAGGGTAGTCTTTTTGAAAATATTTATCATGAGCACTTATATAAGAAAGGGACATTAAATTTAACAAAAGAATAAAATCACACAGTTTTCTGAATATCACAAATTTTAATTTGACTGCTACATTCTTTATATGTAATATCCTTGTCCTACAATCAACAATGGGTATACTGCTGGAGAAGCTGAGTCATATTAATCATAACTTTCTTTCTAAAAGAAGAAGGGAAATTGCAACTACAATAAATGGGAAGAAGGTTTCCAGGTGCTCCTTGGAGAGGCAAAGAAAGGACTTACCATAATTGGTTTTATTATGTGACCGAAGGCATCAAGAAATATTATTTCCCAGGATATTTTGGTCATCTTATATTTCAGTACTGAAGATAAGTAGTTACCAAAAAGATAGCTAAGAAAATAATTTCTCCATGTAGAACTCCCTGCCTGGAAATCCAAAATAAGACTGTTGTCTGAATGTAGTTGGAATTACTAACTAAATTCAACAGAAATGTGGGCAGAACCAAAAGTCATGCTAGGCCTATATTTATTCTTTCTCAAGAGGGAGAAGAGTTTCAATTTTGTCACTGTGTTTCCTGTACACTGATATAGTAAGTACATACTAAACACTTGTCAAGCTGGATTGAATCCATTCTTTCCAGAATAGGTGACAAAGTAGAAGCATGCTAGCCATGTGTTGTACAGTGGAGACTTCATATGTCCGGAGAGCAATGCAAAAGATAGCTGTGAAGACCTGAAATGCTGGTAAAGTGGGCTATGTTGATGTAACTGAATGGATCACTACATTGAGTAGCATGATGCAATTACTCCTAAGAGTTAAAGAAATAGTGTGGCTTAGTGTTGCAACTTAATTCTACTTAATACCATCATGTGACAGTTTGACATGGAGTATACTGGGGAAAATGATGCAATTTCATGTTATGAGGCCATAAGAATACAGAAAAAAAATCAAATTTATTGATATTTTAATCCCTCAAAATGCTTCAGTGTGAATAGTATCAGCCTTTAAAGTGAAAAGAAATCATAACTACTAATAAAATTAACTGAAGACTTTGATCATACACTATAATAACAAAACTAGAAATACATCTTACCAGCTAAGCTAAACAAGCTCATTCCTTCTATGAAAGTGCATATCTCATTTGGCTCCTTTACTCCATCACCATTCTGTTGAAAGGTATGAGCTTCCTTCAACAGCTGACCCCTGGAGTTGTGCTTGGTCATTACCATCATCAGAGATCTTAAACATTTTAATACTGTTTTTATTTTTTACACTGCTGTTATCATACATATTGTTCTCTTGGTTCTCTTTGCCTTTCTCATGCAGAGTAATTGAGAAGAATAAAACAAAACCCCAAAATCCTTTGTTCCTTGGACAAGCAGAAATAAGAGCTGAAATAGAGAAGTGAATAAAATTTGGAGAAAAATTTGAAGAATCTTGTTATTGACTATCTTAACATAGTGAAACCTCCAGAAAATCTACCTAAAAACAAACAAAAAGGGTCAGAAGAAATATGATGTTTCAAACAGTTTTGAATAAGAGATCCTTTAACTAGAATTTTAAAAAAAATATTTTAAGTTCAATAAACTGAATCTAACTAGAAGACCAACTACATTAAAAACTGATTTTAATAAAAAAAGACCATTTTCCATAACCACTACAGGTGAATACATTCTCCCATACCACTTAACAGAAAGTATAAACACATTTCAAAATTTGCACTTGCATATAGGAAAGAACTATTGCCACTATAAGGACCAGAGAGGAAAAAGTAGGTTAAGAAATATTCCTAAAGAAAGTTATCAAACATCATCATGGCAGAAATGACATATTTATTGAAGATCTGCAGAAAGGAATTGGAAATGATATCAATCTATAAGTGGTATGTGCAATAGAAAATTTGACCACTGTGTAGGTTAAGAGAAAGAGATTGAAAAAAGGTGCATGTGGAGTGGAATTCAGAAAAAAAATGCTATACATTCTGGATTATTTAATCAGCAAATGAAAGCAGAAAGTTAAGACAGTGTAAGGAGACAAAGCAGAGCAAAAGATAAAATTAACTTTTTGACCTCACATTTGTGTAACACTATAGATTTTGATAAATGCTTTACATAATCTCATCTATGCTCTTCTAAGCTTCACAACAATTCAATAAAATAGAACTAAATATGAACACTTAGTTTTTCCTCTCTCAATTTATAACCTAGAAAGATAAAAACATAGAAATAATATAGTTCAAAGAATGAAACACCTATAATATGCCAAATCATCCCACATATATACTACATATTATGTATATGTGTATATGTATACACAAATACATACATACAAAAACCCCAACATTTAAAGACTTAAGGTGTCTGATGAAGGTAATGACCGTATATATGCTTATATGTATGTATGTATATATGTAAGCATACATACATATACATATATATATAAATGTGGTATGCATTTGTGGATAATAAATATATGTATACACATATATAAATATATATACATTATATATATATATATATATATATATATAAATGCTACATAATACTATACACACATGTGTATGTGTCTCAGGCACACTGCTTTTAAAGTGTATACTTTTATAGGATGGGGAGAATGTAAGTTAGCACATATCAAGGCATTTGAGGTATGGTAACAAGGGCCATCTTGGTAAACCTTATCCCAAATTTATTATCTATTAGAGATGGGAATAAAAGTTGTTTACTCCTTTGAGTATTTCCGTATAAATGTGGTAGTTGCAGAGCCATTTTACTAAACTAGAAAACAGTCCCTGGATGCAGTTAATCACTCATGCCCTAGCTCATGTGTAGAGTCCCCTTTTCAAGTTTACTCCTTTGACACTACTTGGCAACAGCATCCTCAACCCTCCATCTCCCTAAATGTTCAGAGGCCATTTTTTCACCATTGCTTCTCTTCTAATTAGAGTTTGTCAATGTCTTTTCCCCAAATTCTGTCAGTTTGAGAATTTCTTCTCATTTCCCAAGGGCAAATATCTCAGGCTGACAGACTGTCGGACTGTTCTTGACATACATTTCTCTTTCTCATTGAGCCTGGGCATTCAGGTCATCTATTTCTTTTCTGACTGTAGGGTTAATTCCATTACTTTATTTATTTTGCTTCCCCTTAACAATACGCATATGCACAAAAATTCTGTGGACATGGGTGACAACATTTTTCACCCAAGAATGACAAAATACTTTACAAAGATGAATTTGTTTTAAAAAAGCATCTTTTTGAGACAGGTAGGTCAAAGAATTCTTGAATTACTGATATAGTTAGGCATGAGCATATGGATTGCCTTGTCTGAGGTCACACAGGGAATGAGAGTACAAACACTAGTCCTTTTCCCTCAGGAAAGCATGTCTTATTCTGAAATGCATATCTACTTGCAAAGAATTGTAAGGAGTTTTCCCTCTTTTCAGTTATATTTAGGCTAGGGTTGAAATATTTAATGTCACTTTTACCCTCATCAGTGATCGCTGCCCACAATCTCTGAACTTTTAATGCTATACTTTTTTGATCTTTTCTGACTCTGCTACAAATGTGTAGACAAGAACTTATGTTGATAGTGACAGAATGGTTCACTTAGTTGTCTCAAATTAAGAATAATAAATGCTCTTGGGTCTTAAAAAGTTTTAGTTATGTCTGTTACCTTATTTTACACATATTTACTTTTAAAAATATAATTAGTTTCTTTGACAAGAGAAGACAATCAATAGGGAGTCAACCCACAGCAATTGCTTCTCTAATTTTTCCTGACCTTAATAAAGTCCTAAAATATTTCTTTGTCTTATTATTCTTTGTAGGTCAAAAAAAGTCCTGTGGGACATGAAGGCATTTAATGTGACATAGAAAATCCCTTGTGATAACTGCAGAATAAGACTTTATGAGATTTGAAAATTGGAAATGAGAGGTAGATCTTAGTTGCATGTCCCCAAGCAAATCAACCATCATATTTGAGAACAAAATACAAAGAGACTAATATTAAATGACTTACATGAGTCTATTTAAGTTCTAAACACTTACAAATTTGTCACAGGGAATAATAAAATAATGGTGATGAGAAAAACTTTTTAGGTAATGGAGTAATATGAAAAAGTTTGGTATGAAAAAGTTTGGTATGAGAAATGATTGATAAAGATACTTATTTGGATTCAAATTCTTACTGACTGGAAAAATATAAAGGTAATAAGGACTCTTACTATCAACTTCCCCTACCATACCCATATTGCTTTATTTGAGGATGGCAAATATTATTTGTTAGGCAAGAATGCTTTTGCAAATTATATATGTTGTTTAAAAAGCAAAACCATGATTATTGTAGAAATGTCAGTTGCAAACGCATGAACTTAGATTGTACTTAAAGAATTGGGTGAATGTAATTTAACTGAAATCTTCATTCATGAAGACAAAAAGTTGGAAAAAAAACCTTAACAAAGAGAAATGAATGCATGCCAAGAAGCCCATGACTCTAGTGCCCAAAGGCCTTCAATATCCAGAATTTGCCATTTCTAAATCTTATTCCAATATTCTCTTGGTGTTAATTTTCCAGCTCTATAGTCTTTCATATCATAGTTGATCAAATGTAAATACATTTCTGTAACTAGATTGCTTGGACCTTGTTCAAGACTGACCTGTGACCTTCGCTTATGAAAAATGGACACGCTTGATTGCCCTGCGCTGACACAGAGCATGTTCAATTAATGCTTACATTATAAAGAATGTGCAAACAACGCAGACGGAAATTAAACCTTTTCACTATCCGTCTGCATCTGAGCATTCATAAATTGAAATAAGTGTGAAAGAGCTGTCCTCAATCAATTTCAGCTCCAGTCCCTGACCTGATTATGTTCTGCATGTCAATATACATTCCCTTAATTAAATGCGGTTCAGCGAACATTAATGGTATTAAAAAGAGTAAGGAGAAAAAAAAGAAAGGGGAGATTTGGGGCCTCTTATTGCTACCCGTAACGTTGCCCAGGAAAACAATAGAGAGATTGATGAAATGGAAGCTCAGCTGAAGAAAAAACTGTTGTGTACATTATCATAATTATCTCCTTTGCTGAACGATTTCAAAGCAAGATTCTAAAAGTGCCATTATTTTTCCTCAGCAATCCATCTTAGGGTCTAACAATTGTTTGAAGAGGTGCGGAGCATTACATGTTTCCCTTTTTGGTCTACTCACCCTTGGCTCTTGTTGATTATGGCTCGAATATTTACATATTCAGCACCAATCCTGATATTCCATTAGAGCAACATGAGAAAAGAAAACCCTCCCCAAAGCTGTTCTTTTATTCTCAAAAAAAAAAAAAAAGAGAAACCTATAAACACACACACACACACACACACACACACACACACACACGTTTCCTGACTCTGTCTTGTCTCATCCCCCTTCTTTGGGGATATACTCAGTCCTCATTTTGAACCATCAGATTCAGTGATGCCCAGTGAAGCAAACCCCTAGTAACCAACCTACCCCACACAGTCCTTTAGTGGTTTTCACAAGGATGATGTTTCCCATCAATACTCCATGATAACAGAGGGCCGCACACAAAGTATGGGTTTGCAGTCTGTGAAGTGCTGATAATAGTGTTAGAGGGTGCTAATTAAGTTTCTCACAGGGATTGCTTTTTACTGTCTTCTTTAGGGCCTGGAAAGAAAGATTTGACAGACTGGAAGAGACAGAAATTGATTTGGGAAGGAAGTTCCAGGAGGGAGTAGAACTAATTTTCCTTAACAGGGTAATAGGATTTTCACAAAAGATATATCCACATTTCCATTTTATTATTTTGCTATTGGTCTACACATGAACCAAGATCTCATCTTGTACATAAAAGAGAACATTTTGTAAAGCAGATAAGATTTATCTAGATCTAAATACTGCCATCACAGTGAGAAAAGAGTAGTGGGAAACTGAACCAGATTCCTGATGAAGAGTAGGGAAAAGATACAGTCTTCTCCAGATCCAGAGATAATTTATTTAGTCATAGAATCTGTCAGAGTTGGAAGATATCTTACATGGTATTCATATGGACTATTTGTGCCCAACCTGTGGTAGAGCATTCTGAGCTCATATTGGTCTGATCAGCCACAGTCGGATACATGGAATGTCATTTTATCATGGTGATGTCATTTTGGTCCTTTTCGAGAAGAAAGGACAACAACCAACCAACAGGGTATTAAGTCCAATCTTTGCCCTTTCATTTTACAGATGAGAAGAGTGAAGCTCAACAAGGGGACATAATGCCCCAGAACTAATAATGCATTTACTTAACTCTTTAAAGCTTTTAAAGTGCTTTATATTGCTATTTGATCTTTTTTAAACAACCCTATGACATAGATACTATTATTATTGTAATTTTGCAGATGAGGAGACTGAGGCCAAGAGCAGTTAAATGACTTATCCAGGGTCAACATCTGAGGGAAATTTCAAATTCAGATCTTCTTGACTACAAATTCAGACCTTAACCAGTTGTGCCACCTAGCTGCTTCCAACACCTAGCTGCCTAGCTACTGGCAAAGCTACCTCTGGAACTCAGGTTTCCTCATTCCTAGTTCTTTATTCTTTGCATAAAACTATGTTCCCTCCTTCTTAGAGGAAAAATCAGTTTTTCTGATTTTCTGAAGGGTAGGCTATTTTGTCTGGACTTGCATGAACTTGCTTCTTCTGGAGAGGGGTGGGTCAGAGTTTAAGCCCACAGTGGAGATGAAAAAAAATCAAAATACCTAACAGGGCTCCAAAATCAGGGTAACCTCCTGGGAATTCTCTGAACTGAAAATGACCCAGATAAATAAAGACTTTTCATGGAACCAAACTGGTTTGAACCAAATATTAAAGAGAGGCATCTGGAGGCTATTTCAGCATTTCCCCAGAAGTGGGAATAGTTTCTGTCCAGGTTTTTCTTTATTTTGTCAGTGACAGGTAGCTAGTGTATTCAAGGTCCAGTGTAAGAAATATAAAATGTTGGCCTGACAAAATATTGAAACATATCTGCCCTCAAGCCTCACCTCTGTTGTCTCTCTGAGACATATACACATGCATATAGACATACCTATACATACATACATATATGTGGGTACATATACCTACCACATGTACAGGAACACACATGTCATACATACATATACACACATACATATATACACACCCATAAATTTTACTGTAGACCAAAAGGATGTAAGTAACAGAAGCAACTTTCTTAGTTCTGTCCCACTTTTTTAACAATGGTATCAATGGAATGACTTTAATGCCCTTTCAAAATTATTTGAAACTCGCTAGACTAGCTAAGTGACCTTCACTCATGAAAAATGGATAAATTGTCTCATGCTGACATATTAATGTTTCAATTATGTGTTCACTTAATGTTTCCATTATAAAGAACATGCAAACATCACAAATAAGCATTAAACCTTTTTACTATACCAGTACCTGTCTGTTGTCTGAGCAGGTCTAAACTGAAATGTGGGAAAGAATTGTTTTCAATTTCTGCTTTAGTTCCTAACTGTGTATTATAGCCTTTAAAAATGTAGATTTTAAAAGTTAAAATTTCTCCCACACCCACACTCTAAATGGGATTAATATATGGTACATATAATGGCATCTGAGTCTTCTCCCATCTGGATTCCATCTCTCCACTGTTAGGCAGCTAGTTACAGGTAGAGTTCAAGCTATCCTCATTTCCCTGCTGCTTGAAGGTAAACAGCAGAGATTTCTTCACTTTGCTGTAATTGTGGTGGGTGGATGAGGGGGATGAGATGACCTTCATCTCTCAGCCATTAAATAAGTAGCATCCTTGAGGAAGCTTTGCTATCTGTGGGCTACTGTTGTTGACATTGGGGAATTTATACTAAAAAGTTTGGGTAAACTTGTATACAGGGCAGATTTGTATGCTGTGATTTTATACTCCCTCCTTTCTTTTTTGTGTGCGTGTGTGTGTGTGTGTCTGTGTGTGTGTGTGAGAGAGGGGGAGAGAGAGAGAGAGAGAGAGAGAGAGAGACAGAAAGAGACACAGAGATAGAGACAGAGAGACAGAGACAGAGATAGAGGGAAATAATTCTGCTACTGAATAACAAGACAAGTCACCCTGTTGGGTTGTAATTAGAAGCTTCTGTTTAGTTTCCCATGCTAACTTTATGTGACCAGAGGAAAATAGCTAGGGACAAATCACTACTTATATTCTTGTGTTCTTCCCAAACTGATGGTTTATCAGTTTCAATAGAGATGCCTTTACAGAAGTCTTCAGGGATCTTTTGGCAGGAATTAATGGAATAGTAATTGAGGAATAGACCAGAAAATCTCCTATCAGCCTCCTCTGTTGGTTTACTTTAGTGGATAAGATAGGGTAAGGAGATAAAATTGCTTTGGAGTCTTTGGAATTATAATAATTGAGCACCATTTGAATGCATAAATAAAAAATCTCTTAGTATAAGTGTCAGGCATTTATAAAAATCTTCAGTATAGTGAGATAGTTCCTGCCCTCAAGGAACTTGTATACTAATAGGAAAAGGCAAGACATAGAGGGTAGTGATAGCCAGGAGTGGGAGTTTTAATCTGGAGAACAGAACAGTCAGCTGACTCATCTGTTTGGGAAGAAATGGTATTATTCATTTGATTATAGTGGATTGTACAAGAGGGAAACAGCAAAGATGGAAAGATGGCATAGATGGATATAGAGGATACGAAGACAGAACTATGCTGAAGCCAGTGAAATATACTGAGTGAACCCATTAACTAACCAAGATAACTTAGCCTCGGGGCTGAGATTCCAAAACTGAGAGGATCAACTTTTCCAGGGACTGGAGATACAGATACTAAGGGAATGATGTGGAGGGAGGTGGTCCAAGTGTATATAAGTAGGGTAGTGAGGTACCTAGGTGGAATAGTGCACTGGATCTGGAGTTAAGACTTGAGTTTGAATCCAGCCTCAGTTACTTACTAGCTGTGTGACCCTTAGCAAGTCATTTAACCTCTTCCTGCCTCAGTTTTCTCATCTATAAAATAGGGGCAAAAGCATCTATCTTCCAAAACTGTTGTGAGATAAAATAAAATAATATCTGTAAAGTGCTTTTCAAACCTTAAAGTGATATAAAAATGCTGGTTATTATTTTTATTAACATAGGAAAGATTATCTGGTCATTGTTTTTAAGTTGTGTCTGATTTTTCATGATCCCTTGGGGTTTTCTTGACAAAGCTACTGGAGGGGTTTGCCGTTTCCTTTTCAGTTCATTTTATAGATGAGGAAACTGAAGCAAACAGATTGACTTTCCTCCGTCATTCAACTAGTAAATATATGAGGCCAGATCTGAACTCAGGCCTTCCTGATTCTAATCCTGGCTCTATCCACCAAGCCACTTGGCCTCCCAAGATGATCTGGGTAGATGGCTAAATGCACACTCAATGCAAAAAAGAAGCTTTAGAGATAAACATAGCTGTCCCTACCCTCCAAGAAGTTCCAATATAGTTGAATGGGATGGGAGAGAGGATGATATATACAAATGTAATTAACTATGAAAGGAACCTACGTTTCCTTAATTTCCAAGTGAATCCTGCAAATTTAAATGCTATAGAAGTTCAGAGAAGAGATATCTTCCAAACAGAAAGTTCATGGAAGGCTTAACAAACAAAGT
This sequence comes from Potorous gilbertii, assembly GCA_028658325.1. Lineage (NCBI taxonomy): Eukaryota > Metazoa > Chordata > Mammalia > Diprotodontia > Potoroidae > Potorous > Potorous gilbertii. The sequence goes on from CM053770.1 coordinate 445,187,569, forward strand.
GAAATCCTTGTTAGGCCTTGAAGGTTGAATAAGCCAGAAAGATTCATAAAAGTCAAGAGGAGAGTAAATAAAGGATTGTGAGTAAACTTATTTGGTGATTGCAAGGAGATACACAGGAAATTAATGAGAAGCAGTCATAGGAAAGGGAGGTGGGAGTCCTATGTGGTAGAGGGTGAGGTGATAAAGGAGAAGCAATACGGCAAAATACAAAAGATGGGGCATCATAGTCAGGAAAATCTTGGTTCAAATCTTGATTATCATGTGCTAACTATCCTATATCTCTCAGTACTCCAATTAACTCTGTAAGATAAAATCATCCACACTCTTCCTTGTTCCAGGGAATCACATCACCAATAATTCCCTTTGCCAGTGAAGTCATGAGACTCACCTCCAAATCCTTCCCTTCCTGCCAGGACAAATGAGGCAGCGATAGATCTGCACATGGTGTGCTACTGGAATAAACAAAGGCATTCCTCTCCATTGGAATGACTGCCAGTGAGTGCTCATCTGTGGTGTAGCTACTTCTTCGATACGCATTTGCAGTTTGATAGTGATGAAGTACCTAACAGCTGCACTCTGATCCTGCCAGGTGGTTGTGCTTGGTATCGTCTTCATTAGTAGGGAAGTGTAACCTACTTGAGGAGACTCTGGTTAATTGTTTGGATCAGGGAGCTATTTGCTCCTGATATGCTACCTATAGGGACTTCAAGGAAAACTTAAATCAGACTCCAAACTACTCATTTTAAATTGCAGTCCAACGCCTGGATTCAGTGAAGACTCATATTTCAAAGCTGAAAACTTGGTCTTGTACTTCTGACCTGAATGGTAACTAACAGCTATTGAGGGGAACAGTAAGAGAGCAGAGCTGTATCCAGTACTCCTCAAATGTCCCCTATGTATGGCTTAAAGAAATGACCTAGATCCAAATGAAAAAAGACAAATCCAACAGTTCCCTGAAATTCTGAGTAAGAAGGGAAAAAAAGTATGTTCATATAAATATGTGTGTGAAAGATACATAGATCAATATATAGATACAGATATAAATATTTCATCTATATCTGACTAATTTTTGAAACCTGTTAAAGCCACTTGAACTTTTATTTAACGGTCTTAATTCTGCCCTATATTTTCCTAGTCAGAATCGTTATTTCTGAAAAGGCAGTAAAGACAGCACAATGTTGTCAGAGAGGCTAAGAGCTACTAAACAGAATTTAGAAGCAGGGCTGCCAAGAGTGAGAGCCCAGATACTTTGTGATAGTTCTAATCAGGTCTGATTTTCCATCTACATTCTCTCTAAGGTTGAATTAAGTTTGAAGGAGAGTCAGGTCTCTCTTTCAATTTGGATGTTTTGATTCTAGTTGCTGATGATATACATGGGCAGGATCAACTTTTAGTGGCTGGGAAAGTAAAGTGTTACTGATGGCCCAAATTTTTTTGGTTCAAATGCCTGGAGGGATTATCAGGCCCGGACTGTTTACTGAATTTGTCACAGTTGGTGTTACAAGTGACATAGCTAGAGGCATCAGTTGCCCTCTATCAGGGTGACACTGATTTCCGGTAGAGTCACTGCTGTCCATTTTGGAGACATCACCATCATTTGCTCTAACTGCCATGTAACAGGCTGGAAAGTCATAAGTGAAGAGATCTCAGGCTATTTAAGAAAAGTCAGAAGTGTTTACACAAAAATCTTGATTCCCTAATCGGTTGGAAACAGATATTAAGACCTTAGACAACTCTGACTACACACTCTGAGCCCCAGGGTCATTCAGAGATGAGGGTACATGCAGTGATAGCTCCTCTGGTCAATAGCTTACATAGTGATTTGGCATCTGTAGCTGCCTCAAAGACTGTTTGTCAATTAACCACACTCAGGCTGATCAGTAATTGCTTTTTACACCCCCTGAATAACATCACCTAATTTGGATGTTCCTGGGGTGGGGAGGAGGCCAGTATCCTGGATGCATTAAGTAAGTAAGCCACAGTACTAATTTTGGCAGGATTCTCACCAAATGCATCTAAAACTGTAGAGGTAACATTCCAGCTTACAGGTATTGGGAGGCAGAGGAAGGGGGAAGTCTATACTATTGGGGTTTATTTTTATTTTGTTTTTACCCCATCCCCTAAAGAATCTCTTGGAACCCAAGAAATAATTATCTGCCAGTTAATTCGTGCAAATTCCATCTTTCTGATTGTCAAAGAGGAAGGAAACTTTTTTCTTCCATTGAGGTGGGAAGCCCTCAGTAATTTGATTTTGAAAAATTCTTTTCTGCAGCAGGATCTCTCTCTCTTCAAGGCTGTAGAGAGCTATTGATTAAGTAATTCAGTTTTGACCCTTCTGGTCAGAGTTTTAGGACTGCTGGTCATAAGGCCTGGCAGCAACCGCAGGAATACATACTGCTGCTCATTCTGAAGCCAACTTATATTGTGCTGGGGGAATAACCGGCATATAATGAAATGTAAATTATCTTAACATTCTTTGTGGTTCATATAAAGTTCAGTATGACAAGGCTTCCTATGGCCAGTTACCAGAGTGAGTGCAGCTCCAAAGGACAGCTGCATAAATTGTCCACGTTCCATTTTTATTATTCGAAATAAATAACCCCACCTCTCTTCCCCAGTGGTCATGGGCTTAAGACACATCCCAAAATAAACCAGGATAAGAAACAAAATCAATAATCCAATAAGGCTTGAAAAAGAGCTGTTTGCTATTCAAGTGTCCTTACTCACTTCCTGCTGCCTGTTTGGTCCCTCAAATGAGGTCACATAGGTAAAGGGCTTTGCAAACCTTACAGTACTATATACAAGTGTGTTAACCATAACAACAACAACTTTATTCTTCTCATCTTTGTTGGTTGGATAGAAATGGTCCCAGGACAAGTTTCTATCTAATTATTTTATGTTTAAGGTTAAGTGAATTGTTGCTCAGATGATTAAATGATGGATAAATCATAAAAGATGTCAGGTTAATCTTTTGTAGACTAAATAAAAGACACTTTGGGATGACTCCTGTAGTAGATGGGGGCTATCATCAATAGCCTTTCTCCTACTCTCAGTCTCTCACTTTTCCACCTCTAATCCTTTGCCCAACCCTCTTTCAGATTCTCTCTGTTTCTCCGTGTCTCTGTCTCTCCATGTCTCAGTCTCTCTCTGTGTCTCTGTCTCTCTCTCTCTGTCTCCCTCTCCCTCTCCTCTCTCCTTTCCTCTCTCTCTCTCTCTCTCTCTCTCTCTCTCTCTCTCTCTCTCTCTCTCTCTCTTCCTCCTTCCATCCTTCTCTTCCTTTTAGGAGTGCACAAGCATCTGCCCTTAGATAATATGCTCATAGTGCCCCATAGATTTACATTCCTCTGAAATTTAGATGTAATAATCTCAACTGCTCCTTTTTTTTTACTCTCTCTCTCTTACTTTAGACCTGATTCTTCATTACTTTTAAGCACAGGCAAAGTGAACACTTGCTAATTGCTCAGGTGATCATAAATATGTACATATGTACATTAGCTTTATGTTTTGATTTAAATATTGTATGCACTCAAGCAGTATTGCTTTAAGTTTTAAACAGGCCACAGAATAGATACCTGCCTTCATCAACATTGCACTGATATCTTCAGTCATAAAAATGGAAGACAATTAAGTCAGCTTTTATGGAACAACAAAAAAATGCCATGCCTTTTAAAAAGAGAATACAAAACTTTTGAGCAATTCTCTGAACTTAATCAGTGGACTTTTATGAGAGATAATTTTATAAATATGACAAACTTACTACATTAGTAAATTTCACTAATACACTTTATGATGCAAAGTCATCTTTAAGAAAACACATATACATATACATATGCACATGAACATATATACACATACATATGCATATATACACATATACATACATATATATGGATTAAACACACACATTTTCTGTTATACATGTATTGCTATGTGTGTACATGTATGTATATACATATATATGGAATGTATATGTATATATGAATATATAATAGAACATACATATATAATGGAATATATATACACAAATATATATTTGTATATATATATATAAATACAGATACGTATGTATATGTGCATATACATATACATGGAGGGATTTAAACTGGAAATTAAAAGAAAAGAGGAACACTAAGAGGAGGAGGTTTAAGGAAGGAGAACAATCCAGGTAAATATTTGTGTATTTTCCCAGTTTAAATTTCCAGTTAAAATCTAAATTTCCCTAATTTTTTGGTGCCCCACAGAACAAATGCTAGTGGCTTCCCCTCTGATATTGCTTCCTATCAACTCTATATATATATATATCCTGTATGTGCCAGATTATTTCCATATTATCTTTTCATTAGAAAGCTGGTTCCTTGAGGGAAGGGACAGTATTATTTTTGTTAATATTTCTTATTCCCAAAGCTTACCACTATGCCTGGCATATAGTCAGTACATAATGGGTGCTTCTTGGTTTGTTAGTGCTTCAAAGAAATTGGTTAAGATTATTTGTTTTATTTTTCTCAAATTGGAAGGCATTATGACCAAGTGAATAAAGGGCTTACCCTTGGACTCAGGAAAACTTGGGTCCATGGACAACTCAACCTTCGGACAATTGGATAAAACTTTGAATTACATTGGAATTGTTGATTTGTAACGGTGGAAAAAAATCTGTACCGGGGTAATCTTCAGTGATTATAACAAAGGTCTATAAAAATGCATTTGCTATTGTACTCTAATAATATAAATATGACATTAATGAACAAAACAAATTGGATCATAGATCAATAGGGTGGGAGGAACATTATAGGAGTCACTGAACTTAGCACTCTCATATATAGATAAAGAAAGTGATACCCAGCATTTCACAACTCATAGTATCAGAGACATGATTTGAAGTCTAGTCACATGACACTAAGTCCAATACTCTAACCCCTGGACCATCCAGTTGCCTCTTAGTTTTTCTACTAGTATATATTGTCCCCACATATTTTCAGAAGACCTCCTTGTCTCCAAATTCTTTTCTGTCCAGTCCAATGTGTATACTTTGATGTAACACACACATATACACACATATAAAATTATTAAGTCAAATTATTTAATTAATAAAATTTAATTGTATTAAAATTATAATTAATAATTTAATTAAATAAGTTATATATAAATTAAATAAATTACTGAAATAATATTTGATATGATTACTTTGTAGTAATCAAACAACATTTTGATCATTTTCCAGTTCAGAAACCTCTAGTACCTCCCTACTTAGCCAATCATGGAAATTTCAAATATCTTATGATTATATAATATTTATGCATTATATGATATCTTATTCATTAAGTGATTTTCTCTCCTCTTGTCTCTCATATTTTGCTAGTCTCCTCTAGTATTATGCCAAGTGAAGAACTCCTTTCTATTTGCTGTTTCTTGCACACAATGCTGTTTCTCCAAGCTCTGTGACTTTTGACTAGCTGTCACCATTCTTGACGTGCTGTGTCTCCTGGCTTCCTTCAAGAGAAAGCTCAAATACCACGTTCTGTAAGAGGCCACACCATTGCTAGTGCCTTCCCTCTGAGGCTAGCTTCCATTTACATTGTACATCTTGTATGTGTGTCGTTGTTAATATATGACCTCTCCCACAAGAAAGTGAGTTCCTTGAGGGTAGAGACCACATTTTTGCCCTTATTTGCATCCCCACAATTCAGTACAATGCCCAGCAGCAAAGAGCTTTGTAAATGCTTGTAAAGTAGTTGATAATTGTCCTGGAGCATGACTTACATAACTCTCCCACCTCATGTCGTCATGTATACTAATATCCCATGGCTTTCTCTCTCTTCTTGTACAACCCTAAGTTCTGCCAGTCATCTAAAACCTTAACTGAATTACCCTTCTTCCATGAAAGTGTCCCTCATGAGTCTCATATGATGCCAGTCATTACATTATTTCTCAGCTGTGTAACTCGGTGGATAGAGCATTGGAACTGGAGTCAGGAAGATCTGAGTTCAGAGTCATTCTGTGACCTTAGGTAAGTCACTTAACTTCTTTTTGTCTTAGTTTTTTAATCTATAAAACGTGAAGAATTATAGCACCTACCTTCCAGTAGTTTTGTGAAAATCAAAAAGGATATTTGTAAAGCACTTAGCACAGTGCCTGGCACGGAGATGCCTTATATAAATATGGTTATTGTTACAGTTGTTATTATCGTTAATTTCAATCAGAAACTAACATTCTGTACCTGCCACTTACCCATCGTTCTTTTGGGTTAAGCCTTTTCTGTGTTTTTTTCCTGCCTTTCTGATTAGGTTATAAACTTCTCAAAGGTCCTAATAATTAACTTAATGGGCCAACAAAAAGGTCCTTGTATCTCCTTAAGCATCTAAGCTTATTACTAAAGATGGACTTAAACACCAGGGAGAGTAAGGTAAAACCTTCTTAATGATCTAGTAAGCTAGACAGGAGCCTTGGAACTTTGAAGGTCCTCAATTCGATTCCCCATTTGTGTATTTCACTGCCTTGTACATGTATGTTTGTCCTCTCTGATGACATTAGAAATACCTCAAAGGCTGTTAAAACTTTCAAAGCAGGTCAGTTACCTTTCTGGTTCCTTGATTATATCAGTCGTACGTTCATTATGTATTCAATTTGCCTTTCTGGTGAGGGATTCAACTCAATGGACTTATGTTACACAGATGACACAGCTCTTCTTCTTAAACAATTTACTTTCTAATAGGAGAAAGTGACATGGACAAAGAAAAGTAAATACAAAATCTACATATGCAAATACAAAAAAAATTTATGGTTTGTCCTTTGTTATCAAAGAGAACCATAGCATCAGGAAGATGGTAACATGACTTGCAACTGATTTTAACTTGAGTGAGGGAGGGCTGTGCTAAGTCACCAGTCTCATTTTCTCCTCCAGAGTTCTCTGGGTTCAGTGGTCAGATATTGATTGGGATGACTGGAGATGGTCCAGGATGCAGTGGGAGACCTTGGCCCTTTCTCAGGGAGAACATTAATAACTGTGAAGAATCAAAAAAGATCCCAGGAGATAGCACCTAATTTGTGTTTTTAAGGAAGTCAGAAATTCTTTTAATTGGCAAAGGTAGGAAGGAAGTTTTCCTTGGATTCATGATGAACTTGGCTAGGGTCTTGCTTCAGAGGCATACATTACTGTTCTTTAACCCAGAAGAAGTAACTTATCTTCTCCATACCCCTAAGACTGGAAGTTGCAGAGAAGGCCAAATTTGCATTGCTAGAGGGAGTTCTTTATGTTAATGAAATCACAGATCCCACTCCATTCCATCCCATAACATGAACACAGGAATTGTAACTTGAGTTACTTTACTCAAATCAACTCTACCAACTGGCATGGAAAGAAAAATATCCTTTGAATTTTCACCTTAAGCCGATTCTATACCCTGCTAATTATGTTGTGAATTTAGGAGAGAGACTGTTATTTTTATTCCTGTATTCATTAGCTGAGGAATTGAGGCCTGGAAGCTGAAGATTGGTTTCAAGGCCACATAGAGAGTTATTGATAAAAAATAGAACTTTAAGTTCATCACTTCCATCAGCCTGTCCCTATGATTTTCTCTAGATGAGTCATTTTCATTTGAATTACCAGCAAATAATTATAGGACTTTATAAGAATAGCTCAAGATCCTCCAAGTAAAGTATGAACCACCTTTCATAAAAAGATGGAGAGGCCTTTTGAGTACCTAAGCTTGATAAATTCAGGTAATTTGAACTCTATACCTTAACAACAGACTAAGTAACACTAAAGAAAATTCTCATTCTCTTTTCTCGTGTAACCGAACATATGACAACCCAGAGGCATAATTCTTCCTGCTTCATGTTTATTGTTATCCAAGGAGAATTTTTCTTTATTTTTCCCAAATGTGCTTTCTATATGAAAGATGTTTGACATGATGAATGTATATATACTGTCAGTCAACCAAACTTAAAGTGTCAAGATGTCAGTGCCAGAATGCAGCCTGTAAGAGAATTAACATATGCCCATAGAATGCCAACTACTAGAAAGAGACTGGATAGAATAAGAGTATTTTCAAGCCAGAAAATATAGAAGAGAAGGGAAACAAAACTTTTGGTAATTTAGCATCATGAATATTAATTACATACATTCTATATTCGGTCAGGGAGAGAATATTGCCGACATTAATACACTGACTATGGAGACTTTTTTCCCCTACTATCTGTTTCTTAGGATTTAGTTGAGTTCGATTTTAACACCCTATGAATTAAGCTTGGGCACATAAAATTTCAAGTATAATATTATGCAGGGTATTTATTCAGTTCTAGTGTAGTACAATTAAGACTCATGGATATAGTAATTTTTGCCACAATCACTGTAAGGCATGCAATTAACAAAGCAGAATAAGTCATTAAGGTAAGCTATGATAAACACTCAGAATGTGAACATGGAACAGAAGGCCCAAACAACAATTTGATTCAGGGGCTCAATTTCTCGCTTTTGTATGCCCATGGATCCTTCAAAGTGCAGCTGTAAAATCTTTTGCAAAAATTTATAGGATATTTTTTTCAAGGTTGAGCTGTTCTTAGCTCATGATTTTGGATTCTGGAGCTCTAGGACACTTTACTAGAATTCTTAAAGTCCAAGAGAGGTTTTATGTTATGTTGTATTATACTTTTGGGTGCACATGCCTATGTGTGCGATGTATGTATGGTAGACTTAACCAAATCAAAGCAACATGACCTGGTCCTTTCCACACAATGAAAAGATGTGACAGGGTGATAGCCTGAAGCAAGTCATTGACAAAAGATGACTAAATTCTATCATCATATTCAGATTTCAGTTCTCTCTTCAAGATTTTCTTTGAAATGATACATTGAATATGTGGAACAGCCTATATTTTGAAGAAATAATTTCCACCATGTTCCTATAAAGTATGTGTGATAAGTATCATTTCCATGTTATATGCATCTCTCTCTCTCTCTCTCTCTCAATATATCTAATTTTTCCCTATTGATTATCTTCCCATTTTTCACTAGCTACACTGCTTTTGGGTTTCTCTAGAATTCTACAGCATGGCTATACCCCAGCCACTTTCCCCCTCCTCTCTTCCCTACTATTCCCCTTTCCTTGCTTTTCAACTTCAGCATTATCTTCTCCCATTACATTATAAGCTCTTTGTGGGCAGGGATTGTCTTGATTTTAATCTGTATTTATATGGTTGGAACTTAGCACAGTCCCTACTACATAGTAGATGCTTACTAAATGCTTGTTTACTGATTGACTGACTTATAGATCAGGGACATGAGGTTCATTGAAGTTATGTGATTTACATAAGATCACACACATGACCAAAGGCAGAGTCAGGTGTTCTGATTCTTAATTCAATGCTTCAGAATTCTATTTTCTATGAATGACCTTAATGTCAATTATGTTTCATCTTTGGGGAGTTTATTGTCTTATCAAACCAATCAGAAATATTTTGAACATCTATTATATGTTCAACACTCGTTCCTCATCCTTCAATCTTCTTTCACAACTGAGGATGATTTCTTTCTCCTGGGTACTCTCTTCTCCCTTGACTTTCATGACTTTATTCTCTCTGGATTCTCCTTTTCTGTTCCTTACTCTTCTTTGTTGAACCATCAACTGATCTCTGGAGCTTGAATATCCTTCATGACTCTGTCATGAACTAATTTTTTTCTTTGTAAATCTCTTTTGATGCCCTTCTCTGCTCTAATGAGAGTGATTATCTCCACCTAATTTATACATTCAACTCAAATTTTTTTTGTAGCTACTCTCTTTGGGCTACTCCCTCAGTTTGTACTTATACTCATGTATTGGGTCCCCAGATGAAAGTTGGCACTCCTATGATTTAAGGTACCCTGTGGGTTATACTCTTAAAACTATAGTTCATAAGCAAACCTCCACCAGTAGGTTTTCCATTAAGACTAAGTCAGTAGATACAGTTAGCTAAAAACAAAGAAGTTTTCTAAGATGGTGTTAGAACTTGGAGTTCTGTCTTCCACAAATACACCTAGATTCATGAAAAAAGTGGGCACAAATAGTGGTACAATGGTAGAGAGGAACACATGTTGAGAACACATGTGACCGAGTCTACATACTTCCATGATTCTATAGGGTCTTAGTGCACTTTCTTTCTCTTGGACTTCTGCTAGGAAGGTTTCTCAGTTAGACTCTTAGGGTCTACTCTTTCCCACAGCTTGACTCACAATTGCCCGGACTAGTTTTCTTTTGAGTCCCTGAATGGCTTTCTTTGATTCCAGAGATACTGCTCCTTGTACCTGTTTTCTGCATTGAGTTACTAACCTTCTGTGCCTCTATTTATTTGGGCAGTATGTGTCTCTGCTCCCTGTTAGAGTTTATATCTACTCCAGATAGAATAGCTCCATTGAAGAAGACCATAGTTGATGGGGGGAGCTAAGATAAAAATTTCTTGGTGACTTCTGGTATAGGAAAAGGAGGGTATCACATACTGTAATTGCTCCAGATCTTGCCAAACTGCACAGTAGATAAGTTTAAGTCTTGTAAAGGCCACCAGAGCCACTCCAACTCTTTGGAGGCCAATGTCCAGCCAACCATTTTAATTCAATCAAGGAAGAATATGTTATAATTTGCATAGAGCTAATAGGGTATTACAAATATTTATCATTCCATTTTAATTTTGATTAACTCTTATCTTATCCCTCTACTTTCTATAATTAAATAAGCAGAGGGAGAAGGGGAGTGGAATATAGACATGGGAAAAATCATTTGGTCAGAGACCAACTGAAACATTTCCTTAATACCACACATACATCTTAAATCCGAGTATCACAAGCCAACTTTCTCTATGACTTCTCCTTCTAACAGGCATATAGTCACCTCAAAGTCAAATGTCAAAAATGGAACTAACTCATGATCTGTTCTCCTAAACCCAACCAACCTCCACATTTTCTACAGATATGGAAGTCATTATCTATATACTCATCTAGTTTCATTTCCAGTTAATTCTACTTCTACAATTTCTTGAATTCATCTCCTCTCCACTCACATAGACGTCCTGCTATAATGGTGTGTAAATTACTTTGAACAAAATAAGATAACTATATTCATTAACAGAAAATAAGCATTATGTCCTTTTTTGTGTACTATATCATGTAATATAACCTTTTGCTGCATTAAATTGCATTGCATGATTTAGTATTGAATTCCTAATCTTTTAGCACATATTCTATAATTCTCCATGAAATCACACTTTTACAGTATTCATTATTAAGTTGTTAGTTTATCCATTTTTTCCAAGTCAAGTCTATAGATTTTCAGGATACTGAAGATGGCCATCTCTAGTTCTTGAATTAATTTCTTAACCTCTCAAATTGCATGGAATGTTGCAAGGTCAGTAGTGCAGTATTCTATCTCTGGACAATCTTGTGATTCTGAAATACCTTTTAAAAAATTAATTTACTAATTTTTAGTTTGCAACATTCATTTCCACAAGATTTTGAGGTTCAAATTTTCTCCCCATCTCTCCCCTCCCCCCACCTGAAGACATGCATTTTGATTACAATTTGCCTTCTCTTTCCCCAATTTGCCCTCCCTTCTATCATACCCCTCCCTTCTCTTATCCCCATCTCCTCTATTTTCTTGTAGGCAAGATAGATTTCTATACCCCATTACCTGTATTTCTTATTTCCCAGTTGCATACAAAAGCAATTCTCAACATTTGGTCCTAAAATTTTGAGTTCCAACTTCTCTCCCTTCCCCGCTTCCCACCCACCCCACTGAGAAAGCAAGCAATTCAATATTGGCTATACATGCATAGTTATGCAAAAGACTTCCATGGTAGCCATATTGTAAAGACTTACTATATTTCCCTCCATTCTATCCTGCCCCCTATTTATTCTATTTTCTCTTTTTTCTATTTATTTTATTTATTCTTTTTTCTCTTTTGAACTTGTTGCTCCTCAAAAGTGTTTACTTCTAATTACTCCCACCTCCCATTTGCTCTCTCTTCTGTCATCTCCCTCACACCCCAGTTATCTCCTTCTCCCCTCCTTTCCTATAGTGTAAGGTATTTTAATTCCAAATTGAGTGTGGATGATATCCCCTCCTAAAGCCAAATGTGATGAGAGTAAGCTTCACTTTTTCCCTCTCACCTCCTCACTTTTCCCCACTGTTGAAAAAGCTGTTTCTTGCCTCTTTTATGTGAGATAATTTGCCTTTTTCCTCCCAATATATTCCTCTCATACCTTAATTTTATTTTTTAAAATATCATTCCTTCCTATTCAACTCAGTCTGTGCCCTCTGTGTGTATATATGTGTATAATCCCTCCAATTACCCAAATACTGAGAAAATTTTCAAGAGTTACAAATATCATGTTTCGAGGTAGGAATGTAAACAGTTCAAGGTTAGTAAGTCCCTTATGATTTCTGTTTCCTATTTACCTTTTCATGCTTCTCTTGATTCTTGTGTTAGAAAGTCAAATCTTCTATTCAGCTCTGGTCTTTTATAAAGGATGCTTGAAAGTCCTCTACTTCATTGAATGACCATTTTCCCCTGAAATACTATACTCATTTTTACTGAGTAGGTGATTCTTGTTTTTAATCCTAATTCATTTGACTTCTGGAGTATTACATTCCAGTCCCTTCAATCCTTTAATGTAGAAGGTGCAAGATCTTGTGTTATCCTGATTGTATTTCCACAATACTCGAATTCTTTCTTTCTGGCTGCTTGCAATATTTTTTCCTTGTCCTGGGAACTCTGGAATTTGGCTATAGTATTCCTAGGATTTCTCTTTTTGCATCTCCTTTAGGGGGTGATTGGTAGATTCGTTCAATATTTATTTTACATTCTGGTTCTAGAATATCAAGGCACTTTTCCTTGATAAATTCATAAAAATGATGTCTAGGCTCTTTTTTTCATCATGGCTTTCAGGTAGTCCCATAATTTTTAAATTGTCCCACCTGGATCTAGTTTCCATGTCAGTTGTTTTTTCTAATGAAATATTTCACAGTATCTTTCATTTTTTCATTCTCTTGGTTTTGTTTTGTAATTTTTTTGTTTCTTATAAAGTCATTTCCTTCCATCTGTTCCATTCTAGTTTTTAAAGAATGATTTTCTTCAGTGAGCTTTTGAACCTCCTTTTCCATTTGACTAATTCTACTTTTTAAGGCATTCTTCTCCTCATTGGTATTTTGGACCACTTTTGCCAATTGAGTTAGCCTATTTTTCAAGGTGTTATTTTCTTCAGCATTTTTTTGGGTTTCCTTTAGCAAGCTGTTGACTTGCTTTTCATGATTTCCTTGCATTGCTCTGATTTCTCTTCTCAGTTTTTCCTCCACCTCTCTAACTTGATTTTCAAAATCCTTTTTGACCTCTTCCATGGCCTGAGATGATTGCATATTTATTTTGGATGTTTGGGATGCAACAGCCTTGACTTTTATGTATTCCCCTGATGGTAAGCGTTGTTCTTCCTCATTCAAAAGGATGGGAGAAAATACATGTTCACTAAGAAAGCAACCTTCTATAGTCTTATTTTTTCCTCCCTTTTTTGGGCATTTGCCCAACCAGTTACTTGACTTTGAGTCCTTTTTCAAGAGTAAGGTGTACTCTGGGGGCCTGTAAATTCTCAGTTCCTCCAAACTGTCACAATCAAGCCTACACACTGGTTTGGGACCAGAATTCCCTCTCCACAACTTCCTCCAGTTGGGCCAAGCCAGTACTCAAGGCTAAGATTCAGATCAGGGGCTTTAGCGGGAGGGTTCCCAGGGCCAACCTGCCACATAGTGTGAGATTAAGATCAGCTGCTCAATTCCTCCAGGGGATTTAAACTGAGGGAATCAAACAATGGATGCTGGCTACTGCCTGAGTCAGTCACTGCTACCATAGCCACTGCCAGCTGCTGCTGCTCCCACTGCCTTCTGGGGTCAGGGCTAGGGGAGAACTGTGCTCCCTTGTCACTGAGGAGGAAATCCTTTCTCACTGACCTTTGAAGCTGCCTTTGTTGTTTGTGGGTTAAGGGATCTGAGAACCTCTACTGCTGCTGGGGACTCCACCCCCAAGGCCTGCTCTGGTCCTGCTCCACCTGGTACCGTGCAGTCAAGGCTGGGCTGGGCTCCTCCCTGAGTCTAGGGTGACAAACCTTTCCTATCAGCCTTCCAGGTCACCTTGGGCTTGAAATCTCCTCGCCTCTGTCATTCTGTGGCTTCTGCTGCTCTAGAATTTTTTGAGAGTCATTCTTTACAGGTATTTTATGGGTTGTGGGGGAAGAGCTAGAGTATGTGTGTCTTTGTACTCCATTGTCTTGGCTCCACCCCACCAATTTCATAGTTCTTTTTCTGGATGTGGGTGCCATTTTGCATCAAGTGTCATTTGGAAATGTTTTAGATCCTGTTATTGGTGTGAAGAGCTAAGTATCGGAAACAATCATTACATACTGTGGCTGTTACTGTGTATAATATTCTCCTGGTTCTGCTTATTTCATTCAGCATCAGTTCATATAAATCTTTCCAGGTTTTTCTGAAGTCTGCCTGTTTGTCATTTCTTATAGCAAAATAGTATTCCATTACATTTCTATATTACAACTTGTTCAGTCATTCCTCAATTGATGGGAATTCCCTCAATTTCCAGTTCTTGTCCACCACAAAATGATATGCTACAAATATTTTTGCACATGTGGGTCTTTTTCCCATTTTCACTATGTCTGCACTACAACCCTAAAAGTAATATTGCTGGGTCAAAGGTTATGAGAATTTTTATAGCCCTTTGTGCAGAGTTCCAAATAGCTCTCCAGAATAGCTGGATCAGCTTGAAACTCCACCAATAGTGTTCCAAATCTCCCACATCTTCTCCAACATTTATCATCTTCCTGTTTTATCATGTCAGCCTATCTGATAGGTGGTTTCTTAGAGGTGTTTTGATTTGCATTTCTCTAATCAATAATAATTTAGAACATATTTTCATACAACTTTAGATATCTTTAATTTCTTCTTCTGAAAACTGCTTGTTCATATCATTCCTTTATTTTTTTTTTATTTTTTAGATTTTATTTGACTGATTCTCGATGTCTCATAGAGTCATTAGCTTCTACTTGTCCAATTCTAATTTTTAATTGTTTTCTTCAGTTAACTTTTGTACTTTCTTTACCATTTATCAAATTTTCCCAGTTAGATTTTGTGCTTCCTTTTCCATTTTTAAGGGACTACCCTCTTAAATGAATTTTTTTTCATTTTATCAATTTTATTTTTAAGATCATTGGCCAATTTGTCTTCTAGTTCCCTCATTGAGCTTTTAAAATCTTTCTTGCACTCTTCTAAGAATGCTTTTTGGGCTTGAGAACAGTTCATATTCCCTTTTGAGGTTTCAGATGTGGGTATATTATCAGTGCTATCTTCTTCTAAATTTGTATTTTGGGGGGCCAGAGCCAAGATGGTGGAGTAAAAAGACACACTTACGCAGGCTATCCCCACATAGTCCGTAAAATACCTGTAGGGAGAGACTCTCATCAAATTCTGGAGCAGCAGAAGTGGAGAACAACAGAGTGGAGGAGATTTCCAGCCTGGGATGATCTGAAAGGCCCATGTCTGTTGCACCTGATGTGGAGCAGAGCCCAGCTCAACCTTGGCCATGCCTGTGGGTTGAGGGACCTGTGAACCTGCTGCTTCTGGGACTGGGGATTCTGCCCCCAGGACTGTTCTCAAGCTGTGATGTTTTAGAGTGGGGGGAGGGGAGAAATGGGGAGAAAATTTGGAACCCAAAATTTTTTGGAAATGAATGTTGAAAACTTAAATAAATAAAATTTAAATTAAAAAAATATAGAGGTGAGGACTCCATTTTTGTCCAGGGAGTGCTAAAAAGGGTATTCCTCTTGGAGTCAGAAAATTTGAATTTCAGTTTCAGTTTGTGTACTTACTTAGATGTGTGATTTTGAGCAACTCACTTGTGCTGAGTTTTAATATCCTCCTTTTTAAAATGAGAATAGAATGTAAAGTCTTTGAGATCAGGGAACATCGGGTTTTTGTATTAGCACAGAACCTGGTACATAGTAGGTGCTTAAATACTTTTTGTTTGAGCTCCTACCTCACAGGAAAGTTTTGAGGAAACAATTCTGTGAATAAAGTGCTGAAAAATGTAAATTATTAATAAAAATATTAATTTAGAGTAACAGTTAAAAAATAAATTCATATTTTGATGTTTCCTGTCCATGTAGTAAGATTCTATGGTCTTTGTTTTTCTGATTTGCTTCTTGCTCATGGTACCTGCCTTTTTCCTAGTTTTTAAAGTGGATTTCTGCTTCTGGAGCTATACCCCTTCTGAAGATTCTTTTATTCCAGGATTTTTCCTGGTGAAATATTCGCCTTGTTTTTTAAGGTCAACAATGGGAGGGAGAGAACACTTACAGTTTACTCTGCCCTCTTGGTTTCTGGAAGTTCAAGTAAGTGACTTTCAAACATTTCATTTTTGGGCTGATAGTTTCAGGAGTGGCTGCTACTATTACCAAAGGCGCTGCGTTTCTCTCTCACCTAGTTCCCCTGGACTCCTGTCCTGTGCTGATTGATATGTTTGAGAATCTGCACTGCTGCTTCTGATTTAGTCCACTTGGGGCTTTTCCTGCTCTACTCCACTATGGTAGAGTCTGCACTGGTGCAGCCTGTGTACTCTGCACTTCCCCACTCCCATGTAACAGATCCTTTCCATTTACCTTCCAAGCTATCCTGGGCTGGAAATGTGCTCCCTCTGTCTCCTAGTGGATTCTGCCACTCTAAAATTTGTTTCGATTCACGGTTTAGAGGTATCTGAGGGAATTGGTTGGAGAGCTCAAGTTCATCCCTGTTTCACTCTGCCATCTTGGCTCCACCTCCCCCACAGTTTACTTGTCCAGAATTGTTGTTGTGGTTATTTTTAAAGCATATTTCTACTTAATGCATTCAGTGCTTTAGCCAGCAAGATTAACAAATGCTGTCTAAACTGGCCATCCTTCTGCCCCCACATATTGTCTCCTATAACTGGAATGCCCATTTTCTTCATCTTATATCTTAAACTCTAGTTTTTCACAAGGTCCTACAATGAAGCTTTGTTTTTTTCATCTCAGTTCTACTATGCTCTGCCTTCATAAATTATCCCAAATTTATATTCTACTGTATATCCTAGTAGAATGTTTCTTAAGAGTAATAGGTTTTTGTTTTTTTTTAAAGTTTTTGTATCCTCAGAACCTATCAGAGTGCATTGTACGTAACAGGAGTTTAATAAATGCCTGTTGCATTTAATTGAAAAAATATACCATCTGTAGTTGAAAATTCATGTAGCAGAGTAGTAATACTAGAAATACGTCTTTGTCACTCTTTCAAAGGAAGCTTTGAAGGTCAGGATAATGATTCTGGACTTTATTCTCTAGGGACCGATTGGATATTTTTGAGATTGAGGGCAGGGTGTGTGTCATTATGAAAATGGTATTTGCAACTGATGTATCTGTTATCAGTGTATGAGCAATATGTGAAGACCTGTTAGTATATTATTGTGCCAATCCTGAAATGAATTTCTAAAAGACATTAACTTGGGTGAGCTGGGTGAGTAATAATGGAAGAGTATAAGACGCATTACAACAGAAGTCTCAGAAGGACTTGGTGACTAATTAGATGTGGGCGTTGAGGCAAAAGAGAGAAAACAGTTGAAATGAATTGGATTTGAAAATGCCTGGATAATTGGGAGTAGTATCATTGACAGACAGCAAAAGGTCTTGAAGGTTTCATAGGAAGATAATTTATTTGTCATCAGACATTAAGAATTTAAAGTGTTGGTGGAGCTGTCCTGCCAGCACACATGAGTTTTGGGTATATTCAGTGCCTGATTCCTCTAAGGTTTTCCTGCCTCATTACATATAGTTCACACTAACAGCGCAAAGAATTATTAAACTCCATAGAAATACAGTTGGTTCAAGCTGCTTTGTAAGTGGGTCACATCAGTTCACTTCAGTCATTCCTAATCAGTTACATATGGGGCTCATATCAAACTGCCAGGATAAAAAAGGAAAAATTGTGCCTTCTTCCCTTGAAGTGAATATCAAATAGAATTGGGGACTATAAGAAAGATAAAAAAGCTAGAGTAGCCCTCAACTCCAAAGTTCACTTAGAATAAACCCTGTACATAAACTATCTCTGAATCTCTCTTGTGCATGCAGTGGAAAGAAACCATCAAACTTCGCACCTCATCGTTGAAAGATGTATTAAAACATCTTTCTCAGCTGAGTGCAAAATGTGTCAGCCCCTATTGCTATTCGAACTCAATTTATAAAGGAAAAAATGCATTTCCATGAGAGCTGTCATGGGAAAAAAATCAAACTTTCAGCTAAATGATACTCCAGACTAGGCAGTGGTTCCTTATTTAATGCAACGGAGAACAAATTCTAGACTGAGTTTCCATTTTTCTGGTTAGTTTCTTTCCACCATGAGAAATGAATGACTTTAATTTTTTAACTCTTCTTCTATAGCACAAAATTTATGGATCCTGACCTTTCCATTAATGACCTTATATAAGACCACTTCTCCTCCATCCCTGTCCTCCCCCAATTTCCTGTAGGTCAGAAGTTCTTAATTATTTCTGTGTCTTGGCCCACTTTGGAAGTCTGGTAAAGCCTGTGGACTTGGCTCAGAATAATGTTTTTACATGCCTAAAATAAAATACATAGGATTTCAAAAGAAACAAATTATACTGAAATACAATTATGTATGTGTATATACATGTATGTTCATATATGTATGTATATAAATATATGTGTATCTATGTTTGTGTATTTAAAAGTTCATATTCCCCTGGTAAAGAACTCTTGCTCTACAACTCTTTGCTCAGTCTTTTCCATGGTGAAAATACCCTT
This sequence comes from Potorous gilbertii, assembly GCA_028658325.1. Taxonomy (NCBI): domain Eukaryota; kingdom Metazoa; phylum Chordata; class Mammalia; order Diprotodontia; family Potoroidae; genus Potorous; species Potorous gilbertii. The sequence goes on from CM053770.1 coordinate 445,206,412, forward strand.
CAATTTAAATGAAATTTTGGTTATCACTCTTATAGTAAAAGCTTCTAAAATTATTACTTTTCATTCCCATTAGCAAATAAGAAATATTCACTTAAAAAAAAGACTTGGAGTGTTAGAGTGCCTTAGAGCACAGTTTGAGAAAAAAATTCTCTGTATTTCATGACTTTTTAAATATTGTTAAAGAAGATAAAATAAAAATTATAAAACATTTCTCTAATATAAATTTTACCATATGTGTATGTGTATATATATATTTATGTATCTATGTGTGCATGTGTATATATACATACATGCATATATATATATATATATATATATATATGTGGGTGTATGTGAAGAGAGAAAGAGAGAATGGTCACAAAAGTATTTATGAAATAAACACAGCTTGCCTAGTATACATACACACTCATTTAAAGATAAATTAGGCGTATAACTCAATAAAAAAAAAACTGCTCATGAATACATTTGCATCCAGGTGGCACAATGGATAGAGTGCTGGGCCTAGAGTCAGGAAGACTCAAGTCCAAAATAACCACTGACATATATTAGCTGTGTGACCCTGGGTAAGTCACTTAACATATCTGTCTCAGTTTTATCAGCTATAAAATGTGAGTAATAATAGTACCTACCAACATCCCAGGGTTATTGTGAGGGCCAAATGAGAAAATATTTGTAAAGTGCTTATTATAGTGCCTGGCACATAGGAGGTATTTAATAAATGCTTGTTTCTACTTTTTCTCCCTCATCTCCTCCACCCCCATTCCCACCACCATAATGTTGGAAATTTAAGAATTCAGAGAGTTGTGATTCTACATGGAAAGAATACAGTACTGTAAACTAAAACTATTTTAACTAGGCTCTTTGTTCTATGGCAACTAAGTGGCAGAGACAAACTAGCTGTTTTAGAATGACATATTAGCTGTTTCAGTAAAATATTCTCACTTTTTCTTTTACTTTTCTATTTTTATCTTCTTTTCTACACAAAAATATCAATGTCAATGAGGCCAAATGTTAGGAAGACAGCCCAAAGTTCAACCTAAGAGTCTATTTTTAGATAATTAAGTGGTAAATTCAAAATCAGATTTGAATTTTCTTCAAAAAGTATTAGACTGCATAGTGATCCCATGAGTAATAAGAGCTAAGTGGTTACACTGACAGTGGTTTCTCTCTGATCTGTTCGTTTTATTAATTAACTCCCTCTCTTACTTCCCTCAAATATTAAAAACAGATGGATTTGCTAATCACCAATTTTATTTAAACTTGAAAAATTTAGCAGAGTTTTTAAAAGGATACATTTTAATGAGATGAGAGCAACCAGATTACTCTCCCTCATTTCTTAACAAGAAGGTTAATTTTATAACCATTTTCCAGTCTCACTTCAATTTTTATGAAAAGGATATATTCATTTATGTCATTTTCTTTTCCTATTATCATCTCAGTGTGAGGAAAGGAATTTAATAGATTATGTTCATATGCACCAGTAGAAAGTGCCTGACACTTCTATATACTCTCCTGTTATTAATCAAAAGAGACTTTCCATTTGAAGTAGGTTTCCTTATCGTCGCAATCAGTCCTTCTCCATTTAAAATCTGCCATCTAGTTGACAGTAGCAATCAAATGGGCTAAATGTTAGTGCAAGAACTCCTAAGCTCAAAGTTCCCATAAGGCATTGAGGCTGCTCCATCATCAGTACTCTTTGCTGAACTCTCATAAGTACCAAACTGGTTGGATTCAACTGTGTATGAAACCAGAGGAATCTCTAGGTCCATAACAGAACATCACTACCTACATGTGTTCTACAGAAGGTCCAGATTTTTAATTCCAGAGTAAATTAGCATAGAGGACTTGGATAGATGTCAGTGAATATTTTTCACATTTCATTGATGTATGTCAGTTAATATTGACCTCATATGCAAATTGGGGGTGGTAGATTAGTTGATAATGATTATTTTACTAATGAAATTTTACTAATGACTTGATAATATATTTACATATTAACAACATCAATGTTATTATTGATGATTAATAACTAAGAATATTTTTTGTAATACTTGAAGGTTAGGAAAGAACTTTACTCACATTAATCCTTTAAAGAAACTAACAAAAGCATTTTTATTCCAATTTTATAGCTGAGAAAATGAGGCTTAGGGAGATTATGTTATACAGCTAAAAAGTTTCCCAGAGGAGATTCAAACCCAGATCTCTGGCTCCCTTACTAACACACTTCCCTTACAACATTGAACTGTTCCTACAAGCAATAAATACTATGTTAATGATAGGACTAACGTAGCAATTTCTTTTAAAAGTCTGTTTAAGAAGCCATTGCAGTCAGATTTAAAGAAAGTCTGTTTTTATTTCCACTCTCAGTGCTCTATTCCATAGCAAGCTGGGAGTGATTTAAATTTCTGCTGGGCTTGTGTCCCATCAGCCTAGGTAGTTGACAACTAGGGAAACTGCAATTCAACACCTTCCTCCACTTTTGGGGGAGACTACATTACTCACTCAAAGATTAAAACTTCCTCAATATCAGTTCATTTTTCAAGTAATAGCTCCCTTGCTTTACCAGCGGAAGTATGTGTCAGAGATAATAGGGCCAAGGACCCAAAACTTTGGCCCAAGGCATATAAACCCTGACCTATCAGCTGCCAAGTGAAGCTCCTCAGATGCTTCATCACATTGTTTAGTTTTCTCCTGAGACATTTCATCATATACTTAGACTGCTTTGGAAAGAATCAATAATAATGTGAGCTCAAAAAATTAAACTCAATCTATCATCTTCAATAAGTGTAGTCAAACAGCTTTTTCTAGGTTTAACCCAGAAGGAGGGTTTTCTTCATCATTAGCCTAAGACTGTAGATTTCTCTTACTTTGTATTTTTGTCTGATTGAGCTGAAGAAGCAGGTAATGGAAACAGAGATTGAAATTCTAGGTTCTTTATTATTCTCTGACCCATTCCTTGGTTGATGGATGGATTCTATAGGCTTCTGTTAGTATTCTTAAGGTGACCTGGAATTTAGACAAATAAGGACATAATCTTCTGATCTCTCTCTCTCTCTCTCTCTCTCTCTCTCTCTCTCTCTCTCTCTCTCTGTCTCTCTCTTTCCCTGTGTATCTGTATATATTTGTGTGTATGTGTAGGGAGGGTGTATATACATACATATGTAAAATTTTTCCAATCAAAATAGTCAAATTGATGGGGGGAGAAAAGTGTTGCTACTTAAAAGATAAACTCAACATTCAACGGGCTTTGCTATTCAAAATGAAACTCATTCCCCAAGGCTTATGAAGAGCATAGTTTAAACAGATACAATCTTTCCATTGACATGTTTCATATGTCAATATTTTCTGATTCTTAAGAATTAGAACAATTCTTTTATAGCTAGTCAAAACTCTGGATCAGCACATATTATCTCCTCTAATTGACAACAGAACATAGCTGATTTATTTCAGAGATCTGTAAGTCTGATGAAATATATAGAAGACAAACAATAGGCCTGCACCAGTGCTTTCAGGCATGAATCTTCTGGAGCTCCGTTTGTTTCCTGAACCCTAAGAAATCTTAGGGGACTGTCTCTAATATTTGTACATCTGAGTTGGGGGGACTAGAACAAGCAATCAAGTCAAAGCATTTTTCCCACTGATGATTTCACTGGATTAGAGAAAAAAAAATTTGACTGTCAGATCAGTGTTACATTAGAAGCAATATTCTTGGGTCCTGGAATACCTTGTAAGAAAATAAAATAATGTTTTCTAAAGTCTGAACAGCCTATAAGCTTTAAGACCATGGTGCCATTCCAGAGATACATGGAAACAACAAAAGCCAGCCCATGGAAGAGTCACCCTCACAAAGTTCATGGTGGTGTCTCATATGGCATTTAATACTAATCTTAGAATGATTCATCAAAGGGAGAAAACTGAGTCATTTCCAATAATTTCCAGAATGTCTTGTATCCAACATTACCCACATATCAGTATCTCACTATGGATCTCAGCCTCTCATGATTAGAAAAACAGGGCACTCAGAGGAAGGAGTTCATTGCATTAGATCTGGTTTTGTATCTAGTCCAAATTCCTCATTTGACTAATGAAAAAACTGAAGCCCCAGAAGCCTTAGGTCTTCTGTACTGTGATTCAGGTAATTATCTGTAGAGGTGGGATTGATTCCAGAGTCAGAGCCTTTTCTATTATCCCATTCTACTATGCCTCTCATTAGGCAGAACACATGTGGAAATATATTTGAAATGAATGAAATATTAGGGGAAAATAACAAAAATAAAATTTACTCCATAAGGAAGGACTTACAAAGTGAAAAGAACTTGTAGTGCCCTAGAAGCTATCTTCAGTCTACAAAATAGTGACAGCAGAATAGCCCAGTGCTAACCCTATAGGCTGGTAGAGACTGTCAGTTACCAGCCTTGCTAGAACCTGCAGAACGACGCAATGTGATATACAAAATGTTAATAAGAAGCATTAAATGACAGCTTGAGTTATTATTTTCGATTACACACATTTTACTTGGAGACAAGACCATGTCTCTGAAATGGGTGAATCTCAGGCACACACACACTCATCTGTTAAGATGAGTGTCTTCTTATGAGGTGCTGAAGAAATTACTCAAAGGGGATGTATATACTCATTTCCCTAGAATACATATTTCAACAATTTTCCCTCAGTAGTACTCTACCTACGGCTTAGCAGCATGTTGTTCTTTTTTCTTTCTTCCTCCTTCAGTTGTGGCATGGTTGTTACCCTTCACAGCTAGCCAACTGGCTAGCACTCTGCATTGAACCCCAGGACTGAAAAACTCATGCTCAGGCCCTTTTTGGAATTGTCAAAGAGGAGTTTGGAGGGAGAAGTAAGCAGGGGAGGAAGTAGTCAGTAGGTTTGTCACAAAGCAATTAACACCTCCTTGGGAGTTACTAAAGACAGCTGTTCAACATTTCATAACACAATTCCAAACAAGATAAATTTGCATATAGTTTTTTTTTCTATACTGTAGATATCCTAATCCCAATTGACCTTTGGATTGTATTGTATTATGTCTTTAGGAATGTTAAGTATCTTATGGAACAAATCAAAATCTACCCGGGAGAAGTATATGGACTGAGATAGAGACTGTCCAATACAGGACTATCTAAAAGATGTCAATACAAAGTCACAAACAAAGAAAGTGAGGAAGAGGAAAAATAATGTTATTCTCTTTTAAATGTTAATTGCAACATTAAAAAAAAATCCTCAGTAAGGAAATGGCACAATAAATATTATATCACATTATATTATGACTCAGGACTTTTATAGAGACCTTTTGTATGAATCATTTATCCTATGTGATTCAGTATTATTGTAGGCATGATGCATTTTTATTCTAGCAAGGCATTTCTCAAAGTCAGACATCCTTACAGGGAAGATAGAAAAATGTGGGCTGGATTTCTAGCTGACAGCCATGATCATAACAACCACCACAACAAAAGTTAGCAACCTTTATATTATTTATAAGGTTTATAAAACAGAGGTTTTTAATTTCTTTTTGTATCACAGGTTTCTTTGCATTTCTGGTGAACACTATGGATCCCTTCTCAGTATGATGCTTTAGATGAATAAAATAAAATACACAGGTCTACAAAAGAAACCAATTAAATTGAAATGCAACTTTTAAAATATTTTAGAAATGAGTAAGTGATATAGTAATATATGGGCTTTTTATTAATGTATGAAGGACAAGGTAATATGTGTAAAATTTGGTCAAGTTAAATTTCGTTTTTTAAAAATTTAACATATTAAACATATTAATAATCCCTTAGCTTGAATAAGAATATTAAACTATGTGATGTCTTTTGACAAGGCAACAAATGTATTATGTTGCATATCCAGTTGATTTTAATTTTTTTTGCTTTGCTTTATGTTTAAAAATTGAAATTCATAAAGTTATATTGTGGCAGATAGACTTGAAGCTTCCACAGATCACTTCACAAGGCAAAGTTAAGTTTCTAACAAAACCCACCAAAATTCTCCAAGGTTTTCTCAGTTAAACTTCAGTTGTATTAAGTTTTTTGACCTAAAATGAGTGCGTTCATCCTTGGTTAGATCAACCTCTCTATACAGTTTATATCAAAAAGAAAACTATTCCAAATCCATGGTCCAACCTTAATGACATCAAGATAGAAATATATTCTAAAAGTTCTCTGGAGTGTTTCTGGGTGTTTGCAGATTGCTCTTTTCAAAGAAAACGAGAGAATTTTGTATCTTAATTTCATCTTGGATGGAATAAAACTTCCTTTATCATTTTAAAGTTTGCAAAGATGTTAGCCTAGCTCAGCCAAGAAAAAATATATATGCATATATATATGCATATGTATTTATGTGTGTGTTTGTGTATAGTAACATGCTGATATTAAGATTTCTAAATTGGAAAAATTATCCCATTCATATTGTTAAGCCTTTCTGGTTGGTAAACTCATCGGTGGACAAATCCTATTCTCCTTTTGAATAAACACTTGGAGACTTTTCCTCTTTAAAGCTATTGAACTTCTATGTAGCAGAAAACTTTATATTCTGCTCCCATTTCTTCACAAAAATCATTTTAAAATATGGTGATTTAACCTTGTGCTTCTGACAAAGAGAATAACATTTCATAACTATTGAAAGAACTACTTTCAGGATTTTTGGAAGAGTCTTTGTTGCCACTGACCTTTGAAAAAAAAGCAAAGACTGGCAATGACATGAGTAGCTTCCTATTTTTTTATATCAAGGAGAAAACCAGGTGCATTACCAAGCATCATAGAAGCTTCATCTGTGCAAAGAACAAGAAGTTTTTCTTTCCAAAGTTTTGTGTGACAACAAACAAAAACTTTCCTGCTACTTCCAAAACACATATGACCTTCGTGATTCCCCAAAGGGGCTTTCTGAATTAGAACTCTTCTTTGATGGCATGTATCACCAAGGCAATATTCACAGCACTGGTGGTGACTATGAATATGCCAGTGTAGTTCTCAATCACAAAATGTAAAACACTCTCCATATAGAAGGCAGAAGGAAAACATTCATTTTAACACCAGAAAGCCAAATCCCAGAACCAGAAAGCAAAATCCATCATGGTGACCAAGAAGTTAATAAACATGATTATAGCAGAGGGCAAAGTATTTCTCAAACCTCCCCTCTCACAGCCAGGGCCCTCTCTCTATCAATTGTCACAATGTGTCAGTTGGGCCTGTGTCAGTTGGCCTGCATTCTTTCCCCTCTGACTTGACCACACTCATTCACTTCCTTCAGGTTCTGCTCCACCCTTCCTGTTCTGCCTCTTCAGCAAGTTCTTCCCATCACATGTGACCCAGGCTTCTAGGGATCCAAGCAGATCATATGGGCATATTAATTAATAAGAAAGCTCTTTCCATTTAAATTACTATTACATTTAGCCAGAAGAGCTTTCATATTCGTTACATAGATCAGTGGAGTAACTGGTATTACAAGCACCCCATCATTCCCCCTCAACAAATGGGGACCAAAATCTTGGGGTAAAGGGTAAAGATCTCTTCTTCCACAGCTACTTCCTAGACCCCTAAATGGCCAGTTGTTTGATGGACCCATTTTGTTAGTACTAAATCATCACTTGGTGTCAGAGTAGGAGTAGCAATCTTTGCTAGTTGATCAGCATGTACATTGTACTCACATTCTGGTGTGGTGAGGGCCACATGAGATCTACATGAAAAATGACAAATTACTAACAAAAGACATATCCCATATGTCTTCCCATAATTCTTTGCCCCAGACTTGTTTGCTATCAATTTCTCAATTTTGATTTTTCCATATGGGCATCCATGTAGCTAACCCATTAACTACCACCCATGAATCATTGAATATGTGACACCGTCCTCCTTGTTCTGTTTTGATAACTTGCTATACTGCCATAAGTTCAGCATATTGACTATTTCCATGGGTTATAGGCTACTGCTTTCCAATGTCTTTTGTGGCCCAAATATTTTGCTGATCCATCAGTAAACCATGCAGGTCTCTTTTGTTCTTCAGTTAATGCATCATATCCCTCATTCCATTTTACCAAGGACTCTAACAACTATTGCTTTGTTTCAGAGGGTGTACCATTTTCCTCAGTGTCTATGTTTGCTATAGATTCATGTAAAACAGAAACTCCACATATGCCTGTTTTAGATTTATTTTGAATATACCATTTCTATTTAATTATGCTAGCTTCCTGTGCATGTACAATTCTATGAGAAGCTGGGATACTCATTACCCATGTCATAATTGGGATCCCAGGCCTTAGTATTACCTCATGGTCTAAAGTCAGCTGTTCAGTCTCTACCAAAGCCCAATATGCATTTAACAACTGCTTTTCCAAAGGGGTATATTGAAGTCCAGATGAAGGGAGTTTCCTAGACCAAAATCTTAAGGGTACATTTCAATTTTGTTGTTTTTGTCATAAACTCTAGTTTGCATATTCACCCTGTACAGTCACTTATAATTCCACAGGGTCACTTTGCATAGGCATAAAATCTAGAACCAATCGAATAGCCGCCTTAGCTTCATCAAAAGCTTTGGTCGGCTCAAGTCCCAAATCAAATTCAAATTTTTTCCTAGTAATTTTATATAAATTTTTCAAAATTTGTCCTAGGTGACGTATGTGGTGTTGCCAATGTCCAAATAATCTTATAATGTTTGGGCCTCTTTCATATTGGTTGGGATAGGAAAATCCTGAATCTTTTGTCAGGTTTGTGGGAGAATTTCTCATAGCCCCTGATTCCATTGTATACACAAAAACCTTACGATTTGAGCCGGCCCTTGAACCTTTGCAGGGTTAATCTCCCACACTTTGCTTTTCATATGCTCAATTAAAAGTGTCAAACTCTTCTCCACTTCTTCTACAGTTTTACCCTGTATCATAATATTATCTGTGTGGTGGGTAAGCTAGATACCAGGCAGCTCTAATTCATCTAAATGTTCAACCACAATCCTATGAGAAATAGTTGGTCTATGCAGATATTTTTGTGGCAAGCGTGTAAAAGTATATTGTTGGCCCTGTCAAGTGAAAGTAAATTGGTCCCATTGTTTCAAATCCATTGGGATAGTAAAGAAAGAATTGGCTAAATCAATAACTGTGTACCAAGTCCCATCATATTTCTGGATCTTTTACATACAAGGGAGGACTGACTTTACTTAATTGTTTATAATCCACTGTCATCCTTCATGTCCCATCTGACTTTCATACTGGCCAGATAGGTTTATTCTACTGTGTGGTTGTAAGGATTAACACTCCTGCTTCAACATATTCCTTTATAGTATTGGTAATCTCATCTTGTTCACCTGGCACATGACACTGCTTTAAGGTAATCACTTCAGAAGGTTCAGGTAAGGTGATTGGGTCCATTTTTATCTTACTCACTAAAATTATATTAATTTCTATTTTCCTTACTGCATACTGGTATCTCCCCTCAGGTAAATTTAAAGTCATACATCTCACTATGTCTGTTCCAAAGATGTATTCAAGAATGGGTAAAATTATTACGGTATATTCTTTCTTAGGTAATTGTTCAATTTTCATCATTAGATTTACTTGTTTGGTTAATATTTCAGCCCCTCCCAATCCTGTGATGGTGAAAGGATTTCCATGTTTAAACTTATCAGGGTTTGCACATATAAGGGAGACCTCCACAACAGTATCTATTAATGCCCTGGTTACAGTATTTGATCCATTTTTCCAATATATAGTCAAATTGATATGAGGTCTGTAATCCTATCTGTGCATTCCTTTAATCTGAGCTGGGGCTTGGTCAATTCTCCAATGGTCCTATTCTCCCTAAAGGTACAACAAACTTGGATAGAAGGGTTCAACAGGAGCTGTAGGGGAAGTTCTTACTTAGTATCAAGTGCCTATTCTCGGTATATTTTGTATAGTTCATTAGTTGGAATACCATCTATGCTTCCAAAATCTATCCCTAATCTCAATAGAGCAGTAAACAACTCTCTCCTTGTCAAATTTTTCTGATTTTGAATCCCCTGGGTATTACTCTTCTCTCTCTGTCAATATTGTCTTTTCCCCAGTCTCCTAATTCACTTAACTATAAAGTCTTGTCCAGCACCTTTGAAAGAGGGTGCCCTATTTCCCCAATTATTAGAGTCAAAATCAAGTGCTTATAAGTAGGAGGGACCATCTTCACTATTATATTCCTATAGTATACTCCAAAGGAGTATCATAGTATGCATCTGTATTTCCGGTCATTATGGCAGTCTTCATTACCTCCTCCTTTAACTTTCTTATACAGTCCTTAAGTGAATACTAAGGCCTGTCTCCACTAGGCCACATAGAATCACTAGGATACTGCCTACTGCAGCCTTCTGTAGCCAGAGCTGACAGATTAGTTGTATTGTTACCTCCTTGCATATTGTAACCTCTAAAAGTTTGCTGCACAAAAGGATTCTAATACATATAAATTTCAGACAGTCTACAGCATCTATGGCTATTCTTCTGGCACTGTCATTACTGATTCTCACCATCTAAGATGTTAACAATTCTCCCATTTTGGGGGTGAATTTGCTCAAAATTTCTGTGACCTCCTGCTGAGTAAACCTTGATTATTTCCTATTTCTGGCTCAATGTTAAGCATGCCTCTGACTGAGAAACTTCTTCTCTAAAATTATTTAATTTCCTTTGTCACTGTGGCAGCTAGGCTGGGTCTGTACAAAGGTCAGGTGTGCATTTCTTTTGTTAGTCTTCAGCTTCTTCTTAGCTAAATGGACAATGTTTTCTTCTTCCTGAGAACCTCCCCACACCCCAGACTTCTCTTGTACTCCTTTTCCATCAGAGTATTTTCTTTAGGCACCTCATCTCTGTTTATACACATAATATGGTAAGCCGTTAGTAAAATCCAGCCTCTCCTACTTACCCCTGCCAGCTTCTTCCCTGGCCTTATTGGTATTCCTTGCAAACACCTTTCCAAATCTTCAGGTTCCTCCTCCTGTAACCTCTCTTCCCAGTTTTCACAGGGTCCAGTGCTTTTAGTCCACTCCCTTGCTAGCAAGGAAAATGATAAATTCTTCCATCCTGGGATATTCATGACTTTCTCTAAATCACTTCTGCCTCCAAATAGAGATTTCTTATTTTGTGACCCTGTTCATGATGCCAAATGTATCACCAAGGCAATAATAACAGCCTGGTGGGGACTATGCATATGCCAGTGTAGTTCTCATTAGCAAAATGTAAAAGACTCTTCATATAGAAGGCAGAAGAAAAACATTTATTTAAGCACCAGAAAGCTAAATCCTGGAAAGAGAAAGTAAAATCCATCATCGTGACAAAGAAGTTAATAAACATGATCACAGCAGAGGTCAAAGCCATTCTCAAACCTCCCTTCCCTCAGCCAGGGTCTTCTCACCATCATTTGTCACAATGTGGCAGTCTCAGACCTTCCCTCCCATCAGGGTCTTATCACTATCAGCTGTCACAATGTGTCAGTTGGGCCTGTGTCAGTGGACCTGCATTCTTTCACCTCTGACCTGACCCACTCACTCAATTCCTCCAGTTTCTGCTCCACCCTTCCTGTTCTGCCTCTTCAGAAAGCTCCTTCTATGATATGTGACCCAGGCTTCCAGGGGATCCAAGCAGATCATATGGACCTATTAATTAATGAGAAAGATCATTCTATTTTAAATTACTATTACATGAGCATTCACATGCCTTTACTTTATAACATGGTTTACTTAAAAGGGGCATAAATTAAGGAAAAATAAAGATTTTTTTACTTATAGAATTAGCATCACTGTAAATGACACATTTAATGAAAAATCTCTTAGTGATCATACAAACTATCAATATATGAAATAATCTGGTCTATATAGATTATATTCTTATTAAAAAAAGGCCAGGCTACCTTATGAAGAGTTGAGTTCTCACATAAAATGACTAGTTTTGCAAAACTTTAACAAGCAGTGAAAAAAAAATCATGTATTGATCAGTAACACTGCAGATAGAAAATATTGAAAAACATTGTGGATGTTGGGGTCACCAACTTGAATAACTTTACCATTTCATGGCTAAATAACTAATAGGCAGAACATTGCCTAATATTTGGCTAATTATATTGGATGTGTCTATGGATAGGAAAATTGCAATTATCTATAATCTAATGGAAGTTTTAATAACTACAGTAACTTTTAACTAGTGATAAGCATAAATTATGTTTTGAGATATTCAAAACTATGATATGATGTGAATATATCCAAGATTTCTGTTGATGACAAAATCACAGGTATGACTAATATTATGAAGTAAGTAGATGACACAGTGATAGTAGAACATGGTGTCTCTAATCAAGAATACCTGAATTAAAATCTGACTTCAGACACTACCAGTTGTGTGATCTTGCACAAGTCATTATTTAACTTCTTTTTGCCTCATTTTCCTCAATTATAAAATGAATATAACAATAGTATCTACCTCTCAGGTTTGTTGTGAGCATGAAATGAGTTAATATTTATTTATGAAGCACCTGGTACAGAATAGACACTATTAGCATTCAAATGGGCTTTGTTGTCTATATTTATAATTGAAGGAAATGATAAATTTTAGTTAGAGGTTATGAAAATAAAGATATAATTATTTTTCCCCATCCACATTGATAGACCTTTAAATTTTACTCCTGGACCCCTGGTGGGGATAGTCCATAGACTTAGGTCACAAAACTTTAGTTTATAGGATCATGGGATCATAGATGTAAAGTCAGAAAGGACTTCAGAGGAAAAGTAATCTAATTCTTTTTATTATACAGATGAGCAAACTGAGGGATAGACAGATTAAATAACTTGTCTAAGGTATCCTGTGTAGTAAGGATCAGAGCACATCTGAAAGGTTTTCCAATTCTGAGTGCCTAAGAGACATTGGCAGACTACATTATGTACAAAAGATACAGGATACAAGATAATGAGGGACATAGGATTTATGAAGAATGCTTAAAGGATCTGAGGATGAATTAAACTGTAAAAAGAAAGATAGATGGGATGTGATCAGTATCTTCAAGTATTTAAAGGTTTGCCACATAAAAGAAGAATTAGCCTTATCATGTATAGCCACAGAAACAGTCTTAACTATGGTCACTGACTAGAAGTTGTAGCAATAACGCTTTCTTGTCAATTTAAGTACTTTACTTAGATTTGGAGCTTTTAAAAATAGAATGGGCTGCCTAAGAAATATAAAGCTTCCTATGACTAGAAATGTTCACATAGAATCTGCATACCTGCCATTCAGGGATGGCAAAGAGCAAATTCCTCCATAGGTTTCCATGGCAATCAGAAGGACATTCTCAAGGTCTCACTTAAGAACTTTGGAATTGATTGTGTGTTATGGGAGACACAGATAAGCACAGAACTGCTCAGTCTGGTGTGCCCACATCAGAGAACGTGCTACGCTCTCTGAGCAAACTAGAATTGAAACAGCTCAAAGGAAACACAAGATGTGAAAATTTAGAGAATCCACCCCAAATTGTTCACACAGACGATTTTTGCTGGACCTGTGGTAGACATTCCGAACTCGTATTGGGCTGATCAATTACAGTCAGACACATTGAAACTTTGGCTCTAGAACTGTGATGTCACTTTGGTCCTCTTCGAGAATGAAGGACAGTAACCAATATATGTAGAAAGTTAAGTACAAATGAATTCTTAATTTCCCCTCCAATTTTAAGACTGTGTTTCTATAGTTTCCCTTCCAAAATGGCTAATCATTCAGATCACTAAGTTCTAAATATTTCTAAGAACAATGTTGTCAATTACTTAATGGGAGAAGAAATAAGGAAGTCTGGTACAAAGTAAAAGACAACATTCCAACAAGATAAATAGAGAATATGAATATGAAAGGATAGAAAGTTTAGTTAATATAAGTAGAAATAATTAATATTTCACTGACAAGAGATGCATAAATTGTATTTCAAAAAGAGTAGGGAATTAATAATATGTTGCAATTAATCCAGAAGGTAGTATTTTTGTGGTTAATTTTCCTATTCCCAGCAGCATACGTTAATTTCAACAATACATTGTTATTATTTACAACTGATATTTAATTCATTAATTTACCAGATGTTAACCACTGAATAGAGTAGAAACATTGTTTTTTAGATCCTGACTCTGTCAAGGCCTTCTGTAGTTGAGAGTTAACAATTTATCTAAGCCTGAATAGCTTCTTATGCACCCATAGTACAGTCCAATTTCCTCTGGATTTGTCACCTCACATTCAGTAAGTTATGTACCATTTCACTGAAGTATGCAATAAATTGATTAATCAATGAAAATAAAAACGAAACATGTGACTACTATGTGCCAGGCACTGTGCTAACTACCATTTTTCTTCTTGTTGTTCAGTCATGTCTGACTCTTTTTGACCCCATTTGGATTTTCTTGGCAAAGTTACTGGAGTGGTTTGCCATTTCCTTCTCTAGTTCATTTTACAGATGAAGAAACTCAGGCAAAATGAGTTGTGACTTGCCCTAGGTCATATAGCTAGTAAGTGACTGAGGCCAGACTTGAACTAAGGAAGATGAGTCTTCCTGACTCTAGGCCTGGAACTCTAACCACCATGCCACCTAGCTTTTTGTGGGTCCAAATAACAAAGTAAAAGAGAACCTTTCCTTGGGCACTTTACACTTGAATAGAAATAATATCATATTTTTCCCTCATCCTTCCTCTCCAATCTGCTACTAAAGCTTTGGTCCTGAATGTATTGATTCTTATGGTTTTTCATAATTGCAATATCATTAACACTATTTGCATAGTTCTACACATTTCTAACCAAATCTCCAGATATTTGTGTATGAGGAAGTTGTAGGAAGCTACAGATGTTCTTGTCCTTCTGGAATTATTTCTGTGGCAGTTGAATACAGTGATCCAATTGATCCAATATACCTTAGCCTATTATTTGCTTGTATGGCATTTCTTTAACCCTTCTGATGAGTTAACCCCTTTGTCGTTGTATAATGACATGCTGCCCCCTCAAGGTCCTATTTTGTCTACTGCTATATTTCTTCATATAAAATGCTTATAAAAATATAATGGGCCTCTACATTGCTAAAGATAAAACAGAAAGTAGTAATAGTGCTTCTCCTGGCACTCAGTAAGTGACTACTTTTGCTTAATATTATAGTGTCAATCAAATCAGCAATTTAGTGAGCAATTGCTATATGCACCATAGTGTGCTAGACACTAAAGAAGATAGTTATATAAAACATGGTTCTTACCTTTAGTGACTTTGTAATCTATTAAAAAAAGTTTAGCACACATGAATCAGTGCATAACAATTGAAGGTCAATTGTAAGATGATAACTTGTACAGTTCTCTATTGTATGGTATTTGAAAATTCAGAAGAGAGAGTCCCCAGTTGTGGAGTTTCAGGTGGAGATCTAGCCCTCAGTGATAGCGTTTCAGGCAAGAGTAGTAGAACGTAGCAGGGGATACTAGTAAAGTCAATAACAAGAATCTGTTATGCATCAAACACTGTTATATACTGGGGATGCAAGTGAAGAATAAGTCTATTGTTATTCTGGCAAAATGAAATTGATATGACTAGAGTCAAATATGGTATTAATGAGAAGTGGGCAATAAGGTTGGAATTGTAGGGTGAGGACAGATTAAGGACGACTAGGAAAGACATAGGGATGAATTTAGATCTCATAGTATAGGAAATGTTTCAGGAATGCATTGTTCAGCACAAAAGGAATAAAAGAGGTCAAAAATTTGTAAATTACACAGAGGTATCATAGCTTTATATCATGAACACTTTCCTAGAGAAAAGAATTCATGGATTGTAGAAATGGAGAACACCAGATATTATCTTTCACACAAACATACTTACAAACATTATATTTTAACTAGAAAGAAAAAGTCCTGTTACTGATGTGGGCATTATCATTGACTTGCTTGTTTATATGCCATGTGACTCATGTTCTCAGGGACTCATTCCTTTGTCTAGTAGTAGTCAGACTACTAACTTTTCAGAATTTCAGAATTAAGAAAAACGAAGAAAAGGACAACAATGAGAAAAATAAATTGCATGTAATTAAAATAATTCAATTCCGAACTATTCAAATGGATAATTATCAGTAAAAAGTAAAAAATTGTAGTGCCAATGAGATATTCACAGCCCCTGTTTGTGTTTATCCTTCATTGCCGAAGAAGACCATGCCATCAGAGAAATGATGACATGACTTGCTTTTGACTTTATTTTGAGTGAGTGAGGTCTGTGCAGGGCACCAGCCTCACTTCTGCTCCACAGGCGAATCTAGTGACCAGATGTTCATCAGGATGACTGGAGATGACCCAGGATGAGGCAATTGGGGTTAAGTGACTTTCCCAAGGTCACACAGCTAGTGAGTGTCAAGTGTCTGAGGTGAGATTTGTATTTAGGTCTTCCTGACTCTTATACTGGTGCTCTCTCCACTGCACCACCTAGCTGAGTCATCTCCAGTCATGCAAGAGAAGTGAGGCTGGTGACCTGCCCAACCCTCCCTCACTCATAAAAACCCAAAAGTCAAGTGAAAGGCATGTCAAAGCCCCTATGGAGGCTGTGAATAGGCCAGCACAATTCTGAATCATGAAATACAACAAACTCTCTACATGGAAGACAGAAACAAAACATTTATCCAGACACCAGAAAGTCAAATCCATTATAATCTATACACAATAAATAACACTGCAGAAGACAACACCATCCCCAAGCCATTGCCCTGCTAGCCTTCCCACAAACCAGCTGCATTAAGCAAATCAAAAACAGGGTCCCTTAAACAAAATTGCAAACAAACTCTTTCACTCATGCTATCAAATTCCTGAGAGTATAGGAGTTACCATAATCTACCCTTCTGACCATACACATTTCCATATGGAGACAAGGAAGGTCAAATCTACCCAAGTTGAGTGCTCTAGAATCATAGTTGAATTATCTCTATCTTTCTATGATATACCTAAGTAAATCCCCTTTTGTTAATTGTTGAATGACTCCTAAATTTCTCATTAGTTCCAACAACAAGCCTAAATTAATAGGTTGCTGCCCTGAATCAGATCAGTCCATTATAGACATCAAGATGTAAATGTCCAATAGGCAGTGGTGATATGGGGTAACAACACAAGGAAAAACCAGCCTTGGTTATTTATCCTGAAGTTGAGTCATCGCTATAGAGATAATTCAATGTCTGAGAACGGATGAGGTCAACAAAATAGAGAAAACATAAAAGGGAAGGAAACACATTAATTGAGCACCGAATTTATTCTACTTCATATATATTCCAGTCTTTCATTTGATCCTTACAATAAACATGAAAGGTAGGTGTTATTATTTTCTTCAATTCACAGATTAAAAAGAAAACTGAGGCAAACATGTTAAGTGACTTGCCCTGCTTCATATAGCTAGTAAATGTCTAAGGGATTATTTGAACTCATTTTTTTGCTAAATGTAAGCCCAGCTTACTATCCACTGTACCACCAAGTTGCTTTTAAAAGAGGATCCAGGATGAACCTTGCGTTTCATTGACATATGGAAAATCTCTATTGGAAATCCTGGCAACTATTCCCTTTGATAAATGAAATTATTTCTGACCACAAGGATAGTCTGTGCCCTATGAATAAACTACACAGAAAAGAATATAAATTTATATATATATATATATATATATATTTAATATATAAATATAAATATAAAACTTCATTCATAAATTTATATATATATATATTTAATATATAAATATAAATATAAAACTTCATTCAGTTTTGTGATACAAAATAGAAAGGAACAGTTTCCTTTTTCCATGCATATACCTTAAAGTACAACTGCATGTGTTCTTTACTGTTTGAAGAAGAAAAGTCCTTGGTGTTGGAGGGCAGGTATGTAACACATCACCAAGAGGCTAGGATAGGCTCTCTAAAAAATTGGCTTAATATGTCTGATCAGGAGCAGAAAGGATAATAAACGGCATTCCAGTTTATGTTGGCACTGCCTTGCCTTTAAGTGGAAGTGAGAAATGAGGAAATTAGATATTAGATGGCAAGTTTTGTGCCCCTTGATAGGTAACTTCTCATAAAAAGCTCAATCCCATAGCTTTTAGTATTATCTTGGTAAACCTTTTCCTTGTTATGTTGCCTTAAAAAAGTAGGGTGATTTTTATCACCATAATTTCAGTACCTTTTGGGACTGTTTTGTGCTCATCATTCTTCTCTTCACACATCATTTCTTAGCTAATATATCATGCTTTCCACCCTTTGGAGCAGCTGGCATGATATCTCAGAATAGATGCAGTGCATTGATTCTTGACTGCTGGGAATTACCAGCTGGCACTGTGGGTAACTGAATCAGTATTAACAGGAGCAGATAGAGTTGTTTCTACTCTACTCCAAAGGGGTCCCCCCAAATCAGTCTTTTTTCCAGTTTAATTTACCCTAACTGCAGGATGTTATTAAGAGATCCCCATAATTTTCCTTTATAACTAAGTAATGTGCAAGAGACATAGCTGCTCAGTATCTGCACTATGGTGCGGCTTATTCAAAATGCCTGTTTTGGAAGAGGGCATTAAATGCATTAAAAAGAGGGGAAAAAAACTGACAGCTTTAGCATCAGCTCAGTATTATAATACAGTATCTTTCCAAATCCAGTTAAGTATGTGATTTACCAGGCAAGGTAGATTATGATGCTCAAAGAGAGTAATCCAAGCACCAGGCTAGGATTCATGAAGTCACAATCAGTACACACTATAGCAACATGCTTGGATCCACTGGCTTACAAATAGTACAGATGGCAAAGTAAGCTTTAGCCCTGGCAAGATTAGATATTTTGCTCCTCTAAGCTCTGTTATCCTTACCTCTATGAAGAGAGCAGCTTACAAAGAGAGGACCTTGGAAAGCCATCAGCAATTTATGCCGCATTATAGTTACAAGGGGTTTGGAATGATTTTTGTTATTATGATACTAGATTCAAAAATGACTTTCCCTAAAGCCAGATTACATTTGTTTTTGCATACTAATGCATCACTGGTGATTGGATATATGTTTTTAAAGCTGTGTTAAGTATTATTCTTATTTTGATTACAAAACCCATTGTAACTTAATGATCTTGTAACTTATCACTAGTGACAAATGTATTTCAAATTGAAAAGAATTTGCATAATGCCATATAATATAGGGCCATATTACCAAATTGTTACAATAGGCATCATGCCAAGGGTTTAGGAAAAATTAAAGAACCTATGAAAAGATACCTAAATGCACAATGAACATATGCACACAGTTATATAACATACATCACGCACATTTTATACAATGTGCATACATATGTGTATTGTACACACATGTTGTATGCATGCACATATAATGCACATACATTTGCACATGTGTATATATGTATATACATAATAATATACATATGCATTATGTGTATATGTGTGTGTATGTAATTTCATCAGCGAAGGGCAGAGGTGTCAAATGTATGGACCACAGACCACATACAGCCCATAGTACTCCTGAGGATAGTTCAACTCAAATTAAAATGTGAATGAAAAATATTCAACAAAGTAAATAAAATATAATAAAACATAGATAATATTCCATCTTAAATTCAAGTCAATAGGTGGCTAGCAGGGATTTTTCTGTATGGATCCGTGGCCCACATTTCTATTTGAGTGTGATACAATGAGGTAGAAAACTCTGGGTGGGGAAACTCCTTGCTCTGAAACAGATCAGCACCTTATAGCCTCAGAGTCATTTGTCTGTGGCACTGAGAAGTTATGTCTTGCCCATGATTACACTAGGTGTCAGAGACAGGACTTGAACTTGAATTTTCCTGGCTCTGAAGTTTGTTTTCTATCCATACATGCTGCTTCTGCTGCTATCTCTATCGCTTTCATCATACATACACATATGCACACATACATACATGTATGTGCAATATAAACATACATGTGTTCACACAAGTAAATAATGATTTTACTCATACATCTAATTCTGATTATTTTTGATAACATATCAAGTACTGCTTTTGCAACTCTTTTGAAAGTTAAAAATTCCTAAAAATCAAAAAAATCCCTCCCAAAATAAAGGAAATGGAAGTCGGGGGAGGAGCCAAGATGGCGGAGTAGAAAGACTCAAATATGCTAGCTCTGAACCCACAGCCCATGGATTTCCTGTAAAAAGAACTCCTGACAAATTCTGGAACAGTGCAAGCCATGCAGCAACAGAGTGAAGGAGATTTCGGTTCCAGAGACCCCTGAAAAACTGATCCCAAGGGTCTGTCGCGCTCTGGACAGGAGTGGAACTCAGCCCTGCCCTGCCATGTGGCACGGAAGGTAGCAGATCTGAGCAGGCTTCAGGGACAGAATCTCTGGCGGCTACAAAGGTCCCCCCACCCACAGACAAACAGGACAGTGAGAGAGACTTCTGGGCTGGCTGAGAGGGGAGCGGGGGGTCTCCATAAATCAGGTCCCCTCGGGAGGCAGCTGCAGAGGCAGCAAGTGGCCAGAGGGCAAAATAAGTATTCAAGGAATCCACCCAT
The DNA here is from genome assembly GCA_028658325.1 of Potorous gilbertii. Classification (NCBI taxonomy): domain Eukaryota; kingdom Metazoa; phylum Chordata; class Mammalia; order Diprotodontia; family Potoroidae; genus Potorous; species Potorous gilbertii. The sequence continues at coordinate 445,226,936 of CM053770.1, forward strand.
CACCACCTGAAAGAGATCCAAGAGAAACTCCTAGGAACATTGTGGCCAAATACCAGAGTTCCCAGGTCAAGGAGAAAATATTGCAAGCAACTAGAAAGAAATAATTCCAGTATTGTGGAAATACAATCAGGATAACACAAGATCTAGCAGCTTCTACATTAAGGGATCACAGGGCCTGGAATAGGATATTCCAGAAGTCAAAGGAACTAGGACTAAAACCAAGAATCACCTACTCAGCAAAACTGAGTATAATACTTCAGGGGAAAATATGGTCTTTCAATGAAATAGAGGACTTTCAAGCATTCTTGAGGAAAAGACCAGACCTGAAAAGAAAATTTGACTTTCAATCATAAGAATGAGGAGAAGCATGAAAAAGTAAACAGCAAAGAGAAGTCATAAGGGACTTACCAAAGTTGAACTGTTTACATTCCTACATGGTAGGACAATATTTGTAACTCCTGACACTTTTCAGTATCTGGGTAGTTGCTGGGATTACACGCTCACACACACACACACACACACACACACGTACATGTGTGCGCGCACACATACACACATGAACGCACACACAGAGACAGAGAGCACAGAGTGAATTGAATAGGATGGGATCATATCTTAAAAGAAATCAAGGTAAATGGTGAGAGAAATGTAGTGGGAGGAGAGAAGGTGAAATGGAATGGGGTAAATTATCTCTCATAGAAGAGGCAAGCAGGAGACTTCTTAGTGGAAGGAAAAAGAGGAGAGATGAGAAAAAAAAACATGAAGTTTACTCTTATCACACTCGACTAAAGGAAGGAATAAAATGCACACTCATTTTGGTATGAAAACCTATCTTACAATACAGGAAAGTGGGGGAGAAGTAGATAAGCAGGGTGGGGGGGATGATGGAAGGGAGGGTAATGGG
>CM053770.1:445228339-445286856 GCA_028658325.1 Potorous gilbertii
GTAATCCCACCAACTACCCAGATACTGAAAAGTTTCAGGAGTTACAAATATTGTCTTTCCATGTAGAAATGTAAACAGTTCAACTTTGGTAAGTTCCTTATGACTTCTCTTTGCTGTTTACTTTTTCATGCTTCTTCTCATTCTTGAGATTGAAAGTCAAATTTTCTTTTCAGCTCTGGTCTTTTCCTCAAGAATGCTTGAAAGTCTTCAATTGCATTGAAAGACCATATTTTCCCCTAAGTATTATACTCAGTTTTGCTGGGTAAGTGATTCTTGGTTTTAGTCCTAGTTCCTTTGACTTCTGGAATATCCTATTTCAGGCCCTGTGATCCCTTAAGGTAGAAGCTGCTAGATCTTGTGTTATCCTGATTGTATTTCCACAATACTGGAATTGTTTCTTTCTAGCTGCTTGCAATATTTTCTCCTTGACCTGGGAACTCTGGAATTTGGCCACAATGTTCCTAGGGGTTTCTCTTTTTGAATCTCTTTCAGGTGGTGATAGGTGGATTCCTTGAACACTTATTTTACCCTCTGGTTCTAGCATATCAGGGCAGTTATCCTTGATGATTTCGTTAAAGATGATGTCTAGGCTCTTTTTTTGATCATGGCGTTCAGGTAGTCCCATAATTTTTAAATTGTCTCTCCTGGATCTATTTTCCAGGTCAGTTGTTTTTCCAATGAAATATGTCACATTAACTTCCATTTTTTTCATTCTTTTGGTTTTGTTTTGTGATTTCTTGGTTTCTCACAAAGTCATTAGCCTCCATCTGTTCCATTCTAATTTTGAGAGAACTATTTTCTTCAGTGAGCTTTTGCACCTCCTTTTCCATTTGGATAATTCTGGTTTTGAAAGCATTCTCCTCCTCACTGACTTTTTGAACCTCTTTTGCCAATTGAATTAGCCTATTTTTCAAGGTGTTATTTTCTTCAGCATTTTTTGGGGCCTCCTTTATTAAGGTGTGGACCCGTTTTTCATGCTTTTCTTGCATCTCTCTCATTTCTTTTCCCAGTTTTTCCTCCACCTGTCTAACTTAATTTTCAAAATCCTTTTTGAGCTCTTCCATGGCCTGAGCCCATTGGATATCTATTTCAGATGTTTGGGATACAGAGGCCTTGACTCCTATGTCTTTACCTGATGGTAAGCAGTTTTCTTCTTTGTCAGAGAGGAATGGTGCAATCATCTCTTCCCCAAGGAAATAACTTTCTGTGGTCTTACTTTTTTTCGCTTTTCTGGGCATTTTTCCAGCCAGTTACTTGACTTCTGAGAGTCCTCTCACCCCTGGCCTAGGTCTGCCCAGCTAGTGCTTGGGGTCTGAGATTCAAATGCTGCTCCCCAGCCTCAGGGATTTTGGTGGCAGGCCTGGCTGCTATTCAATGGGCGCTTAATTTCTGGTGCTCAGGTTGGGGCAGGGCCACCTCTCAGGCTTAGTTCCCTCAGGGTGTTTATGCAGATACCTTTTGTAATGGAGCTGCTGCTGAGCACCTGCCTGCTCTGGGATCCTCTGGCTGCCGCTGCCTCTGCAGCTGCCTCCCGAGAGGGCCTGAGTCCTGGAGACACCCCGCTCCCCTCTCAGTACGTCTCTCTCACTGACCTGTGAGTCTGTGGGTGGAGGGACCTTCATGGCCACTGGAGATTCTGTCCCTGAAGCCTGCTTGGATCTGCTCACTCCTCTCTGTGCCACGCGGCCTGGGCAGGGCAGGGGTCCACTCCCGTCTTGTGCGCAATTGACCTTTGGGATCAGTTTTTCAGGGCTCTCTGGGACGGAAATCTCCTTCACTGTGTTGCTTTGCAGCTTCCACTGTTCCAGAATTTGTTGGGAGTTCTTTTTAGAGGAAATTCATGGGCTGTGGATTCGGAGCTAGCATATGTGAATCTTTCTACTCTGCCATCTTGATTCCGCCCCCCTAGCCTATTTTTCAAGGTGTTATTTTCTTCAGCATTTTTTTGGGTCTCCTTTAGCAACATGTTGACCTGCTTCTCATGCTTTTCTTGCATCTCTCTCTCATTTCTCTTCCCAGTTTTTCCTCCACCTGTCTAACTTGATTTTCAAAATCCTTTTTGAGCTCTTTTATGTCCTGAGCTCATTGGATATCTATTTCAGATTTTTGGGATACAGAGGCCTTGACTCCTTTTTCTTTCCCTGATGGTAAGCATTGTTCTTCCTCATCAGAAAGGAAGTTGGGAATCATCTGGTCACCAAGAAAGTAACCTTCTATGGTCTTATTATTTTTCCTCTTTCTGAGCATTTTCCCAGCCTCTTACTTGACTTCTGAGATTCCTGTCCATGCCTGCCTAGATCCACCCAGCTAGTGCTTGGGGTCCGAGACTCTAATGCTCCTCCCCAGCCTCAGGGCTTTCAGTGGGGGCAGGGCTGCTATTCAATGTGAGATTAAGTTCAGCTGCTCAGGTGAGGGCAGGGCCTCGACATGGGGTTCAGTTCTCTCCGGGGGTTTATGCAGAGACCTTCAACAATGAATCTGAGCTCCTGCCTGCTTTGGAAGCCCCTGTCTACTGCTGCCTCCGCTGCTGCTTCCCGAGAAGGCCTGATGGAGACACCCAGCTCCCCTCTCGGCCAGCTAAACAGGCTCTCTCACTGACCTTTTTGCCTGTGGGTGTAGGGACCTGCATGGCAGCTGGAGATTCCACCCCTGAAGCCTGTTCGGATATGCTTCTCTCTGTGCCACATGGCCAAGGAGGGCTGGGCTTTGCTCCTGCTCCAGTGTGTGACAGACCTTTGGTGTCAGTTTTTCAGGTCTCTGTGGAACAGAAATCTCCTCCACTCTGTTGTTTTGTGGCTTCTGCTGCTCCACAATTTGTTGAGAGTTCTTTTTTACAGGTATTTTATGGGCTGTGGGTTCGGAGCTACCATATGTGAATCTTTCTACTCTGCCATCTTGACTCCTACCCCTCAAATCAATTACATTCAAAAGTACATATGTCCATTTTCTGAGATAAAAAATCTTACTTAGTATATTAAAGATCAAGAAATGAACAGATTTATCAAAAAATTTTACACTTATAGATATTAAATATTTTTATATAAACTGTTACATGTGTGCATATGTCCAGACATATATATGCATATACATATGTTTGCATATATGAAACACATAACATATACACACATATAAATATGCGCACACATATACACATTTCCATATACACATACTTGGGATAGGTACTAATGATCTATTTTATTCTATGGGTTTCAGAAATTTTATCTTTGTTTTAAGAGAAAATAGTACACTAATGTGCTAATGAGATCTCTGATTTAAGAGCTCCTGGCATTTTAGGATTTGTGTTTCACATTATGGATAAACTCAGGACTCTACTCATTGAATCACTAATGGTGCTTGATTCTAGAATTCACAATATAAATGTCATGCCTGTCTACAAATCTGTTAAGCTAATTAGAAGCTGCAGAACTGAACTATCCTTTGGATTTCTCATTTCTCTGAATATTCCTAATCTGTGACATTCTAAAATTCTATTAGAACCTATCTAGCTACACAATAAGGTGATATAATATGCACAAAGATTATTCTTACATACATGCACTTATACATATGTGTATAAACTGACATATGATTCCCAATCATTCAGTTAATACTGAATTATAGAAAATAACTACATTGAAGAAGCTAAAGAATTCTAGGTATTTTTTTCTCTTTAGCTAGAAAATATCACTTTAGAAAGTATTTTAATTATATACTTTAGGCATACATAGAACTTATATTTTCCTTAACCTTTTTACAAGAAAAAAAGTCCAAACTACTCACCAAATTATTTCCAAGAACCAGTTATACAAATCCTGGGTTATTTCCTGCTGGGAATTATATTAATAGACTGTAACCCAATAACCATCCTACCCCCACATACCCACCCAAGCACATTCCCTTAAAAACAGAGCTTATATTGAATATTTAGGACTAAAACACAAACTGCCTACTTTAGGAAGCTATACTAAGAATCAAATATGCAAATTTATTAAAATAACTTTTACATTTGGATACTCTTAGCACTAACAAAAATAGGATGTTTCTTAACATATGGGATTTTAAATAGATTTTTATTGATATCTTCTTTTTGGTGCCACTTATATTTCCTCTGACTTTCATCCCCTTCTTTCTCCTGTTTTCCTTCCTATTAACTCATTTTCTATTATAAATCATGTTTCAAAAGTGGAATAAGAGGAAAAATCATCAAAAAACCATCAGCATATTGAAAAATTCTGACCTGATGTTATATGCACCATTTTATACCCATGGATCCCAACCTCTGCAAAGTAGTAGGAGGTATCTTATTTCTTCCTTTAAGGTTATTCTTTGTAATTATGCAATATTCAATAGTAATAGTCCTCTTCTTTCTCATAAAAACAGATTGTATCATTAAGCTATGCATTGATCCTTCCTTATTTAAATAAGCCCACCCTGTGGTCCCATACATGAAGGAAGTTCAGGACCCAGGAGAACCAGACATAATTGAAGTATAATCCTTCCTCCTTAAATCAGATATTTATTAGGAATACAAAAGAAGGGATTTAGAAAGTCCTAAAATCTTTAGTGATGAGAGCCCCTGGGTCTGGGAAAATATCCCCAGTTATTTGTCCATTTTGAATGAGGAAGAAGCTTGGAAATGTGACCAAGAACCAGAAGATAACAATGGCAGAAGTTCAGCTCCATGTAGTAAAGCTAACTCCGAAATTACTTGTGGATACAGTTCCCTAGTCAACCTCAGCAAATAGGAGATACAGTGCAGGCAAGAATTGCCAGCAGGAGTCATGGAGAGAGTCGTAACCTTTACAATTTCAATTCTGGTTATATACCTTTGCATAGGCTGCCAGTGCTCATGATAATGAATAGTAGAGTATGTCCAGTGGTGACAATATGATGTCAGCAACATTAAACAACATAGAAGGGTATTTAGATTTATGGGAATGAGCAGATAAGGGAGGGATCCTGGCAGCGGGGAGAGGGTAAGTTAAGTCATAGGAAGGCAAGGTAGCTGGTAGAAGTGAAGTAGAGCAGTCAGGAGGGATATGAAATGAGATATATATATATATATATATATATATATATATATATATATACACACACACACACATATATATATACAAACATAAAAAATGATCAGGAGTAAAATTTGTTAGGGAAAGTATATGTTGATATATGTATATATGTATGAGTATGTATATATCTCTTTATAAGTATATTCATGTTTAATTGTAACCTTCTGGAAGGGAGGAGGAAGTGAGGGGGGTAAATAGAAGGAAAATAAAGTAAATAGTTCAGAGAAGAGGACAAAAGAAAACTTACAAGGAAGTAAAGATGTGTAGTTTTCAATACAATACATAGTATTTAATATATTGACTTTCTTGAAATGGAAATTTATTATGATATATTTTGAATCCTCTCTTACATTCGCCTATGTACCTGACATGATGTTTTTCTGTTCTTATTTTGTATTTAAAGTTTCAATATTTAAGTTTATGGTATATTCATTTTTCTTTTCTTTATTGTGTGTTTCAGGAAAATAAAAGAAAAAGTGGGAAAAAAGAAAGTGATTATTTGATGGCATGGTAGTATTGGAGAAAACTCAAGGAAATGATACCATCCTGCCCATGTTTTGAAAAAACAAAGAAGATTGTGAGAGTAGAAAAATGTTTATTAACCCCATAGTCTCCCCACCTTCCCCATCCCTTCTAGGTTGGATAGTACTTTTGAGGAGTGTGGAAACAGAGAACTGTGCCAGGATTAGTAACATAATTTCTTAGTGCTCCATCTCAAAATATCATCGAAGTCCTGTAGGACTGTAGCCCCTGTGGACCCACCCCAGTAAGCATCAGCTACAAGGGGTTGAGCATTCCCATTTGAAAACCTACTTACACTCAAAATATTTTGTTAGGTAGCATTATATAGTTGTATTAGAAAGTATATGTCCTTACCTATTAAATCTTTCTCTCTCTGTCTCATATATGTATACACACACAAACACACATGAACACATATGTATATATACACACATATATGTAAACACACATTATGTAACACAAATATGCATACATACACACATGCCTGTGTATGTACATAGAATGTTTCCTAGTGTCACAATACTCTTATGGAATTATTAGACATATACATATTTCGGGAATTGCCAAATGTGTATAGCTATTAGATTTATCACAACTAGATACCCTTCCTCAAACACTGTCTCTTTAGTCTGAATGCTTTTATTCATTCTCTCAAGTTCTCTTCATGTGTGCTTCCAGAAGAGGGTCCATCTTTGAAAAAAAATATCCTTGAAGCTATTTGAAAAGGTAAGAAACCCACCTTCGAGTTAAAACCCCAATATAATATTCTTTGAGACCCATATTCCTATACATATACTTCTTGGGAGTTTAGCTGTGAAGAATTTTTGATTCCTGTGGAACAAATCTTTGATCATCAACTCTTTAATTTTCCATAACATGATTTGACCCAGTCTTTCATGGCCAAAACTTGTTCAACTCTAGAGAAACACTAAATTTATCCAAGACTTATAATGGGGAGACATTAACTGTCTCTCTCCTGCCACCACCATCCTAACAGGGGAACCCTAATTCCCTCTATAATTGAAGATGTCTTCAGAGGGGAGTTTCCCATCATTGTTGCTAATTACACAAGACATTTATTATGGTATTCTAACTGTCCTTCCCTGATTTATCTTAGGAAGCTGTTGGACCCTAAACTTCTATATGTCATATTGAATTAAAATAGTGATGGGTCGCCTTGCCAGGGTCCACTGGAAAAAATGAAGGACTGGCCTCTTCACCAATGACTGGAATGATCAGGCATCTCTTCTCACTTGTGGTTCCCCTGCTACTCTCCATTCAAAATGGCTCCAATCACCCCCACATCTCAGTTTCTGGGATTCTGTCCCCAAGCAGTTACATCACACCTTGGGAAGGAGAGCAGGGGTAGACACATTTCACTGAGTGTCTTGAAATACATTACTGTCCCTTTCCTGCTACTGTATAAAAACCAACAAATCAGAACTCATTTTTATCCAGGGCGCAGTTAGAGACTTCTCTTTTTAAAGTTTTAATTGCAATATATGCACTAAATAACAATACACATGTACACAATTATATGTAAAATGTACATAAGATACTATGAATCACATACTAACAAAATTATATATAACAAACAATAGCAATCTATTAGTGAATCATACATGTGTATGTGTGTATAAAATGTATAAAATATTCTACATATAAAATATATAAAATCTTCTGAGGGACTAAGTGAATTGTCTATCTTACTATATGTCATAGTCTAGCTAATAATCTTTGTTAAAATTACTTTTCTTCCTGCATGGATTCTATGTGAACCAAACTTATTTTGATCTGTGAATCTCACTGAGGTGTTCCTATAGTATAACTCCTATAGGTAGAGATTTGAAACTGAATGAGAGAGTGGGGATAAAGGGCACAATCTGTTGGAAAGGATGAGATGGAATAGGATCAATCATACATGCAGAGGGAGTGGATAGAAAGGCACATGTTTATAACAGGTATTTTTCTCCTTTCAAACTTTGCTTCAAAATTTATTTCTAGGAAGCTTATTCTAATTATACTCCCCAAAAGGCTGATCAATTAAAATCTACTAATCTGCCTTCTAATAAAACACTTCTAGTTTAACAAAAAGAAAAGTAATTACTACTTATCTAGCTCTTTCTTAGGCTGTCACATTGTAGAAGGCTAGAATTTCTGAATCTTTACAAAGTCCAGAACAATGTGAGTGGTTATTAAAGTCAAAGAAGTAAGCACCACAAATCTAGGATGATGTGAAGTCACTTTCGGTTATAAGGAAGACAGTTTATTATTTGGAATTTCTCTATTGAGTTTCAATCAGGATTCTACATAATGTATAGAATATTAGAATCGGACTCAAGGGTGACAATATGTTTTTTGTTTGTTTGTTTTTTGGCTAACAAGATTCAGTTACATAGCAATCCTTTCTGCTCTTTCTTCACCACCATTGTAAATTGCTTGTTTGAGAGAGGTGAACGTTATCAGTCTTATGAGAGCAAACCATGATAATAAATGCCAGCATGCTATTATAAAGTCTTTTTCAATAATGCACATCTATTCATCAGTGAGAACTAGAAGAATTGGTGTATTTCTACCAAACTGGATGATCTCTAGTCAAAGTGTAATGCCAATTCACATCTAAATCCATCCTGTAACTGTCATTTTCTCCTTGGCAATATCCAAAGGAACTTCAAATAACTTGTTTATTTGCTTTCAGAATGTCTTGTGCAGTAAGCTGATAATTCAACCAAGGATGATCTTTGCTAAGAATTGCACTGATTACTGATTTGCATTGCCTAGATCTGAAAGCAGCCTTGAATAGGAATGTGATTTTCAGATGTCATTTAGATTTAGCTCAGAACTTCAGGCCCCATGTAAACACTAGCAATCACTTAAGGCAGCTGTTTTAGTTGGAACATTGGAAAAGTTCTGATTGACCTTTATGTGAAAAGAAAAAGAGTGTGACTGTAGCATTTTATGACAGTAGCTCTTAGCTAAATTTGAGACTTTCCAAATACTGTAATTACATATGCAACATTATCACATGTTGCATCTTCCTTAAGAAAATTACAGTTTCTGTTTTGTTTAAATGGAGGTTGTTCCTCACCATAATCAGTTTGGGGTAGGCTTATCATTCTAATCTAGCTTCAATTTCAGAGACAAGAAGAAGCCAGGTACTGCGTTAAAATATTTTATTAAAATGTTTATGTGAATACATTTCATATATTTGCAGTAGTTTTAAGTGACAACCTTGTGTGACAGATAGAGAGTTGACCTTGAAGACAGGAAGACTTGATTGAGTCTTAAGATCCTCCTCTGATATTTATTGGACATGTAACTTTGGAAGATCACTTAAACTCTCAGCGTTCTACATAACCCTCTAAGATGACAACAGGGAGGTTATCAACCTGTATTGGTAGAGAGTTACCTAGCTTGGAAATTGTTATAGCAATGAAATCATAGGTCCACTATGATAGTCAACTGCTATTTGTAGTAGTCTAATAGTGAAAGCTTCCACTATAAGCTATTTGTCCTATATTGTATTTTCATAATGTGGAGATTCTCAATGGGTAGGTCAGTAGAGTGCAGAGACTACTCTTGAGGTTTCATGATGTGTTGTGGTGGTACCATCTGAAAGAATTCAGTCTAAGTGCAGGCATTTATTGAGATTGATGGTTCTCATGAAGTGGACTAAGTTCCAAGAGGAACCAGCAACTTCAGAGAAATCAAGGTGGATTTTTAAAGGGTAAAGGTGCAATTATATAACAGAAATTTACTTAGAATATAGGAATATGATTAATATTAAAAAGGCAAGAGGAGTTTCTTAAGGTATTAGGTAATGGAAGAGGGGTCCCATTTATGGATTGGTGGTTAAATATTCTGGTCATGCTGCCCTCCAATTGGCTATTATGAACCTGTCTTGTCAAGATAGTTAGGTATTGTTGTCCTGTCTTGGGCTAGATGGATGATGTGATTGTGATTGACTACAAGAACACTCCTGTTTCTGTGGGAATGGGTCTGGGGGTCAAAGTTGGGTAGAGGCAGTGACTGAGTTAACATGCCTGCTAGAAATAGAAATAGAAGTTCTCACAGAAATGTGAGAACTGTGAGTTTCTAGGACACACCTGTTGTTCTAGTGAGCAATGAGGCTTGTATGAAGAATCTGGGACATTGGTGTAGGGAATAGGTAGATACAATGGCCCGGGAATGAAGTTGGACTGTTGAGGTTGAGGGCAGCTCTTTTAGGGCTCCATCCCTGCCAACCTGGAAATGTTTCTAGCATTGGCTGTGCAATTGACTGTATGCCTATCACCTGAGAACCAGCCTTGTTGAGTTCAGAGAGACATATTATGAATAGTTTGGGCACAGAATGATGGTGGTGATGATGATGATGATGATGACAACGATGATGATGATGATGTTACATATAATCGTGAAGAAGATCTGCTAACGCAAAGATCAATTCTGATCTATTACTGCTGGCAAGGAAGAAATCACAGACCTCTGATGTGTTTGAATGTAATACCTCAAAGGCTAAACTTGAATCAAAGTCTATGATAGGTAGTAACTATAAGAAAATTGATTAATTGTATTTATGGTTCTTTCATGATAACTAATATTTAGCTTAAATGAGATCTTGTGCTTTCATGTCACTTTTTGAAATATATTTTTAAAAATGAATAGTTTTGGGGATGTATGGTTCATGCAATTCACAATAAATTAGTGACTGATAATCCTTCAAGATGAAATTACAATGAACACATTTAATAATTAATTCCTTGAGTATCTACTATTTTCCAGATCTTCCAATGATTATAAAAGAAGTACCTGATATTTATATAGCATTTTATCTACAAAGTACTTCATATTAGCTTGTTTAATTCTCTCCAAAATACAATGAGATATATTCTATATTTATTGTTGAAGTATATGGGGTATATAACTATAACTCCTTGTGTAAGGACTTGTCAAGCTCTTTTCAGGGCTGTTTATCCACCTTTAGCATCCACCTTCACCTGACTCTAAGCCATGACTTCAAGAAACTATAGCTTGTACAGTGACCATACCCTAGCAAACTGTCTTGGCATATGGGGTAAACCAGGTTGAGGATAACAGGCCACAAATCCATATATATATATATATATATATATATATGGGACTTTCTACCCTAAACATGTGAAAAAAACATAGTACTGTTTTGTAAATGAGAAAAAAAAAACCTGATAAGGCTATATTTCCGGTCTGATGCTACATTACAACTAAGGAGCAATGGTAGGATTCCAATCCAAGTCTTCCTGACCATGTGTTCATCCTCTCATCAACCAACATGATAATTTTCTTATAAAAATACAAACAGTTATAGTCAATGATGATTAGGGACTTTGCTGCACCTATGATACAGACTAAAATCAAAGGCAAATAGAAGAAAGGTGGAGAAAAAGGCAGTTAACTTTACAAAATAAATCTTATAATAACTTACTAGTAAGTAAATTGACACTTTTCTATGTCTATCCTATAGCATGGAAAAACATATAAAAATAGAGATGAGAAGAATATAGAGGGGAATATGCGTTTTGCACCAATCAAGTGAAAGGTTAACAATGAAAGGGAAAAAATTTCTACATTCTGTCAAGATTAAGAGGGCATATAGGAGAATCAATGAGTCATCAAAGAAAGCCTTGAAATATGGTAATTTTGTTTCAGAAGAGGTGATAGTACTGTGAACTCTTGTATGGGGAAAGAGAGATGTGCTATAAAGGGAGATTGGGACATTACAGTGTGTATAAAGTACAGGGATTTGGTGCTTAGAGAGACCACTTATCCCACTTCAGCATGAGGAAATCAAAGCTCCTGGAGGCAACTGACAACCCGAATAATGGGAGAATATGGAACTAGGAAGGAGATTTCATGGCAAATGAAGAAAGGAAAGGGACAAGAGTGACGACAAAGTTTAATAAGGAGATGTACAATCAAGAACATAGGGAAATTCTTCCCATACTGTAATATGTTCTTTATTACATGAAGAAACTGGTGTTTCTAAAAGTGAGGCACTGGAGAAAAAGTAGGCTGGGGACAAGATTTACAAAGAAAAAACATAGAAACTGGATAGAAATGGGAATTTCACCAGGAATGTAGAGATTCAAAACAGATGAAATAGGTTTAAGAACCATCAATCACAGAATAAAAGTGTGGAAAAAACAGAGAGAGAATTTAAAAAACAAAACAAAACACTAATGAATAGAATGAGTAGGTGGAAAAAAGTGGGGAAAGAATGAAGGGATTAAATATCTACAAAACTAAAAAAAGGAACTAATAAGTTAAACAAACCTAGGAAAAGTATGACAAATGAAGGCAAGGAGGCTTGAGGAGAAATGTAAGAGAGACCCTGGGAATAGGATTATCATAAAGTAGATTGAGGCAGCTAGGTGGTGCAGTGCTTAGGGACTTTGCTGCATATAGCATACTCCACCAGTGCAGGAGTCAGGAGGACCTGAGTTCAAATCTCACCTCAGACACTTGACATTCACTAACTGTGTGACCTTGGGCAAATCACTTAACCCCAATTGCCTCATCCTGGGTTATCTCCAGTCATCCTGATGAATATCTGGTCACTGGATTCAGATGACTCTGGAGGAGAAGTGAGGCTGGTGACCTGCACAGACCTCCCTCACTGAAAAGAAAGTCAAGTGCAAGTCATACCATTATTTCTCTGATGGCATGATCTTCTTTGACAACAAAGGACGAACACACACATCTTAAAGTAGGTTAAGCTGAAATAACTGTTGAGAGAAAATACTATATGGAGGAAGATTATAGTCTAATTGAAAAAATATTAAGACATATGGAGGAAATATAAGCTGAACTGTTAAGCTTTAAATGTGAATGAGTTAAATGATTTCATAAAACAGAGTATTAGATTGGATTAAAAAACAAAATCCCAAAATATTTGCTTACAAAAACACATTTTAAAAATTAATACATACAGAAAACTAAGTGAGGTGGCAGAAAAATCGCTATATATCAGGAAAATAAAAAAAGAACCACCAGGATTTGTAATCATACTACCAGATTAAGCAAAAAAAAAATCAATGTAAAAAGAGAAAAATAAAATAAATAATTTATGCTGAAAGGAATGAAAGATAACAAGCTGGTTTCAAAATTAGATTTTTATGGTACAAATGTTTTAACATCTAAATTTATAAAGAAAAATTAACACAACTATAAGAAAACATTAGTAGTAGTGAAATAGTGGCAGGAGATTTCAGTGTGCACCTATTGATTTTGGATGTCTAACAGAAAAATAAACAAAAGGAAAATATAGAATTGAACAAATTCCTTGAGAAACTGAAGATAAAAGAGTTATGGCATTTTCTAAATGAGACTGATAAGGAATTTTGTAATGTTTAACATCACACTCAATTTTCATTGTTACAGGGAACAGATATATTGCAAACAACTGTCAGAAGTCCAAAATAGTAAATATATTCATAATATGCAATGAAAATAATATACAAATCCAAATAAAGACTCAACAATGACATCCTAAACAGTGAGTGAGTAAAAGAATAAATCATAGAAACAAATGATTGCATGAAAGAAAACCATAATGATGAAAAGACAGAAAATTTTGGCAAGATAACTAATGCAGACTTTATGGGAAAAATCACATCCCTATAAACACAAGGTAACAAAATAGAAAAGGAGAAGACTAGTGACATGAATATACCTTTTTAAAATTAGGAAATAAAATAAAGTGAGCAAATAAAGTGCCAAAAGGAAATATTAAAGGAACATAAACTTGAAGCAAAAAGAAAAAAAAAGTAGAAATGACATATAAACCAAAACATGACTTTCAAAACACTAATAAAATGGGTAAGCCTTTGGCCAATTTGCTTAAAATGGAACAAGAAAAATAAAATCAACAAGACAAAAAAGAACAAGGTGTAGCCACAACACAATCAGAAGACATAAAGAAAAGAAAATTATCCAAACTGGGAATGATCATGGGTCTGATACATGCTATCAAGATTGAGAACCCAAGAGAAATAAAGGAATACCTGAAAAAATATAAAAACCAAACTAACGGAAGAACAAATAAACATGTCAATTCAATCTCAGAAAAAGAAATAGATCTAGTTATAAAGCAATAACAAAGAATAAATAGGAGAATTCTATCAAACTTTTGAAAATACAATTAAGCTAATGCTACTCAAAGTATTAACAAAAATTGAGAAAGTATCTACCGGATTCTTTTCATGACATGAATATTATCTTGTTGCCAAAATCAGGGAAGAAAAAAATTCACAGGAGAACTATAGATCAATATTATTAATGAAAACATTATTTAAAAATTTAAATACATTCATGTCAAACAGACCATAGTGATTCATTCAGGGACTTATTCATTTCAGAATTATATATTTAAAACTCCTAAACCTCGTGATTATCTCAATCAAAGTAGAAAAAATTTCTGATAAAGAACTAGGATGATTTATGTTATAAACCCTAAACCACAAACGTAGAGGGACAATTTAAATACAAAGCCTTTATTTTAAATCAGAAGCAAATATCATACAGAATAGGACTTGCTAAATATTTTTTTAATAAATGCACAAATAAAGCAAGGATACTCACTCTCCTCATTATTTTATATGATTCTGGAAATACTAGAAATAATGATGACGAGAAAGAGTTTAAAAATAGAAAGACAAGTAAAGAGATGAAATTATACTTATTTGTTGATCATATTGCAACCTCTATGATAAACTCCTGGATAGGTACGGGGAACACCCAACAAAAGCTGCAAGGAACGCATTCATCTGGTTACAAATATAAGTAGAAAACACATATTTAAGTAGAACAGTTGGTTTGGGAGCTGGGAGAAAATTGATTACATATATACATCAAAATAGATGCTACAGAGAGTAAGTATGGTGGGAAGAGTAGCTGTTGAAATTCATAGCTCATAGGAGACAAAATTCTAGGAAGGAGTTAGTAGTAAAATTGATACTTGCTAAGGTCTATAAGAAAGAATGTACAAAGTTTAGGCAAAAATCAGAGGGAAGACTTAATGGAAGAAGAGAAATTTTACTTTAGACAGCTTGAAAATTTACTGGAGTGAAAGTTCTAAATAGATTAAGACTTTCTATATTCAAAGGAAGGAAGCTATCCAAACTCCTGGTAAATAAAGATAGTTTGGGGGTTTTTGGGGGGTGGGGTTTGTTGGGGTTTTTTTTGTTCTCAGGGGAAATAGAAAATATTTCATATTCTTCTGTGGATAGGATGGAGATATGTGTACTAGATAATAATCCAATTAGATGGATTCCAGACTAGTTTGCCAGTTAGATTTAAAGAGAATGTTTCTATAATGTGGCTATGGGTCTATAGCAGAGTATCTGATGACTCTGAGTTTGACTATGCAATAGAACATTTTTAACAGTGCCTTAGAGGAAGCTAAGTGGTGCAGAGTATCAAGAATACCAAGAGGGTACCAAGACAGTACTGTGAAAAGAGTACCAAGCATGAAGTTAAGAACCCCTGAAATTGAATTTGATTTCAGATACTTACCATGTATGTGATTGTGCAAGTCATTTAATCTCTGTTTGAGTCTGTTTTCTCACCTGTCAAATGAAGATACTAACAGAACCTAACTCGCAGGGTTATTGTGAAGATTAAGTAAGATATTTGAAAAGCACTTAGTATAATGCCTGGTACACAGTAGGTGCCACATAAAGGTTTGCGCCATCCATCTCCTTGCATGAAGATGTGTGTGTGTGTGTGTGTGTGTGTGTGTGTGTGTGTGTGTGTATATATATATATATATATATATATATATATATATATATATATATATATATATGGGTGAGACATAGTTAGACAGTAGTTTCTCTGAAAAATATGTGGAGAGTTCAAGTTATTGCCAAAAGTATGATTGAAGTGGCAGGCACTAAAGCTAATTAGTCTTGGGCTGAATTTTTCTACAGCTCAGTATTTTCTATATCACAATATGGAATCACATCAAACTGATTAATACAGATTGGAACAAAATAGGAATCTAATTAAATCATCTTCATCAGTACCAAGGTACTGGGTGCAAAATGGGCAGAACACTTTTATCAAAGGAACCATGCAGATAGTGAGTAGAAATTTGCACATTGGCTTTTTAATAATTTTATTTCCATTCTTTAGATGGAGTAGATTTATAATTTTTTGCTCATCTCAGTAACTTAGGAAGTCATTGGCATTATTTTATCAACATTCTCAGAGAAAGCAGTAATAGTGGCTTTCCACCTTCACTCTAGGAGGCAGTTCATATGCACAATAGGATATAGAAGACAGGTACCACATTTTTAAGAAAAAAAAATATTTAAGATACTACATCCTCAGAGGAGTCCCCAAAGATCTATCCAGTATGTTTATCTAGAATGTACATCAGTGGGTATAGTTATGGCAATGAACAATAGGGATGAAATTCTTAACTTCATTCTAAAACTGTTCTTGCACATTCTTTGGCATTCTTCGTATCATTTCTTCCTCTGTTGGTTATTTAGTTTCATCCTCTAGATCCAGGATTTCCTCAGCTGGTAAACTGACTTACTGATAATCACAGAATCTAGTGCAGCAGATTTCAGACTTAAACTAAAGTCTTTATAATTCCAAGATAGGCCCTCTATCCATTACAACATACAATCTACTCTATTGAAACACTGAACAATGATTTCCAAAAAATGAAATCCACCCTGTATAAAAACATAGTCACAAAAATTTTTGCGAATCATCTTTAATATTTTTTAAATGAGACCAAGTCCAATACATCTTTCAAAGGTCTATTCTTCTATAACTCTGGTATCTGCAATAAATAGGTTTTCTATTGCCTTGCAATTTAAATATCTCTTCTTCTTTTAAACAAAGAGAAATTCATCTCACTTTTTTAAATACAGAGAAAAGACTTATTCTGTAACTATGTTCTCCAAGATTGAAATAAATTCTTTCTGAATTAATGGCAAAAGTTGGCATAATTTTGACTATCATACTGTAATATATAATTTCCATTATATTTCAATATATTCCAAATAAAAAAATAAGAATAAATAGTATATTGTCACTATACCCACCAGTAGAAGTTATTGTTAGATCACTCATGAAACATTCGTGCAAAGAGGATTTTATCCATTCAATAATATTGATTGGGTAATATCTCTGAAGCTAATATGAAACCAACATTCCCTGAAAACCTTTAGATTGCTGCCCTTGTAGATTGTTGCTTCTTTTCATGAGAATATATTGTGATAATGTGAACTTTTGAAGAACAAAACATAAAATTTTTTCATTTTTGAGCAAATTTCCAGTATCTCAAAATCACACATATATTTTTGTACATATGTGTATATATATACATATATATATACACACACACATGTACATATATATATATATATATATATACATTTACACATATGTATGATATAGGAATATACACATATCTATCTGGTTTTAAAAATAGTTATATTTCCTTTCTGGGAGAGATGCTAGTACTTTGGATGACAGAGCTATGATCAGAAAACAATGCAATAATATGCTAGAATACCAATATCTTCAAAGCAGCGCCAATGCCTACATGCCAATATCTTCAAGGTATTGTATAATTAGTTCCTATTGCCCAGGATTTCTGACTGGTCATTAACACCATATTGTGCACATACAATTACAAAAGATAGCATACTATTCTTGGGATTGATAGAATACTCTTTTTTAAATATTAAAATCTACTTATAATTAAACAATTTTCTTGCACAGTTTACAACAATAGCACCAAGAGTCTACTTCCCAATTTAGATGAGGAAAATACTCTACATATGAGTAAGTTCCCCTCCCCCCCCAAAATGTTACATTGTAATTTTTTCTTTTCCCTTTTTGAAATAGTCACATTATGATCCATTAAGTCAGCCACCTTCTCAGTCTCATTAAAAATGAGTTATTAGTTGTATAAGGGTATAAGACCCAAAGTAGTAAGTTGTCTTTGAGGCAAAGAGAGCCTAAATCTTATAATACATGCTAACATTTTCGTAGAATCATATTATTCTCAAAAGGGTAGATAGGACTATTTTCCAAGCTATCCTTCAGAGATCTGTAAGCCAATTCAAATTCTATTGTGGATTGAACCCACATCTTCTGACTCCAAAGCTAGTGTTTTTCCACAATGCTACCTTTCTTCATTCTTTCACTCTAGCTCTTTTCCTCAAATGTTATAAAAAGAAGTGCTTAATCTTGTGGTATCAGTACTTATTGCTGTTACTATTTTCAACAAAGTCAAAGGATAACAGAATTTCTAAAAACAAGCCAAATACGATTTTTGAAAAATAAAAATTCCCAGTGATGAAACCAATAAAATGAACTACCAAATGGCTCAAAATTTCTGTAATTCTTCATTCTCCTTCATTGTCTGCCCTCATTATGATTTTGGAACTAGACAAACTAGGAGTTAGGTTCTCATTACATTATTTATTGACTAACTCAGTTCTCCACGTGATTATGTTAGATGCAAAAATTTTATAAACAATCCCTCCCCCACCTTTGTCCATATGTTTAGTGGTAAACTCCCTCATTTATATCAGATATCTACAAAAGTATTTTAACCTTTCTCAACTGCCCATCTTCAGTTTCCTATTTGGAGAATACATTCATCAATACTTACTATTAGAAAGCAGATAGCCAACTTTCCCCTTCTCAGGAAATACAGGCCATATATAGTAAGACTTTTTCAGCCCACACATCAGCAAAATGTGTGATCTGTTTCTAAGCAGTGTGTTTTGTAAATTGGAGGATATCAGTGACAATTATCAAGGAATAATTTTCAGAATGCACTCCTATCTACACAGACTAGAGATTTTTCTTCTAAGAGAATATTAACCAACAGTAGTACTCCAAATTCACAGTTTGACATACAAGGCTTTTGCTTTTAAAAATATTTTCTGCAGCTCATTTAAATAATGCCTGAACTGCCATAAATCCCAGAGTTAGAGACTAAGATTTGCTTTGGAATAAGAATTTTCTAAATATGGTATATTAATGAGAAACCAAGATTGTTGCTTCTACTATTTTTCATTTAAATATTAAAACAGGATGTTGACTACTCATCCAGATAAAACTGATCATCATATTTAGCATTATAAATAGGAAAAGAGGAGGAGTAAAGTAAATTATTATTCATGATCCTTCCATATTCTGGAACTCACAGAAATATGACTCCCTCTCTAGAAGACCCTGCATCCCTGGTCATCCTTTGCAATGGTGGTTGTATTTCACTTATTATTCTATGACATGAAAGAAAAGTCAACTTACCCTTTCTTGGTTTTCATAACTATTTACATAGTCTCTTTGCTACCAATCATTTGGTGACCTCTCCTTCTTTGAAGCATATCTATCCACAAATATCATTTAATTCCCATTGACTATTTCCAACCAATTTCAAATAATTTTCCTTCCTTCCTCAAGGATTTCAATACCTGGATCCCAATTTTCCTTTTTATGATAACCTTTGCCCTACTTTTAGGGCCCTTCAACATGGTCTTTCAAACATTCTAACCTCACATTCCCTCCATTTTCTCAGTTTCCATGACTTGCCCCCTCCCACTTCCCTTAGGTGACACACTGTGATAGTCTTGATCTTGCTATCAATGCCTAAATATTCCACTTTTATGATCAGGAATTCCAAGTTTTTTTAGCAATACAATAACAAAAATAGCTTAATAAATCTAATATCTTTGACAATGATGTTATGAAAATAAGATTAAGAAAATAAATTTATATTATACATGCTGAAAGTACAATAAAATAAAAGTGACCTAGATAATACAAAGGACAAGGAGAAATGCACTCTTAGGCCTGACTGCCTGCACTTTCACCCCATAGCCCAAACTGTCTTCCCTATGTCTGATTAGGCTGTTCTTTTAGGATACAACTTCCTATTCTTCTATCTTTTCCTGTAGCTTTACTCTCCATAAACCAATCTTCATCCACATCATGGCATCCATTCTCTGCATTCCTCAATGCTTCCCCAGGCTATGAATACTGTCCTGACTTCACTTTCCCCTTTTCTCCATATTGACCTTTCCAGTAACCAATTCAGTGCTATTTTGTCATCTCTTCAAATGACTTGCCCCTTTGTCCTATTTCTGTTTTTTTTTTTCAATTAATACCAGCATTTTTTTTGGTCAGGCTATAAATCTCATTTTTGGTGACCCATTAGCTAAGAAACTCTTAGGTGAAGCTCTGAACAATTCTGTTTCCTATTAAAGCCCTAATGGTACATTATTTCCTCTCTCACAACATATTTCATCTGCCTTATTGGCAAAAAATCAATAAAACTCTTGAGATTGCTATTTCTTCTCTGCACAACCAATTGCTCAGCTTCTCATCAGCTTCAGTTGGATGAAAAATCACATTTCTAATATAGAACAACCACATGAGACAAAAATCTTTTTTACTCCTTCCTAGATGATTCTCTATTTTACTCCCCACAGATGTTCCAAAAATCTTTGTCTCTCTTCTCAAGCCTCTGACACCACCCTTTCCCCTCCCACTCTCAGGTGAGAAAATAGAGGCAACTCCACCTTGAATTTTGTAATGTCTCTTCTAAAAGACACAACAACTGCAACACCTATTTATTTTTTCATCCATTTACTCCATCCTCTGTTAAAGAGGGTTTCCTTTTCCTCACCAAAATCAACACATATTCTTGATGCTATCTTCATCCATTTTTCTAGTTAATTTCTTCCAAAACTATCTCCATTCTATCTTCTTCAATGTCTTCCTATCTGATAATTTGTTGCCTATTATTGACAAATACTCTAAATTCTCCCCCTTCCCTAAAAACCTCCAGTTTAACTATCCACCCTTCAAGAAACATAAACATTGGCTTGGCTCCTTCAATTTCTAGAAAAAAAAATCTTAGAAAAAGTCATCTACCTCCCTTCTCTTCATTTTCTTACCTCTCACTGTACATTTGCAATGCCACTTCAGACTTGACTACATAGCTGAAACTGCTCTGTTTGCTAGTATCTTAATTACCCCATCTGATGACCTTCCCTTCACTCTAGTCTTTATTCCTTTTGAATTGACCAGGCTATCTTCCTGTAGACTCTTTCCTCTCTTAGATATTATAACAATTCTCTCTTTTTCCTGATATCTACCTGACTGTTCCTTCTCACTTTTCTTTGCTGGATCATCATCAATATAAAGTCTGATCTCTTCATTTTACAGAGAAGACAAGGCCTAAAAGTTGAATGACTTGTACATGGTCCTGCAACTAGTTTCTTAGGTGGGACTTAAACCCATATTTTTTTCTGGCTCCAAGTTGAGTTCTCTATAATAAAAAGGACTTTTCTGCTCCATTTGCTAGCAGCCAGATGTAGATATTGGCCATATTTGTTGTCGACTCCTGCTCTTTCTCATGAATTCCTCAAATATAATATTAGAAAATTGAACTAAATCATTTCTAAGGGCCGTCTCAACTCTAATGTTTCCTGTGTCATATCTAAATGTTTAGTAGCTAACATGTGCAGCAAAGATTTAATCAGTGGCACAGCACACCACCAGTACTGGACTGTGTCTGCAAAGCAACATGGACAAATTATATAATAGACTGCTAAGTTGAATACACAAGGACAGCAGATTAGTTATTGCTTTCTCTGAATTTTGTCTTCCTGCCTCCATGAAAAGTGGATAAAAGTTTAGGTTATGCCACAGACAAATGCTCAATGACTATAAAATGTTATAGTGGAAAGATCATTGCACTAATAGGAACTATATGGCTTTGGGAAAGCCATCTCTTGGTATCTCTATTTACCTGTGTTAAATGTAAGGGCTATGCTGCTAAAATTCATTCCAGTGAGATTCTGTTCTCTAGAGACACATATTGGGACATATCCTAAACTTGATCACTGTTAGAGACATCTTTCAAACCTTCTTGTTCGGGTGCACTATGTATGATAATTTACTACATGAAGAAAGGAGTTTTGAAACTATGTGTAGGAAAAGTTACTTTGTTTAGTTTGTTTTCAAAGGAGTGGTGATACGTTTGTTAGAAGAAACATATACAAGAAATAACAGACATATTTATCTTAGTTTTTCCTTGAGGTGAACATAGTTGCGATTTTATTGCTGGATTATAGCCACACATGAGGGATATACTTGTATTAATTTAGCAAACAGAACAAAACTGTTAATTATTAAATACTATTTCTATAATGACCATGGAAAATATAACAGCAAAAAATAGCATAAATAATAATTTAATATTCCAATTTCTGTTCATACCACCCAAAATCATTTGTTGCTTTTTGCATTGCCAAAGTCAAGAAGGCAGAGAAAAGACAAGGAGTTGCCTGAGTTCTTCCCAGTTTCCCTCAGAAAGAACATTAATTCAAGCTAATAATGCTAAGAGACATCAAGAATCAGTCAAACAAAATCAAAAGAATGAAAAAAAAGAGGAGAAAATATAAAATATCTCATTCAAAAAGCAGTTGATCTGGAAAATAGAGCCAGGAGAGACAATTTAGGAATCACTGGCCTACCTGAAAGCCAACATAAAAAAGAGACTGAACAGCAACTTTCAAAAAATTAACAAGGAAAACTGCCCTGATATCCTATAACCAGAAGGTAAAATCTTCATTGAAAGAAACCATTGATCACCTTCTGAAAGGGATCCCAAAATGAAAACTCCAAGGAATATTGTAGCCAAATTCCAGAATTATCAGGTTAAATAAAATATACTGCAAGCAGCCAGAAAGAAACAATTTAATATTGTGGAGGCATAGTCAAGATTACACAGGCCTTGGCAGCTTCAATGTTAAAGGACTGGAGGACTTGGAATATGATATTCCAGAAGGCAAAGGAGCTTGGATTACAACAATGAATCGATTACCCAGGAACATTGAGTATAATCTTTCAGGGGGAAAGATGGACCTTCAGAGAAATAGGGGGCTTTCAATCATTCCTGATGAAAAGACCACAACTGAAGAGAAAATTCAATCTTCAAATACAAGACCCAAGAGAAGCATAAAAAGATAAACAGTAAATACAACAAAACAAGTTATTTAATAAGGTTAAACTGTTTACATCCCTACAAGAGAAGATGATAACTCTAGCTCCTGAGAACTGTATCTTTTTTAGGGCAGTTAGAAAGGGTAAGAAAGAGCATGTGGGTATAACTTGATTTTGAAGTGATGATATTAAAAAATAAGGAGGGTTAAAAAAGGAATGTACTGGGAGAAGAGGCAAGGGGGAGGCATAATATGGTAAGTTATATCACATGAAGGGGCATGAAAGATCTGTTACAGTAGAGGGGAAAAAGAGAGGGACATGAGAATTATTTGAATATGACACTTTCCAGATTTGGTTTAAAAAAGGAGTAACATACACACTCATTTGGGTATAGAAATCTATCAAGGATGTAGGGGGGGAGAAAGGGAAAGAAAAGGGAGCAGGGTGGATAGAAGAGAGGGCAGATGAATGCAGGCAGTGGTCAGAAACAAAACACCGGTGAGGAGGAGAAGTGGGAAAGGAGAGCAAAAAGCATAAAGGTGGGGTAGTGTGGAGAGAAAGACACAGTAATCATATCTGTGAATGTGATGAAATCTAGGCTAAAAAACATAATCCTACAATATGTTGTTTATAAGAAATGCATTTGAAGCAGAGAGATATACACAGAGTAATTGTAAAAGACTGAAGCAGAATATATTATACTTCAGCTGAAGGAAAAAAGAAAAAAAAAGCAGGGGTAGGAATCCTGATAAAATTTTGATAAAAATCAAAAGCAAAAATGGATCTAAATAAAAGAGATAAGGAAGGAAAGTGCATCTTGCTAAAAAAGTACAATAGATAATGAAGTAATGAAAACACTGAACATATATACATCAAACAATATAGAATACAGATTCTTAGAGAAGTTAGGTGAATTACAGGAAGAAATAGATAGCAAAACTAAACTAGTGAGGAATCTCAACCTCCCCCTCTCAACCCAGTTAAATCTAACCATAAAATAAACAAGAAAAAATTAAAGAGGTAACCAGAATTTTACAAAATATGATATGGTATGGTAGAAGAATATGATATGGAGAAAACTGAATGGGGATAGAAAGGAATATACGTTTTCTCAGTGGTACATGGCATCTATACAAATATTGACCATGTACTATGTATAAAAAACTTACAATCAAATGTAGGAAGGAAGAACTATTAAATACATTCTTTTTAGATCATTAGGCAATAAAAATTACTTGCAGTAAATGGCCATGGAAAGATAAAATACAAATTAATTGGAAACTAAATCTAATATTAAAGAATAGGTAGGTAAAACAAAAAGTCACAGAAAGAAAAAAAATAAATTCTACAAAGAGAATCACAATAATGAAACGATATACCAAAACTTATGAAATTCAGCCAAAGCTGTTCTTAGAGGAAATTTTGTATCTCTAAATGCATACATAAACAAAATAGAGAAAGGGGGAAATGAATTAATTAGACATGTAAATTAAAAAAAAGATAGAAAAAGAACAAATTAAACACCCTCAACTAAATATCATATTACAACTTCTGAAAATGAGTGGAGAGATTAATAAAGTTGAAAGTAATAAAACCACTAAACTAATAAAAAAAACCAAAGAGATTTTTGTGAAAAACAATAACATAGATAAACTTTTGGTCAATTTAGTTTAAAAACGAAAGAAGAAAACCAAATTACCAGAAACCAAACATGAAAAAAAGAGGAGAATTCACCACCAATCAAGAGGAAATTTAAACAATTATTAGAAGCTATTTTGCCCAATTGTATGCCAATAAATCTGAAAATCTAAATGAAATGGATGAATATTTATAAAACACATAAATTACTCAGAATATCAGGAGGAAATAAAATACTTTAATCCCACTTAAAGAAAAAAAAAACAAAATTGAATAAGTCATCAATAAACTCCTTAAGCAAAAATCTCCATGGCCAGAGAGATTTACAAGTAAATTCTACCAAACATTTAAAGAACACTTAATTCCAATATCATATAAACTATTTGAAAAATAGATTGAGTCCCACCAATCACATTTAATGATTCAAATATGATGCTGATACCTTAATTGGGAAAACACAAAACAGAGAAAGAAAATTATAGATCAATTTCCCTAATTTTAAATAAAATATCAAATAGATTATAGAAACTTATCTTGAGGAAATATACCATGACCAGGGGATGTTTATTCTAGGAATGCAGTGTTGGTTCAATGTTAGGAAAACTATCACCATAATTGACCATATCAATTACAAAACTAATAGAAATCATATGATTATCTCAATCAATAGAGAAAAGCATTTTTTACAAGATACAACATCCATCGCTATTAAAATCACTAGAGAGCATAAGAATCAATGGAGTTTCCCTGAAAATTATAAGTAGCATCTATCTAAAACCATTAGTAAGCACTATATGTAGTGGGGATAAGTAAGAAACTTTTCCAATAAGGTCACAGGTGGAACAAAGATGTCCATTTCCACCACTGTTATTTTTTATTATATTATAGTTTTATGGAAAGAAGTAGGATAGGCAAAGGGGAAACAAAGCTATCCCTTTTTTGCAGATGATATGATGGGATATTTAAGAAATCCTAGAGAATCAACTAAAAAACTACTTGAAATAATTAACAGCTTTAGCAAAATTGCAATATATAAAATAAACTTACATAAATCATTGACCTTTCTACATATTCTTAACAAAGTCCAACATCAAGATATAGAAAGAAAATTCCATTTAAAGTCCCTGTAGACAATATAAAATAGTTGAGAGTCTACCGGTCTAGGAACTATCTGAACACAATTATGAAATTTTTTTCACACAAATAAAGTCAGATCTAAATAATTGGAAAAACATCAGTTGTTTATGCTTAGATTGAGCAAATGTAATAAAAATGGCGATTCTGTGTAAGTTAATTTACTTATTCAGTGCCATAACAAACTATCAAAAATTATTTTAAGAATTTATTAAAAATATCTAA
Source organism: Potorous gilbertii (assembly GCA_028658325.1). NCBI lineage: Eukaryota > Metazoa > Chordata > Mammalia > Diprotodontia > Potoroidae > Potorous > Potorous gilbertii. The sequence goes on from CM053770.1 coordinate 445,253,953, forward strand.
TTTCTTTACCAAAATTCATCTGGAAGAAGAAGAGGTCAAGAATTTTAACAGAATTATGAAATAAATGCAAAGGAAGATTGCTTAGCCATACCAGATCTAAAATTGTATTATAAAGCAGTAATATAAAAACTATTTGGTTCTGGCTAACAAACAGAGTGGTGGCTCAGTGGAATAGCTTAGGTACGTAAGATACAGTAGTCAATGATTATAGTAATATACCATTTAAAAATCCCAAGGACCCCAGATATTGGGATAGAAACTCACTTTTTGACAAAATCTGCTGGGAAAACTGGAAAACAATATAGCAGAGACTAGATATAGACCAACATTTTACATGGTATATCAAAATAAGATCAAAATGAGTACATCATTTAAATATAAAGGGTGATATCATAAGCAAATAACATAAGCAAGTAATAGTTTGCCTGTCAGATATATAGAGAAGGGAATAATTTATAACCAAACAAGAAATGGAGAACATCATGAAATTCAAAATGGATCATTTTGGTTATATTAATTAAAGTGTTTTTTTTTCAAAATGTCAATGCAACCAAGATCAGAAGGGAAACAGAAAGCTAGGAAACAATTTTATGGCCAGTGTTTCTGATAAAGGTCTTATTTCTAAAATAAAAGAGAGCTGAGTCAAATTTATAAGAATGTAAATCTTTCCCCAATTGATAAATGGGAAAATTAAAAAAATCAAAGTCTATTAACAGGAAGTTTTCAGATGAAGAAATTTAGGTTATCTATAGTCATATAAAATGCTCTAAATCACTACTGATTAGAGAAATGCAAATTAGAATAACTGTGGGGTACCACCTCATAGCTAGCAGATTAGCTTGTTGGCAGAAAAGGAAAAATGATAAATGTTGGAGATGTGGGAAAATTGGAACACTAACGCATGGTTGGTGAAGTTGTGAACTGATCCAGCCATTCTGGAGTGCAATTTGGAACTATTCCTAAAGGGCTATAAAACTCTGCCTATCTTTTGATCCAATAATACCACTACTATGCTTGAATCCCAAATCAAGAATAACAGATATAAAAATATTTATAGCAATTCTTCATTATGATGGCAAAGAATTGGAATTTGAAGGGATGTTCATTAAATTGGGGAATGGCTAAACAAGTTGTGTATGATATATGAATATAATGGAATACTATTGTGCTATAAGAAAGCATAAGCAGGTAGATTTCAGAAAAATCTTGAAAGATTTATATGTTCTGGTGCTGAGTGAAGTGAGTAGAACCAGTGTATACAGTAACAGCAATATTGTGTGATGATCAACTTTGATAAACTTAGCTCTTCTCAGTACTATAATCTTCTAAGACAATTCAAAAAGACTCAAAATGGCAAATATTATCCACATCCAGAGAAAGAACTATGGAGTCTGAATGGAGATCATAGTATACTATTTCAGCTTATTTTTTTCTTTCTTGTGGTTTTTCCTTTTTGTTCTGATTCTTCTTTCACAGCATGACTATTGTGGAAGCATGTTTAATGTGATCATACATGTATACTTATATGAGATTGCTTGTCATCTTGGGGAGGGGGAGAAGAGAAGAAAGGAGGGAGAAATAAATTAGAACTCAAAATCTTTTAAAAGTAAATGTTGAAAATTATATTTACACTTTAATTTTAAAATGTCTCATCATTACTTATGTTTATTTTCTCAAGCATTACATCTGAAAATCTTTGGGCATTCTCATTTAATAAGGATATTTTAAAGAAAGGAAACAATCTGATGAGTGTTTTATCACTCAAGTCATCCTCCACAATGAACAATGGAGGTCAGTGGAAGAGAGATGTTTAAGATAGGCAGAAATTTCAGAATTACACAAATCACCACTTGCAAATTTGAAGCTAATCTAATTTTCAGGAGTACAAGCACTGCTCTGAATTCTGTGATGCTTTGGACCACTCAGCCATCCTTTTGCTGCTCAGAATCACTCTTCAGAACTCTGTCTGTTCAGGCCCTGGGCTCTCTCAACCTGCATCCTTTTAGCTTCCAACTTAGAAACATAGAATCATGATTCTATTTCCATTGAGGGCCCTAGAGTTAAAGAAGCAGAAAGGAATGTCAGAACTGGTATACTCTAATTTCTTTCTTTTACAGCTAAGAAAAGGGAGAACAAGAGAAGGGAAGTGATTCACCCAAACACTTATAGCTTAGTTAGTGGAAGAGTTGAAACTAGAGCCCAGTTTGCTGGTAATGGCTTTATCATCATTTAATGTTTATGCCCTCTTCCTCCGTAGTTCTTTAAATTTGAAAATGAGGATGACGTATTTTTTTTTTAATTTTTGTATCTCTAATACATTATTAATTCAAGTCAACAAGCATCAATTAAGTACTTGTTGTATGCCAATAACTCTTTTAATAACTGGGACTATAAACATAAGCAGTAAAAAAGCTCCTCAAAGAGTTCAAATGCTTTTTTATTTTTTAAAGATTTAAATTTATTTATTTTTAGTTTTCATCATTCATTTCCATGGGATTTTGAGTTCCAAATTTCTCCCCATCTTTCCCCTTCCCTCACCCTGAGATGGCATGCATTCTGACTACCCCTTCCCCTAGTCTGCCCTTCCTTTTATCATCCCCCTTCTTATCCCTTTTCCCTTTACTTTCTTGAAGGGTAAGATAGATTTCTACATCCCATTGCCTGTATATCTTATTTCCTAGTTGCTTGTATGAACAGCTTTTTAACATTTGTTTTTAAAATTTTGAGTTTCAAATTCTCCTCTTTCTTCACTCCTTACCCACCCCTATTAACAAGGCAAGTGATTCAATTTGGTTATCCATGTGTAGTTATGTAAAACACTTCCATAATAGTCATGTTGTGAAAGACTAACTATATTTCCCTCCATCCTATTTCCTTACCCCTCCAATTAGTTTATTTTCTCCTTTGACCCTCTCCCTTTTCTAAAGAGTTTGCTTCTGACTACCCCTCCCCCAACTGGCACTCCTTTGTTTCATCTTCCCCTCTTATCCCCTTGACTCCTATTTTCCTATAGGGTAAAATACCCAATTGAGTGTGCATGTTATTCTCTTCTTAAGCCAAATCTGATGAGAGTAAGGTTCACTCATTCCTTCTCACTTCCCGCCTCTTCCCCTCCATTGTGAGACATTTTTCTTGCCTCTTTTATGTGAGATAATTTACCCCATTCTATCTCTCCCTTTCTCCTTCTCCCAACATATTCCTTTCTCACCCCTTAACTTTATTTTTAGATATCATGCCTTCACATTCAACTTACCCTGTGCCATTCCTCCCTCTCTCTCTCTCTCTCTCTCTCTCTCTCTCTCTCCCCCCCCCTTTCTATTTCCTCCCACTACCTTAATATTGAGAAAGGTCTCATGAGTTACAAATATCATCATCTTTCCTTGTAGAATGTAAACAGTTCAACTTTAGTAATTCTTTATGATTTCTCTTTCTTGTTTACCTTTTCTTGATTCTTATATTTGAAAGTCAAATTTTCTATTCAACTCTGGCCTTTTCAGCAAGAATGCTTGAAAATCCTTTATTTCATTGAAATTCCATTTTCTCACTAGAGTATATTTCTCAGTTTTGCTGGATAGGTGATTCTTGGCTTTAATCCTACCTACTCTGATCTCCAGAATACCATATTCCAAGTCCTTTGATCCCCTAATGTAGAAACTGATAGATCTCATGTTATCTTGATTGTATTTCCACAGTACTCAAATTTTTTCTATCTGGATGCTTGCATTGTTTTCTCTTGACCTGGAAACTCTGGGATTTGACTACAATACTCCTAGGATCTCTTTCCAGAGGCAACCAGTGGATTCTTTTAATTTCTATTTTACCCTTTGGTTCTAAATTATCAGGGCAGTTTTCCTTGATAATTTCTTGAAAGATGATGTCTAGGCTCTTTTTTTGATCATGGCTTTCAGGTAGTCCAATGATTTTTAAATTTTCTTTCCTGGATCTATTTTTTTTTATCATTTTGGTTCTGTTTTACAATTTCTTGATTTCCTCTAAAATCATTAGCTTCCATTTGCTCCATTCTAATTTTGAAGGAATTATTTTCTTCAGTGAGCTTTTGGACCTCCTTTTCCATTTGGTCAGTTCTGCTTTTTAAGGCGTTCTTCTCTTTGTTGGCTTTTTGGACTTCTTTTTCCATTTTTTCTTCTGTATTTCTTTGGGTCTCCTTTAGCAAACTGTTGACTCAGTTTTCATGATTTTCTTGTATCACTCTCATTTCTCTTCCCAATTTTTCCCTCTACTTCTCTTACTTGATTTTCAAAATCCTTTTTGAGCTCTTCCATGGCCCAAGACCAATTCATATTCCTCTTAGAGGTTTTTTGACGTAAGAGCTTTGACTCTGTCATCCTCCTCTGACTGTATGCCCTGATCTTCCTTGTCACTAAAGTAAGATTCTTTATAACTATATAACTCATCCTTCTAATCAAACACTTGGCTTCCTAACTCTTTGCCAATGTAGAACTCTACTTCCAGTGAGGGTGAATGTAGGGGTAGTTATACTGTCCTAAGTTTCAGTGATTTTGAATCAGCAGTTCAATCTCCCACTATCTGTGGGCCCAGAGTTCCAGAAGGAGTCTCAACCATTGCTGCTGGATCTGCTGCTGCTGCTGCCACAGACTCCTCCCTCCACCCTACCCCATTGCCCCACTGCACTGGGGCTAGGGCCACACCAGACTAGACCCTGTGCTTCTCTTTCATTCAGTTCCCACAGAGTTTTTTTTGCTGACCTTTTTGTATTTGTGAGTTAAGAAGTAGAAACATTTGCACAACATACTGAGAAATGGTTATCCAAATTTTGAAAACCTCCAAAGAATGGAGGACCTATCACTAGCTAAAACAATCATTTGAAACCCATAGATGGGATATGAAATCATTAGAAAAATCACAGATATCATTACCCCCAAAAATGATTGAGAAAGTCAACCCATCTGCCTATTTTCATAGCTCTACAAAGCTTTTTGAGAATAATGTGGATATCATTGATGATAATGTGAGAAGTAAACTAAGTTTTCACACACACTTGCACACATGTGTGCGCACACACACACACCACATACACACAAACACATATACACCTAAGGGCATTATTTTCTTTTCTTTTTATATTTCCAGGATGTAGTATGTTTAAAATTTAATCACTGTTTAAGTTTTGCAGCAGAAGATATCTCTAGTCATACTCAGACATACAGTTGATTAAAAAGGTTCAGAGAATATAAAATCTAGTGGTATTTATTGTTTGCTGACTTTTTAAAAGTACTTGATTCTTTAAAATAAAATATGTCTTTAAAGGCTTTGCCTTGGCAAAGTGTTATGTTAATGTCATAAAGTTTCTTGACAAATGCAAAAGCAGAGATGCATTTGTTCAAAGATCCACTGATTATAAGTGAAGTATAAAGCAAGAAGATATAAAAAGAGTGTTTCCCACTGCAAAGGAGATTGTACCCTACATGTACAAGTACTGAAAAATTCCGTATAGATGGTAAGATAATCTAGATACTCCTGTTTGTGGGAGATAATTTACAAATTGTCTTTGAGACGTGAAGAGCCTCTGATATGACATCCATATACCCTTAAACTAATGATGATGAGGAGAAAGAGGAGGGTGGTGGTTGTAGTGATAATGAGAAACATTTATAGAGCACCTACTGTGTGCCAGGCACCATGCTAAAAACTTTGCAAATATTATTTTATTTGATGTTCACATCAATCCTGCAAGGTAGATGCTATCATTATCCCCATTTAAGAGAAAACAAATCTGAGGAGGAGATGAAGTGACTTGCTCAGGGTAACACAATGAGGAGGTGTCTGAGACCAGATTTAAGCTCAGGTCTTACTGAGTCCAGCCTCAGTGCTCTTTCCACTGAGTCATCTGGCTACCCCACAAAAGAATTCAATGACAGAATTATAAGATTTGGGGATTAGAAGAGATCTCAATAGCCCTACATATAATCTCCCCTCACTTCAAATGGTCATCCATCATCCAATCTTTGCTTGAAGATTCCAATGAGAGAAAAGCTGCAATTTATCAAAGCAATGCATTTCACTTTTGGATGACTCTAAATATTAGGAAGATTTTCCTGATATTAATTTAGCTTTTTTAATTTCTACTCACTGGTCTTATTTCTGTCCTCTAGGGCTAAATAGAATGGATTCCATCCATTTTCCATATGACAACATTGCAAATACTTGAAGAAAATTCTTGTCCCCTTGGGTACTCCTTCTTTCCTCAGGCTAACTATCCCTAGTTCCTTAAAAATAATTCTCATTTGGAATAGACTTGAGACATTTACCTTCAAGCTATCCTTCAGTATATCACTCTTTTGCTTTGTGTAGAGTGCCCTGAACTGAATCCAATACTTCAGTTACAGTCTAACAAGAATAGATTCCATTGGGAATGTCACCTCCTCATTCTTACCTCTTTTAATAAAACCCAATATTATTTTAGCTGTTATGACTGTCATATCACAGTACTGACATGTACTTTTAGTGTTCCTAGTGTTTCAATTTCTTCCAGACAAACTGTTGTCTAACTGCTATTTCATATTTGTGCAGTCAGTTTCTTGAGCCCAAGCACAAGAGTTTACATTTATATCTGAAAAAAAAATAATCTTATTAGAAAAAAGAACCTTGCCTAGAAAGTCAGTTTGCTATTCAGATAGCTGACCTCAGTCAGAATTAAGAAGACCTCAGTTCAATTCTTGTCTCTGACATAAAAAGTCTCTTTGACTGTTGTCAAATCATTTCGCCTCCCAGTGATTCAGACAATTGGTTTTGATTAGATAAGCAAGTTGCTAAGCTGATGTGTTGGTTGGAAGGTTAAGAAGAGTGACCAGAGGAATGGGAGGAGCTTCCCTCCACAAATTTCTTATGGCAGTGAAATCACTGGTTCAGAACAAATAAAGTAAAATAAAAAACCCCTTCCTCATATTCTAGTCTGCCATTATCTTTTTGTAACCCAACTTAATTACTTATTCCTCTAAGATTTCTATCATTTCTAAATTTAATTAGAATGCCATTTATTCCTTTATCAAAGTCATCAACAAAAATATTAAACAGGATAGAGTCAAGTATGAGCCCCCGCAGCCCACTACTGGAGGTATCTTCCTTATTGTTATAAAACCAATAATCTTTATTTCAAATCATTCCAGATACACTAAATTACACCATCATCTATGCTTCTTCTCCCCTATTTTTTCCACAATAATAACATGAGAGATATTATCAAATGTTTTGTTAAATTTAGATGAACTTCTTTTACAGCATTCCTGTGATTAACTAAAATAAACCTATTATAAAAAGGGACATAAGGTTAATATGCTGTGATCTATCCTTGATAAAGGTATCATGGCATTCTGAAACCATTGCTCCATGGTCTAGTGTTTACTGACCATCTCTTTAGCAATACATTCTAGAGAGCCATAAACCAAGTGCTACATAATCAAATGACAGGAACAGGCAATTTTCAGAATAAATTTAGAAGAAATCAAAGTTATCAATAGTCACATTAAAAAAATGCTCTCAATCACTACTGATTAGAGACATGCAAATAAAACATCTCTGAAGTACCATATCACACCTATCAGATTGACTAACATGACAGAAAAAGGGAAGTAAATACTGGAGGGGATCTGGAAAAATGGGGCACTAATGCACTTGATAGAGCTAAGAAATAGCTGGAGAGTAATTTGAAACTATGTCCACAGGGCTATAAAATGTGCATACCTTTTGATTTAGCAATGCCAACACTAAGTCTGTATCCCAAATCAATATAAGGCAAAAGGATCCGTGTGTACAAAAATATTTATAGCAACTTTTTCTGCGGTGACAAAGAATTAGAAATGGAGGGTGTGCCTATCATAATGACTGAACACTATGTGTTATATGATTGTGGTAGAATAGTGCTACAAGAAATAATAAGCGTGATGGTTTAAAACAAATGACCTGAAAAGACATATAAACTCATGCAAAGTGAAGAGAAGAACCAGGAGAACTTTGTACATAATAATAGCAATATTTTAAGGATGTAAGTTTCTATCTAAGTCTTAAGTACTCTGCTGAAGACAATGATCCAAGACAATTACAAACAACATCTACTGACAAATGTTATCTGCCTCCACAGAGAGATAACTGAATGCAGATTGAAGCATCCTTTTTCTAAAAAAAATTTTTTCTTCTTTTTGGGAGTCTGTATTTTCTTTTGCTACATGACATATAGAAATGTGTTTTGCATAACTTCCCATGTATGACTGAGATTAAATTTCTTGCCTTCTGAAGGGGGATGAATAGGTGAATGAAAGGGAGAGATTTTGAAACTCAAAATTTTAAGCAAATGAATGTTAACTTTATTAAACTTTAATTGGGAAATATTTAACAAAAGAAAAATGTATTGAAAAAAACTATACATTCTAGAAGTTTTGGAAAAATAGAAGTCAAGCTCATTGACCTAAACTTTGTATAAGTTATTTTCCTGATTTTATGAAAATAAGAGCAGCATTTGCCCTTCATGAGTCCTGAGGGACTTCTATGGTTTTCCTGCCATGCTTTCAAAATCACTGATAGTGATTTAGCAATCACATCTGCCAGTTTTATTAGTCCCTATGCATGTAGTCCAGCTCTAAAGTCCATGTAGAATGTCTGGGTAGTGGGCAGACCTGGTGTCTCTGAGAGCGCCCATCTCTTGTTGCTTGCCTTGTTTGCTTGCCCCTCTTGTCCCCAGCGACTCCAAGAACCCCGTTTGGAACACCTAGGCCATAGGAAGACCTACCACTATGTTTATGAGATGGTAGATCATCCCCTTTTCTTTCTCCTTTCCCCAGGCTGTTTTACTGCTGTAAGGCATAGATGAAATGAAATTAATGAGCTCTATTTCTCCCAAAGAGATGGAGGAATCACTAAGCCTTACCATCCTACTAGTGACTATACAACCAATATTTATTTGGCACTGTCTCAGACCTAATCTTCCTTGAGCCCTGACTTGTACCCCACCACTAAAATTTTGGGCCTCCTAGATCTGTCCATCTTTCCTGCAACTAAACATGAATTTATTTGTTTTCTTTCTCAGTTAAAAAATAAGCTAATTGAGAGCAGGGATTATCTGCATTTGCCATTTTTCCCACTAGCATTTACCTCAGTACTTGACACATAGTAAGTTCTTAATAAATATTTTAGATTCGGTATTCATTCATTTGGGTCAAATGATTTGAATCCATCAATGCAACTAAATGATCTTCCATCATCTACTTATGTAATCATGGATGTGAATTCCCTATTAACTTTTCTGCCCAGTACATCCAGTACAAAGGTCAATTTCCTTGGCAAAAGAAACAGAAGCAAAATAAAGATTTATCAATTCTTGATACCCTCTGCTTCCGGTTATCATCCATTTTCAGCTGCAATATAATCCCATATAGTATTCTCAATTTGCCTCCAATATAATTTTTAAATTGATCTTTTTCTGATCATTTTTCCCTTGTCATTAGTCTTCCTTGATAGTAAATGGCTTATGCTGAAGTATTACATTCCTGATCCTATTCTGACAGTAGCATCCCCTTCTTTTGTATTCATCCAATTTTATCTTCCCCTGCTTCTGTCTTATACACATCATTTTTACCTTTTCAAAGCTGTGATGATGAGTTTTCCTTGCATCTATTCAGATATCTTCAGACAAGTTTAAATTTTCCTCTTCTTTGAATTGTTTCTCTTTTTATCTATTGAATTTCATTCATTCATTCATTCATATTTTCCTACTTCCTGGGCTGAGTTCTGGAAACTTCTGTGCATGGAATCTTTCCTGTCTTTCTTAACCCTTTTAAATCTACTCTCCTGGAATGGAAAGTTCATGCAAATTCCATCAGGATTTTCTCTTTCACTATCACACATTCTATGAGGAAATAGTAACTTCCTTCTGAATTTCTTAATATTTTCACTCTAGTACCCAATTCTTCCCTATTAGTGAGAAGCAGGTCCTGAAAATAAATTCCCTTTGTTGAGTCTCCCACTTATTGGAGGATGGTATTTATTAATTGTTCTATTTTAGGCAGAGTAAGAACTCCAGCAGATGCCTGTATGATTATAGTTCATTTCCACTACCATGTCATACTCTGTGCTATATGGTCTATTGTCCAAACTTCTGATCTAGTTTTACTTAAATATCTGCAAAGGAGGAAATGATAACAGAAGACATGTTCCCATTGGTCTATCATAGTATGCAGTTAGTTATAGAGTTGATCCATCAATATATATTTCTTGGACAAGCATGGAAGATCAACAATACACATCTTTCAGACTTGGAAAGGTAGAGTGTACTGAATAGTGTAGGGATAGTTACACAGTACTATTCAATAGCCTTGAGCATATCCCTGAAACAAAAACCCAATTTTAAGAATTAATAATTGGTCATATCCTATGCAGATATAACAAGTATTCCAGTGACTTATGGGGAATTAAAATTGTGAATCACTCAAAGGTCAAGAGAGGAAGGCACCCTATCAAATTGTGTCAAACTGTACCCCATCTCCTACTATTCATGGCTTACAAAAAGTATTTAAAGAACTATCCACAAAAACATCTCTAATTAGAAAAAAGAGGAACAATCAAATAGTGAGAATGAGGGCTAATAGTTGGACATCGTGAGTGCTGCATTGGTATCAAAGCAATATCCAGAGAATTAGAGGAGCTCTTGACTATCGTATTCATGCTAGTTGGTTGACCTTTTTATGCATGATTTAGTAGAGAACAAGACTTACATAGGCTGAGAAAGCCTTTAGAGAGAGTGCCCACTTGGAAATCATTGACCTATTCATGTGGTGAATTAAAAACTATGGTTAGAATTTCCTTGATAACACATCTTTTTGAAAGTTATTAACATACCACTTACAAAATAAGAGAGTCTCTAAGAGGTATTGACTATCCTTTTAAATTTGCATATCCTTAGGAATGTAATTGATTTATAGATCATACACTTCTTTACCAGAATTTCTAAATCCTTCTCCTTTCCCATTTTATGATATTGGAACTCACTCTGTTTCCAGCATCACCCACTCAGGTACTTACCTTTATACATGACTGATGGCCTTTCACAATTAAAGCTACTTGTGATAGAGGCAAAAGTGGTTATGTTGTTTTTTTTTTAACAAGGACATTCTCAAGGTCTCTCTCAAGAACTTTGGATTTGACTGTGCAACATGGGAGACACTGGCACAGGACCACTCAGTATGGCATGCTCACTAAGAGAAAGTACTGTGCTCTTTGAGCAAAGCAGAATTGAGACAGCACAAAGTAAACACAGGGTGCGCAAATTTGGGATATCCACCCCAAATATTCACACAATCTGCGTCCAACCTGTGGTCTGATCAGCCACAGTCTGACACACTGAAATTTCACTTTACAATGGTGATTTCATTTTGGTCCTCTTCGATGATGAAGGACAACAATGAACCAGGCTATGTTTTAATAAAAAATAATTTACCATAAGATTCTATGTTACCTATGGACTCTTTTCTTCCATCTCCCCCTCTAAGTTCCTCCTCAGATATGCCAATATGTTTTAAGTATCTATTCTGTATTAAAGTTTTCATGCATCTTCTTTAATGAATGCTGTAATGATGTATGAGTAAGGCATTTTAAATCATTCAGTGGTCCCCTCAATGTCATTAATCTCATCATTTATTAAAAGTTACCTCTATTCATTTTGATTTCACTATCAATTATTCATAAGCATTTCATTAATAGTTGAAGGTAGTAGTTTATGAAGCAGAAGAAAGTTGATACTGACAAAACACAATATAATTTATGTAGTATAGGTATATTTATATCTTTCCTTTCTGAGCATTTCAGTGCATTTTATGGGTTATTCTTATTGCGTCATGGCTAAAATCATGAGTAGAAGTAAATAGTATCAACTCTGGCCTTTTGCTATTTTACAGATGAGGAAAATTCATTGATAAATATTTACTGAGTGTCTTCTGTACTCAAGATCACATGCTGGGCATTGTGAAATGAGAGAGGTATATTTACTCATATTTTCCTAATGAGATAGTGGATTAGCAGGTAATAGAACAGTCTGAATTTGCCCCAGTATTGGAGAGTTCCCATTAAGTACAATTAAAAAAATATTTAATTTCTTTTTAGTTTTCAACATTTGCTTTCATAAGATTTTGAGTTCTAAAAGTTTCTTCTCTCCCTCCATCCCTGCCTCCCCAAGATGGCATGCAATCTTATATAGGATTTATGATCATGTGAAACATATTTCCACATTAGACACATTATGAAAGAGGAATGGAACAAAAGGGGAAAACCATGAGAAAGAAAAAACAAAAAGCAACAAAGAGAAAATACCTTGCTTCAATCTGCATTCAGCCACTATAATACGTTCTCTAAATGTGAAGAGTATTTTCTATTATGAAACTTTTGGAATTGTCTTAGGTCACTGCATTGTTCGGAAGACCTAAGTCTAACACAGTCAGTCATTGCATGATGTGGCTGTTACTGTGTATAATGTTTTCCTGGTTCTGACACTTAACTCTGCATCAATTCATGCAAATCTTTTCAGGGTTTTCTAAAGTCCTCCTGCTCACCATTTCTTATGGAACAATAGTATCCCATTGCATGGGATTCCTAAATTCTCAGGTTAATGGGTCACAAGACTGGCTTTGGGCTACATAAAATTCAGGCTGTAGCTACCAGATAGGGATACAAAGTCATGAAGTCTCTGGGGTCACTCAAACAAATAATCTTCAGATAATGTTGGACTCAGACCATAGTAACCAGGGCAGCCATTCCCCAATTGATGGGCAATCCTTCAACTTAAAATTCTTGGCCACCACAAAAAGAGTTGCTGTAAGTATTTTTATACATGTGGGTTCTTTCTTCTTTTTTAATGATCTTTTTGGGGTACAGACTTAGTAGTGGTATTGCTCAATCAAAGGGAATGAAGCTTTATAGCCCTTTGGGCATAGTTCCAAATTGCACTCCAGAATGGTTGCATCAAATTCACAGTTACACCAAGAATGCATCCAATTTTCCCAGTCAGATACTTCCTGCAAAACACTTCAATGTTAGATCTGATTGTGTCTCATCTCTAGACTTACTTCCTTACTTCCTCATACCAATATTATCACTAAGTTTACCTTGATTAGCAAATTCTAGTAGTTAATATTTATGAAGTAAATATTTGAAGTAACACATCTGCCTCCCCCACTTTGTGTGATTACATTTATGAAAGACCAACTCCCTCATATTTTTCTTCTTTTGATGCCTCAACTGAAGTCTGATCACAGTGCAACATTCTTCACTCTGAGGAACTGGGGTACAATATTTAAGTGGGTCACACTGTGGGGGGGTATAACTAATATTTGTAGTTTTTCTTCTATAAGAAAAGACATTTTTTGTTAAATTTTTCCTAACCTCTAAATGTGATGTGTTTTTATATCTGTGTGTTTGTGTTAAAAGGCAAATTTTCCTTATTTTTAGGATATCACACTTAGCATGATATATTTGGTGGAGAAGGAAAAATTATATTAAGCAAAATTACCTGCATATTTTCTTTTTTATCTGCCACAACATTCAAAGTTTCATGACACACTGAATGAAACTCATAGTTCACTACTGTTTCATGGCACATTCTTTGAGAGATATTGCCCTACTGCATTTACTCATCATTTAAAAAGAAAGTAATCTGTCATCCCATACTGGACTCTGTCTTTCATCCATGGATCAGTCTAATTAAGATGAGAGAGGATCATCAGCAGAAAGCTATCTAGCAGATATTGATTGCTGTGGTTGCTTTTTAAAATTGTTTTTGTTTGTCTGATTTTTGTTCTGCTAACTCATGAAGACCGAGACTTAAGAGGAACATTAAAATATACTAATGTAAGGAGTAACCCATTACAATTCAATCATGGATCTCTTGGAATGTTGAATTATTCTTTCATTAAGAAAAAAATATATAATATATGAAAATTAAAATTGCTCCAGGACAGTAGTAATTGCATTGTTTTAATTAGCATGATACTAATGAATCTTTAAACAGATATTCTGAAGAAAGGGGATCACTTAGCAAAAGGTCAGGGAAAGAAAAAGTAGTATGTTCAAAATAGGATGCATATTAGGGAATAGTCATTGGACTTAGAGAGGAAGCTAGGTGGCTTAATAAAAAGAGTGCCAGGCCTGGAGTTGGCAAGACATGAGTTCAAATCCAGTCTTGGATGCTTACTAGCTGTGTGACCCTGGGCAAGGCACTTAATCTATGTTTGCCTTAATTCATTGGACAAGGAAAGGCAAATCACTGCACTATCTTTGCCAAGAAAACTCAATGGACAGTATGATCCATGGATCATAGAGTCAGACATGAGTAAACAACTGACCAACAACAATGTAAGAACTCTAGTAAAACATGATCACTGAAACGTTTTGTAGGAGAATGGAAAGATAAATAGCAACAATTGTGACTTGAACATTCCATTTTACCTTAACTTCACAATTGCTTTTTGTTTGAGCTATTGTTTCAAATGAACAAGCCAGAGATTTTCTGTCATTACCTGATTTAGGAGGCTTTCAAAAGGGGGATAAATTACAACAATCCTGCTCCTGGGAAATCCATTTTAGAAAATGGATTTTAAAACTATGTGTAAAAAGGGAAACATCCAAACTTTCAACATTAAGGTAATAAATTATTTTCCTTAATAGGCTAAGAATATTTGGAGATGGCAGCAAAAAAAAAAGTGTAACATAAACTCAAGTCAAATGTTTAAGAGGAGGGCAGATAATTAATATCGATTTTGGTTGGCTGGCATTTTGAAAGCCTATCAGTAATCTCTACTTGTCCTTGGAGGATATGGTGGCAAACTTGTTTAATAATATGAGTTAATACATTTTGAAAAAAATAATCAAGTAAATTATTCAAGAATGATAAATTATGGAGAGATTTTTGGCAAATCATCATGGCTGTTTTGCCAGCTACATTAGGCAGTTGGTTGTTAGAAAAGAACTATTTCTAGAAGCACCAACTTAGGTTTTCTGAATGAAGCAGAATCTCATCCAAATGGAATACTCTCACACTTTTTATCTAAATTCACACCAGTTTTAGCCTGGAAAGTATGAAATTGGTCACTTTAAACTTAGAATGATTATTTTTGGTGAAGAAATTTCTTTTATTGTATGAAACAGAGGGCTGGGACCCGTAAGACATCCATGGTTTGTTTTTAGCTCTCCCAGTGATGGCTTCAAGCAAGTCACATATCTTATTAAGAAACTTGAGGCCTCAGTTTTTTCATCTTTAAAATGGAACCAAAAAGGAAATATTACATACACTGTGTTATATACAATATACTAAATAAATACTGTACTATAAATATATTAAAACTAATGAATATCACATTGTTTGGTTACTGGAAGTCTCATTAAAATAGACATTGTACCCTCAGTTTTTAGGATGTGAAACTGAACAAGGATTGTAATCTCCTTTAATGACTAAAGAGGTAAAAAATTAGTGGAGGGAGATTTAAAGATGTCATGTTTTTATTGTCTTCCAATTTTTGAGGAATATATTCAATTGGATATTCCACAAACATTTCTAATTTACTATATCCAAAATTCAATTTATCTTTCTCAAATATTTTTCTCCTCTGAAATTCCATATTGCTATCAAGAGCCATACTATTTAGTCATCTAAATCCAAAACCTTGGTGTCATCTTTAATTCTTCTCCTGCACTTAGCACACATATGTAATTTATTGCCAGGTCTTGCCACTTATTTTTATAAATAATATTTTTCATTGACATCTCCTCTCCACTCAAACAACTGCTACTCTGGTATAAGCCTCCAGGACTGCATTCTTTCCTCAAATCTCTCCTCACTACAGTCCTCTTCCACTTAGCTGCCATGTGAAGTGAAGCTTTGACCATGTCACTTTCCTAGTTGGCAAAATCTAGTATCATGAAAACAATGAACGGGAACCTGGACAGACTTTGAGAGCTAATAGAAGATAAAAGGTCCTGCAGTGATATGGTCCACAGGGTCATGAAGAGTTGTATATGACTGAATGATTGAACAAAGAGAATCTCTATTTCTTTCAGGATCAAAGAAAACATATCATTTTTGGAATTAAAGCTCTTCATAACTTAGTATTACCCTATATTTCCAGTTTTGTTTTGCAGTGCCAGGTGGATTTATTAGCAAATTTACTTTTTTGTTTTGTTTTGTTTTTTAGTAATATACTTTAAACTTAAATACTAAAACTTAAATACACAATAAGAAAAAAGAAACGTTATAAACTTAAATACTGAAACTTAAATAGAAAATAAGAAAGGAAAAAGCATTTCTGTGTGCACAGCAGAACATGAGAGGGTTAAAATTATACACCAAAAAATTTCCATTTCAAGAAAGCCTATATGATAAATACTGCCCATTGTGTTGAGAGCTGTCCATCTTTCCTTTTCTTTCTTGTGAGTTTTCTTTTTACTCTGCTGTGCACGTTTTACTTTGTTTTGTCCCCTCCTCCCTCCCTGCCCCAAGAAAGCTACAATTAAGCTCAGACATATGTGTATGTATATACAGAAATACATATATATGTATATATAAATATATCCAAGTTTATGTACATATAAGTATACACACATATGTATATATACATAGACATACACACATATATAAACACATACATCCAAATACACATTCATACATGTAGTTATATATGTATATATACATACACATACACAGATATTCATACTCATATGTAGATATATACATTCATATGCATCTATATAAGACTATATAAAATTGAGGTTATCTACTTCTCAGTCCTTTACTTTTTTGACCTGAATCCCATGAAACAATCAGGTTTTAGATGTAATGGCATTTTCTCTCTTCCTCCTATAGGTTGAAAGTACAAATGTCTTAAAATAACTTGGTACTTTTCTTGAATATACCATTACTCTAATTTTAATTAATGCTTGTTTAATTGAATTCATTTCACTGATAATCATCACTGTTTCTTGCTCACAGGTATTGAAACTAATTTGCCCACTTCTAGTTTCTATGGTGGTACTACAAAAATTTCAGTTCTGCACTTTGAATGATAGAACCTATCAGTTTCTTTTCTTGAATAAAACAACAACCAAGAAGCCCTAAAGTAAGATAGCACTTCTTATTAACATATTTAATTAAAGGGCTATCCACCACTTCTTCCTTTCTTTGATTTCTCATCCAAAGGCTCATCTGTTTGTAGACTCATAATATTTAAAACTGGAACTGTCTTAGACACCCTTTCCTGTAGCTCAACATTTTCATTTTGTAGTGGAGAAATCTAAAGCTCAGAGAGGTGAATAACTTGCCCAGAGTTTGCACAATTTTCTTAATATTTCTGTGGATATAAACTTGTTCTCTAGATGCCATTTCTTAACACTTTTCTCTCCCTCTGCCAGAAAAATAATACCTTCTGCTCTTTTTATCTTCTGTGTCTTTCACTCATTCAGCAAGTATTTATTAAGTGCCTGTTACGAACCAGAGGCTGTGTCTTATCCTGGCAAGTGAGATAAAAAAGGAGAAAGCCATTCTGATCACACTTAGTATGGTTCCTGTTGAACCTAATTCTTGCTGTTGTTCAGTTGTGTCTCACTCTTCCTGTCCTTGTGGACTATAGTACACATACCATCCATGGATTTTCTTTGCAAAGATGCTGCAGTGGTTTGCCACTTCCTTCTCCAGTTTAAGGCAAATAGAGATTGTCACCTGTCAAGAGTCACACAGCCAGCAAGTGTCTGAGGCCAGATTTGAGCTCAGGTCTTCCTGACTCCTTGTGAGTTTCTTGAAAGTAATGACTGTTTTTCCCTGTTGCTATATGTTTAACATTTAGGATAGTGCCTGGTACATCATAAGTACTTACAAATGCTTGTTAAATTCCCTCAAAGATACATTATATTGGAGAAAAACAAAATGAAAATCTACATATGCATACATATGTACTGACAACATAAAAGTAACTTACTGGAGTTGAGGTGGGTAGCTGGAAAAAAGAAGATCTATGAAGAAAGTGACCCTTGAGCTGAGCTTGGAAGGAAGCTGTGGATTCCACAATTACTTCATGATTGTAAGGATCCATGATTTTATCAATGGAAATAATGGAAATGCACTTCTTCCCCAGTGCAGTTTCTAGCAACCAAATTTGTGGCTGATAAAAATCCATAATCAAGCTAACATTTTAAATAGTATTTTATTTTTTATTACATATGAAGACAATTTTCAACCTTCATCTTTTGGGAAGATTTTGAGTTCCAAACTTTTTTTCCTCCCTCCTTCTGTCTCCTTTCTGCAAGATGGCAAGCAATTTGATATAGGTTATGCATGCGCAATAATGTAAAATATATTTCCACATTAGTCATGTTATGAAAGAAGAAACAGCACAAAAAATAAAATCATGGAAAAAAGCCTTGAAAAGTGAAAATAGTATGCTTTGGTGTGCATTCAGACTATGTAGTTCTTTGTCTGACTATTCATAGCATTTTCCGTTTGTGAGTCTTTTGGAATTGTCTCAAATCATTTTATTGCTGAGAAAAACTAAGTCAATCATTGCTGATCATCACACAGTGTTACTGTACACAATGTTCTCCTGGTTCTGCTCACTTCACACTTATCATCAGTTCATGTAAGTCTTTTCAGGTTTTTCTGAAATTTGCCTAGTCATCATTTGTTATTGCATAATAGTATTCCATTACATTCATATACCACAACTTGTTCAGCCATTCTCCCACTGATAGGCATCCCTTCAATTTCCAGTTCTTTGGGTGGTCAAAATTCTAATGATGACTCTCTGAATTAATATGGCTTAGTGCTTAGACATCAGACACATAGACTGCTGTTTGGAAATAACAAATACATATTACTCCTATGGCTTCATCACTTTATGTATTTCAATCATCTAAGTTCTGTTATCTTACTCTAGAAACTAGAACCATCATCTTGATATATTGAAGAACTTGAAAAAATAGGAGAGTAACATAAAAAAACCCATCTTCCATAGGTCATAAATCTCTGATGGAGCACCCACATAGGTGATGATCCATATCTAACTTAGTTGATAAGTGTTAAAGCAGGGCTTCTTAAACTCACTCTCTCTCTCTATGAATATGCGTGACTTTGGTAAACTGGTGAATCCTAAGAACTCTTTCTTAAAATGTTTTTAAATGTATAATTTGGTTTTTTAGTAAGATTAGAAAAGAAATCACTTTTCTAAAACTACAGTTTTCAAAATATTAAAAGAAATAAACCAAAAAAAAAGAATTCATAGAAAGGTTAAGATTTGGTGACTTGCCCCTGGTTGCACAACTATTAGGTTTCAGAGGTATGATTTGAACCTAGATCTTCCTACTTCCAAAGCCAACTCTCTGTCCAATAAATCATGCTGCTTTTTTTATAGCTAATATATTTCATGTTCCTGGGGAAAAGATCTCTACCAGATCTAATAAATATCAGAATATTCTCAAAAAATACTTGGTTTACCAAGTCACTTCACAGAATCATGACATTCTTTACCTTAGTGACTTCTAAATACATGACCTTGAACACAAAAGAATTGCAAGTTACCTAGCCTAGGGAAATGACTAAAATAAAGCATTATTTTTGTAAATTTCTTTGATGGCATTAGATTGATGGATAGATCCTCTGCAACCAACATTTACCTCTCATTTCTTTACCTTTGGGGAATATATTTTTAATGAACCAATTCTTTATTGAATTTACATTTTGAACAAAGAAACATATTAGAGCTGGTAAAATTTCCGTTTGACACATATCCTCTGCTTGCATGAAGATGTGGAAGTAATGAGAGCCATGTTTATCTGCCATGCATGGGTATGAAGTATTGACTTCATACCTGCATCACTCCGTATAGGTGCCCACACACACTGTTACTTTTTTTACGACATTTGGAGGAACGAAATTATTTGCTCTAGTACTCTAGAGAAGGAAAGATTCCTATGACACCATCTTGCTTTTTCAGTAGGAGAAAGCCTCTTTTCATATACCATGGAGTGTTCCTCAAATATAAGTTTTATTAATAGAAATCTTATTTTGTTCAATAGTTATGTATGAAAATTGATAAAATAAAATAAATCAGTCTAAGGAAATTATGAAGCATACTAAGTTCAGGGTTTCTGTCTCAAATGTTCTCTTTGTTTCATAGGCCTGTGGTGACAGTTACTAATTGGAACTTTGGTCCTAGGAATAATTTGTGCATAACTTCCAGTTATGCATACTGAAAGAGGGCTTTCTGTCAGCTCCCATACATGCAGCGGAATCTCCAGTCTTCATATCCAAAATAATCCTAGATTTCCTTTCTCTTGGACAGAATTTAAATCCCCACCTAACTCATTTCTAAGAAGCTAAAATATCCATTGCCTCCCCACTCTTCTAACCACAGCTGGGGCCTCACTTTAAAATTCAGTGGCTGGTTTACATGGCATTCATTTGATGTTGGTGTGCTGCCTAAAAATAACCAGCCACGCTTTCTGGAAGGCTTTAAATTAAACTCCAACCTCTTTTCAGCTCTGGCTCGAGATGTAGCATTTCTTTCTTCCTCCTTAATTGCATTCTTCTTCCTATTTATTATTAAATTATATAACTGTTATTTAAGTCTAGGAGGTTTTCTTCACATGCTATTGACACAAAAGATTCCATACAGAATAAAGTCACATTAGGCTATAGACTGAGGAAATATATACTTAATAATACATGATTCTTTAAAATTGTCTTCTGCTTTCCTAACAAACGAGCAGAAGATAGGATCCCAAGTTATATTAGAGGGATATGTAACATATGAATGATATTCTGTGTTCCATTTTAATCAGTGCTTTCTACTAGATTTTTATATAATCTATTAAGTGATTTTAAATTGTTTATAATCATCTAGATAGCATATTACTTATTTCAAAGTAAAGACTTAAATACCACTAATCTTGCGAATTTATCTATATACTAGTGTATGAAAATGAACATGACTTAGTTCTTTTTAAATGCTAGTCATTTGTTGTCTCAGGCTTTCAACTAGTATTTTCATTAATTAAGAAAAATCTGATATTTCATTCTCTGAATTTCAGGAAAAAGAAATCCAAAAATATTCTGATTAACAACATTTTCTGCAACCACATTTCCTTCTTCATTCCAAAAGAACTTTGTATTGTATTTAAAAATAAAACTTATGAATTTATTAAATGATTTATATATTACCAGTAGCTCACATACAATTTAGCTACAATTTTTTTTTTCAGGAGAAATGGTCACTTACCTTCCAGAGAGTTTGGTCAATAATTCAATTGACAGCCCAACTTTTTGGAGAAAGTCAAAAAAGGGGAATAGCAGCCAATTGGTTCTGCAGGGGGAAAACTAATTATAGATATTGTTTTCTTCAACAATAGGATATAGGGAAATGTACTCACAGTATACTAGGTGAGCTGAGTAGAGGGACCTAATGTTAATGAAACAGTGGTAGATAAAGGCCTAAGGTCAAATGCTAGAACAGAGTTTGTCATGCAATGATTGGGGATATGGAGTAGGAAGAATGAATGATACATAGAGGTTAAAGGAGAAACATTTGATTCAAGAGAACCAAGGGAGAAAGGAGTAGGAAGCACATGCTCTCACTATAGAAAACAATACATCAATGTGGTCACTTGAGTTACTACTCAGCTTGGTAATATAAATGAGAGGCAATTGTCTCTTAGAGAGTAGTAATAAAATGCATGAAGCTTTTTATGCTCCAGTCTTACATTTTTCTCCTTTTCCTAAGCTCATTCTAGCCCAGAAATCATATGTTGACTATATAATGAGTAGCTAATAGATTCAGTCAACATAAGAGTCATCCTCTTGATTCACAGATATCTGCCTCAGAGTGCATCTAGTATATGTTAATCTCTGAAAAGCATCATGGCATCGTAGACAGAAAACTGGCTAGCAAGTACTCAGCTAGTGACCCTCTGGATAATCTAATTCTGGAGAGAAAATAATGGAGGAGGAATTTCAGGTGCATGATGATGCAGTAAGGGAAGATGTGGTGATTGCCATTCTTGATAGTAGCATTCAGGGATATAGAGGAATTCTGGGGTTTATACTTATTAGCTAAATTTTCAAACTGAATTGAAAACATTAAAAAAAATATACACTAATCTTTTCTACACAGTAAAATGCCATTTCACTTGGGATCAATTTCCAGAAAACCATACATTTGTGTGATGCATCAGAAAAGTATTAGATGAGTTTTGATTTAATTCAGATTTTACAGAACATTCTAAATGTTGTGGGCAAAAAGATAATTTCTCCCTTTATCAAATTTACATTTTACAAGTAAGATACAACATATACTTAGATAGGTAAGTATAAATTAATACAAAGTAAATAGGAAGACATTTTGGGAAGGATAGAGCACCAAAAACCAAGGAGGGTGGGAATCAAGAAAGGGTTCACGCAAGAGTTGGAATCTGGGAGAAGTTAAGAAGGAAACCATTCCTGAAACTGGTGACAATCCTGTGCTAAATCACAGAAGAAATCAAATGTCTTTTAAGGGGGGTAGTGAGTAGGTCAAATTTACTGGAACATAGGATACATGAGAAACGATAATATGAAATCTCTGTCTCTCTCTCTCTCCCTCTCTCTCTTCCTCCTTCCCTCTCAGTCCCTCTCTGTATCTATCTATATATCTATGTATCTATCTATTTATCTGAACTTGATAAATCTAGCTTCAAAATAAGTAAGAAAGGAGGTTAGGGGGTGAATAAAACTCTGGATAAGGTGGATATGATAGATTTCTGGAGAAAACTTATTGGAGATAGAAAGGAATATACATTTTTCTCAGCAGTACATGGCACATATACAAAAATTGACCATGTATTAGGCCATAAAATCCTCAGAGTCCAGTGCAGAAAGGCAGAGATAGTCAATTCATCCTTCTCAGATCATCATGCAATAAAAATTACATTTAATCAAAAGCCTGGGAAAAATAAACCAAAATCTAACGGGAAACTGAACAATCTCATTCTGAAGAGTGAGAGAGTTAAACAACAAATTATGGAAACAGTCAACAACTTCACTCAAGAGATTGGCAATAATAACACATCCCACCAAGTCTTATGGGACAGTGCAAAAGCCACTCTTAGGGGAAGTTTTGTATCTTTTAATGCCTAAATAAATAAAGTAGAGAAAGAGGAGATCAATGAATTTGGCATGCAGCTGAAAAATCTCGATAAGGAACAAATTGAAAATATACAAGTAGATATCAAATTAGAAATATTGAAAACCAAGGGAGAGACTAATAAAATGAAAATAAAGACAATTATTGAACTAATAAATAAAACTATGAGTTGGTTTTATGAAAAAAATAGTAAAATTCATAAACCTTTGCTCAATTTGATTAAAAAACAGAAACCAAATAACCAATATCAAAAATGAAAAGAGTGAACAAATCTCCAATGAGGAGGAAATAAAAAGAGTAATTAGAAATTACTTTGCCCAATTGTATGCCCGTAAATTTCACAATCTAAATGAGATGGATGATAATTTTAAAAAATATAAATTGCCCAGGTTGACAGAAAAGGAAGTTGAATTATTAAATAACTCCATCTCAGAAAAGGAAACTGAACAAACCATCAACGAATTCCCTAGGAAAAAAATCTCCAGGCTCAGAGGGATTTACAGGTGAATTCTGTCAAACATTTAAAGAACAGTTAATTCCAATACTATGTAGACCATTTAGGAAAATTATCGGAGTCCTACCAAATTCTTTTTATGATACAAATATGGTTCTGATACCTAAACCAGGAACAGCCAAAACAGAGAAAGAAAATTATAGACTAATTTCTCTAATAAATATAAATGTAAAAATTTTAAATAAGACATAAGCAAAAAGAATACAGCAACTTCTCATGGGAATAATGCATTACATACAGGTAGGATTTATACCAGGAATGCAAGCTCTGCATTGTTCAATATTAGAAAAACTATTAGCATTATTGATCATATCAACAACAAAACTAACAGAAACCACATGATTATCTCAGTAGATGCAGACAAAGCTTATGACAAAATACAAGACCCATTCTTATTGAAAGCACTGGAAAGCATAGGAATAAATGGATCTTTCCATAAAATAATAAACTGTATCTACATAAAACCATCAGCAAGCTTGATACATTTCCAAAAGACTGGGGTAAACAAGGATGTCCATTATCACCACTATTATTCAATATGGTATTAGAAATGCTAGATATAGCAGTAAGATAAGAAGAAGAAATTGAAGCAATTACAATAGGCAAAGAACAAACTAAGTTATCGCTCTTTGCATGCAATATGATGACATACTTAGAGAATCCCAGAGAATCAAGTAACAAAACTATTTGAAATAATAAACAACTTTAACAAAGTTGCAGGTTACAAAATAAATGCATATAAATCATCTGCTTTTCTATATATTAATAACAAACCCCAACAGCAAGAGATAGAAAGAGAAATCCCATTAAAACTACAGTAGACACTATAAAATATATGGGAGTCTACCTGCCAAAACAAACAAAGGGACTATATGAACAATTGCAAAACACTTTTTGCACAAATAAAGTCAGATCTAAGTAAGTGGAAAAACATCAGTTGTTTGTGGGTAGGCCAACCTAATATAATAAAAATGACAATTCTACCTAAATTAATCTACTTATTCAGTGCCATAATAATCAAACTACCAGATAATTATTTTCTAGAGTTACAAAAAGTAATATCAAAATTCATCTGGAAGAACAAATTTCCAGAGTATCAAGGGAACTATTGAAAAGAAATGCTAGGGTAGGTGGCCTAGCCCTACCGGATCTCAAATTGTATTATAAAGCAGCAATCATCAAAACAATTTGATACTGGTTAAGAAACAGAGAGGAAGACCAGTAGAGTATGTTAGGTCCTCGAGACACAGTAGTTAATGAATATAGGAATCTATTATTTGATAAACCTAAGGATCCCACCTTCTGACATAAGAACTCACTGCTTGACAAAATTGCTGGCAAAACTGGATATCAGTGTGGTGGAAACTGGGCATAGACCAATGTCTGACACCTACATAAGAATAAATTCCAAATGGATACGTGATCTAGGTATAAAGATTGATATTATAAACAAATTAAGGGGGCAAAGAATAGTGCATTTGTCAGATTTATGGAGAATGGAGAAACTTATGACTCAACAAGAAATAGAGGACATTATGAAGGGCACAATGGATAATCTTGATTATACTAAATTGAAAAGTTTTTGCACCAACAAACTCAATGTAACCAAGGTTAGGAGTAAAGCAGAAAACTACAAAAGAACTTTTGCAACTAATGTCTGTGATAATGTCCTCATTTCTAAAATATATAGAGAATTGAGTCAAATGAACAGGCATACAAGTGATTCCCCAATTGATAAATGGTCAGTGGATATGAACAGGGAATTGTCAGAGGAATAAATTAAAGCTATCTATAATAATATGAAAAAAGTGCTCTAAATCACAATTAATTAGAGAGATGCAAATCAAAACCTCTCTGAGATATCACATCACACCTATCAGATTGGCTAACATGACAAAATAGGAAGATGATAAATGTTGGAGAAGATGTGGGAGAGTTGGAACACTAATTCTTGTTGGTGGAGCTGTGAGCTGGTCCAACCATTCTGGAGAGCAATTTGGAACTATGCCCAAAGGGCTACAAAAATGTGCATACACTTTGACCCAGGAATATCATTTCTGTGACTCTATGCCAAAGAGATAACAGAAATGGGAAACTGTGCCACATGTACAAAAACATTTATAGTAACTCTCTTTGTGGTGGACAAAAACTGGAAATCAAGAGGATGCCCATCAATTGGGCAATGGCTGAATAAGTTGTGGCATATGAATATGATGAAATACTGTTCTGCTATGAGAAACCTTGAACAGGAAGACTTCAGAGAAGTTTGGAGTGACTTAAATGAACTGAAGCTGAGTGAAAGGAGCAGAACCAGGAGAACTTTGTACACAGCAACAACCACAGTGTGCAAGGAATTTTTCTGATAGACTTAGTACTTCATTGAAATGTATGGACTTAAAAGATGTCCAATGGAGTCTTGAGGCAAAAAGGCTTCCACATCCAGAGAAAGACCTATGGAATTGGATCACAGATAGAAATAGACCATTTTTTTTGTATTACGTTTTATTTTGTTTTATGGTTTCTCCCATTCATTTTAATTCTTCTATGCAACATGCATTTAATGGGAATGTATGTGTAGAACCTGTATAAGATTGTACATTGTCTCAGGGAGGGAATAGAGGGGGAGAGGGGAAGTGAAGGGGAAGGAGTGGAAAAAATCTAAGATATATGGAAGTGATTGTTGAACACTGAAAACAAATGAAATAATTCATTTAAAAAAAATAGTGCACAAATGCCAGATGAAGAAACTCCAATGTTGGCCAACACTGACATTTTATACCTCACGAAACTGAGTTCA
This sequence comes from Potorous gilbertii, assembly GCA_028658325.1. NCBI lineage: Eukaryota > Metazoa > Chordata > Mammalia > Diprotodontia > Potoroidae > Potorous > Potorous gilbertii. The sequence goes on from CM053770.1 coordinate 445,280,441, forward strand.
ACAAAAGTGAAGTGACTTACCCAAAGTCTCACGGATAGCACACAATAGAGCTGAGATTTCATTTGAGGTCGTCTGCCTCCAAATCTAGCACTTATCCATTGATACTTGGCATCAGTATTCCCCTTTCCTCTCATATATTTTTCTAATTTTACTTTTTTCAGTTGTAACTTTACTGGTTGTCAGTGGAAAGAAAGCGTGGTGCCTCAGGAAAAGCAATAAGCACAATCTAGCCAAAAATAGAATAGATAATAAGTGAACAAAGATTGAAAAAGAACCAAGAAATATTTAGAAACTTTAAGAACCTTTAAAGTAGGTAAGCTTTAAGAACCTGTCAAGAATGGACTTCTTTTTCTTGCTTTGTTTTACACATACCTCACTCCAAGCCTGGTGTTTATTTCAATTCCATTAAGTATTTTGAAGGTCTGCTCTGACTAATGTTGTTATGCACCAAGGGGGAGATAAATATAATTGAGGAAGAGCATTTTTGCTTTAAAGTACCAAAATGAGGAGTCTAATTCATGTGCACAAATGATTAGTTATAACATGACATTGATGAGAGAAACACAAGAAAAAGGAATGGATAGAAATGAGGCAGGCTGCAATTTCCATTATAGTAGCAGAGATTGGAGATGGGGTGATAATGACAGCTAGCATTTATACAGTGTGTTCCATTCACTGTTATAAGCATTACAAATATTATCTCATTTTATCTTCCTAACAACTTTCAGAGGTTGGGAAGGGAAGGGAGAGAAACGATCATTTATTGCTGTTTTTGTTGTTGTTCAGTCATGTCCAACTTTTCATGACATCATTTTGGGGTTTTCTTGGCAAATATACCAGAGTGGTTTGCCATTTCTTCTTCTTGCTCATTTTACAAATGAGAAAACTGAGGCAGATAGGGTTAAGTGACTTGCCCAGAGTCACACAGATAGTAAGTATTTAAGGACAAATTTGAACTCATGTCTTCTTGACTCTAATCCATTGTGCCACAGCATTTATAAAGCACCTACCATGTACTACATACTGCACTAAGTATTTTCACAAATATTACCTCATTTGATCCTTGGGAGTCAAAATGTTCCTATCCTCCCCATTTTATAGTTGAGGAAACTGAGGTAGAAAGACGCAAAATGTCTTGCCTAGGGTCATACAGCTAATAAGTGTCTGAGGATAGATTTGAACTCAAGCCTTTCTGACTCCAGGCCCAGTGCTCCATCTACTCTGCCACTGCGAAGGTTAGAATTCAGGATATAACAACGTAATATAATCTACACACTTTGGTGTGCCTTTCTGACAATTATATCACATTCTAGGCATATTGTAGGTATTGTAGAACTACCAAGAACTACAAGCTGAGCTTGAAAACTTCTGGCAATGTGTTTCTTTCACAGGTTTACCAAAAGAAATGTTAGTTCTAAGTATAAGACACTTAATAAAAGAGCATAGCAAGGTAAGTAATGAGAAATATTTTCCCCATCAATACAGGGGTACATTTATTTTCAGACTATCAGACTGCTATGTCCAGCAGGGCATATATTTAGTGAATTCAAGAGATAAAGGTGTGGCATGCTGTACATATGTGGCATGTTGCACATGTATAGAACATGTATCCAGGGCACAGGTTTATGGCAACACAAGCATAGGGTACATAAGTGGATTGGGAATATTTATAAAGGAAAGCAAGCACAGAGAACTTATGAGTAGGGCATATACTTCCCCAGGGCAACTCTGAGTTTCTCCAGTGCTACAGAGCAGCTGATATTTTTTGGTGACCTGGTGTGGTACTCTGGCCTGACTACTGGGTTTCCAGTCTCTGCTACCATCTGCTACCATGGACTGGTCTTTGGCTATGCAATATCCTAGATCCTCTTTTGCTCTCTGCTCCTATTTACTTTAATAGAGCACATTTATCAAACAGCCTCTCGCCTGGGGGGAGGAGGGCAGAAGCTCATTCAGAGATAATCCCAGGCTATTGTTCAGAGCTCTCATAATCATAATCAGCCAAGATAGTAAAAACCAGCAAAATTCCTCAAACTAATCATCAAAATATTTTCAAAAGTCAAGTATTTGTTGTGTCTACTGTGTGCCAGGTACTGCAAAAAAAAGAGGTAAAAGAAAGTATTTTTCCCCAAGGAGTTCACAATCTAATAGTCATGACAGCTGGCTGCTATGTTGTTGATTAATAAAAATAATTTCCATTTATTTAGCACTTTAAAACTGGGGAAGTCTTTACATTTATGAACTCATTTGATTTTCATAACAACCTGTGAAAAGATTGGAATGAAATCTGTTATTTTATTGGTATAAAAAATTCTGAATCAAAGCTTTGTTTCACAAATGAAGTTCTAGGAGAATTCTCCAACATAGAGTTTTAGACATTTGTCCCGGGCACAAAGGCATGAAATAGATTCAGGTCTGCCTGCCTCTGAGTCTGGATATCTATCTATTCTGCCATGATGCCTCATAACCAGCAGTGTAGAGCGGGCTGTATCTGCCAGAGCCAATTGTTAAATTTTCAGTATGAGCATTTATGTCTCAGAAATAAAAAAAAAATGCTACCAATCAGGGAAATTTCTGTTTTATTTAATGTTGAAATTTAAGAAAATGGAGAAAGTTTTAATAATGTATTAAAATTAAAAATGTTTCATTCTGCTTTTGTTTTGGAGTACAGGTTGTTAAACATTTACTATAATACTCATTCATAATCCCATAAGCTATTTTTTGTTACCAATTCACAGTGAAGGGAATTCATACTAAATAGCATTCAAGTGCTATTTAGATATGACTAATATGGATATTATGGGTATCTGGATGGTGCAGAGTATAGAGTGCTGGGCCTGAAATCAGGAAGACTCAGATAATTAGTAGCTGTGTGATCCTGGACAAGTCACTTAACCCTATTTGCCTCAGTTCCTCCTCTGTAAAATGAGCTGGAGAAGGAAATGGCACTTCAGTATCTTTGCCAAGACAATGTCAAATGAATCTTCCTGATTCCAGCCTGGCACTCTGTCCCTTGGCCCACCCAGATGCTCATAATATTCATATTAGTTTCACATTCAATTTGCCTTGTATGTTACTTGTATACTTTGACTTCAGACACTTACAGCCATGTGACCTTGGACAAGACACTTAACCTTGTTTCTCATCTTAAAATGAGCTGGAGAAGGAAATGACAAATCATTTCAGTATCTTTTCCAAGAAAATCTCAAATGGGATCAAAGAGAATTGAAAATAATTCAAACAATGAAATGACTCAACAACTATCACAATCACAAAATGCATATCATACTCCATGTAAAGGCAAATTCAAAAGGGGGTAAATATGACATCTTTCAATTGGGTACAATTTGCAAGTATAATAGAGGGATACATGAGTAAATTGCAGTTGTTTTGAAGAAGATCTAGAAGTCTTGATGGATTATAAGGTCAATATTCATCAACATTGTGATGTAGCATTCAGCAAAACTTCAGTAAGAGCAGTATAGCTTCCAGGAATAGGGAGTGAGTTCCATTTTACTCTACTTCCAGCAGACAGTCTAGAATATTGTGGTTAGTTCTGGGTGCTACATTTTAAAAAGGACATCATAAGCTGCAGGTGTCCAGACAAGGACAATTAGGACACTAAAAGACCTTAAATTTTGTCAGGTGAAGATTGGATGAACGACTTGGGCACATTTGGTCTAGCTCCAATCTCTTCACAGTGTTGGTATGAAGATCAAATGAGTTAATGAATGAAAAGGCTCCCTGAACCTTAAAGTGCTCAATCAATGCAAGTTAGTATTGCTGTTATTATGAATATTACACAAGACTCAGGCAGGATTTAATTTCTGGCTTTACATATTTGGAGGAGGAGCTGCACTTGTTCCATTTGGTCCCAGCTGTAAGGGACAAAGTTCAAAGAAGATACTGAGAAAAACAAACAGTTTCTAACAATCAGAGCTGTCAGTATTGGTTAGCTAGAGGGATGATGGTTTTACACCCCTTAGAGTTCTTCAACCAGAGACTGAACTATCACTTGTTGGGTTTGTTATAATAGGAATTCCTTCCTACTCTGGGCTGAATTATAAGGGTACTGAAGTCCTTTTCAACTTTCAAAGTCTGACCTTTTGTGAAATAACTGAATTTTAACTTCTTTCCATGTATGCCACTTCTTTGGAGCACAGTAGGAATTTTCAATACATAAAATAACAAAATCAGAGCTGAGACAAAGTGCTATCTGATTCACAGTGCAAACTTTGTGGGTAAAGGACTGGTCTCTGTTTTATGTCAGGATCATAAACTTTCTGGAGCAGTTAGGTGGTGCAGTGAATAGAGCTCTGAGCCTGGAGTTAGGAAGACTTATCTTCCTGAGTTCATATCTTCAGCCAGACATATTACCCTAAGTCACTTAGCCTAGTTTACCTCAGTTTCCTCATCTGTGAAAGGAGCTGGAGAAGGAAATGGCAAACTGCTCCAGTATCTCTCCAAGAATATCCCATATGGGGTCATGAAGAGTCAAACATGACTGAACAACAATAGCAAATAAACTTTCTAGTTTCTTAATACATTAAACCCCTCTTTCCTAAATGTTTCCCAATTTTGAAAGTTCATTAAGTATCGTATTCTATATTCGCCTAAAGGAATGTGGAACTCTTCCTAGGATTTACTGGGTATGAAGATCAAAGGGGAACAGGAAAAAAAAGATTAAGAAAATTCACAGTAATAGGCATTAATGAAATTCTTTCCCTCAAGAGGTATTTTCAATGTATGTTCATTCATTAACTCTTCTTAAATGCCTAGCCAGAAATCTCTTGAACTCTTTTGCCCTTTCTTGTGTTTTTTCAGAAAAGTCCAAATTCTGAACAATGTTGCTCCCTTGAACAAGAATAAGAACAGTGATTTTTCTTCCCTTGTTCTTAATTTCAATCATAGTAATACCTCAAAAGATCAACTATAGATTGTCTGAGTCTTCTTAGCAATTATACTTGTTGTCATCATCATCATCATCATCATCAGCAGCAGCAGCAGCAGCAGCAGCAGCAGCAGCAGTAGCAGCACCTAGTATTGATATAAAAAGAGATGGAATGGTAGGCCAATCCCACCCCCTCCAAACAAACAAACAAAAAATGTGGAACAGAAGGGAGAGAGAATTCAGATGGAAGACTTCTGTCACTAAGGCTTTCTCTTCTTTATTTTCTTCTCTTCTCTTCTTTTCTTTTTTGTCTCCTACCCTCCTTCTCTGCTTTTCTTCATTTCTTTCTTCCTTCTTTCCTTTTTTCACTTTCTCAGACACACATTTTAAAAATTAATGCTTTTAATTTCCTTTTTAAATCTAAAATTTTAATTCCCACATAAACATCCTGAATATTGCAGCTACAATATAAAGACATTTTAATGTAGCTACTTAAAAACATTTTCATTTTTTAAGAAAACTCTGCAAAACTGGAATGTGAGCAAATTAAAATATTCATTGGGTGAATGCAATTTGAGCTGATATGCTTCTCACTTTTATTAGCACTCTGAGGCAAACACTTGTACAGCACGGGAAGAGCAAGGCTTACCAAGAATGTAACTGCCTATATGCAGTAGAGTGGGGAAGTCCAGATTCTCTCTACAAAAAGAAAGGTCTGTGTGTCAATGAAAATCTATTTTAACTTAAGGTGCACCAAGAGGTATTCTCAACCACCAACCAACTGAAATAGAAGCTACAGAGAGATGTTGTTTTTTAATCTTTCACTTAGGATTTGGTTGGTCTTGAAGTGATACAGCTCAATTCTAATAATTTTCTATGGGAAACAAAGATGCTTTCTCTCTACTACTGCCTAGCTATACAATGGGTTAGGCTTATAGAGAACTGCTTCACCAATATGAACTATTTGCCTTGGCAATCCTAAAAGCAATAACTTCCTTTTCTGTACAGATGTGATATTCCATGAAATCCCTGAGGATATATTCATGAAAGGGCAAAGCAATGGAAATCATACTGGAAGTCTTCTGTCCTTCCTCTCAACATTGAGCAGACACCAATGGAATATTCTAGCTGTCCAACTGTTGCTTATATTGCATGCCAAGCCCATCTCTTTCCATAATGTCATTATTTTCTTTTGTTTGTTTACTACATTTTCTAAAGTTTTATTTATCTATTTTTAGATTTTGACATTCATTTCCACAAAATTTTGAGTTCCAATTTTTCTCCCCATCTCTCCCCTCCCCCCATACTACTGTAATCTGATTACCTTGTCCCTCAATGTACCCTCCCTTCTATCACACCCCATCCTCCCCTTATCTCCATCTTCTCTCTTTTCTTGAAGGGCAAGATAGATTTCTATACCCCATTACCTGTATTTCTGATTTCTCAGTTATATACAATAATAATTCTCAACATTAGTTTCTAATATTTTTAATTCTAACTTCCCTCCCTCCCTCCCTACTCATTC
>CM053770.1:445287356-445358354 GCA_028658325.1 Potorous gilbertii
AATGTTCAGGGCTTTTGGCAGCAGGCCTGACTGCTCTTCAATGGGAGCTTATCTGCTGGTTCTCAGGTGGAGGCATGGCCGCCTCCCAGGCTCAGTTCCCTCAGGGGGTTTATGCAGAGATCTTTTGTAGTGGAGCTGGGGTGGAGCTCCTGCCTGCTCTGAGGGCCTCTGGCCAAGCAGCCTCTGCCTCTCCCGCGGCCGCAGCCTCCCGAGGGGGTCCGAGTCCCGGAGATACCCCGCTTCCCTCTCAGCCCATCTCTCTCACTGACCTGTGCGTCTGTGAGTGGAGGGACCTTCGCGGCCACCAGAGATTCAGGTCCCTGACGCCTGCTTGGGTCTGCTCGCTCCTCTCAGTGTGGTGTGGCCAGGGCGGGGGAGGGGAGCACTCCGCAGGGCAGGGCTGCGCTCCCGTCCGAGGTACCTTTGCGGTCGGTTTTCCAGGGCTCTCTGCAACGGAAATCTCCTTCACTGTGTTGCTGCGTGGCTTCCACTGTTCCAGAATTTGTCAGGAGTTCTTTTTACAGGAAATCTATAGGCTGTGGATTCGGAGCTAGCAAATGTGAGTCTTTCTACTCCGCCATCTTGGCTCCGCCCCCGATTTCTTCTGAAAACTCCTTATTTATATATTTTGACCACTTATCAACTGAGGAATGACTCTTTACAAATTTAACTTGATTTCCTATATATTTGATCACTGAGACCTTTATCAGAGGAACTTCCTATAAAACAAACCAAAATACAAATTTTCCATTCTGCTTTCTTTATAATTTTGGCTACAATGGTTATATGTTAACTTTAAAAAAAATGATGTAATCACAATTGTTCCTTTTACCTCCTGTGATTCCTTTCTATCCCTTATGTAATCATGAAGTCTTTTCTCATCCATAAATCTGATAGGTTTTTTTTTTTATTTTCCTAATTTTCTTATGACACCATACTTTATGTCTAAATCATGTATCCATCTTGAGATTATTTTGGTAAAAGTTATGAGATGTTCATATAAGTTAAGTTTTCTGCCAGATTCCTTTCTAGTTTTTTCAACAATTTTTGTCAAATAATGAGTTTTTGCCCTAATTTCAGGAATTCATTAACTTGCTTTTTCAATGGATGTATCTGGAAGGCAAAACTTCTTTTAGGTCTAGTTTAGTGTAGTCAATAAGTTCTGAAATTGAGGTCAAGTGAAGTTTGGGTTCAAATTTCCCCTTTGACACAACCTCTATGACTATGGATATATCACTTTACATGTCTAATCTTTAGTTTCCTTTTTTGGAAGATGATTAAATAAAACTTAACTTTCAGGGTTTATGTGAGGATCAAATTGGATACTTTTGGAAACTTTAAAGCTCTCTGTTAGTGAGAGATATTGTTATTAAGGGCTTAGTGATAGACTCTGTCTTCTAAGTATCATCCTAGGTCCACAGAATCCTTTCATCTGGTTAGCCAATGGCTTACTAATTTTTTTTTAACGTAGGAACCCATAAATACTTAAGCAGTAGAGGTTATGCAAACCAATTTAGGCTGTACCTTCATTGGTTATTTTGCATATTTAAGAAGTAGTAAAGCAATATCTCATCGTAGTACATTATTGCATCTAACTTGAAAGAAGAAAGAGGAAAACTACTAATTCTAATTATGTGGCAGATACTAGGAATGCAAATTTAAGCAAAAAAGACATTTCCTGACCTCAACATAGTTATATTTCAATAGAAGATAACACAAATAGGTGGGTGATGATTAAGGAAAAACGTTTTAGATAGGAAAATCAGAATGAATGTTGATCAAACCCTAAGGGCATACTGAGTATCCCACTTCTCAGGCTCTAATCTTTCAAGTCAGGGTTGGATATTGCTATAATATCATTGGATAATTTTGCAATGGATATCCCTGGTCAGCATGATATTTAGTGATCAAAAATGTCCTAATTTTATGTCTATGTTGATGTTAATACTCAGTAAATCATTGAATTATATGGACACAAATAAGTGACATTAGAGAGGGAAGGTAGTTGGGCTAAAAGATCCCTAAAACCAATTCTCCATTTCCATGATTCTATGGCATTTGTGGGAATTTCAGCTACTGTTGCATATTGATTGTAGTATGAAGGTGGATATTTTAAAGAAGTTCTCTCAGAATCATACCATGGAGGGTACTACTTATTCTGCTAATATTTAGGGCTAGCCAATATCTGAAACTTTTCCCCAAGGCTTTTGTCTTAGAATGAGTTGTTAATTTTTGATTTTCAAAGACTGAATTATTCATTTCGTATCCCTTAAGTCTTAGAGGAATCTCATGTATCATGCTATCAGGAAATGGAAAATAAAAGATAATTGCAATGATCCCTAGGGAAAGCCCTGTCAAAAAAAACCAGGATAAGATTCTAGTTGCTCCATAAAAATATTTTGGTCTATTTATTTTCTGTTTTCATTTTTTGTCTTCTATTTCTCAAGTCTAGGATAAGGCCACATGCTATAATAGAAAGAGCTTTGGATTAGGCTATGTAATATTAGGCAAGCCTTTTCAACTCTCTCTGATTCAATTTTTTCCATCTAAAAATAATTGCTAATAACCCATCTGCACAGGAATGTGTTGAGGATGAATTAGTGGATGTCAGCTTCAAAGACATACTATAATTGCAAAACGGTGCTTGTCACATCATATCTGTCATTTCTGCTTTCTAAAATACATTTAGCTTAGGACAATGGCATGTGACATTAGAAAAAGTGTCTATGATACATGTTAACCAAGAGCCAGTGGTAGCTAGAAAATCAATAGATGACACATTTTTCATTATGATATGTTGTGATGGTTCTATTTGCCAGTGTTTAGGGAAGGGCTGTTATGTTAGCACTTATCAAATCTGTTGGCAAGACCTTTTGGGAGCCTTAACTGCCATTTCTTCATTAACAGGGGTGGAGGCAAGTCTACTCTTAGGATTTAACGGTGCTTTCAAAGAGTCACACAGTAGCATGACATCTACACTCAATCTCCACATGACTACTTCTGTGTGCTACTGAGAGCACAGAGGGAAGATGAGTGACAAGTGTGGGTTCTGTGAAGTAGTAGCCCAGATCCTTTGGGAGGGATGAGGAGCAGGGAAAAATCACACTTTGTATTCTCCTCCTTTCCCTTTATTGCTGGTGTATAGTTAAAAGGAACCTTAAAGCACACACACACACACACACACACACACACATCAATCAGTCTAACAATAAAAGAGGGTGTTATTCAAAACATGTGTTTGCCTGTATGCACACATTCATGTAAACATGCACACACACACACACACACATACATGCACATTACCACCACCACCACAACTTCTCCTTCTAATCTTTTACCTTAGGGATAGACAATGCTGTGCTCTACCTACATGATAACTGGGTAGACTTGTGCTATACAACCCAGACATCAAGTAAAGCCCCTGAAAGTCCTAATGGTAATTCCATCTAAAGATGGAAGCTTGAGTCAGGACATGAAAGATTGTGAGGTATTGAAAAAGATACCTTATTTGATGAGAAATTGTCTGACATTCCAGTTCCATTTCTTCTCATGTGGTAGAGAACTACTTCTTCTGACATAGTTATTTGAAATTTCATCTTCCTGTAGTTTTTTCTTCCTTATACTATCTCTCCCTTTTTTACATTGTCTTCTGAGAAAGCTGAGGATCAGGGTAAATTAATGATCATGATAGCTAGCGCTTACATAGGGGTTTAAGTTTTGCTGTTTCATAAATATGGTCAAATTTTATCCTTATGACAATCTTGGGAGTTAGGTGCTATTACTATTCTTATATATCCTTATAAACACACACACACACACACACACACACTATATACACATATATATTTATATAACATATATTTTACATATAAAGAAACTGAAGGAGGTAAGAGCTGAAATGATGTAGCCAGGATCTCATAGCTAGTAATTGTCTGAAGCTCTGCCATTTTACTAGAGAAGGTATTTAACTTCTTTAGGCCTCTGTTTCCTCAACTAAAAATGAAGGACTTCAATTAAATTACCTCTTAAGTTCCCTTCCAGATCAAAAATGATGAACCTATGACTGTTTACACATGACCACCAGATAATTTACCTTTTTAAGATTAGGGAGAAGGAGAGGTGATATCTATGCTGAGGTGTGGACTGATTCCATTAACCTAAAGATTCTATTAACTATATGTGATTCCACTTCTGACTGACTTACAACTATTATAGAATTTAGAAGATTCCAATAGTAGGAACTATGCTGCATATCACACATAAAACTAGGCTATATATTTCATGATGAGGTAAGAGGGAATGTATGGGAGGGAGAGTGGATAGGTCAACTGTTGTGACTCTGTAAGCTGAGACCTAAATCATAACTAACAATAATTCCCTGGGCATAACTCCCTAGCACCTCTCCTAGTTGTCCTTCCCTTAGGCTCTAGAACATTGTGGAGTTGATCCCCCTAGAGTGCTTTCCCTTATGTATCTGATCATTTTGATCACTTCTTGGGTGTCTAAATGTCTGTACCTGAGGAAGAAATGATAAGAAGATGTAACCAGGGCTAGTTCCATCCTTGAAATACTTCTTCTGAGCCAATCTGCTATTGGTCTCTGAGGAACTTGAACTTTCAGACCAGGTGCTCCGATTACAGAGGAAGCAGACTCTGAAAGTGAGAAGGAGGGATAGAGACTTCTGGGAGCCAAGATGGCAGAGTGATTGGTAATTACTATCTCCCTCCCCTTGTGGATTTTGAAGAGCCCAGAGAATATATCACCAAGAAAATTCCTGAAACAGTGGGAACAGCAGAAGGGATAAACAATCTCTTAGCCTGTGAGGCTAGGAAAATTGTTAAGGAAGGTCCCTCTTGTTGTGGCTGATGGGGACCAGTGGAGGACTGGAACTGTCCCAGACAGACCCACCTCAGCAAACCAATAGAAGATCCTGAGCCACAGGGGGGTGAAGCCCACAACCACCAACACCAGGACCCCAGGCGTGCCTCAGCACCATAGAGGAATTGGTAACAAGTTATTGCACATGGGATGACCAACCAATGAGCTTGCCTATGCTCTAGCTCAGCAGAGGAGACCTCCTGTGGCCAGACCACCCATCCCCTACATTTAACACAGCTAGCTTCAGGGAAACTTCACCTGACCTTTGCTTTCCAAAACCGGCCAGCTCAGCATCAGGTAAGCTGGATCATTTTAGCTTCTAGCTGAAAGAACCAGAGGTCACAACACAAAGCCTCATGTTTTAGGCACAAGAACTGTGGGAGAGAGATTCTTGTCCCCCTGATGCAGAGATCTATTTTAAAAGCCAGGACAAGGAGGACCATCATGATTAAGAAGCAAAGCAGAAAAGATCATAGAATCTTTCTATGAGCACAATGACCAAAACACAAATTCCAAAGCGGTCAGCATTGAGACCATACCCCAACTTGAAACTTCAGAAGGGAATATGAACTGGTCTGAAGTGCAGAGAATCTTCTTGAAAGAGCTCAGGAAGGATATTAAAAGCCAAATTAGAGAAAAAGAAGAAAAAATGAACAATGATTTTAAAAATATGAAAAAAATCGGAAGAATTTAAAAGGAAAATTGGACAAGTGGAAAAAGAAGTACAAAACCTAACTGGAGAAGATAACTCCTTAAAAGTAACAATTGGACAGATGAAAAAGAAGATGCAAAAGTTAAATGAAGAAAAAAATTTGGTAAAAATTAGAATCAGATAAGTAGAAGCTAATGACTCTGAGACATCAAGAATCAGTCAAACAGAATCTAAAGAATGAAAAGATAGAAGAAAATATAAAATACCTAATTGGATAAAACAACTGACCTAGAAAATAGATCCAGGAGAGAAAAATCTAAAGATTATTGCTCTACCAGAAAGCCATGGTGAAAAAAAAGAGCCTGGACAATAACTTCCAAGAAATCACCAAGGAAAATTGCCCAGAAGTCCTAGATCTAGATGGCAAAATAATCATCAAAATATTTCACTGCTAACCTTCTGAAAGGGATCCCAAACTAAAAACACCAAGGAATATCGTTGCCAAATTCCCAAACTATCAAGTGAAGGACAAAATACTGCAGACAGTCAGAAAGAAACTATTCAAATATTGAGGAGCTATAGTTGGGATCACACAGGACCTTGCAGATTCTACATTAAAAAACTGAAGTGATTGGAATAGGATTTTCTGTAAGGTAAAGGAGCTTTGATTACAATCAAGGATCAATAACCCAGAAAAGTTGAGCATAATATTTCAGGCAATTAGATGGGTTTTCAGTGAAATAAGGGATTTCCAGACCTTCCTGATAAAAACTTCAGAACTCAATAAAAAATTTGATCTTCAAACACAGGTCTCAAGGTAGGCATAAAAAGGTAAACAGAAGGGAAAAAACTTGCTATTCAATATGGCAAAGTGCATCCTTATGAGGGAAGATGACACTTGTTAATCTTGAGAATTGTTTATTTATTATGATATGTGAAAGGGATATACATACATAGAGGGAGCAGTATAAACTAAATCATACCATGATAAAATGTGATTTAAGAGTGCGAAGTGATTGCAATGGGAGATGTGAAAAGGAGGAGTCAGACAAAGGTAAATTACATCACAGGAAGAGGCAAAAAAATATATTACAGTAGAGGGAAAGAGAGGAGGGAGATGAGCATTTTTTGAGAGTTACTCTCATCTGATTGGGTTCAAGGAGGGAACAAAAAACTTAATTAAGTATATAAATCTAACTCTATAGGCAGTAGGAAGGGAAGGGGGAAAGAAAGGGAAGGGGAGGCTAAAAGGGAGGGAAGAAGTAGTAATGGTAAAAGGGAGTAAAAGAGAGGGGTGCTGAAGGAAGGGGGTGGTTACTGAGAGAGACGTGGTCAAAAATTAAAACTCTATTGTGAAGGGAGAGGGGGGAGGGAGAACTAAAAGCACAAATAAGTGGAAAGAGGATGAAGGGAAAGACAGAGATAGTAATCGTAACTGTGAATGTGAATGGGATAAACTCTCCCATAAAATGGAGGCAGATAGCAGAATGAATTAAAAACCATAACCCAACAATACATTGTTTACAAGAAACACATTTGAAATGGTGGCAAACCACTGCATAAAGTTAAAACATTGGAGCACAATATATTCGGCTTCAGCTCATATAAAAAAATCAGGGGTAGCAATCCTAATCTCATGCAAAGAAAAAGCAGAAATAGACTAATCAAAAAAGATAAGGAAGGACACTATATCCTGCTAAAGGCACCATAGACAATGAAGTAATTTCATTACTAAACATATATGGTCCAAGTGGTATGGCATTGAAATACTTAGAGGAGAAGGTAAGGGAGTCACAGGAAGAAATAAATAGCAAAACTATACTAGTGGGGCCCTCAACCTTCCCCTCTCTGAATATGATGAATCTAACCTCAAAATAAACAAGAAAGAAGTTTAGAAGGTGAATAAAACTCTGCATAAGGTAAATATGATAAATCTCTGAAGAAAATTGAATGGGGATTGAAAGGAATATGCCTTTTTCTCAGCAGACACATGGCACATATACAAAAATTGAGCATGTAGTAGGCCATAAAAACCTCAAAATCCAGTGCAGAAAGGCAGAGATAGTCAATGTATCATTCCCAGATCATCATGCAATAAAATTATGTGTAATCAAGGGCCATGGAAGCATAAACTAAAAATTAATTGGAAACAAAAAAATCTAATCCTAAAGAATGAGTGGGTTAAACAACAAGCCACAGAAACAATCAACAACTTCATTCAAGAGAATGACAATAATGAGACAATCTACCAAATCTTATGGGATACTGCAAAAGCATTTATTAGGGGGATTTTTATATGTTTGAATGCCTACATAACTAAAATAGAGAAAGAGGAGATCAATGAATTGGGCATGCAAATGAAAAAGCTCAAAAAGAACAAATTAAATATCCCCAGGTAAATATCAAATTAGAAATACTGAAAACTAAAGGAGAGATCAATAAAATGAAAATTAAGAAAAGTATTGAACTAAGAAATAGAACTAAGAGTTAGTTTTGTGAAAAAAAAATAAAATTGATAAGGCTTTGGTGAATTTGATTAAAAAAAAGAAAGAAGAAAACCAAATTACTAATTTCAGAAATGAGAACTGTGAACTCACCTCCAATAGGAAGGAAATTAAAATAATAATTAGAAATTACTTTGCCCAACTTTATGCCCATAAATTCAACAATCTAAATGAGATGAATGACTATTTTTAAAAATATAAATTGACTAGATTATCACAAAAGGAAATTGAATACTTAAATAACCCCATCTCAAGAAAAGAAATTGAGCAAGCCATCAATGAACTCCTTAGGAAAAATTCTCCAGGGCTACATGGACTTACACATGAATTCTATGAAACATTTAAAAAACAGTTAATTCCAGCAATTCCCAGAGTATCTGGGAAAATTGCCAAAGAAATAGTCCTACCAAATCCTTTTTATGATACAAATACGGTTCTGATACCTAAACCAGGAAGAGCCAAAATAGAGAAAGAAAATTATAGACCAATTTCTCTAATGAATATAGATGCAAAAATTTTAAATAAGATATTATTGAAAAGAATAAAGCAACTTATCATGAGAATAATACATAAGGATCAGGTAGCATCTATACCAGGAATGCAGGGTTCATTCAATATTAGGAAAACCATTAGCATCATTGATCATATCAACAACAAACTAACAGAAACCACATGATTATCTCAATAGATGCAGAAAAAGCTTTTGACAAAATACAACACCCATTCCTATTGAAAACCCTAGAAAGCATAGGAATAAATGGAACTGTCCATAAAATAATAGCAGTAACTACCTAAAACTGTCAGCAAGCATTATATACAATGTGGACAAGCTAGACACATTTCCAATAAGATCACAGTTGAAACAAGGATGTCCATTATCATCACTGCTATTCAATATGGTATTTTAATGGCTACCTGTAGCAATAAGAGAAGAAAAACAAATGGAAGGAATTGGAATAGGGAAAGAAGAAACTAAGATCATTCTTTGCAGATGATATGATGATATACTTAGAAAATCCCAAAGAAACAAGTAAAAAATTACTTGATATAATAAATAACTTTGGCAAATTTTCAGGTTTTAAATAAATGCATATAAATCATCTGCATTTCTATATATTACTAACAAAGCCCAACAGCAAGAGATAGAAAGGGAAATCCCATTTAAAGCTACGGTAGACAATATAAAATATCTGGAAGTCTACCTGCCAAAATAAACACAATTACAAAACACTTTTTGCACAAGTAAAGGCAGATCCAAGTATGTGGAGAAACATAGTTGCTCATGGGTAGGCTGAGATATTATAAGAAAAATGACAATTCTTCCTAAATTAATTAACTTATTCAATGCCATACTTATTCAGCAACCAGATAATTATTTTGTAGAGCTAGAAAAAATAATATCAAAATCCATGTTGAAAAGCAGAAGATCCAGAATATCAAGGGAATTAATGAAAGAAATGCTAGGGAAGGTGTCCTAGCTCTATTGTATTATAAGGTAGAAATTATCAGAACCACTTGGCACTTGCTAAGAAACAGAGGGGTAGAATAGGGGAGTATGTTAGGTACTCAAGACACAGTAGTCAATGAATATAGTAATCTACTGTTTGATTAACCCAAGGATCCTAGCTTCTGGGATAAGAACTCACTGTTTGACAAAAATTACTGGGAAAATTAGATATCAATGTGAGAGAAACTGGGCATAGACTAATGCCTGACACCATACACAAAAATAACGTCCAAATGGATATACAACCTACATATAAAGATTGATACAATAAACAAGTTAGGAGAGCAAGGAAGAGTGTATTTCTCAGATTTAGGGGGAATGAAGAAATTTATGTCCCAACAAGGGATAGAGAACATTATGAAGTGCAAAACAGATAATTTTGATCACATTAAATTGAAAAGTTTTTGCACAAATAAACCCAATACAACATAGATTAGGAAGGAAGCAGAAAACTGGGAAAGAATTTTTGCAGCTAGTGTCTGTGATACAGGCTTCATTTCTAAAATATATAGAGAACTGTGTCAAATTTCAAGAATACAAGTCGTTTCCCAATTGGTAAATTGTCAAATATGTGAATAGGAAATTTTTAGAGGAAGAAATTAAAGCTATCTATAATCCTATGAAAAAATGCTCTAAATCACATTATTTAGAAGAAGGCAAATCAAGATAACTCTGAGGTACCACATCACAACCTATCAGGTTGGCTAACATGACAAAACAGGAAGATGATAAATGTTGGAGATGATGTTGGAGAGTTGGAACACTAATTCATTGTTTGTGGAGCTATGAGCTGATCCAACCATTCTGGAGAGCAATTTGGAATTATGCCCGAAGGGCTACAAAAATGTGCATACCTTTTGACCTAGCAATATCACTTCTGGGACTCTATCCCAAAGAGATCACAGAACTGGGAAAGGGTCCCACATGTACAAAAATATTTACAGCAGCTCTCTTTGGTGGCCAAAAACTGGAAATCAAGGGGATGCCCATCAACTGGGCAATGGCTGAATAAGTTGTGGCATATGAATATGATGAAATACTGTTCTGCTATGAGAAACCTTGAACAGGAAGACTTCAGAGAAGTTTGGAGTGACTTAAATGAACTGAAGCTGAGTGAAAGGAGCAGTACCAGGATGACTTTCTACACAGCCACAACCATAGTGTGTGAGGAATTTTTCTGGTAGATTTAGTACTTCATTGCAATCCAAGGACTTCAATCATTTCTGATGGACTCTTGAGACAACACACTTTTTATATCCAGAGAAAGACCTGTTGAATTGGATAGAAGATAGAAGCAGACCATTTTCTTTTGTATTATGTTTTGTTTTATTTTATGGTTTCTCCCATTTATTTTAATTCTTCTATGCAACCTATATTTAATAGGAATATACATGTAGAACTTATATAAGATTGTATGCCGTCTCAAGGAGGGAGTGGGGAGGGAGGGGGAATGAAGGGGAGGGAGTGGAAAAATATTTAAGATATGTGGAAGTGATTGTTGAACACTAAAAAGAAATAAAATAATTTAATTAAAACATAAAAATAAATAAAAATAAAAGTCAGAAGGAGGGCAGTTTCCAAGTAGTCATTCTGGATCCTATGTTGATTTGATAACAGTTGGGGGGAGGAAGGCAGAAGGGATGCTGGAATAATTACTGAGGATATCAAAGTCTTGCTTTGTTTTTATTTTTTAATCTTACCACTAACCGGCTGTAGTTTCTGATATGGCTGAATTAGATGATTCTTTTTAGCTCTTAGAATCTGTGATTCTATACTAAATATATAAATAAGGAAGAATATAGATAGGAAATATTAAAATTACTTAATTATGAGAGACAACATGGCATAACACATTGAGCTTTGGAGTCAAGGGAGCATTGCTTGCTAACCCGTGGTAAATAATTACAAGATCTATGCCTATGTACATCGTGTAGCCTCTCTGTGCCTCAGTTTCCTCATCTATAGAGCAAGGTGTCTAACTTGATAGCCTGTAAGATTCCTTGCAGGTCCAATCAATTTATCTTATGGCTACAAATTGGCTTGTGACATAGCATATAAAGCTTAGCTTGAAGTTAGGAAGACCTAAGGTCGTATTCTGCCTCACATAATTAATAACTTTACGACCTTGGTCATTTAATCTCTTATCCTCAGTTTCCTCATCCGTAAAAAGAGAGTTGTAATAGGACTAGACTCACAAGGCTGTTGTGAGTATCAAATGCAATGAGGAATAACATCCCTGATAGAAAATTTTCCTTTAGAATCAACTTTTGAGAAATCTCTCAATTTTGTGTATATAAGAAACTCACATTTCTGTATAGATGAATAATTGCATGTAATCAAATTTATATTCATGATTATTGTCCTTTCCATGCTTTATTCTTAAACATTTTATAGTCTTCTCATAATGATAAGCTAACTAATCTACCTTTTTAATAAAGTAGGCAAATTCAAGAATAAATATTATCTTTTCTCTGTTATTACTGATAAAGCTTGGAGCAATGGAGGCCAAAGTCTCAAAAATTAACACTCAGCTGGTTGAACTTGACAGGAAAATAAAAGAAGTCATATCTAATTCCAACATGCACACTCTGGATATATCTCATTGGACTAGAGTTGATAAATTTAGGTACCTGCAGCTCCACATCTGGTTAAATTCTAATTTAAATTCCAATGAGGACATTGATTCTCTGGTTAAAAGCACTCATGGAAAATTGGGTGGTCTTTATGCAGTGAATTGTTACCAGAATCAGACGATGAAGTAGCAGTTGGGCACACAAATAATACCATATAGCCCCTTATAGAATATGGGCATGTCAATTACGGATATGGCTGTTACCATATAGATTAAATGTGCTTCCTCACTAATTCTGCTGATTTAAAACCTATGACAATTTTATAGCCTGCTTTAAATACTCTCTTCTCCCTGGAAAAAGCAGCCTGTATTTAGGAGTAGGCAACTTGCTCAAGCTCCTTTGTAAATGTTCTCCAGACCTTGTAGATCTATGTAGTATCCTGAATTTGTTCATGATTCATACAGGGAAAGAGTTTAACATGATCCAGATAGAAGAGAGAGAGGATATTGGTGCCCAAAATAAACAGTTAGAAACTATACAAGGACAGTAGTCTCTTTCCTCCAAGTTTCTGAAGAGACCACCTTTTTGTTTCCATTTGTCCCCAGAAAAGAAAAAAAAAGCAGTAAGCAAGTTATTATATTTTATTTTTGTTATTATTATATTTTCACAGGCAAAAATGAGGTGCTCCTTCAGAAGTAAAACACTCAGGCCAAAATCCACAAACTCTGTGGAAGGTAAACAATAGTAAGCTCAGTTTAATTAACATTTATTAAGCACATGATACATTCAGAGAGCAAGAGAGACTGTGACTTTCTATATGGGTCTGCAGTTTAGCAGAAGAATATAATGTATACACAAATAACTATAGCACAAAATAATAGAGGATAAGCACATTACTGGTGTTTATCCTTCATTCTCAAAGAGGACCATGGCATTGAAAAAGTGATGTTATGACTGGCAAATAGATTGGATTTGAGTGAGGCAGGGCTGTGCAAAGTCGCCAATCTCATTCCCTTCTCCTGAGCCATCTAGGTCTAGTGACAAGATATAGATCACAGAGGACTGAAGATGGTACTGGATGCAGTGGGAGACCTTGGTCTTTTTAAGCTAAGGTCTTTCCCAGGTATGGGTCTGGCTAAGGCAATGTCCATTCAGTGATTAAGGGTAAGTAAAAATGAGGCAAAGAATGGGCTCTTACCTAGTCTAAAAAAATCAAGTGAATAAAAGGCCAAAGAAGTGCCATGTATTGACTGAGGAGGGAAGATCATGACTATGTAATATATTAGATTGATAAAATGGAAAGAGCACTAGACAGCGAGTCAAAGGCCTAGGTCTGAATTCTGATTCAGCCATTTGCTTATTTTGTGATAACTTGGACAAGTCACAATTTCTCTATGCCTCATTTTCCACATCTATAAAGTGAAGGGTTTGAATGAGATGATTTTTCAATGTTCCCTTTCAGCTATAAAATCCTATGATTTTCTTTTTCCAGAGATTCTCTTTTTTAATTCTCAGAATAGCCTCTCTCTTCTGCCAATACTACAGCTACCCTGACATCTTCTGGGGAAAATCATTGTTCATGGGAATAATGCAAGTGAGAACTGAGAGTCAGTCACCTTAATGTAGAGTGTTATTGCAGAGTGCTTTGTAATGGAGAGTCAAAGGAGAGGTGATGGGAGGGCATCAATCACACATCCACATCATTGAGTAAGGAGGTTTACTTCCTACATGTGACTGATTTATAACTAAGAAGGTCATTCTCCTGGGTGATGATATTTATACTAGAACTTTCACGGCTTTCTGAAAAACCAGGGACCTTGTCATAAAACTGAGGAGTAGGGGACAGTGTCTGAACAAAGGTGCCCTGGGAAAACTATACACTTCAAGTGCTTAGGTATGCAGAAAGCATTTTCCTAAGCACTTCTAGTATAAATTTAAAATACAGCATGTCTGGTAATTTCAATTTTTAACAGTCAAGTCCTTAAAGAGAAGCGGGACTAGACTGGAGAAAGAACGTAAATTTTGGATGCAAATGAAGGCCAGCTGGTGCAATGGTAAAAGGAAAGTCTTTCCATGAATGTTGCTGCATTCAAATATACCCTGGGTCATTTTTGGTGATTTTCCTAAAACAAAAGTCACAATGGTCTCTCAGAGTGGTGCAGATGCATTCTTGTTGTCAATATTCTTTGAAGGGTTTCCTGTTTGCAATGCTCATCTTCAAGTACAAATAATGTTATAATCACTAAATCCATGGATGCCAGATTCAATTGCTTGTCTTGTATTCAAGACTCAAGATTATGTAAGATACTAGGTTTCAGAGCTAATCAGCCTTATTATAGATCTACAGGGTGCCATAGCAAGGCCATAAAGGAAACAGAAAATACAGCTGTACTAGTTATTATAAAAGAACAGTAGTTGTAACACAGAGCTGAAGATAACTAGTTCAATCCCAGCTCTTAGCATGATTCAAATTTTGGTGCTCGCTGGGCAGCCATTGCTGTCAGATTTCGGTCTCAGCTACAAAAGTAGGATGCCTATCTCAACAAGTAAAACCAGTAGGAAATTTAATAAATTAATTAGCTCTTCTGTGAGGCCCTATAGGAAGAATCGCATTGCAATTTAATTCAGCTCAATCAAAACTCTAAGGATACTCACTTGCTGCTTCCCATACCCTTTTGATGTTAACCTTCTAGCTTCCCTGTCTCTTTTCAATTCTCAACTAAAATCTGATCTGCAGCAAGAATCCTTTCCCATTCATTTTGTCCTATGAGATTTTCTTTACTTTATCTATCTATCTATCTATCTGTCTGTCCATATTAACATATAGTTGGCATATTACATTTCCAGTTAGACTGTGCTATCTTTGAGAAACAGGGATTTGTTTTTTTACTTGTTTGTCCCCAAAATGCTTGTTATCTTAATTGACTTTAGTGAATGCTTACCCTACATTGTGCTTTTCAATAAATAATATAATTAGATGAATAAAATACCTGCCATTCCTTCAAGGATCTTACAGTAGTATATAGAAAACATGGACATGAATGATATATGAAATAACATAGAATATAAAGAAAAAAGAGAGAAACATAGGTTTGTAAGGGGGGAAAAGTACTGTCAATTATTGCTCACCAAAATGGTAATGGGCTATCTCTGGAAGTAGTTTTTGCCTTATCACTAGATGTCTTTGAACAGATATTGAGTGGCAAATTATCAGCAATAAATGAGGCATTTTTGATCAAGAACAGGTTGGACTACATAGCCTATCACATCACTCAGAGATTCAGGAAAAAGGACATGATAAGGATAAATAAAAGCATGAGAAATTTTGCAAGAGAGAAAAAACACTTCTACCTGGGTAGGATGGAGATCAGAAAGATTGCATAGATTTGCTATTCAAACTGGGCCTTGGAAGATGGCTAGGACTATAAGTGGTAGTAAAGGAGGAAGAGCGCAAGAGTAACTATGAGTGAAGACACAATGTCAGCAAGGCATTGACTTTTAGGATGAAAGATAAATTTGTCATAAAAAGATAAAGCAAAAGAAATGTATTAGAAGAAAATAAAGTTGAAAAGGTAGGTTCAAATGTATCTATATATTCCCTTATACAAAAGTCTCTTTCTGTATCACTTGCTCTTGGAAAAAGAGGCAAAACTTGCCTGAAAAGGAGAACATGCAATTTTTTTAGCCTTCCCCTAAAGAGAAATTGAAAGGAGGAAACCATGATTGTGATACTGGTAAAGTAATTGAGTACCAATAAAATAGTTTTAAGAGCAATAGTGTGAGCTGCAAAGACCAAAGCTAATGGAAACACTGTGAGACCACAATGTGTTCCAAATTATGCAACTGATTAGGGTAATAGAATGCCTACCTCAATTTTAGATGAAACAGAACATTTGAAAATAATTGAAACAATTCCCTTCCCAGCTATCCATGCATTTCAGCAATGATAATTATTGTGATGCCTAAGGATTAGATAAAAGGATACAGAGCAAAACTCAAACAAACACAGCTGTCAGTTGACCTCTGGTAAGGATGCAAAAATCTGTGCTTCTCTGTGGCTTATCATCACCACCACAATCAACAAAAAATGACACCTAGATTTGGCTGAATCTGAAATAGTTTCCTTAGCCCTGGAGACATCCTTTTACTTCATTAAGTAATGTTACTGGAGCTGGATTGATTCAGGAATTCTGGAAGGCAACTTGGGATTATCTAAAACAATTTAGAAAAAACATTTTCTAAAATGTTCATACTCTTGGACCTGGAAATTCCATTGTATCAAGTATAATCCAAGGAAGTAAATGATTTTTTAAAGCCCCCATATACACTACAAGTATTTTTCAGACTACTTTGTTGTAGGAGCAAACAACTGGAAACAAAGTAGATACTCATTGATCAGGGAATGGAAAAAAAATGACATGCAGTAAAATAATGAAATATTACTATAATATAAAAAATAGTATAATGTATAGAAAGTCATAGCAGACAGCAAAAGATAACCCTACAACTAAGTAAAGAGAAAATAGAAAGCTTTGAATTTTATGAGTAGTATTTATTATAAAGGCTTTCTTGAAATGGAAATTTATTGTTTCATACTGAATCCTCTCTTATGTTCTTCTGTGTACAAGGGAATGTTAGAGCTTTTTTTCTTTTCTTATTTTGAGTTTAAATTCAAAATTCAATATACATGTGTGTGTGTACGTGTGCACATATCTGAAGAAAAGTACTACTTAAAAACTAGAATTAGCCAAGTGGAAAAGAAGAAATAAAAGCTCACTGAAGAAAATAATCACTTAAAAATTACAAATGGGGGGAAGGCACAGAACCAAGATGGTAGAGAAAAGGTAGAGACTATCCTGAACTCTCCTCCAAAACTCTCAGAACACCTTTAAATAATGCCATAAAGCAATTTTTGGATCAGCAGAGTCCAGAAAAGGATCAGGTGAAATAATTTTCCAAACAAAGAAAAATTAGAAAGTCAGTAGGACAGGTCTGTCACAGCTGGGTGATATGGAAACATAGTCCAGGACAGGATGCACTAGTAGAGATCTAGGCACAAAAAACACAGAGGAGGCCTTGGGAGCCACTGAATCAGCAGTAGTAGTAGTAGTTGCTGCTTCTGGAGTCCTTACACACTAAGGGGGTCAGAAGGAGATTTACAAGGATCTCTTTGCTAGCATTGAGGCAGGACTCTCTTTCTTTGCACATATTCTTTTCCAGTTTGGTGAAGGAGACACAAAAAACACTGAAGAAAATAAGAGGTAGAAAGATCCACTGAAGAGAAGAATGCCTTAAAAAGGAGAATTGATCAAATGGAAAAAGAAGCCCCAAATTCCCTGAAAAAATCCCCCCTTAAAAAGTAGAATTAGTCCAATGGAAAAGGAGGTACAAAAACTGACTAAAGAAATGAAATGCTTAAAAATTAGAATTAAGAAAATGAATGACTTTGTGAGAATTCAAGAAATAATAAAATAAAACCAAAAGAATGAACAAATACACAATGTGGAATATCTCACTGGAAAAACCAATGACCTGGAAAATAGATCCAGGAGAGATAATTTAAAAATTCTTGAATGACCTGAAAATAAAAAAAACCCAAAACAAACAAACAAACAAAAAAAACCAAACCAAAAACAAAAACCCATATATAACCTTTCAAGAAACTATCAAATAAAACTTCTCTGATATTCTATAACCAGAGGATAAAATAGAAAGTGACAGAATCTATTGATCACCTCTTGAAAGAGATCCCAAAAGGAAAATCCAGAGGAATATTATATCCAAATTCTAGAGCTCCAAGGAGAAAATATTGCAATTAGTCAGAAATATACAATTCAAATATTGCAGAGCCATAGTTAGGATAACATAAAATTTTGCATTTTCTATACTAAAGTATCAAAGGACTTGCAATATGATATTCTTGAAGGCAAAGGAGTTAAGATTTTATACATGAATCACCATTTCAGGAAAACTGAGTACAATCCTTCAACAGAAAAAAAATTGGATATTCAATTAAATAGAGGATTTTCAACCATTCTTTATGGAAACACCAGAGTTGAATAGAAAATTTGACTTTCAAATACAAGGCTCAAGAGGAACATAAAAAAGTAAACAGGATAGGGAAACCATAGAGGACTTAACAAAGTTAATCTTTACATTGCTACATGGGATGATGGTGTTTGTAACTCATAAGAACTTTCTCATTATCAAGTCAGTTAGAAGGATCATATATAGACAGGGGCCATAGATGTGAGTTCAATATGAAAGGATTATATCTAAAAATAAAATTAAAACTTGAAAAAGTGATGTATTGGGAGAAAGGGAAAGAAAGAGGTAGAATGGGGTAAATTATCTCACATAAAAGAGGCAAGAAAAAAAACTTTGCCAGTGGAGGGGAAGGAGGGGGAAGTGAAGGGGAGTGAGAGAACCTTATTTTCATCAGAATTAGCTCAAAGAGAGAATAACATAAAAAAATCAAAAGGGTATTGAAATCCACTTTACCCTGCAAGAAAGTAGGAGGGGAAATGGAAAGTGAGGGTGATAGAATGGAGGGTAGATTGGAGGAGGGGGTTGTCAGGAGCAAAAAACTTTTGAGGAGGTGCAGGGTGAAAGGAGAGAGAGAATAGAATAAATAGGAAGAGGAGTAGGATGCAGAAATATATAGCTAACAATAAGTCTGAAAAAATTTGTAGCAGATTTCTCTAATAAAGGCATCATTTCTCAAAAATGTAGAGAATGATGTCAAATTTATAAAAAAGAGTAGATTGTGAAAGGATGGTTTATGAATCCTTACAGGAGTGGAGATCAGTGAAATCTACTATTATTTCATTAAGAATGAATGAAGATATGTAAGGTTTTGAATTACAGAACACTCTACTCTCCAAAGAATCAAGTCTAGAGTAGAATTGGATAAATAATATGTCATTTGAAAGATGCATAGTGCCATAAATAAACTTTACCAAATGATTACTTGTGCAACAACAAAAGTGGATTTACATATTATCCAGGGCATTTATTAATGGAAAATATGGTAAGCTGCTGAATAGATTCATCAAATATTTGTAATAATAATTGCCAAATTTTCTTAAATCTGCTTTTGTGATACCTTTTGTGTAGACAATATTCAATGTGGAAACTATGTTCACTGATGTAGATCCTAGAGAATCTCTGGGGGCACTGAGTGGATGTATTGTCTTGTGCTTATGGTCACATATTGAATATGCATCAGCAATAAAATTTGTTCTCCACATTTTCAGGGGGGAAAAAGCCAACCATAATATTTACCAATGTCTAGAGATATAACCCAACTGACACCTTTATAGTGACAAGGGGACAGACAGAGAAACAACGGGAAAGGATAGTCTAACATTTAGTACCACCCTGCCGTGCTCTTCTAATTTTGGTGATTATGGAAATAGGTCATTAGACTAATAGATATCTTGTGCTGTGTCTTCTATTCTTTGTTTTCTTAACTTTCTATGACTTGCCCTGCATTTCTGCTTCTAATGGCTCTTCCTACTTGATTCAAGTTTTTATTTCAATATTTGGAAGCAATGTTGGTAAGGGTCCAATCTAGTCCTCTTGTTTATGCTTGCCTGGCTCTGGAGTTTGATGCTGCCTCCTCCCCACAGAAGTAGATTATTCTTCTCTACACTAATGTTTATTATTATTCTGTTGCACAATGATTGCCCTTTCAAAGGTGGGCTACAAAATTCATAAATATCGCTCATGTGAAAAGAGAAAAGGGGGTGGAGCCAAGATGGTGGAGTAAAAGGACTGTCCCACAGAAGTTCTCCCTCACCCTGCATAGCCCATGAGATACCTGTAAAAAATGACTCTAAACAAATTCTAGAGCAGCAGAAGCCACAAAACAACACAGTGAAAAGGATTTCCAGACAAAGGCAGCCTGGAAGGCTGACAGGAAAGCAATGCACTAGGCATGGGGCGGAGCACATCCTAGCATTGGTTGTGGGATGTGGCGTGATATGACATGGTCAGGACCGCAGCAGACTGTGGCATGGAATCCCAGATAGCAACAACCGTTCCCAGATTACTCAACCCACAAATGCCAAGAACACTTTCAAAGATCATTGAGAAAGCTCTTTCACCAGGGGGGAGAAGGCAATGAAGTCTGACTCCCCTGGCAGCTGCAACTGCAGAAGCAACATCCATTTTTGGAGCCCTCAGCTTAAAGACACTGGGAGAATTGATTTGCTGATCTGTATCTCAGCTCTGAGTGGCTGTCCTGGAGTGAGGAGTGCTGTCTGGCATGGTGGGAGCTGGTGGAGGTTTTAAAGAGGTAATTCTACTCACAGATTCTGGGCAGAAAAGTTTGTGGTAGCTAACAGACAAATATGCAACTCAGGAGAGGAGTAAACTCTTCTCCCTTGATTGTGCCACTAAGAACTTACAGCTTCTCAGAGTATACCCTCTTTGTGACAAAGGACTCAAAAGTCAAATAACAGGCTTGAAAAATGCACCAAAAAGGGAAAAAAAACCCTATAGAAGGTTACTTCCTTGGTGAACAGCTATTTTCTTCCATCCATTCTCATGAGGAAGAACAATGTATACCAACAGAGGAAGACATAAAAATCAAGGCTTCTGCATCCAAAACATCCACAATAAATATGTAATGGCCTCAGACCATGGAAGAGCTCAAAAGGGATTTTGAAAATCAAGTAAGAGAGATGGAGGAAAAATTGGGAAGAAAAATGAGAGTGATGCAAGGAAATCATGAAAAGGGAGTCAACAGCTTGCTAAACGCAACCCAAAAAAAGTTGAAGAAAATAACCCTTTTAAAAAAAAGACTAACTCAATTGGCAAAAGAGGTCCAAAAAGCCAAAGAGGAGAAGAATGTATTAAAAGGTAGAATTAGCCAAATGGGAAAGGAAGTTCAAAAGCTCACTGAAGATATTGTTCTTTAAAAATTAAGAAATTAGGAAACAAAACCAAAAGAATGAAAAAAGGAGATAATGTGAAATATCTCATTGGAAAAACGACAGGCCTGGAAAATAGTTTGAGGAGAGACAATTTAAAATTATGGGACTACCTGAAAGCCATGATCAAAAAAAGAGCCTAGGCATCATCTTTCATGAAACTGTCCAGGAAAACTGCCCTGATAGTCTAGAACCACAGGATAAAATAAATATCAACAGAATCCACCAATCACCTTCTGAAAGAAATCCAAAAAGAAAAAAAAAACTCCTAGCAATATTGTAACCAAATTCCAGAGTTCTCAGGTCAAGGGAAAGATGCTGCAAGAGGCTAAAAAGAAACAATTTGAGTATTGTGGAAATACAATCAGGATAACACAAATCTAGAACTTTCTACATTAAGAGATGAAAAGACTTGGAATATAATATTCCAGAAATCAAATGAACTAGGATTCAAACCAAGAATCACCTATCCAGCAAAACTAAGTATAATACTTCAGGGGAAAAATGGACATTCAATGAAATAGAGGACTTTCAATCAATTTTGATGAAAAGGCCAGAGCTGAATAGAAATTTGACTTTCAAACACAAGAATCAAGAGAAAGATGTAAAGGTAAACAGGAAAGAGAAATCATAAGGGACTTACTAAAGTTGAACTGTTTACATTCCTACATGAAAAGATAATATTTGTAACTCGAGACTTTTCTCAGTATTGGGTAGTTGGAAGGATTATATACACATTGACAGAGGGCACAGGGTGAGTTGAATAAGAAGGGATGATATCAAAAAATAAAAGTAAGGGATGAAAAAGGAGTATATTGAGAGGAGAAAGGGAGAAATGGAATGGAGTAATTATTTCTCCTAAAAGAGGCAAGAAAAAATTTTTCAATGGAGGGGAAAAGCAGGGAGGTGAGAGGAAAAAAGTGAAGCTTACTGTCATCACATTTGGCTTGAGGAGGGAATAATATGTCCACTGAATTTGGCATGAAAAGCTATCTTACACTACAGGAAAGTAGGAGATAAGTGGGGTGGGGGAGATGATAGAAGATAGGTCAAATGGGAGGAGGGAGTAATTAGAAGTAAATACTTTTGGGGAGGGACAATGTTAAGAGAATAGAATAAATGGGGGCAGGACAGGATCGAGGGAAATGTAGTTAGTCTTACACAACATGACTATTATGGAAATCTTTTGCAAAACTACACATATATGGCCTACGTTGAATTGCTTACCTTCTCAGTAGGGATGGGTGGGGAGGGAGAAAGGGAGAGAAGTTGGAACTCAGAGTTTTAGGAACCAATGTTGAGAGTTGTTTTTGCATCCAACTGGGAAATAAGAAATACAGGTAATGGGGTATAGAAATCTATCTTGTCCTACAAGGAAAGAGAGAAGATGGGGATAAGGGAAGCGGGGTGTGATAGAAGGGAGAGCATATTGGGGGAAAGGTTATTCAGAATGCACAATGTTATTGGGTTGGGGGGAGTGGAGAAATGGGGAGAAAATTTAGAACTCAACATTTTGTGGAAATGAATTTTGAAAACTAAAAATAAATTTAAATACATAAAATTAAATAGCAAAGAAAAAGAATTCAAGGTATTAGCAAGGAGCTATCAGAGGATTATTTTAACCTTGGGATATAGTACCCATGAAACCACTTCCCACACATTACTTTCCCATTGAGTCAGTGTTATATCTGACCCTTACCTCTCCCATCATTATAACATGAATTAATATAAACCACTTCATGAGACTGTTACAAGGGTAAGTAATTGAAAAATAATAGCATTGGGCTTTGCAAAGTATTTGTTGATTGAATGTCTGGAGCAGAGCTAGAACACCTGATTTGATTGCAAAATCACCTCCAAATGAACAAGCCAGACCTAAAGAGCCAATAGTTCAACTTGGTTTTGAGGTATGTTGAGAAAGAGAACGAAAAGTTTTCTCTGTCATCTTTAAGAAGAGCATGTGCCACTTCAACCCATTTTTATATTTATTTCTATTTTCCAGTTTAATTTTGGACATATTTTTCTATTTGAAACTATTTGTTGGCAAGAGAATATGGTTCTCAGAGAGACAAAAGTATCCAATGTCACTTTAATGAAAAACAGGGACACTCCCTATAGGTGCAATGGGTAAAGAGACACCAGGCTGAAGTGGGAGATCATGGAAAAGGAACCAAGAATCAGAGGTAGAAAGAGGCAGAACTGGCCTTTTATTGCAAAGGAGACCAGCAAGAAAATTGAACAATTCATCTAATAGGG
Organism: Potorous gilbertii; assembly: GCA_028658325.1. Taxonomy (NCBI): domain Eukaryota; kingdom Metazoa; phylum Chordata; class Mammalia; order Diprotodontia; family Potoroidae; genus Potorous; species Potorous gilbertii. Next base: position 445,310,663 of record CM053770.1, read on the forward strand.
GATTGAAACATTGATTAGTGAAAAACATTTCAAATTGACATTGTGTATGTAAGTCAATTCTCTGGCTTCAGTTTCCTTATCTATACAGCACTGGCACTATACACATTCACCTCTTACTTATTGAAAATATTGTTATGATTCTGCCCTTTGGCTGTGGCATGAGGATGATGATGGTAATGGATAGACAATAAGCCTTTACCCTCTTTCACTAGAAATTTCCCACAAGAGGAAACAGTTTGAGAAGACATGTAAAATGGCAGAACCTGAGACAGGTTTCTAAAAAAGAAAACAGCAGTGAGGGACAGAGAGCTGGGTTCAAATCAAAACAGTTTGTGGTTTAAGTTACTGAGATGAGAAGAGTATGATCAGGTGGGAGTTTGTTAATCACTAAGGAATGAAATCAGCTAGATTATTAATATCCCTAGGGGTTTGGCCGCAAGGTGGAGCTTTCTTAGGGCATTATACAACAGTGTGTATCCAGGGAGTTGAAAAAGGATAATGAGGGAACTATCCAGACCAAGGCAAGGGCCCTAAGGAATGGGATGGAAGACATTCCTCTGAGTCATAGAAGGCTTTCAGCAGCGCTACATCTCTGTAGTACATCTTAACTAGTTTGAAAAGGATTGTAGTCAAAATATGGCTAAATGCAAGCAGAGACGATCCCTTTGAAACTTTTAAGCCTATTCTAAAAAAGGAATGGGCTATTTTGGAATGTAGTGAATTCCATGTCACTGAAGACTTGGAATGTTGGATGGCTTTTTGCTATAGGTGTTGTATACATCCACTTAATTTTTGGAGAGGAAGTTGTACTAATTACCTTGCTGTCCTTTCCAGATGAACAATATTATGATTTTATGAACAAATTTTAAACATCAGTCAATTTTTTACTATCACACATTATAAGTCTTTTATATACACTAAATAGTAATAGTTTTGAACATTTCTTTAAGTGTGTGAAATAGTGCATAGAATTAAAAAAAAGATATGTATTATTTTGAATCTTAAATGGATGTCATAGAAACTTTTCTGAAATTTATACTTTTTGGAAGTTATTAACAGAAACATTGGCTACAGCAGGCAACATTGAATTCAAAGGTCTGTAAATCAGCAAGGAAAAGTACATTTTAATTATTGATAAATTACATTTATTTGTATTGTTAGACTGCATATATTTTTTGCCACAAATCTGTCATTTTAAACTGTTTTTTTTGTTATATAAATATTTTCAATAGAACAGAAAAAACATACTTCTTAAGGAAGTGAGATGGCCTTATCCAAAAATATTACCCACATCTGCTTCTCTAATTTACTACACATATTTTCATCTTTTATCTGGCACACTGAGGAAAGATATCCTAAAACAGATGAGACTTCTTGGTTATATTTAGGAACAAATAGCTTCCATAATTCTATGGAAGGTTAATGAATATTTTCAATAGGACCTATATTATAGTACAACTGGTTAAAGTAATAAATGAAAATGTATAGTATTATTCCATCTCTTAAAAAATCAAGAAATACTTTATAAATTTTGTTTTTTTCCTTATAGATTGTTATTCCTTTACTAAAGAATATTTGTTGAATACTTTTTATACTCTAGTTGATACTGTGAGGGTCACAAGGATGAATGGTCCTGATCCTTGCTGTCAAGTAGCTTATAGCATAGAGGGGAGGTTTGACATGTACCCAATATGGATACAATTAAACATAGACAGGAAAAAGTAGATCCACAAATTCAACATTCATCATATTATATTGTCCATAGAACATTATACAAGGCGCTGCAAGGGATACCAACTTTAAATAAGACATAGTTCTTGCCTTCGTGGAGCTTATTGTCCACTACTAGGATAAAAACCAGACAAAGATAACTATAATATAGAATATTACATGATAATCAGAGAGAGGAAGCAAAAGCTTCTATGTGAAAGCTAAGGTAAAAGATACTGTCTTCATTAACCAGAGAAAGCAAGGGTGATAATAAATCTAGGGGAGGTGGCCTGTCAGTTGGGTTTTAACAAGTTAGTAGAATTCAAGGGGTAAGAGTTAGGCATACTTTTTGTAAACAACAACGTGATCAAAGACAAGTAAGCTGGAAAGCATAGGTTGGACAAGGGGCAGATAATATTTTAATTTGCCTGGTCTATCAAGTACATGAAAGAAGTCTGGAGGATAAGGTGTTAAGGGACTGTGCAGAGCCTTGAATATAAGTGAATGGAATTTGAACTTTCTTAAGCAATGATCAGAAGTCCCCAAAGATTTTTGGAAGTAGGAGTGACATGAAGTGATATAAGTTGTGTAAGATATGCATACTGAGGTGTGTGTGTGTGTGTGTGTGTGTGTGTGACAGAGAGAGAGAGAGAGAGAGAGAGAGAGAGAGAGAGAGGGAGAGAGAGAGATGGTAAATGAGGACCTGTATTATGTCCGAAGTTTTCTTTTTCATTACCTAGAACTTTATTTTGATTACTATGATACACAGTTTAAGGAGCTACTGATCTATGAATCTCTATTTTTTATGATGGATTTGCATTTGTTTACTTTTGAAGAAAATGTAAACCACATTTAAAAGAGTTTCTTTTGCTAAGTGAAAGAAATCTTCAAGCTAAGTATTTCATTGTATTCATTTTTGTTTGTTTTTATATTAATCATCTTTCTTTGTGTGGAACATAGTAGGTACTTAAAAATATTCACTGATTTTGTGCATAGTCTCTTAAATATTTGATTTTTGTATGTAACACTTCCAATAGTTTTTTCCCATTTTTTGTAACTTTTATCACCCAAAGAGTTCTCAAGACTTCCAAGGTCATTCTCAGGATAATTATTAGTATCTGAAATGTAAAGATTATGACCTTGATGTAAATGATCCTTCCTAAGGTCATTGAAAATATATTTTCCTTAGAATAATTATAAAAATGTGGCCAGCATAGATTTCCTACCAGACATCAGACTTCTGCATCGGAGATCAGTGAGTGTCTTGATTGTGAGGTAAAAATCAAGAGTGACCATGTGCTTGGCAACATATACTCTGCTCTTTGGATCTTCAAAGACAACTAAAAGTAGGATTACTGATAATAACTTGAGAAGAATAATATTTTCTCTACATAAGGTAGAATAATCCAGCAGTGAATTGCATTGTTGCCAAAGACCAGCTCTCTCACTCCATCACAGATGCTAGAAATTGTAGCACCATGTTGAAGTCTAGCAGAAGACTAGGAACTCTGCATATTTAGAAGGGCACATTCCTCAGCTTTAAGCACCAGAGATGGCAATGTCAATTTTCAAGGAAGTAGCTGTAGTTTACCATTCAAGATCCGGTCATCAATCAGATGAATCTTACTAAAAGTCTACATGAGATGTCTGTTGGGTCTTCTACATTTTAGTGACTCAAACATTAACATTTACCATACGATTATTTATTTGTAGAACATTCTCTGCTAGATGTTGAAAGATGGGTGGGAGAACCTGATCACTTCTCCAAATTTTTGAAATTATTCCCAAGAACCTAGGATATAATAGGATTATGATATTGAGAACAGAGGTGAAAATGAATGTTAGAGATGTAATATAGAAAGACATGACTAAATATACATGAGAAAAAAGGGAAGGGAAATACCTAAAGATGACTTTGAAGTGATGACAGTAGGATAGAAGGTGAAAGGCGTTACCAGGGTAAAAAAAAATAGTAAAGTCAAAAGGAAGTATTCTTTACCACTGCAATTATTTTGCATGTAGTGTTAGATTTATTTTTAAGCTTAATATGAATTAAACTTTAAGTATTTAGGGGGATAGATAATAATCCGAGTTTTATAGATGTTCACTTGTCCTATATATATGCTTAAGGAATGCAAATATTGAAGTCAGAGTAGTGGAATGATTTAAAATATAGACTTAGGAATCATTTGCACAAAGATAGTAATTAAGATTGTGGTTGTAATAGATGAATAATATTGCAAGAGAAGAGGCTTGTATTCAGATTGGAAGGAAGTAATGGATATGAAGTGACTGAAGATTATTAAAAGAAGGGAAAGGCTGCTAGAGGTATCTCTAAGGCATCTTAGAGAAGAAAAGAAGAGGTTATTTTTGTCATTTTTATCTTCAAGTTTTTGGAATGGTGAATTATTGAGTAATATTGTTTCAGAATCTATTTCCTATTTTTTAACCAACACCTAATGGTATCAATTGCTGCTTTTTAATCTAATTGTTGGTCTAGAAATGCTTTTTATCCTTTATTCCTTTCCTTTTCATTACTTACTTTGAAATTTTTTATAATTTGTTCCTCCAATTGAATTTTGATACTATTTTATCTAGCTCTGCAAAAGATACTTTTGGAATTTTGATCAGTACAGTATTTATACTTTAAATTAATATTTGTTGATATAGCCCTAATAGGAGCAGTAAATATTCATCCATACCTCTTTAAGTTGTTCTTTATCTCTCTAAGGGTATTTTAAGAAATTACATACGTTAGAAATCATTTATGTAATAATATGATATACTAACATAGTAATTCAATTCAAGTATTAAGTGGGCTTTGTAGAATAAATCAAATATTTTATTATATTACTTATTTTGAATGGTATTTCTTTTTTAATTATTGCATTTTGCAATTTTTATAATCATATAAAACAGTGATATTTGTGAATTTATATTTTAATTAATTTGTTTCTTTTTGTTTCACAAGATTTTGAATTCCAAATTTTCTCCCCATCTCTCCCCTCCCCTCATCCCAAGACATGTGCATTCTGCTTACACCTTCCTCCAATCTGCCCTCCCTTCTATCACATCCCTCCCTTTCCTTATCCCTATCTCCTCCATTTTCTTACAGGGCAAGATAGAGTTCTATACCCCATTACCTGTATTTCTTATTTCCCAGTTGCATGTAAAAACAGTTATTAACATTCATTTTTAAAACTTTGAGTTCCCTCCCCACTCAACCCCACTGAGAAGGCAAGCAGTTCAGTATAGGCTATACATGTGTAGTTATGCAAAAAGCTTCCATAAAAGTCATGTTGTGAAAGACTAACTATATTTCCTTCCATCCTATCCTACCTCCCATTTATTCTATTCTCTCTTTTCACCTTGTCCCTCCCCAAAAGTGTTTAATTCTGATTACCCTCTCCTCCCATTTGACTTCCCTTCTATCATCCCCCTCATACCCCACCTATCTTCTTCTCCCCTAGTTTCCTGTAGTATAAGATACCTTTTCATACCAAATTGAGTGTGCATGTTATTTCCCTCCTTAAGTCAAATGTGATGAGAGTAAGCTTCACTTTTTCTCTCATGCCTCCCTTTTCTCTTCCATTGAATAAGTTTTTGCTTGCCTCTTTTAAGAAAGATAATTTTCTCCATTCCATTTCTCCCTTTCCCCTCCCAACATACTCCTCTTTCATCCCTTAATATTACTTTTTGAGATATCATCCCTTCTTATTCAACTCACCCTGTGCCCTCTGTCAATATATAGATATAATACTTCCAACTACCCAAATACTGAGAAAAGTCTCAAGAGTTACAAATATTATCTTTTCATGCAGGAATGTAAACAGTTCAACTTTAGTGAATCCCTTATGATTTCTCTTTCCTGTTAACTTTTCATGCTTCTCTTGATTCTTGTGTTTGAAAGTCAAATTTTCTATTCAGCTCTGGTCTTTCCATCAAGAATGCTTGAAAGTCCTCTATTTCATTGAATGACCATTTTCCCCCTGAAGTATTATACTCACTTTTGCTGGATAGGTGATTCTTGGTTTGAATCCTAGTTCCTTTGACTTCTGGAATATTATATTCCAAGTCCTTCAATCCCTTAATGTAGAAGCTTCTACATCTTGTGTTATCCTGATTGTATTTCCACAACACTCAAATTGTTTCCTTCTGGTTGCTTGTAATATTTTCTCCTTGACTTGGGAACTTTGGAATTTGGCTACAATATTCCTAGGAGTTTTTCTTTTCAGATCTCTTTCAGGAGGTGACCATTCAATTCTATCAATATATATTTTACCCTCTGGTTCTAGAATATCAGGGCATTTTTCCTTGATAATTTCATGAAAGATGATATCTAGGTTATTTTTTTTTATCATGGCTTTTAGGTAATCCCATAATTTTTATATTTTCTCTCTTGGATCTATTTTCCAGGTCAGTCATTTTTCCAATAAGATATTTCACATTGTCTGCTATTTTTTTCATTCCTTTGGTTTTATTTTAAAATGTGTTTTTTCTTAAAATCATTAGCTTCCATCTACTCCATTCCATCTTTAAGGAATCATTGACTTCAGGGAGCTTTTGAATCTCCTTTTCCAACTGGCCAATTCTGCTTTTTAGGGCATTCTTTTCCTCATTGGATTTTTGGATCTCTTTTGCCATTTGGGTTAGTCTGTTTTTTGAAATGTTATTTTCTCAGCATTTTTGGGGTCTCCTTTAGCAAAGTTTTGACTCATTTATCATGATTTTTTTTGCATCACTCTCATTTCTCTAATTTTGCTGTATTTCTCTTACTTTATTTTCAAAATCTTTTTTGAGCTCTTCCATGGCCTGAGACCAATTTATATGTTTCTTGGAGGCTTTTGTTGGAGGTGCTTTAACTTTGTTTTCTTCTGTTTCCATGCTTTGTTCCTCCTTGCCACCAAAGTAAAATTGTGTAGTCTGATTCTTTTTCTGGTTTTTGTTCATTTCCCCAGCCATTTACTTGCTTTTCAATCTCTTTGTCAAGGTAGTTTTCTTCTTCCGGTGGGGGTGGGGGAGCATACGGTCAGATATTCAATCCCCTCACAATCTGTGGACCTAGAACTCCAGAAACAGTCTCTTTCTCTGCCCCTGCTGCTGCTGTGGCTATCCCCAGTTCCTTGTCCCCTCCCCTTCAGCTGCCCTGGGGCTGGGGCCAGACTACTCCACTCTCTTGCACTGGTCCCTCAGGGTTTTACCACTGCCCCTCCAATTTATCTTCTGTATTTTGGGGTTCTGGAGTCTGGAAATTGCCACAAGTTCAGGAGATTCAGTCTCTCCAAGGCCTGCTCAGGTCCTGTCTGTGGTGCTGCTTCCCACACTGGACTGCACCCTGCTCCCAGCATGGCAAAATAGACACTTCCCAGGGACCTTCCAGGCTATATTGGGTTGGAGATTTGCTTTACTCCATCATTCTGTGGGCTCTGCAACTGTAGAACTTGTTTAGAGTCATTTTTTACAGGTGTCTGGGATTGGGGACAGCACTCTAAAAACGTCTGTGAATTTATTTTGTAATCTGCATCTTACCTAAACTATTAATTGACTTTTTTAGTTGTTTTTCTGATGTCTTAAGATTTTCTAAGTAACCTATTATGTCATCACCAAGTGTGAATACTGTTATTTCCTCTTTTTGAATCATTATACCTGTAATAGTTTGCTCTTATTTTGTTATATTGTTATATTGATATATTTGTTATATTGATAAATATTTTAGAACTATTTAAAATAAACAGAAGTGAAAGAACATTTTTACTTTATATCTGTTGTTATATGGAAATTTTCTCTAGCTTTCTAGTTTTTCTGTGTTTTATCTTACCCTGGTTCAGGTATTGGGATTATATTTGTTTCATAAAAGGAGTTGGGTAGGGTGTATATTTTTGAATTTTTGTGATTGATTTGTATAGTATTGTTATTCATTTAGAAAGATAAATAGATCTTCCATTAGGAGACATTAGGATTAAAAAGTCTCCGCATATTTTTGGTACTTCCGTAGAGCTAATTTCATTTCTTCTCCTAAAAATGGATTATTTAAGGTCTTTATACATGAGATTTTATTTTAACATTTTGTATTTCTGAACATTTTACTACTTATTATGTTTTTTCTTTTTTTTTTTTTTAGAATTTACAAGGTGAGCTGACAAGTTTTAATTTATTTTCATTTTGTTTTGGTTTCACCTTGTTCCTTTGCCATTTAATTGTTACATTGTTTTTGCCTTCTTTTTAATCTGATTTATTGAATTTATTTCAATGTTGTCATTCATTTCAAAGAACTAGATGTTACATTTGTTTATATCTTTGTCTCCCAATAAATGGTCAATTTTAAGTCAAATTTCTATGTCATACTGATAAGTTTGCATGTTGTTTACAGGTCCCATTCAGGAAGCCTCATAGCAATTTTAGCTGTAATTTCTTCAGGAGGTTTTTAAAAACTATATGTATATTTTTGTGTCATTTATATGTCTGTTAAAGTTGTCTAATTTAAAAAAAAATACATTAATATTTCTCATTATTCTTTTTGTATTATCTGTAATAATATTTGGTACTATCTATAATTGCAATTCAGATTATTTTTTGTTTATCAATTAGGTGCTAAGTCATTTAGAACATTTAAGCTTAATATTGATGTTCCTTTCAATGTCTGAAGTTTATTTAAGGATTATAATTTCCTTATTTTTCTCGGATTACATTGTGGGTGTTTCTTTTTGCTTTCTCTGATAACATGGTTGTTATTATGTTTTTTTCTCCATGTGAATCATAGTACATTTTCTTTCTCATTTCTATTACAAATATTATATAAATATATACACATATATTATAAATATATTACCTTGTCATTTTGGATATGTTTTGTTTAAGCCACTGATTATGGGATATTGCTTTCTTATCTAATCTGTCAATTTTTTTAATTGCTATGTTTCTTGGATTTTGAAGCATGGTTTTTGTTTATTTTAGATGCTTCTCTGTGAATTCTTTTGCTTGACATTTTGTTCTTTTTTTATTCAGATATTTTGGCAGTGTCCTTATATTATTTTTGTAGTGTGTGTTCAGGTTTTGGCTTTGTGATGTTCTTCTGGCAGACCAAAGATCCTTAAGTTGTATTTAATTACCCTTTCTTTAAGATGAGTGTGTTTTGCTTGAAAACAGATAGCAAAGCACTTTGTGAACTTTGAAATACTATATAAATACTTCCTAATACTATTATTTGTAGCAGTGTTAATGATGATGCCAGAAAAAGAAATGAAAATTCACAATATAGAGACGACAAAGGAAATTATATTGTCCATAAAAGAACTATAAGAACAAAGCAATATCATTTGGAAATCAATATTCTCCAGGTGAACATTTGAGAATATTAATTTCCATTTCTGACATCATGGTTGCAACTTTTTGGAACTCATATGTTGCCAAGTAAACTTCAGCATAGACTTTCACTTTTTTTCTACATATCTCTGCTTTTTATAAATGTTTTTTGTAAGCAATCGATTATGAGGTTTTGTTCCTTATCCAATTTATCAATGTCTTTCATTTCATTGGATTGTTTAATCCACTTTTAAAGCTATAAGAGTAATCTTATGGTTTCTACAAGGTATATGTCTCATATTTTTAATGAGATTTGTTTATTTCCTTGTATTCAGTGTTTTACTCCACAATTAGTTTTGTTGGACTACTTTCATGCAAAACTATTCCCTTAGACTCTCTTCCTCACCTTCCCTGTCCCTCTCCTTATTGTCACTCCTCTCTCTCCTTGTTTTGGAGATGTAATTTCCTGAGAATAGCATTATTAAATATTGTTTGCAAATGGTCTGCCTCTTTTCAGCTTTTGAAAATATGAGTGAAATAGATTGGTAAAATGCAGGACACAATAAAGACTCTAATGGAATGGGATAAAAAGGATTGATTACTAATAACCTGTTTTCCCTTCTTCTTTACTAACATAAAAGAGAAAATTTAAGATAATGGGAAAGGGAATAGTTGACCTCACAATAATATAGAAAAGACAACTGTGGTTAGGGGGAAAAATAGCTTTTTATGTCCTACTTTGACATCTCATCAATCATAGAGGTGACCCTGAGTTTTCCAAGATTATTTCAGATGAAAGTCAGCTCTACCAAGCTGGAAAACCTTTGATCTTGGTTCCAGCGTTACCTACCTATCTGTTGTCCAATCATCAGTGTCAATCCAGAGGAACTCATTGCAAAGTTATGCAAAGGTAAATAGATTTTTCAATAATAACTGCTTTGGAATATCATCTGCTAAATTAAGGAGGGAGTATGGTGCCTGTCAATGTATGGAGAACCCAAATAAACTAATAAGCCACAAACATTAAAAAATCATTTTATTTTAGTTATAACTATATATCCTATTAGTATTCTTTTAGGATATATAAGGCATAAGAGAAAACTCTAATGCTAATTGTCCTAATTCAACTCTTTGCAATTGAGCATCAATTATTCTGCTTTAAATTATCTATGTCCTTTGCTTCTTCTCCTGGTGCCTTGGTCTTAACTAATGCATTACTCAGTAACCTATTCCCCTGGAAAGAAAACAGGTGAAATTGAAATAAACTTGTTTGCCATTTCAAATATTACTCCTAAAAATGATACAGTGAAGAAGATAATTGAACATTCAGGTTCAAATAACCAGTAGAGATTTGCCATCAACGGTATTCATCTGTCATGTCACTATCCCCTTTTCACAGAAAACTGAGCATTTGCCAAATGTGAACCATTTACAAGGAGACTAACCAAGGGAATGAGGTTATCCTCTAATGACCTGCCTCTATCATGCCTGTCCATGAAACTGGTAAACTATTCTTTCAATATTCTCATCATGCCAAGAAGCCAGTCCTGACCAGGATGCAACAGAAATAGAAACAACTTGTCAGAACAACACCTCTAAGAGAAAGAAGAGGCAGCTGGGCACAAGGGGCCTTTTAAACATCTCTCCTACCAGAATAGCAATGAAATCTGTCGTTTTCATTTGGCGCTTCACCTCCTCAAATGCTGACTGCAAAGGAGGCTTTCTGGGGAATGAATGGAGCAGCTGCTACTTAGCAGGGAGGGGGATTGAGGGCTCAGCTGAAGCACCCTGCTACTCCTGGGGACCCAGTACCAAGTTATCGATTTTCCTTCCTGCCAAGCCACAATCTCACTACTTTCCTTTAACAGGAAGCCTGTTTTGCAAGAGACTACTGATGAGCACAGTGGTTGCCTTCCTGGTTGGCAGGATTCCTAGGTACGAAACACTGCCCCTCTTCCAGTCATTGATGTAAAAGCTAATATCTCCAATAATGTCTAAAACAACCCAATAGCTCTTTGATACCCATGTAAAAGTCAATGATATTTAAAAGTATGAAAATGTTCATAGGGCCAGGTTTGCTCTACTCCCCAGACTGCTGTCTTTGCCAGGTTACATGACCTTTGATTCAGTACTATTTTTAGATATTTAAACATAGGTGCTTATCAGTTGCAATGCATGAGTACAGTAATAAGTATTAGAGGTAGTGAGGTATAGTGGATAGGTTGCTGAGCTTGGATGTAGGGTGATACAGTTCCATACATTAGTTCTGACACTGTCTAGCTATATGGTCAAGTCATTTAATTCTGAAGTGCCTCAAGCAACTCCTTTGATCTTACCTACCAAGTAGCAGATAGTTTATGATCTACAATAATGGAGTTACCCTTACAGACAGTATTGTAGATCTTTGGTATATTTGGTTATGTTATAGTGAGATATTATCAAAGGTGAAAAGAATTATCATTGATTTAAAAATATGGAACCAACATACTGCTTAAAAAAGAACTCAATATATGAAAACCTTAACTTAACAAAGCTGATAAAATTATTTCAAGTTAATTATGCATTATCAATCAAACCACAAAAATCTATTAAACTCCTACAATGAGCCTGGGCTAAGTGCCTCTATCATAAAGGAAATTACTTTCTATTAATAGGCTATAAAACTGTGTTTTAGGCAAGAAATGAACTTTTCCCTAGGGTGGTCAGTGTAATCATGAATAAAACCACTGGACTTTCCATGTTATGTCTTTTCTGGTAGCAATCAATTAGTAGCAACTGATTGAAAATAAATAATATATAAATGTAAAATAATAGTACATATATGCATATATAATAAATCAATAGCAACTGATTTAACTATTGTTTACTAAACAAAAGGTAAAAAGTGGGGGAAGTAAAGGAGGAGAGGTACATAATGGTAGGGCATATGTCGATATTTGATGTGGTGTCCTGATGGATGATACACTTTGCAAAGTTCAGAATATGATTCAATTTATCTGAAGCTTTTTGGAAATACACTTTTTTATATCAAAACTAGATACACTTATATGTAATTACAATCACTAAGTTATTAATACTCTAACTGTAGACATATGTATCTACTCTGCAGAGATCTTGCTAAGGGCTTATCAATATCATTAATGCTACCAATAATTGTAAAATATTCCTCATGCTCGAATTCATTTCTATATCTTTTAAAGAAATGGTTGTCTTAGAGATCTCCCTTCAGTGTCTCAGATAAACAAGTGTACCACATACTGGGCTGTTTTGTGTTATACACAAAGGAGTGGAAAGAGGGCAAAAATCTAGAACACAAGAACCTCAGTTCAAACTCTTTCTGTCCCTTGCATGACAAGTCCTTTCAGTTTTCAGGGCCCTGCTGCTTTATCCGAAGGGTGAGCAGGTTAGATGGAATGATCTCTAGTATTGCATCTAGCTTTAATCCCCTCAATCTTTATGAAACATTTTTAAAATCTTGATATTAATTTATGAGTTGTCATTTAAACCACCAGTCTAATATACTGCATACTATAGTAAAACTGCACAACAAAGAATTAAAAAAGCATTTTCCTCCTCAAACCCTCCCCACCTCCTATTTTGGTATTATAGTTGGGACAGAAGAGAAAGATTGTACAAATCAGTTCCAACTCCCTATTGTTGAGGAGTAAAATTTCCTACACTCGAAACACTCCACTGACACTCACATTCTGGAAATGGAGACAGGCTGTGCTCGGAAAAAAAAGGGATTAATTGTAATTGCTAACTTCTTTTGAGTACATTTAACAAAGTAGCAGAGCCACAGTGTCTTATTCCATGAATTCAGGAGTCTGCGAGCAGGCAGTGTTATATTACTCCTGGGTAGGAACGAAATCATATGGGAGCAGCAAGCAGAGCTTATGGAGAAAAATTACCATTTTATATTTATTACTTTGGCTAGCTTAAGTGCCATAGGAATAGACTCTCTAATGCATTAGAGTGCAATTCCCCAACAATTTGACTCTTGCTTTGTAAACTATTTTTAGGGAATGTCTCAGGAGGCTTTTAAAGGCACATGCCATCCCATTTTCTAAGGTTATTTTGGTGGTTTGTCAAAATGATAGAAATAACGCAATATCTAACCCCAGATTAGAGAAATGTTCTGTATTCAGTGAGGAAATTTATACACTGGGGAAAAAAGCACAGACTTCTCTTGCACAATAGTTTTCATTTCTAAGCTCCAAAGAAATTTCCTCTCACATCTTTGATATGGTACTAATCTTGAGGGTTAACTTTGCTTAATTCTATAATCAGGTGATGGTTATTTTTCAAGGCCCTAACCCTGGAAGGTACAATGCACACATCACCGTCAGAGTTTTCTAGCTACCTGAGTAATTTTCTTTACCCGCATATGCTACTAAGCCAGTTCATTGGAGCATAGCATGGTTATTATTGAAAAGGAAATGCATTTGGGTTCCATTTATCTTGAGATATCAAGGTCTGTAGTTGAAGCACAATTAGAGAAAGAAGTTAAACTTTGAAGTTTCATTTGTTCAACTGGATGGAATGAGAATGAGGGGCTATTTTGTGAGGGATAAACAGCAGCATGTGACGGCATGTTATTGAGGAAAAGGGCTAATCAAAAACTAGCTTTTTGTATACCAAGGTGACTTTCTCCTGGTATTGTTTTATGAATACTAGTCATGGGGCACAAGAATATGAGAAAAATTGAAATGGAAAATCACTCACAGGGCAAAGGGGTTGGGTACATGGTGAATATAAACAGTCTGCAACACTCTAGAGGTAAGGAATTACAAAGAAGGGCAGGGAATCATGATATCCAAGAAATGTATGAGTGAAAAAGGAGATGGTGGCAAGTGTGAAGAAAAAGGTCATGTGGCAAGTGTGAAGAATAACCATTAGAAGGCCCATGTGTTTTTCTATTATCCATTAAAGTCAAGAAAAGCATAGGAAGTCCCCAATATGCTGGGTGTTTTCCCTGGGGTAAATTTATAGGAGGGCAAGATCTAGAGAGGGTGGGAAGGCATGGAAGGCTTTTGAGCTGTATCACTGGAGGAAATAATCACTTCAATTAAATCACGGATCCATTTGTAATGCTGAGCATTTGTTTTGGTTTGCTACCAGAAATTTCCAAATAACTAAGGATGATAGTTCATATAACATTGTTATTTATTTAGCAACTGAGGACCTAGTTAAAAACATAGTAATATTGAATGAACATGGAAACTGAAATGAACAAGTTAAGTTGACATGAACTCAGACTATAGAAATTTCAGTTACTCAGTAATAGAGATAGGTAAAGATGGGTTCTTTCTCTTAGCATTTCCTTTTTATCCTGGTAGGATATGTACTTCTTGTGTTCATATGTGTGTGGGTGGGCTTACGTATGTTCAAATAAATATTTTTGTTACAAAATAGTGCAAATGAAATTCTATAGATCCTTCCTAGAAGTTAATTCTTGGATGTTTGCTATAATAAAGGAAAAATAGATGTGAGTATTGAATATATTTCATGACCAGGGGTTTAAAAAATTCATATTAACATGAGTTCATCACATTTGATGATATTCTGCTGTAAGTGTTAATTCTCACATCTCTGAGATATAAAACTGGTCTGGAGCAAGATTTTACATGAGACAGATAAATTTAGAAACTAAAGGAATTCTGTTTATCTCTTCATTTGAACATTGTTTATACTACCCATCTTTCTATCTACAATAAATGGGAATTAAACAACTATTTCTCTAAAGCCATCTTCTAAAGTTAAAGATCCACTTAAAACAGGTTCCCAACAAATAAACGAAATTTCACAAGAAATTCCGTAAGAAAAGGACTTTTCAACAGGTACTTAGATTTCTTCTTTGCCTCAAAAACCTTAAAATTCTACCTCCTAGAGGACTGGCTTGTATTTAAACATAGATTAAATGCACCATCAATGTCCATGTACTCAGTGGAAGTTTTTGATAAAATACAATTAAATTCTAGGTGAGTCTTCAGTGAATGACTAGAAATGCATTCCTGCCGCTTAGTCTTCTGATAAAGTCTTTACTAGAACTAGACTACCAACTCTGATGGGCTGACCACGTTGCTCAAATGCAAAATATATGGCTGCCAAAAAGACTATTTTATGGAGAACTCACACAAGGCAGGCAATCACATGGTGGTCAGAAGAAGTGATTCAAGGACACTCTCAAGGTCTCTCTCAAGAACTTTAGAATCAATTGTGTGACATGGGAGTCACATTGGACCATTCAGATGGTATGCCCACATCAGAGAAGATACTGTGCTCTATGAGCAAAGCAGAATTGAAACAGCTCAAAGAAAACACAGGATGTGCAAATTTTGAGAATCCATCCCAAATATTCACAGGGACTATTTGTGCCTAATCTCTGGTACAGCATTCTGAGCTTGTATTGGCCTGACCAGTCACAGTTGGACACATTGAAACTTGACTTTATCATCGTAGTGTCACTTTGATCCTCTTCAAGAAAGGACAGCAAACACCAGCGCCATCCCAGTGTCAAAGCTACTGAATTCATTGAAGTCCATCTCTGTTCAGTCCATGGAAACAGAAGTCAGCTTCTCATTGCCAGTCATTTAATCTCTTTGTCTGTCTGTCTGTGTCAGTTTCTCTGTTTCTGTCTCTGTATCTCTGCCGTCTCTCTCTATGTCTCTGTCTCTGTCTCTCTTTCTCTCTTCCAAATTAGAGATGATTAAGAAGTCCCTTCCTTTTTCGTCCCAAGTTAAATCCAATCTCTTGATGCTTTTCCCATGGACTCTGTTTCCTAGAACCATATACATTTTTGTTGTCTAAGCTTTTCCCATATTATCTCTATAATAATAGCTACTGTTTTCATAACACTTTGAGATGTGTAGTGAAGTAGTTCTAGATTTCTTCATGACTGCTAAACCTAACATTTCCTTGAGTAACTTATTCTCAAAGTTAATGTCTCAGAATGTATCATGACAGGGAAGTCACAAAGTGAGAAATGTGTCTCCCACAGTACTTTAGCAATTACACATGCTGCCTGTATATATTTGTTTCAAAATTTTTTCACAGCTGGTGACAGTTTTAACAAAGTTTTAACTAAGATATTACAAATAAGAAATACAAGTTAGGTGCAGAAGATAAAAGTCTTGTGCTGTAATCTAGTCCAGTACTCTAGTCACTGTATTACCTACCTGTCAAGGAGAAAGGAAGTCAGATCAGAGTGAGGTTGTGTCCACACACCTTATATGAAAGGCATGAGGATGTTACTCCTATTTTCTCTATCATCTATTGGGAAGTAGTAGCTCCCCCCATGGTGCTTTAGGACATATATTCAAATTAGCAAAATATATTAGGGCATATGAAAGAATCCTTTTCACAATTTTCTTAAAATAATCTGATAGCATCCACTGATTAAATCTAAGACTGGGAACAAATGGTTGCCTACAGAATAGGCCACAGCACTATGCCATAATCCATAAGTATGCTTTATTTCTTTGGTAGTTTACATATGTTTGTATCATTGTACTCTTCTTTGGTGATGCTATGGATGAAAAATAGGCTGTTATACTCTGTAATGATGTCACTGACCATTAATTTTTTTTATGTTGTTTCTGAAGTCTTTGATAGGACAGATATCCTCTCACTGACCTTCTGCCTCAGCTAGTTCTCTTATTCTTCTTGTACTGACTAGTCACAATAAAATATTAGAAGATTCATGCCTGATTTTGAAAAGTCAATGCTCTTAAAAAGTACATAGGTACTACTTGTTTTTATATTCATATAAACCTTTTGACAGTCTACATAGATGATTAGAATGTTCAGTTATCAGGCTCTAGTTTGTTTCTCACAATACTCTGATGGTGTTTAAAATAGGCTAGAACTGGTTTTAGTCATTGCTGATTCTTCACTGAGAATTGGTGATTGTGGACACACACATACACACACATATATTCACAGTTCCCTCTATTAATATACCTTTCTTGAGATACTTAAAGTTCACCATGATGTATCTCAGACATCAACAGTCTTTGTCCCACCCAGTCCTTTTCAAAGACTGTACTGTCTGATAGAATGATTCAAATATGATGGTAACTTGACATCCACTGTCCAGTATAGTAGTGCTGTCCATATCCTCAATCTTTACTGCCACCTGGTTGTGAGATGCTATGAGCCTAGGTAGAATAGGCCCCTAAGGAATCAATGGTAAGGTGAATGCCATTGTTTTGAGATTCAGGGTAATCTCCTTCCCTAGCCCTATCTCTTTTTTGTGATTTCAGTTCAGGGTTAACTTCTGCAGGACCAAAGCTCCATTCTCTTTGCTGGTATATCTAAATTAGGTGTGGCCATATAATTCACAATTATAACTAAAGAAGGGTCTAAAGAGAGGATATGTTCTGATGGAGGTTCTCCTGAATCATATTGACATGACTTTCATTTCCTTAGTCCTTTAACCTTCAAAGGAGAAGTTTTGCCCCCCATCCTGTGATATTAAGATGACTCACTTGCTTTTGGGCTATCCAAAAGGGGAAAGTATCTGCTGTCTGTTCTCTTCTCTACCTCTACCCTGTGATTAGACCATCCTCAAGTAGAGGTTTCTCTCCTCTTGCTCTCTAGGAATCAAAACCTCTTACAGAATCTCTACTCCCCGATGTTACTAATCAAAGCAAACAGCTACATAACTGTCACCTGATTTTAATAACAATGATATCAGGCAAATGAGGAATAAATTATTTTGAAGTTAATACCTCCTTGAACTTCCTGCTGTAAGGAATTGTTTTATCTTTTTCTAATCTCTCCCCTGTCCTGTTGCAAGCAGAAACTGGAAAGAAATTGGTCATGCAACATAATACAGGTACACACTTGGAGCATTTTAAATATAAAAGACAAGGAAATGGGGACAGAATTAAGTTTCTTCCAGGTGTTCTGTAATCTTACTGGCATGCCCCACCAGTTCTCCATAAAAGAAAAGAAAAAGTTCATTTCTCAGACTCAGTTATCCTCCTACTTTGCACCACAGAGACTCAGATTTGGGCAAGAAGATGGATAGTTGGGAGCCTGCATCCTGAGATTGGACTCTGCTTAACTTTACTCACTCTGCTTCTTCTCCACATGGCAAAAGGTAAGATGAATAATCTCCCAGCTTCCTCTTCCCAGAAAAGTCCACAAAAAGGGCAGAAAAACCCCAGTCACACTAACCAAGTTAAAAATGTCACCAAACTGGTTGTCTCTAGTGTCCACTCAAGGCTCCCATCTCTAATGCTATATTTGCAGTATGGGTGTTACACAGATATACCAGCTGACATGAGAATTACCAAATAAGTTATATATAAATTGACAGTTTTCAGAGAATTAGAATAGAATGAAAAATTTTACAACAAAATATTGGACATCATGAAATATTTCTTTGATGATTCAAAAGGTAGAAAGCTCTGATAAATACCCTATTGACTAATTGACAGCTTATGCTGTATTTTCTTCAGGACAAAATTGTCAGACTCCAGGTATAGATGGAAATATCGCCCAAGCAGCTTGTGTATTGCAATGAACTTCATAAATAATTGTTACTGAAGATTTATTCCTTTGAAATTGTTAAACTAGGAGGGTGGGGAGAGAGATAAGGATAGGAAATGGATCTGTGACTTCATTGATTTTAGGAGTCTCCCAGTGAACAACTTTTCTTATCAATTCAGGTCAGCCACCTATCTTTGAGAATTACCTAGACTTTGACTTGAATCTTATGAACAGAAGGTATCAGGGATGGTGCTTAAAAGCAGATCTTCTGGGACGTTTTCTCAAACTTTGTTCTTAGGGGCTTGTAATTTAAATTTAAGGTACTATCAGGGTGCAGGATTATCTTGAATTGAATTTCTTTATTAATTCATCAAATTAATTATGGCCTCTTTGTCAGATAGATTTAGCCTTGATGATTATACTCTGATGCTTTAGAGGATGCATCTACAGAATGATTTGGTTTGGGTGTTAGATGGATGTAGATCATAAATCCATGACACCTTAGTAGAAATGAAAAATAAATATTTTGCCTGGTGGCTTTTCTTCTGAGCCTCTCCTAACACAGCTAGGCCATATTCAAAATTCTTTTCAAATTGGTAGAGCTGACAGAGTTTGCCTTTTCCAGAACCAGCCTTTGGGAATCCATGGTCGGCTCTAAGCTATAAAGAGTCATCAGAGTAGTACTCACGTAGGAATTATAATAGTGACGATGATGGTGATGATGACAAGAGGTCATTTTATCATCATTTACATGGTGCCTTAAGGTTTGCAACCTCTGGGGTTTATTTCTAACATTTAGAATGGGCAACTGCCTTGGGAGCACTAAATGAATCTTGACATTTTACAGAAGGTTTACTTCTTATTTTGTTTTAAAATAACATTTGCGGAAAATCAAGGAATTAACTCTTTTTACTTGGAAGTAAGGAAAGGCAGTATTTAAGCAATTTTTTTTTTGTTATTTATTAAGCCCACTCTCGATATGGAAAGACTCCAAGGGATTGTGGCCCCTAGAGGCCTTGACAGCATGGGTCCTTTCTTCTTGCTCCCTCCTAATCTAATTCTTCCTGTCAATCCTGTTTTCAATAGCTTCTCAAGGGCTAAGAATGCATTCCTCCACTCCCTTGAGTCAAATCACCTTCACTGTCACTGATGGAATAGAGCTCCTTAAAGTCTTTATAAAAATAAGTACCTGGTGAGGTTGAGTCACAGATCCAGAGTGCACAACACAGTTGACACTTTTGTGTGAGAATTCCCGAACAGGCTGCAGATGCCAATATGCTTCATTGTCTCTGTAGGTTATTCTTTTCTCTCTGTCATATACCCCACCAATCTATATTCAAGAATCCAATTAAAGTTTGATTCAGAGTGAATATTGACCTGGAGTTGATTATAAGCATACATCCACACACACACACACACGCACACGCACATGCACATGCACACACATACACACACACACACACACATACCTTACAGAAAACTATAACCTCAACACTCCTGAAACCAGTCAAGAATGAATCAGTGGTTGCACAGAGCATGAAAATAGCATTTTCTCCTCTAATTTTTCATAAGAAACACTATAACTTTCATTTGCCTACTTGAAAAGTGTTGAGTGAAGAGGCAAGTTCTCCTTTGTTTTTTCTTTTCAAGTTTAAATTGGGATCAAGCTTATATGAGAGATAAAACTAGAACAAATCATTCACACTATTTTAAAAGAAATTCAGATGATAAATACTGATCCTGGGTCCTAGGGTTCCCCATCCTTTATCCCTCCAAATATTTCCCTAACATCTAAGGACACCCTAATATTTTTCCCAATCCAAAGGAATCTAATCCACAATATGATTGAATGCATGTAAAGACAGAATGGGCAAAGAAAAGAAGTAAATTATATAAATCTGTGACTTGGGTAGGGGAAAAGGGATAGGCAATGACAATTTATGTCCCAAATCTCTGGCCAGTTTTTGCATGAAATTTTGCCTCTTCATTAGTTGAAAACTATCCATTTCAAAATAATATGATAGTACTTGAGATGAATTATTTCTGTGGGGCACATTTGGTTATATTACTATGGGAAAAATGATTATTTAGATAACATTTCATAGCCACATATATGTTTAAATTTTAATTTAAATATATAAAGATGAGTTGTTTTAACCTAATCAATCCCTCAAGCAACAAAACAGAACTAAACCATACACAAGAAGCAAATAACAATTTTATTATCCATTATGATACCTTTTTAAAAGTTAAAAATTTCCTCAAATCTTGCTTACTTTTTGAATCAGTGTCGAATTGTGAACAAACACACATATGTGAACACATGTCAAAATGGGCATTCTCAGGTTGTAATAGATAAATCTTTAAAGGAAATTAACTGTTTTTAAAAGAAGAGATATGCATTGTTAATTATTACAAATACTCTATGTTACTAATTATATTATGGAAATTAAAATATATTTAAGGTACCATTTCAAATAGATGGAATCTGGAAAAGGACTATTAAAAGCAGTGATACTTAAGACTGGCCGGTTTGTGTAGAAATGGGTACACACTGATTAATGGTGGAAGGGCAAATTTGTTCTACCCTTCTGGAGAACAATCTGGCAGTACAACATAACAGCACAGGCAATGAGAAGGTACATTTGCTCACAAAGCATCTGGACTCGTTTTCCAGTTCTTCTCTGCAAGGCTCTATTAGGATTTTCTATCCCTTCATTCTCATTCACCATTCCTCTTATGTGGTTATACAGTTAGGGATAGAAATAGAGGATAAGCATTTTATTGGTATCACAATTGGGTCTTCACAAATAAGGAAATTCACACTAAAAAATGTAGATCACAAGTTCTATGCAACTTATAGAGGGCTGTCCAGAGTGGTTCATTTTTAAGTTGTTAAGCGGTTAAGTGACTTACCTGTTGTGTTATTGTGTTCATCCTTCATTGCCAAAGAAGACCATGGCATCAGAGAAATGATGACTTGACTTGCACTTCACTTTGTTTTCAGTGAGGGAGGGCTGTACAGGGTCACCAGCCCCACTTTCTCCTCTGGAGTCATTTGGATCCAGTGACCAAATATTCATCCAGATATGGCCCAGGATGCAATGGGAAACCTTGGCCCCTTTAGGCGAAGGCCTATTTGATAGTAACTTAAGGTAGTTAAGTACTCTAACAAGGGTGGGGTAAATAAGTAATCAAGCAATAGCCCCCTCTAATGAGGCAAAAAAAAAATAACTATATCAGGCTGGGAGGGAAACAGGAATAGTTACTATTGATAATCCCTCTTAAGCTAGGAGGGACCAGAAAACAACCCTCAAGTGGAGCTTGGGTAAGGGCCCCAGTATTTTCTAATCTATGGGCTTCAGTGTGCAGTAGGTTTAAGGGGAAGCGAAGGGAAGGAAATCTAGCCAGTAAACCCCATGTTAATCGGACATCCTCTTGCCATCCAAGTTTACCTTCCTTTGGAGAGGAGAAGAAAGGGGAAGGGAAGACAGACTGGAGAGGAGGAGCTGAGTTACTCAGCTAACTGGGTGAGTCTAACCCTTTATCCACAATTTTTTCTTGGGGTTAGCTGAAGATTGTTAACTTCAGTGTGTATGTGTGTGTGTGTGTGTGTGTGTGTGTGTGTGTATACACAGAGACATATTTTATTTTAGATTCACACCAGAACTTTAATACAGAATACAGAAAAGATATCATAAACCTAAATATTGAAATTGTAATACAAAAGAAAGAAAAGAAAAAGAGGTCATATGCATAGTAGAACACAAGAGAGGATTCAAAATAGGTAGTGATAAATTTTCATTTCAAGAAAGTCTATATAACCAACACTACACATTGTGTTGAGAGCTGCTCATCTTTACTTCTATGTAAGTTTTCTTTCGTTCTCTGTTGTGAATTTTTTACTTCATTCTTTTTTTATCTTTCCTCTTCCCTCCCTTCCAGAAGGCTGTAATTAAGTATATATACCTTTATGTATATATACATATATATGTTTGTGTGTTTATGTATGTATACATATACATGTTAGTAAATATCTAATATTTTAATAGGATGAAATGCTATATATGTAGATATATACATGTATGATATTTTAAAAGAATGACTATATACATATATATATGTAACATTTTAATAGAAGGAAATATTACAGAAATAACCATGCCCCCTTTCAACTAACAATTCCATTTTAGGTAATGATATCCTGAAACATACTCCAGTGACAGTTGACTTATTGGTGACTAAACCTTGACAATTGATAGAAAAGTCATTTCTTGTTTTGTTTAAATATTGAGTTGGGGAAGGAGATCAAGAAATTGGCTGTATCAGTTGGAAAGTTAGGACAGGTAGCATTTTAGCAATTTTTCCCAATGGGATTTTATTCATCAATTTCACTCTCCAAGTGAAGGAAGCTTAAAAGCACTTTGGAATGTGATAAAAATATACTACACCTCTTTTGCCCTTCTCCCCCCAAAAAGCATCAAAAATAGTATTTAAATGTAGGGATAAAACAATCCCCAAAGGTGTAGTGTGAATCACAACAGAAAATTATTTTTCTTATCACCATGTTAAATTAGTAACACTTTTAAATAAGTTATATATAACAGAAGTTTTCATCTTATATTTGAAAATTGCTAAAATAACAATAAAAAGAGAAATTTAAAAAAGTTTCAAAAACCATGGTATCTTTCACCTAGCAATCCAGTTTTAGGAAATGTATTTTGAAAATTTTCTTTTAAAACACATAAAATACAAAGATTAACATTTAAATAGTAGGCATAATAATGAAAATTCAGAAACACTGTAAATTGTCAAGTAATAGAACGACTAAATTAATAATAGTATATTAGTACATATATTCATATTGTCACTATGTCAAATTTAAAAATTATTAATAATTAATAATATTACTTTAATGTCATGAAATTCAATGAGGCAATTAATGCTGCTATGTGAGAAATCTGAAGAAATATGTAAAGATTTTTATGAAATAATACAAAAAGTAGAAGAGTAAAATATGCACTGGCACAGATAAAAGGATAGGTAAATGAGAAAGAATATACACAAAAGGGGGAAGTTTGAATGAAAAGTACTACAACGATTTATGAGTTGAAATTAAATAAGGTAAATGCATACAATTAATTGAAAATGTTTTGTTGTTTGCGTTATTATTCAATGTGAAGTTTCCAACAAAACATGTATTTTAAAATTAAGATAAAAAGGTAATTGTGAAGAAATAGTACTGAGAATATTAAACTGTCATAGCCCTGGGGTAGTAATCACAGACAATTGAACACCCCACCTACCTCATCCACTACATTTCATTTTACTGAATAAAAGAGACTCCCACATTCTTTCACCTCTTGGTGAATTGGGGTAGATAGGATCATAACATTTCAGAGTTGCAGATCAATCTATCCATTCCTTTTTCCTCCTCTCCTAGGAAAGATCTCACTTGCTTTTCCAGTCTTATCCTAGTCAATCTTTTCTTCTCTCTCTACTTTGTTGCCAACCTATTAGGTAGTACCGTATATAGAGAGCCCTGGTCCTGGTGTCAGGAAGAACTGAATTAAAATTCAGTTTCAGACATTTACAAGCTGTGTGACCCTGGGCAAGTCACTTAAGTTCTATCTGCCTCAGTTTCTTCATCTGTTAAATGGGGATAATGTTAGCCCCAATCTTGTGGGGTTATTAATATTATTATTGACATCATCATCACCATCATTATTTCTCAACATCTTGCAGTCTGGTTTCTGACTTTACTCATCCACCATAAATATTCTCTGTAAGCTTACAAATGAGGTCTTTACTGCAAACTTTCAGTTCTTACTTTCTTGACTTGTCTCAAGTTTCTGTCACTGTTAACTCTACTTTTCCCCTTGATGTGCTTTTTTTTCTACGTTGCTCCTATGGCTCTGTCTTTGATCCTTCTTCATGATTTACTGCTTCTTCTCAGATAACATTTATAGTCCACTATTAGTCTTCTGGCTCTAAGAATGAGGTGCATCCCAAGTGCTATCCTGCACCTTCTCTCTACATATATTTCCTTTCTTAGTGATTTTCTCTATTCTTATGGGATTAATTATTGCTTTTTTGTAGATAACCCCCATATTTAGTTCTAATCTCTTTCATGAACTAGTCTTACATCTTTAACTGCGTAGGTATTTCCAACTGAATGTTCCATTAGGATCTGAAACTCAAAATGCTATAAGTCAGAAATCATCCATTCCTACCCTATAAAACTCACTTTAGAAAGGTTAAGGACTTATGGAGGACCGTGGAAGATAATGAAGTGTGTATATTTGTGTGTGCGTGTGTGTGAGAGAGAGAGACAGAGACAGAGACAGAGACGGAGAGACAAAGAGAGAAGGGAGAGGTGCGGAGAAATACAAGGTAAAACCAGTTTAAAGCAAGTTTGGTAAAAGAGTCAACAAAACAAGGTCATTTAAAAGACATTTGAGAATAAAACTGGAATAAATATAAGAAATAGAAGCAAGATGGGCAATGATTTTTATAGCACACACTTTTCACCTTCAAGGAGAACAGGACTGAACACTTTGACTCAAACCCTACATTCCTGCATGTGCCTATAAATGAGATAGCAATGGCACTTGAGAAAAACAATACTCAAAAACATGGTGATGACTAGATCACCACAAACAAAACATATTTGTAATCTAGAATGAATATATTTGGTATTTTGGTCAGAATAATTCCATATATAAGATTGATTTAGATATATAAGATAAAACCATTACTTTGATAACAATTTTCATTGTGGAAAAAAAAATCTTCAAGTTTGGACTTTCTTTTTCCCCCTAGCTAGCCATATAACCATGCCAGCTACTAACTTCCTATTTGATTTATTTTCCTTCTGAAGAGGCAATCATCACCGAAGCTCATGGGTACTCATAACATAAGTTACCATAACATTTAATTAACTTCTGGAACTTGCCTTTCAGATGGAGCATTGTCTCGGGAAGGACAATGACAAATCATTTCAGCTTCCACATTTCAGCCTGTATTCCTGAGCATCCCCTTAGGAATTAGGTGAGCTAAGCAATTGGGTTTAGAAAAGGGCAATGATAGGGCTTCTTCCTTGACAGGAGTAATATGGGCCTTCAAAGCAAACTCATGTATTCATAGAAACAAAGGGAAGGAAAGCAGGAGATGGCTTCCACCACTGCTCTTTCCACAGTAATTATAGAACATTTACGTGTGACCTACTTGCAGCTCCTTTCTCAGTGTTTCAAAGGAAATTTAAAAGGCAGAACTATTGCAAAATACTTCCCAATAATGGAAAACTAATGACGGAATGCATCTGGGAAATTTTCTTCATTATTTCACTAGGTTGGCTGCACAATAACCCTTTACTGTTAGGGGGTGTTACCCCAACATCCTATAGGAGACTTTAACAATCAGACTGGACTCATAGAGAATTCTGCCTTGTTTTCAGCTTAAAAGCTTTCCTATTTTTATTTAAATATTGCTATGCTGAAACATATCTTGTATTTTGCTAAATAATTTACTGTTTTGTCATGTTTCTCCCTTATTTATGGACTTTTCATTCAGTCTTAGTCATCCCTTAGTCCACTTAATCAATTCACTAATATTTAGATATTTTAATATTCCCTCTTCAATCAAACCCTCCATTTTCTTAATAATTCTTCTTCTCTCTTGAACATTGTTTTATATCTATGCATTATACTATAGTGTAGGAACCTATGCTATTTATTTTACTTTCTCTTCAAATCATTTAGGGTTGACATACATATCACTACCCATGTCCATTATTAAATGAAAGTTTTAATATATTGAAATGTTTCCTAGAGCTTTATGCTGCCATCTCAAACTTATAGAGTAACACTAAGCAGTACAGAAAAAAGAAAACTGTGTTCCCAATATTTCAATTTTCTAGACTTTTTCCCATGTATTACATATTACAATTTTAAATTTATGGAGTTTATCAATTGTAATTCACTTCCCCTATGATAAAATGCAACATTGCAAAGAAGTTCTTCCAGACTTAAAAAAAAACAAACAAAAACAACACATTGATGTAAAGGATCTAAAAAACTGGACAGTGCTCTCTCTGGCTTTGTCTGTCTCTTCTTCCCTGTCTCTAAGTCTTCCTCCTCCTTTCCTTGGTCCCCTCCCACTCTCATAAAGCAAATATAATTTGCTTTCTCTTACTCTCATGTGCATACATAAATATATTGTGTAAACACAATATATATCTATGTGGAGATATATATTGTGTACATGTGTATTTTATATGGACTTGTGATTTCAATGGTATAGAAATATTCCTTAAGCAATCCACATGATCAATTCTACAGTAAATTCTAAACTTTTGTTACTTGGAGCATTGGTAAGTTAAGTGACTTGTTCAAGGTGACATAGCTTATATATATATCGAATTTTAGCCCTGGTCTTCCTGATTTTGAGGCAAGATACAATACATCCTGCTGTCTCTAGTGTATACACATGTGCATATGTGTTTGTACATATCCCCCTAGATACTCACAAGCTTCTAAATCTGATTCAAATTCAATCTACACAAGTTAATGTTCCCAATCCCCTACTCACTGAATCCTGTCCTTTAGACCAGCCAGAATTTATTATCTGAACTCATGGTGAGGACAAGAACAATTTACTTAAAATAGAAAGTCTGGATTCAATCAGAAAATACATTAACAGCAAATATTCCCAAGCACCTGTCACACTTAGCAAACCATCTCCATATACAGATCTGCTAGGGAGAGTTGGCTTCAGCAAGATACTGCAGTTAGTTATTCAATAGAGTTTATCACATGGGAAAGGTAATGCAGTATAGAAAGTATTTTTATTGCCTTTGACACAGCAAATGGATTGCATAGAATCTAAATGGGCTAGTCCTCAACTATTTTTTATACCTATGTTTCTCTTACATTTCTTCCACAGATTTGATAGTCTGTCCTTGTGCAGGAACTCCAGATTTCCTATACCAGCTAACATGAGCTTTCTTAATATAGAAGAGAAAATTCTAACAAGTTAACCAGAACATGACCAAATCAGAGACAAAAATCTATCCTTTCATAATGGAATAGGGAAAAGTTTTGAAAAACATTGTTTTTGAAAACCATGGGGGTTGAATCAAGGAAGTCCCTTTCTATATAACTTTGGAGCTTTCTGTCCCTATGTCACCTTTGGCAAGTTTATGCCATTCCAGCTGGCCAGTTACACATTATGTGGATACAGAAGCTATGTCAGAAATGTCCACTAGAAAGTAAAGCTCGGGAATATCTGAGAACTATGTCTATTTGGATATGCATTTTACATCCAAGGACCACTTAGAAATTCCAACAGTAAAGTGTTTGCAAACCCTAAGTTACTATATAAATGCCAATCAGCATCCCCTAATACATATATATATATATATATATATATATATATATATATATATATATATATATATGCATACATACATACATATGTGCATATATATACACATATATGTATATATAAACTTATATGTATTTTTAAGTGTGTGTATGTAGTTTCTTGTTCTGTTCCTCATTATGATATAAAATGATTTGATAAAATATGACTGGTTCACTGAATAGAGAATTGTGAGCCCTAACTTGAACATATTGATACTGAAATGTGATTCAGATTTTATAAACTTGTAAATAGCTAGGAACATACACACATAATACAGATGAATAGAAACATGTATACATGATAGTTTTACTTATTTGCTCATCTATAACATACATTGCATTATATGCATTTATTTGTATGTATAAATGTACTTATACATTCATATATGTGTGATTCTCTAATCACAAGCTAATATAGCCCAATTTATATTTAGTAGTATTTTCAAGTTAATACCCTCAGTATATATGTGTATGTTCATGAGGAGTAGCACAGTTTGTGGGTATATATGTAATGTTGGACATAATATAGAGGACTGTACCTTCCAGGAAAAAGGAAGTGATAACTCCATTATACCTCATCAGTCAAATCAAGAGCATTTTATTCTTTTCCATGAAGCAAAGTTTAGAATGAAAATTGGTAAGATAGAGTCTCTATGAGAAAATGACCAAGATGGTTATAGACCTTTAGTCCTTGCTATATCAAAAGTGGTTGAATAAAAGGGGATTGTGTTTATCTTGGAAAAGAGGAAACTCAGAGGGTTCATGATAGTCTACAATTATTTGAAAGAACATCAAATGAAAGAGTGGTTACACTTGTTGTCTAAGCTGCCACAGTGGGCAGAATCAGGAAAATTGTATAGAAATTTTATGAATACATATTAAAACTTGTAAAGGAAAAATCCTTAATAACCAGAACTATCCATAGGTAGAATATGTACATCAAAAGGTGATGGGCCCCTCATTGGTGAGATCAGATGACCATTTGTCAGGTGTGGATTTGTGCGGGATGGGGATAGTATTTTCCAGATTTAGATTGGACTACTTGGTTGTTAAGGTTCCCACCATCTTTGAACGCCTTTGATCTTCCATTTCTGAAGGTAAGGCTTGCCTGAGTGTTCCTAATTTGCCCAACTCTGCATCCTCTACCACTTGGATAATGGTGGCTTCCTTTCATTGACTGCCTGCATCTTTAAGACTAGCAAGATTGAGCCATCCATTTTCCTTTCTTTGTTCTCTTTCTGTTGTTCTTTTTAGGTTATTCTTATCTTCTGCTTTGAAATGGTAAAGATCTCAGTTCACCTATAATAAGGATACCATGAACTGAACTAGTGAGAGGAGAAGGACTTTTCCTCCCTTGCTCTCTCTTTCACTCAAGCTCTGAGAAATGGACCTAGTTTCAGGACCCGTCCTCACAAATGGTCAGGTATTTGTTTCTCTTCTATGTTGTTTGTCCTCCTCATTTCAGGTGCCAAGCGTGATTCCCATGGCACCATGGAGTTTGAACCATGGTGACACTGAATCTAGGATTGAAGGTTTATGGGCAGGGTTGTGTGACTATCTAGCCCTGCATAGAAAACATAAGAACCTAGAGTGCCTGGGACTCAATACTGAAGGTGTGTTTTTGAACTTTAAATTGAGGCTGTGCTTTACAGAAACAGCTAAGCTATGAATTTCATCTTCTCCTCAGAGACTGAGGTGGTGTGGGAGGAGAGAAGGATTATGTCTTACACATATTTGGAAACCATATCTTGAAGTGATTTTGTGGTGGTATCTTGAAGTAATTTTTTTTCTGTACAAAAGCAAAGCTGACTGTTAGTGTTTAAGTGTAAGTGGGATGTAGAGGATTATTACCTAAGTATAAGGCAGCATCATTGTTAGGGGATGGAGTCATTTGCAGACATCCTAGACATCCCTCAATCCCCTTAAGTGTACCAGAGAACCGAGGAGGAGGGAAGAGGGATAAATAACTTACTTGACCTCAGAACTGGGGGGGGTCAAGGTAATTTGCTTTACATTTTAATAAGAGTGAAAGGTCCACATTTATCCCAGATGAGGCCCAAACACCACAGACTGAAAGACCAGTTAAATTATTATTCATCCCTTGGGGCTCCATGGTTTTGCAGTACTCTTACGGAGATTAATTTCTCTGCCATTGACTCCAGCTCCCACTGATGTTGTTCCTTCAGTCATAAGGACTGGTCTCCTATACCTCAATTCTTTTAGCCACTAAAAGTCAGATGGCTTTTATACAGAAGTATTTATTCGAAGATATGATCACCAATAATCCCTTTGTACCTCTTCAATTTCTGGGGAGGGAAAAGGGTTTAGATTCATAGTATTTTCCTCAAAGCATAGACTCAATTCCAGTTGCAAATACTCCCAGAGGTTAGAGTTCTAGGCACCATTATCTGGATTTCCATGCCTGGCTGATTGACTGCACCATCTTGCCTGCATTTCTGACTCAAAGGTTGACATGGCTAATAAATGAGACCACCTCTAGCACCTAAAACTGAGAAGTACGAACAATGTAGAACAGAAAAAAACATAGCCTAAGAACATTTCATAAATCCAGGTAAAAGAGAGGATGCAGGAGAAGGAAAGTCTTTCCCCTCTTATTAGTTCAGTTCATAGTATCACCACCATGGATAAACAGGGATTTTTATGCTTCAGGCATAGGATATAAAAATGATCAAAAGAGAGTAGCAGAGAGTGAAGAGAAAATAGAATGAGCAGTTCAGTTAAGCTAATTTTAAAGATTTAGGCAGTCAATCAAAGGAAGCTACCCTAACCTAGCTGGTAGGCAATAAAGAAGTATCCATGTTAGATTGGACATCCTCAGGCAAACTCAGGTTAAACAAAGATGAAACTGAGGCCCAGAGAAGTTAAATCCCTTGCTTACAGTCATACAATGAGTTAATTATTGGAGGATGACTCAAACCTAGGTATCCTCTATGTATTTTTCTGTGTGTCTGTTTCTCTTTTCCCCTATACTATATGTGAATATTGTGTGTATGCAAGCATGTGTATATGCAATAGATGGATATATGTGTATAAGTATATATGTATGAATGTATGCATACATGAATGTATACACATACAATATATCAATTTAGAAATATGTGTGTATAACTATATATGTATGAATAACCACATATGTATCTATGCATATAAATAAGAATACATATATGTATGTATGCATGCATGCATCTATATATGTATATATACACACACCATGCATCTAAATTTGGAAATGGCTTTTGGTCTTTTTCCTTTCTTTATTTTTGATGATTTTTGCAACACTTTCTAATTTACAGCCATCTGCAAATTCTATCTATAAATCTGTGTTTGGGTTATTTGCCAAAAGATATTAGTGAAGTCTAATTTGAGCAACCACATTGGCAGCACCCTGCTAGGCACCTCCTCTTACTGAAGTCTGTTGCCATTTATCATCACCCAGAGATTTGGAACCTTCAGCCATTTTTCAAGGCAGGTGATTTTATTTGTATAGATGCCATTTCAGTTAATTTTACAAGTAAGATTCCATGAGATATCATCAAATGCTTTGTTAAATTCCAAATTGATAACATCTGCTACATTCTCTTTATTGACTAATTTTGTTATTCTATCTAAAAGCCAACATATTTTGTTCTTTATAAACCACTGCTGCTTATTGCCCATGATAGCAGATGACACTCAAAGACATGTATTAGCATTTATCCCCTTTCTTTAGCATTTCTTTTACTTTTGTTGTTTTTAAGTTTTCTTCACTTTTTCTCCTAAGAATTGAGGTCATTGTTGCTGAATAGTAATATCTAAGATAACTCCTGGAACCTTTGTAATTTTGCTCTTTCTACTTTTTAAAAACTACTATCAAATCCTTCCAATAGTTCTTCTACATTTTATTCCTATGTATTAAGCAATAACCCTATACCAAAATTTTACTCCTGAAGTAAAGGTGACCAGAGAGTTTCATAGACTAAGTGCAACTTCTGTCAAGTCCTACTACACAAGAAAGATTCTTACACTGTCTATATTTTCCTTAGGATTCAAATATAGCTTAACAAAGAGAGGTTACTCACCAGAAGATCAGACACCAAATTATAATTTTTATTGTTTATTTTTGTTTTTTAATGATTATTTATTTATTTTTAGTTATTGACATTTATTTTCACAAAATTTTGAGTTTCAAATTTTCTCCCCATCTCTCCCCTCCCACCACCCTATAATACCTTGAGTTCTGATTATACCTTCCCTCAATATACTCTCCCTTCTACCACATTGATTCCGTCTATCTCCATCTTTTCTCTTTACTTGTAGGGCAAGAGTGATTTCTACGTCCCATTACCTGTATTTCTTATTTCCCAGTTGTGGCTTCCATAATACTCATGTTGTGTAAGACTAACTACAGTTCCCTCCATGATATCCTGCTCCCTATTTATTCTATTCTCTCTTTTGACCTTGTCCTACTCCAAAAGTATTTACTTCTAATTACTCCCTCCTTCCATTTTCCCTGCCTTCCATATTCGCCCCTAACCTATTTATCCCCTTCTCCCCTAGTTTCCTGTAGTGTAAGATAGATTTTCATACCAAATTGAGTGTGCATGTTTTTACCTCCTTAAGCCAAATGTGATGAGAGTAAGCTTCACTTTTTCCTTCTCACCTCTCCCCTTTTCTTCTCCTTTGAAAAAACATTTTCTTGCCTCTTTTATGAGAGATAATTTGCCCCATTCCATTTCTCCCTTTCTCCTCCCAATGTATACCTCTCTCACCCCTTAATTTTATTTTTTTTAGAAGTCATCCCTTCTTATTCCACTCAATATGTGCTCTCTGTCTATATGTATGTGTATGTGTGCATAATCCCTCCAACTACCCAAATACTAAGAAAAGTCTCAAGATTTACAAATATTATCTTTTCATGTAAAATTTAAGCAGTTCATATAAAGGCCTTTACTATTTTTCTTTCCTTTTTTACTTTTTCATACTTCTCTTGAGTCTTGTGTTTGAAAGTCAAATTTTCTATTCTGTTCTGATCTTTTCCTCAAGAATACTTGAAAGTCCTCTATATGACTGAATGACCATTTTTTCCCCTAAAGTATCATACTCAGTTTTGCTGGGTAGGTGATTCTTGGTTTTAATCTTAGTTCCTTTAACTTCTGGAATATTTTATTCCAAGATCTTTGATCCATTAATGTAGAAACTGCCAGATCCTGTGTTATCATGATTGTATTTCCATAATACTAGAATTGTTTCTTTCTACTGCTTGCAATATTTTCTCCTTGACCTGGAAACTATGAAATTTGGCTACAATATTCCCAGCAGTTTTTCTTTTTGAATCTCTTTCAAGAGGTGATTGGTGGATTATTTCAAGATTTACTTTGCCCTCTGATTCTAGAATGTCAGGGCAGTTATTCTTGATAATTTCATGAAAGATGATGCCTAGGCTCTTTTTTTTTGTCATAGCTTTCAGGTAGTCCTATACATTTTAAATTGTCTCTCCTGAATCTGTTTTCCAGGTCAGTTGTTTTTCCAATGGGGTATTTCATATTATTTTCTATTTTTTCATTGTTTTAGTTTTGCTTTGTAATTTCTTGATTTTTCACAAAGTCATTAGCCTCCATCTGCTCCATTCTCAATTTTAAAGAACTATTTTCTTCAGTGAGCTTTTCAACCTCCTTTTCCATTTGGCTACTTCTACTTTTTTAAAGCATTCTTCTCCTCATTGGCTTTTTGGACCTCTTTTTCCAATTGAGTTAGCCTATTTTTCAAGGTATTATTTTCTTCAGCATTTTTGGGGTCTCCTTTAGCAGGCTGTTGACTCATTTTTCATGATTTTCTTGCATCACTCCCATTTCTCTTCCCAAATTTTCCTCCACCTCTCTTACTTGATTTTAAAAATCCTTTGTAAGCTCTTCCATGGCCTGAGACCACTGCATGTTTATTTTGGAGGCCTCTGATGGTAAGCATTGTTCTTACTCACCTGAAAAGAAGGGAGAAATACCTGTTCACCAAGAAAGTAATCTTCTATAGTCTTATTATTTTCCCCCTTTCTTTGGTATTTTCACAGCCAGTTATTTGACTTTTGAGTCCTTTGTTAAGAAGAGGCTATACTCTGGGGACCTGTAAGTTCTCACTTCCTCCAAGGTGGCACAATCAAGGGACAGGAGTTTACTCCTCTCCTGGCCTGCTCTCTGCTCTGGAAACTACCAAAGCTTTTCTGCCCGAGATCTGCAAATAGAATTTCCTTTCCAGAGCCTCCACTAGCCAGCCAGCACTCTTCTTCACCCCTGGATCGCCACTCAGGACTGAGACCTAGATAAGCAACTCAATTCCCTTAGGGCTTTTAGGCCAAGGGCTCTAAAAATGGATGCTGCTGCTGCCTCCTGGGGCGAGGGCTCAGAGAGGACCCTGCTCCCTTCTCACTCAGGAGAAAAAGTTTCTTCACTGACCTTTGAGATAGCTTTGGTGTTTGTGGGTAGAGGGATTTGAGAACTGCTGCTGCTCCTGGGATTTTGCCCCAGAGGCCTGTTTCAGTCCCATCTCTGCTGCACCACATGGCCAGGGCTGGGTCATGCTCCATGAGCTGCACTCTGCTCCATGCCACATGTGAAAGACTTCTGATTGGTTTTCCAGGCTACCTTGGGCTGGAAATTTCTTTCATTCTGTTGTATTTTGGCTTCTGGTGCTCTAGAATTTTTTAGAGTCTTTTTTTAAAAGGTATTTTATGAGCTATATGGGAAGAGCTAGAGTATGTGTATCTTTCTACACTGACACCTTGGCTCTATATTGTTGATTTTGAAATTTGTAAATTTACTCATCATATGATCCATTGGAATAATCTTTCTCCTCTTCTCTCAAAAAGAGGAGTCAGTTGCTCAATGGAGTGGTGTTTTCCCTCTCCCCAAGAGAACTAGGATGTCAGATCCAAGGCCTCAAACAATGAAATGGCCTTTTCTCAGTTACTTTAAAGGCAGGAGACTGGTGCATGATGGAATGGCATTTATCTTCTTTTCCAGGAAGGTGAAGAATAGGCAAGAGATCAAGTGTAATGGAGTGATGCTTTCCATTCTCTAAAGATACAGTAGTTTTTTTCTTTACTTATTCTGTCCTACTGATTGTTTTAATTGAATTTCTTAGGTTTCAATTTTTGGGGATATTTTCAAGTTAAAAATTCTACTCAGATATTTTTTGGCAGGCAAGAATGCTTGATAGGATCTTCTTTGATTAAGCATACATCTCTTATTGATGATTGTTTTGGATGGGGGGAGGCAAGGAAATTGGGGTTAAGTGACTTGCCCAAGGTCATGCAGCTAATATGTGTCCAGTATCTGATGTCAGATATGAGCTCATGTCCTCCTGACTCCATGGTCAGTGCTCTATTCGCTGCACCACCTAGCTACTCCTTCTTTTTGATGATTAAGCTAACCTTAGCAGGATATATGATTTTTGGTTTACCTATGAACTCACTTGCTTTTCAGAATATATTATCACATTAATATCTATAGATTTCAGCATAGATTTCTTTGTTTTTTGAACTGCTTTTGATTTAAATGTCTTTTCTCTTAAAATTGTGGATCTTTCCTCTTCTTTCTCCTGGTTGCTTGCAGAATTTGATAATGGAATTATTAGATTTAACTAACATGTGTCTTGGAGTTTGAAGCATACTCTTGTTTGTTTTTAGGAGAAACTATGTGAATTCTTTCAATTGTTTTCTTATTTTCTGTATTCCAAAATTCTGGACAAAATTTTCTGGTATTGTAGCTTTTATTATATTATTCAGGGTTTTTGACTTACTGTGTTCTTTTGGCAGGCTTATTGTCTCTAAATATCTCTTCTTTCACATGGTCCTTCAGTTTACTATATTTGTATTCCAAATCTATTGCTCTCTCTCTTTAGCTTCTTTAGAGAGATTTGTGACCATGTATTTGGACATTCTATCTTGATAATTATATTTGCTATTCAACCTATAAATTCTGTCATTTGTTCCCTTCTAGTTTCTTATCTCATCCTAATTTCACCATTGAAACTTTCTGGAACATACTGATCTATGCTCCCTTTGAAATCCACTGAGGCCTTTGCCTCATCAGACAAAATAAATCCTACTCAATAGTTGTGTGTCTATACTACAGTGTCTGGTTTGGCACATAATTTTCTGTGACATCTTTAGTACAAAAAATGGCAGGAAGACAGCAATATAAGTACTTGGTTTAAAGTAATGGTGTCTTGTACAGTGTATTTTCAATGCTTGAAAATATTGATTGACACATTAATTGATAGCATTGCACCTCCAATTATTTTCATGCAGTTCTGATAAGCAGTAGTTAAAGATACAGGAACAATTGCTTTTCTATTTTAGTTTATTGATTTGAAAATGAGAAATTTTAAATTTCCTTCTTTTTTATTTTATGCAAATTTTTCTGAAACATTAGTTACTTTCTCTCTTAATTTGTTATTTATTTTAACACATTTTTAAATTTTGAATTCAAATGTCACTCCCTCTCTCTCAGATCCTTCCTCATTTACTAAGAAGGCAAGCACTGTATCCATCATGGATGTGAAATAATACAAAACATATTACCATATTTGCCATATTACAGAAAAGAAAAAAATAAAATGAGAAAATTATAATTGACTTTGCACTTGGAGTTCATCATTTCTCTCTATGGAGGTGGATAGCATTTTTTCATCGTGAATCCAGTACTGTCTTGTATCATTGTGTTGATCAGAGCAGCCAAGTCTTTCAGAGTTGATCATCATTATAACATTACTGATACAGTGCACAATAATATCCTGATCCTTTTCACTTCTCTTTGCATCAGTTCATATAGATCTTGCTATCTTTTTTTTTTCTGAAACCACTCTCCTTGTCATTTCTTATAGCACGTTAGTACTCTGTCACAATCAATTGCCACAACTTAATCATTCTTTAATTGATGAGGATACTTTCAATTTCCAATTCTTTGCAACCACAAAAAGCTACAAAAGTATTTTGTACATATAGATGCTTTTCCTTTTTCTTTGATCTCTTTGGGATACAGAATTAGTAGTGGTATTCCTAGGTCAAAGGGTGTGCATAGTTTTTGGAATAGTTTATAACTCCACCAGCCCAAATTAGCGTATCTATTTTTCCCTTACTCCTCAGCATTTGTCATTTATGATAGGTATGAAGTGGTATTTCTCTAATCAATAGTTATTTAAAGCATTTTTATATGACTACAAATAACTTTGAATTCTTCTTCTGAAAAATGCCTCTTTATATTGTTTGACCTTTTGTCAGTTGGAGAATGGGTCTTGATTTTATAAATCTGACTCAGTTCTATACTCAGTATGTGTGAATAAATGAGATCTTTATCAGAGAAATTTGTTGTAAAATTTTTAATATTACTTCATTGTCTATGGCAAAGATTTACCTGTAATTTCTCTGATTATCTCTTATATTTAGGTTTATTTTGATTTTTGTTTCATCTGAGACCATGATCATCATCCCAGTCTTTTATACCTCATCTGGAGCATATTAGATTCTGTCCCAGCTCATTGTTTTAATTCTACGGGTTTCTTTCTGTTTCAGTTTTGTTTCTTGTAAACATTATATTCTTGGATTGTGGTTTCTAATCTATCCTCCTATCTGCTTTGGTTTTATGTGTTAGTTATGATTACTGTGTATTTCCCTCTATCCTAATATCCTCTGTTTCTTTCTCACTCTCTCTCATAATCTGTATCTGCTCAGACATCTACTTTGTTTCTAATTACTGCCTCCCTAAATATGACCAACCTTTTTATCTTCCACCCTTCCTTTCTCTTATACCTTTCTTTTCCTATTTTGCCACTGGGTAAATTATATTTCTATACACAACTGAGTATGTGCATGTGTGTTTATGCATGCACACATATACATATATATTTACACACACTCTATATATGTGCATATATATGTATATGCATACTTAATATGTGATGAGAATGAGATTCAAGCATTACCTACCACCACTACCTCATTTCTCTCTCTGTTATAAAAATTTTTCCTTATACACCTCTTTTATGTGAGAAATATTTCCCCTTTCTGTCTTTCTTTTCCTTTCTCCCAGTGCACCCCTTTATTTTTTTATATAATCACAGCGTAATACAATCACACCCATGCCTCCTCTCTATGTAAACTCTTTTTGACTGCCCTCATAATGATAAATTTCTTAGGAGCTATGTGTGTCATCTTCCCATATAGGAATATAAGCAGTTTAATTTTATTGAGTTCCTTCTAACCACTCTTTCATGTTTACTGTTTTATGCTTCTCTTAATTCTTCTGGTTGAATGTCAGTTTGTTGTTGCTTTTTGTGTGTGTGTGTGTTCAGGTCGAGTCTTTTCATCAGGAATTCTTAAAAGTCTTGAAGTTCTCTATTTCATTAAGTATAATTTCCTCCCTACAGAGAAACATTTAGTTTTCTTGGGTATCTGATTCTTAATTGTAAGTCTAACTCTCTTGCCTTTCAGAATATCATATCCTAAGCCCTCAGCTCTTTTAATGTGAAAGCCACTAAATCTTGAGTGATCCTGTCTGTGGTTTCATAATATTTCAATTGTTTCTTTCTGGGTTCTTGAAGCATTTTCTCTTTGACTTGGGAATTAACATTCCTGAAATTTACATTTTAGGATCTCCCTCAGGAGATTATCAGTGGATTCCTTCTATATTTATTTTATCTAAGATATCATGGTAGTTTTCTTGAAAACTTCTTGAAAGATGATGTCTAGGCTCTATTTGTTGTTGTTTTCATCATGGCTTTCAGGCAGCTCAATAATTCTTAAATTATCTTGCCTCAATTTATTTTCCTTATCAATTTTTTGGATGAGATAGTTTACATTTATTCTATTTTTTTTAAGTTGTGTTCTTTGATGTCTCATGGAATCATTAACTTCTACTTGCTGAATTACAATTTTTAAGGAAATATTTTCTTCAATAACATTTTGTATTCCTCCCCCCCATTTGACCAATTCTGCTTTTTAAGGATATTCTTCAGTGAATTTTTGTGCCTCCATTACCATTAGGTGAATTTTCTTTGTTTTTTTTAAGTGTTATTTTCTTTAGTATTTCCCCTTTCCAAGCTATTAATTCTCTTTTCGTATTTTCTCTTGCAAAACTCTCAATTTTTTCTCTATTTTTTTTCTCTACCACTCATGCCTTTTTTCAGTTCTTCTAGATATTCTTGCTGGCCTTGGTTTCTATTAGCATTTTTCTTTAAGGTTTTTTCTGTACCTATCTGCACATTGTTGTCTTCTTTTGAGTTTATATTTTGATCTTCCTGGTCACTGTAGTAATATTTCTTGGACAAATTCTTTTGTTTTTGTTGTTGTTTGCTCATTTTACAGCCTTTTAATTTAAACTTTATTTTAAATTTGGGCTTTGTTCACCTGGGGGTGAGGAGGCTCTTCCTCAAACTTTAGACTTTTTCATTTTGCTATTTTGTCAGAACTAGTTTTGGGGGCCTACAAATATTTGATGCTTCTAAAATGGTGTGATCCTGGGAAAAGCAATGGCCACTACTTTCCTGATCTGCTTTCTGGTCTTTAACCAGCAAGGGTCCCTCTTCCCCTGCAACTGCACAGACTTGCACACCTTTCTGTTTTAGAATTGTGATCAGAGCCTTTCCTCTTTTGTGAATAACCCCCAGACCTCTTTTTATTCTTTTCTACTCTGACAATATGACCCCAAATTGCATATGGACAAGAGTTGCCATTCAATACCATTTGCATCCAGTGTCAGCAAAGGGTCTCCTGTAATCTCTTTCTGACAGTTGTAAGGCTCCCTTCCTCTCTCTTGGCTGAGAACTTCCAGAGTTACTGCTACTGCTGCTATTACAGCCTCTGTTGACGTTGCTTCGTATGGTCTCTGAACAGGCTTTTACCCAGGAAATCACAAATTTCTTTTATCAACCTCTTGCATTTTCTTAAACCAGAAAAATGTCTTGCCCTGACTTTTTGTTAGTTCTCCAAAATTCATTGGCTGCTCCAAAATTTGACTCCAGGTGTTATTTTAAAATTGTTTGGAACAAAATGTTGGGAGAGTTCAGCTGGTTTGTTACCCTTAATCCACAATTCTGGCTCTGCCTATTAAATACTTTCAAATAAACAATCTCTACCCTGTATAGTATTGAAAAAATGAAAGTTAACCTTATATAGTTACTACAACTCACAGAGAGTAGTATTTTACATTATTATTTACAATTTACTAACACAAAAAGTGTCTTTTACCTGCCATTAAGAACCAACAATCATACCTTTTATCTTTTGAATTTGGATGCCTTTTTAGCATATTATTCTTTCAATTCTGTTTTCATCAGTGTTTATCATTGTATATAATTTTTCCATATTAGTCTGAATGTTGTTTATTTCTTGTGCATTTTTAATATTTCATAGAATTCATGGACACAATAATATATTCAACATTCTCCACTTAGTGGGCATATGACAATTTCTACTCTTTGGTACTACAAATATTGCAACTATTACCACTTTGGTACGTAAGAATCCTTCATCTCTGTCATTAGGTTCAATGACTTACTGGAATTGATGTACTAAACTATGTAGTATTTAGATTTCTTTAACTTTATTAAATTTTCTTAACTTGAATTGAAACATTTTGGGATTTTATAGAAATTATTAGAATTATTTTCTAGTCCTAAGCATAAATATTTCTGTAACTGTTGACTCAATTATAATATGAAGTCTATGCAAAGTAGAAATAAATCTCATTTCTTTTGCTTTTTAGAATATTATATTTCAGTCTCTTCTTTCATTTTTGTGGTACATGAACAATCTTTAAAGATTTGGACTGTTTTTCCCTCGATATGTGATGTACTTACTGGATGCTTCCAAGATTCTACTTCATGTTAAAACTATAACATTTAATAATTACATTTCTTGGTGATGGGAGGGAACATGGAAGAAAGGAAAGAAAATTTAGGTTAAGTAGGCATCTCTGATAAATAATAGTTGTGGTATCCTGATAACATAACTTAATATCTCAATTTTCAATGCAACTTTCTAAAACTTTAAGTTGAAAGTAAGTACTAAGCTGCACTGATAGAAAGACTTTCCATTCCTAGGACTTCTCCACATTGATCCAATTTCTCTAGTCCCTATTCCTATTTCTGTGCGATCTAAACTTGAGCTTCTTCTCTTACAGATCTCTAGGGACTGTATTAAGTTATATTTGACATTTTTTTCTGAAGAAGGAGATCATTAGATAATTTACTTTCACATAATATTCAGAGTTTTTCTCCCACCATTTTTTCTGGGATTGCCATAACTTATAAATTGTCTTACTATTTTTTTCAAGATCAAATGCTTATAATAAGTAACATTAAGTTTTCTTCAAATTATGCTATATTTTGAATTTAAAATTTTTATCGCATTGCTGCAATTTTGAATCCTGTCTCTGACTTTCTCTTTTAGAATGACTATTAAAACTCAGTAGTTTCTGGTAAAAATCTTGATTTTTACCATCAAAATTATCTTTTAAAGTTTTATCATTTATCCTTGTCTCTTCCATCCATTATTAAGTAAACATCTTAAGACACTCAAGAACCTACAGACATTATTCTGACATAACTTTTAGGAACCCAATTACAATATTATGTACTTATTTTCCTGGCTACTTCTCCTTGTATTCTTTTGATCTATTGTATTATATTTTTGGTTTGTTTGATTTTTGTGGCTATTTACTCATTTGTTTAGCCTCTAAATTGTTCAGTATTTTATTGAGGCAATCATAGTTTCCTTCTGAGCATTTCTTTCCTTTCACCTTTGTTAGTATTGTTATTTTATTTTCCTTGATGCATTTATTTTTGTTTTGAGGTATTGGAGGAATGCTAGACTTAGACATGAGCATTAACTGAATAAATTTGTTGAAGTTTCTAATCTTTCTAATAAAATAGATATCTCTATAAGCAAAAGAGATAGAACTTCAGTTTTTCTACTTCACAAATCTTAATTTTTATTTCAAATTTTAATATTTCCCAGTTTCAGATGGAGATATCCCAAAGTCATGTGTCCAAGGGCTTTAGGAGTGGCATTACACCCCAGACCATTGACATTGCTTCCAACCCAACTTCTGTAGACATTATTCATAGTGAGGATTCTTATTACGAAAGAATCGCCATACCTCTCAACTACCAATAACTTTCAGGAAGATGCAAAAGGTGATCTCTCATTAATGTTAGCTCAGAAGTCCAGCACACACAGCCATTATCAAAGGAAGGAACTTTTGCAGACATGAGACCTGATGACTGACCCTGCAGATGCTGTAACTCTAGCTTCCTCAGCAATCATAGATACTGAAGACCCAGAAAAAAAGAGTTCTTGATTCCAAAAACATTTGCCTTGTGAAATACTTCAATATGTAAAATGGATTTTTTTCTCTAATTGGTGGAGGTTGTTCTAAAGAAAATTACATTAATATCTGCTTTACTATTGCATCCTAAGAACCACTGGGTTTTTCCATCCTCCTTGTAGTGAATCCTTCTAGATATGTTGTTTCTCATTATGAGTTGAGCTCCTTTGGTAAGACTCTATCTTGCTTTTCTATTTATATTTCAGAACTAACTACAATGTTTCCATTAGTAAGTACTTAATCACTTTTTCATTCATTCAACATACTGCACTCACTTTCCAAATTCATTCAATAAATATTTATTAGGTCGTTGTTGTTTTTGTTAGTTCTTCCTTTTCAAAGGGGACCAAAATGACATCACAGGGTAATCTCTCCTCTTGTCTATGAATTGGATTTAAGTGAAGCAGAATTGCACAAAGTAGCCAACCTTACTCTCTCTTCCAGAGTCACAATGAATAGCAATGGCCTAGGATGGAGGGTATGACCTTGATATCTTTGATGGCTGACTGAACTCTAAGCACTCCACAATTCCAGGAGAAGTCTCACATGCTTGGAATAGACAAGCTGAATGAACATGATGGGGTATACAGAATGTTCATAGATTTATTAGGTATTTAACATACAAAGTACTGTGTAAGGCACTGCATGTCAAATGAATGCCATCTTAACACTCTATAATCATGTATCATTTCCATTCCTAAAAGAAATTGACTATATGTGCCAGAAATAAGAACTGTTCATTGGAATACTCAGAAGCCAAGGGCTACAGAGGATTATTCCTCACCCCAGAGGGCTAAAATAAGATTGGAAAAGATAAACTATAATTTAACGCTATACGCAGAAGAAAAAGATAATAGATAAGGTTGAGCATAATAAGCTGCAGAATGTGGGAAAATTACAGAATAGAGTGACTGCCAGAGAATGTATAGATTATATGATAGAGATTAATAATAATGTAGAACAAATTAACTTTTTATATCACTGACTTTTTCGTTTGTTTGGGTAGCATGTTTTGATAGGAAAAAGCTTACATGCAGAAGATAGAGGGTTATTTTTCTCTGTTATCTCGGCTCTCTTGCTTTAGAAGTAACCTAAAGAGAAAATGACTACAAAATATCAATAGACTTTATTGAGACTGGGGAATTGTGTCTGAATATCTGTACACAATTCATTCTGAGAGATAGCCGTGTATGCAGTGTAATACCCTGGAAGAATAAGGCTAGATTAGGAGATTGATGAAACTGCCCATGCATTTTTATTTTCTTTATTACCGGTGCTCATTTGTGATAGTTTTAATAACGCACAATGCACTTTTAAATCAATTGGAGGATGGATGAATTGTGCTTGAAATATGCCCTCTGTTCCCTTCTTCCAAAGAAGACAAAAGAGTGATAATAGAGATTACTGAATTTCTGGATAGCAGATAAATTCTAAATACAGCAATATTCCTGTTTCTGTCATTTTCAACGTAAGTTATAGCTCTAATATAAAAATATATTTTGTACTTCTTTTTAATAAAACTTTAATGAAATTGCATTGCAACCTTGATGCCACTGCTGTACAGGGAGAGTTTTGGATACTGGGTAGAGTGGTGGCCTTAAATCAGGAAGACCTCGGTTCAAATGTGACCTTTGACAGTTATTAGTTGTATGAATATTGAAGAACAATTTTTCCATTCTAAGCATCAGTTTCAATTATTTGCAACATGGAAATAAAATTTAAGGATTAGTATTATTATTATGGATGTTGCCTCTAAGTAAGAAGATCTGGGTTCAAGTTGTGCTAATACATGTTAGCCATGTGACATTGGGAAGGCTTAATTGATAAACATCTAAATTATTTTCAATTCTTTGCCACCACAAAAGTGCTGTTATATGTATTATTCTTTAGATGGAATCTTCCTTTTTATTAATACCTTCCTTGTATATACTCTATTTTTCAATTTCTCTTATTTACTTTTGATATTCTAATTTTAATTATATTTATGCATATTCCTTATTAACCCCACTGAATAATAAT
This sequence comes from Potorous gilbertii, assembly GCA_028658325.1. Classification (NCBI taxonomy): domain Eukaryota; kingdom Metazoa; phylum Chordata; class Mammalia; order Diprotodontia; family Potoroidae; genus Potorous; species Potorous gilbertii. The sequence goes on from CM053770.1 coordinate 445,354,992, forward strand.
CTCCTTGCAGGAAGGGACTAACATACCAGTTTTCTTTGTCCTTTCCGATAGATAACATATATTATATCACCCAGAACATGTACCGCATATTTGTCGTGACTTTCTGAATAAAGGGATCAGATAATTATAGGTTGATCTCAACTACTCTTTACCTCAGTTACTAGACTTGGTAAAATTAGTGGACTGGAAAGATAAAGAATGACTCCCCTGCACATTTTGGGGATGCTATTCTTACAAAATATTTTAATATGAAAGGGAATCCAATATGCTGCATAAATACATCAATATTTCTTTTGGTAGGTGGGTTAATATCACAGTATATTCAGGAAGAAATCACTTTCCTAAAGGTTTGTGTCATGTTTCATGTGCCTACATAAGATTTGGCTTGATAGACAGAGAACAAGCCTCCAAGTCAGGAAAAATGGGGTTCAAGTCCTTCTCCTGCCTTATGTTAGCTGTGGGATTGTCCCAAGAAACTCTCTATGAATCTAATGTGCTGAGCATTCGTTGACTCACAATAGTAGCATGTGGTCTCTTCACTAGGGATGTCCTAAACCAATAAATTCACAAGTACAGCTCAAACAAAACCAAATCCTCAAAAAAGAGAATTTATTCAAGTTCCAGAAAACAACCTGCTGTATAGATAGGTATGTTGCCATGACATTGCATAATTAGCTGAGTCAGTTATGTCATTCTAAATTAAATGTCAGACATTTCCCTGAGATTCAGCTGGACTTGCCTTTTGAACCCCAATGGATTTCAAGACTTATATGGACACTAATTTTATTATTTACAATATAACTAATAGATGTATGATTATTCAAAACTCATTTAACTTATCTGGGCCTTCCCCCCAATTTTCTCATAATAGAATAAGAAATTTGGATCAAATTATTTTAATGGTATATGTGAACTCAAACTTGTCTTCTTTTAAAAATATATAGTTATTTTTTAAAGTGGCGAAATATCAACCTTTGCTAGCCCAAACGTATTTGCTTAACTAAAACAAGTTTTATGAATATAAATATGAATATCTGATAGAATATTGGATAGAGTTTAGTGTCTTTCTCCCTAATTGTTTTGATTGTTGGTTAGAATATTCCTTTGCAGACCAACCTGATTCTCTTAACTTGAAGAACGCATTTCCTCCTGAGATATGTCATGGCTTTGTGTTCCAGATCAGCTTATTATTAAAAAGTATTTCCAGATGATCCTCAACATTCAATAGATACTGGTTCTTAAGTTTGGAAATGATTTATTTGGTTGCCACATTTACTACCTTGCTTCTAAAGTAATCATTCCACCCCTGACTCCTGATTTAAAAATCCTCTCCAAGGTATTTTTCCGTCAAAAGGGAAGAGAGGAGTAAAATCAGCTTTGGAGTCTGTCTTTTAGGAAAGGAAAAGCTATTTTCTGGATTTCTCCAATTCTGATAGCATTTATGATTGTCATGCATGGGACTTACTTGAGAACAAGTTTTGTCCACATTTGGAATCTAATGCCATAGTCCATGGTGTGTTCTAAAAAACAGTAGATTTGGCACTGTAGAAAAGAAAATGACAAGAATTACCAGGTCAGCTCATATATGTATAAAAGAGGTCAGGCCTGGCATTATACAATGCTGTTGACAATGAGGAAGAAATTAAAGATATTCAAAATAGGAGACATATTGAATAAAAAGAGTTATTTTAAAAGATTATCAGGATTTTCTTAATAAATCATAAGCCTGCTTATATTAAATGCTTATATACCTATGTTTATATTATACTAATACTTATATTACTTATACTTAATATTTAAATTAATAGGGGAGGAGCCAAATGGCAGAATAGAAAGATTCACATATGCTAGCTCCTCACCCACAGCCCATAAAATAACTGTAAAGAAGAATTCCCAACAAATTCTGGAGCAGCAGAAGCCACACATCAACAGAGTGGAGGAGATTTCTGTTCCAGAGAGACCTGAAAAACTGACACCAAAGGTCCGTCTCACACCAGACCAAGAGCAGAGCCCAGCCCTGCATTGGATGCGCAGCACCAAGAGGAGTAGAGCTGAGCAGGCTTCAGGGGCAGAATCTCCAGCAGCATCGCAGGTCCCTCCACCCACAGATGTCAAAGGCCAGTGAGAAAGCTTGTTTGGGTGGCCAAGAGGGGAGTGGGGTGTCTCCATAACTCAGGCCCCCTTGGGAGGCAGCAGTGGAGGCAGCAGCAGACAGGGGCTCCCAAAACAGGCAGGAGCTTGGATCCATTGTTGAAGGTCTCCACATAAACTACCTGAGGGAACTGAGCACCTGGTGGCAGCCCTGCCCCACGTGAGCACCTGAATTTAATTTCACACTGAATAGCAGTCCTGCCCCCACCTGAGCACCTGAATTTAATCTTACACTGAATAGCGGCCCCACCCCTGCCAAAGCCCTGAGGCTGGGAAAGAGCATTTGAATCTCAGCCCCCAAGCACTAGCTGGGCAGATCTGGAGGCAAGGCAGTGGTGGAGAGGAATCTCAGAAGTCAAGTAACTGGCTGGGAAAATGCCCAGAAAAGGGGGAAAAAAATAAGACCATAGAAGGTTACTTTCTTGGTGAACAGATATCTCCTCCTTCCTTTCTGATGAGGAAGAACAATGCTTATCATCAGGAAAAGTCATAGAAGTCAAGGCTTCTGTATTCCAAATATCCAAAATAAATATTCAATGGGCTCAGTCCATGGAAGAGCTCAAAAAGGATTTTGAAATTCAAGTAAGAGAGGTGGTGGAAAAAATGGGAAGAGAAATGAGAGAGATGCAAGAAAAGCATGAAAAGCAGGTCAACACCTTGCTAAAGGAGACCCCCCCTCCCCCCAAAAAAAATGCTGAAGAAAATAACACCTTGAAAAATAGGCTAACTCAACTGGCAAAAGAGGTTCAAAAAGTCAACAAGGAGAAGAATGCTTTAAAAAGCAGAATTAGCCAAATAGAAAAGGAGGTTCAAAAGCTCATTGAAGAAAATAGTTCTTTAAAAACTAGAATGGAACAGATGGAGGCTAATGACTTTAGGACAAATCAAGAAATCATAAAACAAAACCAAAAAAATGAAAAAATGGAAGAGAATGTGAAATACCTCATTGGAAAAACAACTGACCTGGAAAATAGATCCAGGAGAGACAATTTAAAAATTATGGGACTACCTGAAAGCCATGATAAAAAAAAAGAGCCTAGATATCATCTTTCATGAAATTATCAAGGAAAATTGCCCTGATATTCTAGAACCAGAGGGCAAAATAAGTATTCAAGGAATCCACAGATCACCGCCTGAAAGAGATCCAAAAAGAGAAACTCCTAGGAACATTGTGGCCAAATTCCAGAGTTCTCAGGTCAAGGAGAAAATATT